>JARYHS010013631.1:147778803-147817351 GCA_031002005.1 Vandiemenella viatica | reverse complement strand
TAGGAGCAACAGACATCTTAGAAAGAGACACCTTCAGACACAAAGTAGACGAATGGGAAGTTATAACTGAGCAACCGAAACAAAAACAATACAGACCAAACTGGTCGGAAGAACGCAAACAACCTTTTTCGGAAAGAATGAAAGCCTATTGGAAAAATAAGAAGAACTCGAAGAAAACTTGATTCGGTCATTTGCTTACCGTCTTCCATTTATTGGGAGAATTCGCCAATAATAATAATAAGTACAAAAATATTAAGGTAGAAAAAATACAAATTTGTGCTACAAATAACGACAATAACAAAAATAAAATATTTCTATATAAATATCCAAGTAATATTGAACATTTAGTATTTAATTTATTATCGCGCGACTTGTGTTGGGATGTAAGAATTCACACTGAAAAATTTGAAGGCTTTCTGTTGCGGTGCCTGGCCTAAGATGTGGTTAGTTTTGGTTATTGCTGTATTTTTCATATTTTTTTCGTAACTGAAATCTACGACTGTAATTACCATACAAAACAACCTTAATCCTCTAATCGTAACATAAAACCATTGAGCATGCCGAATAGCAGCAAAGGAGAAAATCTATCAAAAGAAGGAAGAGTGTAACGCGACGCTCGAGATTTCCACTTGTGTCGTGATCGCTGTGGGTTGAGTTTGGGGCGGGGTGGGGCGGCGCCCACTGGTACGGCGCCGTCGGCCGCACTTGTCGACCCGCGCGAGCTATCGGAAGTCGATCAGTAGGCCTGCCACCGCGTGACGTCACCGGCGCGCGAGCGAGAGATCGATAGTAGGCAGGGCCGGGGGGCAGTCACGCGAAACTAAGATTATTGTTGGCGACCAACAAAGCTTGAGAGTGAGAGAGGCCCAGCCTCCACGGGCACGGCAGGACCAAATCGATGTCCACGACTGGCACTTCTGGAGGAACAGCGGAGAAAGAACTTGTCTGATTGCTTTCCCGCGATTTCTCTTCTGCTGAGTGAAATGGGGCTTACAATTACTCGTAGGTGAGAAATAGGCTGCTTGACTGGGTAGTTCATTATTAACTCTGCACCACCACTACCAAAAGAAGTTTTCCATCAATATCATGCTTCCCTGAACTCCATAACCCGATTATCACTACACACAAATGTATACAGGAATAATGTTCCTATTAATCTGTAAAATTGTGAATAGTTGCTTAATGTAACTAGCTGATCTTTAGGAAAAACTAATAATAGACTCAGATCAACCATAGCGTTAACTAAATAAGGGCCTAGTTGAATATACACAGGAATTTACATATTTTGAAAAGTTTTATCACTTATAATTTTTTTTGATTTAAAAGTTAGCGCATTCACAAACAATGTACAAAAAGTTATCGGAAGAGACAATTAAGAGAGAAAATTTAGTTAAAAAAAAAAAAAAAAAAATTTCTAGTATGATTCACATATTTTAGTTTGAACGCTGAAGCAATGGAAGGGAATAATTTTATATAAATTGCATAATTTAAGTCGAAGACGTTAAAAATAGGGCGTTTCTGAAGCAGTACGTGCAGAAAAGTAGGACAAACGAAATCACTGACATATGAAGCTGTGAATATGATAATTACGAGAAGGAAGGAGACGAGGAAAATACAAAGAAAAATATTGCATAAAAGTTAGAAACAACTGTATCAGTCATGACAGGCAAATTAAAAGTGGATAAATATTTGGAAGAAATTGAGAGAGATATTTTCTGCCAATAATGGAACTCCAACCGCTAGCAACAACAATAATAGGAGTTTTCTATATTGTATCCTAATCCGTAACGATCCTTCATCTTGTTTTCGCGAAAACATCGATTTGTAACAATTACCTGTTAGTGTTTAGGAGCTACGGAAATTCATTTAGCTTTATTTCATTTTTAAAACTGAAAAAATAATAGTAACTCATAACAGACAATATGTTTTAGTCACTTGTTATAATAGACTTTCACGGCCGGAAACATTGGACCCTTGGGTTTGCGATTAACATCATGAAGTTATGAAAGAGGGTAACATTTCGATGGTCATATTACAGGCTTCTTCCTGAGCATAATTACGTTTTCCACCTATAGTGCACGCGAATAATGTAACGGCTATCCGCTTGGAAGGGCAGAATCTTCATGACAGGTAGCGCGTTTATCAGCGCTTGCAAAAACCTTTGGGAAACGTTGTTAGGCCTAAGAAGAAATACGCAATATGACGCCCGAAACGTTTGATTTTTACACAATGTGCACCATCGCCCAAACAGCAAAGAGGTGCTTTTATTTCATTATTCTTGTGGAAAAGTTTCTATGACTATGTGTATAATATAACAATCGGCCAAAAATGAAGGCAATAATCCGAGTTTTTTATGATTGCAATGTAATATTAAGATAAAAATTTCATGAATCAGGTAGTGCACAGGTAAACTCAGCTATGTTGATTTACTTCACTGTCACTCCCCCTATCCTATTGCTGATATAAGAAAGTACATTTAGTTTTAAAATTACAAGAAATCATTTTGATTTTTACACAGTTGCTGAAACGAATCAAAACAATGAATTAAAATTGGCAGGATTGCCGTCTGACGTGAAAACTTAAATCTATGAATATCATATGCTCCAGACGTCATACTTATATTTAGAGATATAGTGTCATCATTAACACGTTGCTGACGCGAAATCAGATTATATACATACAAAAATCGCCCAACGCGCCTAAAGATGTTTTCATTTCGGAAAGGTTTCCCCGATTGTAGATTCGATCCCGTAACTTTCCATTCTATATCACAGCGCTTTGCCACTCCATCCACGGGGACCGTCAATGGCTGCGAACTTATAAAATATTATTCGAAGGTGTAATGTCAGATATATTACAAAAAAAAATAAAAGTTTCTCTGATTGTGGATTCGATCCAGTAGCCTTCCATTCCACGGTACAGTGCTTTACCACTTCACCCACTAGGACCACCAATGGCTGGGAATTTATAAGATTTAATTCGAACGATTAATGTCAGGTATATCACCAAAAAATTAAAAAAATAACCGTAGATACGATATTATAGGTACAATATCGTATAACTAGCAGAGCTCCCGGCGCTGCCCGGTATGATCTAGATTGATTTACACACACAGTGAATATTGAAGCTCATAAAAGAGGTAAGTTTTTTGGGGATTCTACGATAACCGTGGAGCTGCAATTTGATGGTTTTTTTTTTTTTTTTTTTTTTTTTTTTTTTTTTTTTTTTGATATCTCGCTTCGTTCTCGAGATATCGTATTTCAAAATTGACGTGGTTATGTTGAAATGCAGCCTGTACCAGAATAAAAATTTCGCCTTAGCCAAATTTAATAATAAATTCGTATGTAACTTGGTGAGACAAATCGAAAATAAAGTATAAATGTTTTTGATATCTCGCTTAGTTCTCGAGATATTGCATCATCAAACCACTATATCTACAAGGTGGAAAAGCACTATAGGTGTTTTATTTTCTTCCTAGTGGTTGTTGTTTGGTTGAAATACAGCCTGGACCAGAAGAAACGTCACCAAAAGCACAAGGAACTATAACTGATTTTCGACATGTTAAATCTTGAAAACCAAGTGAGATATCAAGAAATGTTATTATTTATTTTAGATTTTTTTCGCCGGGTTCTATAAGAATTTATCATCAGATTTTGGCGCCACGATAATGATAGAACTGCCAGTGTTTTGCACTTGTGAATTTCATGTCAGTCGCTCCATTCTTCTATACGTATTTAAACGGCTAACCCCCTGTGTAGCAGGAAAGAGATGGGGTTGGAGTTGATTTATTGCTGCAATATTTTTAGCCATGATATTAGTAACATGTGTACTAAGTTTTATCATAATAACCACAACAATTCGTGCAGCAAGATGATTGACAATGCTTGGTAATAACAGTTGGGTATATACAATATTTTTGTGTATATATGTGTGCGTGTGTAACATACTGCTGTGCGCGCGCCAGTAGGTATATGTATTATACAGGGTGTTACAAAAAGGTACGGCCAAACTTTCAGGAAACATTCCTCACCCACAAACAAAGAAAATATGTTATGTGGACATGTGTCCGGAAACGCTTACTTTCCATGTTAGAGCTCATATTGTGGACGGCTGTGATACAATACGCCATTCTCCAGGGCTGCATCAGCGCATCAGGGATTCCATGCGACGGAGGGTGGATGCAAGTATCCTCGCTAACGGAGGACATTTTGAACATTTCCTGTAACAAAGTGTTTGAAGTCACACTGGTACGTTCTGTTGCTGTGTGTTTCCATTCCATGTTTAATGTGATTTGAAGAGAAGTAATAAAATGAGCTCTAACATGGAAAGTAAGCGTTTCCGGACACATGTCCACACAACATATTTTCTTTGTTTGTGTGTGAGTAATGTTTCCTGAAAGTTTGGCCGTACCTTTTTGTAACACCCTGTATACAAGTATAATGTATTACTTCCACTGATATCCGAGCGCAACACGTCATCCTTATAGCTACAGATATTACAGCATGTTGGTGATGCAAACTCACACGATTTTACCCATCCAAAAAATCGTCCAACGCGCGTATCATATGCGGAACACTTCATAGCATGTCGGTGACTTGAACTCAGAAGATTTTATGCATCGAAAAATCTCCCAATGTGCCTAAAGAAGTTTTCCCTTTAAAAAAAATATATGTATCCGGCAAGATTTACCCTCCCTCCCCCCTCCACATCTATAAATAACTGAATACAATATCAGTAGACACTGAATTTTTAAAAACGTCTAGTGCAGGTATAATGTTAGATTCAAATCATGTTACCCTGTTTACTAGAGGGTTCTTTAGATGCACACAGCTATTTGAAACGCAAAAACACAGAATGGGCCCTAAAATTTTATTGTGATCTTTACGACTTGGGCGGTTGTAAAGTCAACCACTAACTTAATCCCTGACTGGGGCAGAATACTGGAGAGATCTACTGCACGTTGGCCATTCAGCGAAGCGATAAAAAGCTCAGGATGTACAAAGGGTGATGAGAGGGTGGAACTAGCTTTTTTATAAGTGGGCATGGTATGCGAGAGCCTGGTATTCTGCAATAACTATGGAAACAAATAAAATCAGTCTGCTGCTTATCGGGTCTATTATCAAAAGCTGAAATCAAAGCATGTATTGAAAAGTTCGTAACCAACCACCCAACAAACATGTCCGATTCGGACCGCCATCCTAAGCTCTTGGTTGTAGGTGTGCGTTGGTTAGCGCTGCAGAAGACAGCAATACCTTTGCGACATGTTACATGACAGTTTTCTTCAATAAGATGCTATTAATTACTGTGTGAGAGTCCGTAAAACAATAAGTCAATGATTAGCCGAAGAATATTCGGGGAATTTTCTGTGGCTCATCATGATGGGACTGTTGAATGACACATTGCTGTGAGACAAGCTTCTATACGTTTAGCTAAGCAAACTGCAGGAATACTAAACTGCTATACTCCCAGTAACCGAATAATATAAATCAATATTTGTCTTTCGTGGAAAGGAGGAGGCATTGTTCGATTATTTAGGATCTAGGAAGGCGATAGAGCTTGTCATTCAATTTAAAAGACGCTCGGTAAAAACATATCCAGTTTTAGGACTCCGAGCGTGGTGGGTGAACGGTAACGCTCTAGCCTCACATTCAGGAGAACGCAGGTTCTAATACCCGTCCGGGCGTCCAATTTGGGTTTTCCATGGTTTTCCTTTCAAAATCCATGACCGAACTCCTTCCCCTTCCTTGTCTCTAGTACTTCACACCTTTAATTTAATTGCCATGGAGCACAGGCTCCGGTGGCAATTTCCCTACATCCCCATCTTCCCCTATCCTACACCCACCTACATTTGCCCACTATAAATTTTTCTTTCAACGTTTTCGGTAAATTATTCATTATTTCTCTTGGTAACTAATTCCAATCCATGACACCCGTACCTAAAAAAGAGAATTTTCCCACGCCCTTGTGCCTGAAATCGAGTGCCAGCTTGTGGTCATCTTTTCCCTACCATTCACTACTTTTCATACCTACTCCAAAAAAAAAAAAAAAAATCTTTCCTTGCCTCTTCGCCAGTATACGCCCTGTAGACACCCATGACCCTCCTCATCCTCCTTCTGTCTTGAAATGAATCCCAATTTCCAGGAACAAATCTATCAGCCCTTTTTTGCACCCTCTCCAAATGCTGTATTTGATATGTAAAATGAGGGTCCCATACTACCCTACCTCGACGTCGATGATGCGTAAAGCCATAATGGAAAATAATTAGGATATTCATATTTGCATTGTGCAAAATGTTTCTTCTTTTCCCATTATCAATAGTGGAATAGATATACATAGTCCTACAAAATAAGGAATCAAATAAGTTTGAAGAACTCAGGTTCATCGACACGTAGCGTACAATAAACTATAACACTTCACATTATTTGTTTTCCGTCTTGATGTAAAATATGATTGCAATGGGCACAGCGTTTTTTATTATTTAAAAAAAAAATTATTTCGGAGATTCCTGTCCATATATTTTGTTTAGTTTTTGCATATTTAAACATTTTTTTTTTTTTTTGTTTTTTTTACTGTGACAAAGAGAAGAATAGAGAAATGATTGTTTGTTGGCTGTGGTCGAGGATTCACACAAAAATGGTTATTAATTGGCGCTCAATTTGAATATAAGCGGACGAATGTTGCTCGAAATACGAGCTAAAATATCTGACAGTATAATACAAGGAATTAATGAACACCACACAGTCAACAGAGGTCTGATCGTTTTGGGGAAATGTGAATACTGATAGCGCACGTTAAAGACCATGATTGTATTTAAATAGTTGTATGAATAAAGGCAAATTGAAGAAGAAGTTTCAGTTTTAATCGTGTGGGATTCGATGTTTTAAAATAGAAAATCACAGTGAACTATTATTTATTTTATACCTGACATACAGCAGGGTGCTGTTGTTACCCGAACCCGGTGGTATGCTGGTTCAGTTCGTGGTAGACAGTACGAAAATAGCTACCATGGATATTTGAAGAAAGCGGTCATCAAATTAAAGAAATAAGAAAAATTTTAACGTTCATGAAACACAATATGGTTTGAGTAGAAGGAAAAGCAGTCATGTTCACTTCTCAGAATTCCAGGTTCATTCTCCAGACCGAAGCCCTTTAACAACGATGCTTCGACAATGGCTCTCTTAATTACTTGCTAGCTTATAAAGCGCAATTCGTATTGACTGAAATGCTTTGCTAATATTTCAGTAGCATTGCATCACCTTCAGCCATTGGCTCGAGCAATGTAGAAGTTGTAAAATACAACAGTTTAGTACACGATGACTCAACTTTAATGTATGTTACTATTTCATTTCACTGTAAGCCAAAAAGGTCTAATTGATACGATGCCTAGATACACCTAGCTACTTACTCTGCCTCTGCAGTACATTGTCCACGTTTTAGTCACAGCTTGCATTTATGTTGCAACATACATGTGGAGCAACAGAAGAAGAGGCCACGATCAGATCTTCATTTGGAACGGATTCATCGCATAATGACTAAATTTAAAAGTTTAACGATATTTATAGTTTAGAAATCAAACTTTCTCCTGGAACTACCTTCAAAATTATATTAATTTTTTAAAAGCTTAAAATTTGAAAGAAAGTAATGATTTATTAACTGGGTAGTAGTATTACTATCGCATTCAACATGTAGCTTAAAGTCTGTGAATCTCAATCGTACTTTCATATCTGTTACTAATTTTCTTCACTGAAGGTTTTTACTTAAGAAGCACGTACTGCAGATAATTGTAATACCAGTCTCTCCTTCATTTAAATGAGTTGTTGGTTAAATTTAGTAGACTTACAGTATTTACCTGAGGAAAGTAACAAATAAACACTAAAATAAGGCATGAGTAATACAAACTACATCTTCTTTCTATGTTCAGACTCTTTAAAGCACAGTCTACCCCTTGCCACCAATTAAAAGCATAAATTGAAGTTCTCTCAGTAAACAAAAACCTTCAGAGAAAACAATCTTGAAATATAATCCTGAAACAAATAAGTGAAATTGTTGTAAATTAAGTTTCTAAAAAATTACCTCATTCGAAGACGTAGCTATACGGCGTTACCTGTTTATAAGTAATAGGGTAATAACTTCATGGAAATAGTTAGTTATCCCGCAAATTGTCCGATTTATTTCTCTTGTTAAAATTTTACATGAATTAGCGGGGAAGAACATTACTTTATTCTAGGAACAAAGTTAAAACAAGAACTTGAAATATCAAACGCCATAGTAAATTTTTTACCTAATTTATTGAAAAGTCTTTCAGGACTTAAAAACGTCTGCAAGAAGAATTCTATTTATATTATGTGAAGCGTTTGATCCTCCCACAATGACCTCAATACCTAAAATAACCAAAACGGTGAAGTTATGACAATCACAACTTTGTTAATCAGAATGTGAATGAATCATGTTGTTATCACATTACAACAAATCCTGTTTAAATGCAACTTCATATCAGGATAGAAATAGTCACAGTGCAGTAGACTTGCTTGTAACCCATTATATAAAGCAGGAATAGAAAATAAACAGGATAACAGATTGCTACCTATAGTAAGTATTCTCTTTTCTAACGTATTCTGATGAAATAGCCTCTTGTTATCGACTTGGAATCGGTACTAGCACAGTGCGTATCGCGGGCAGCTTAGCAGAGCTGTGCAGGCGCCGTGTCGCCTGAATCATGTATACAACCCGCGCCACGGCTCTAGTTCGAGTCATTGCATCGGTTCTCCCGATTCGTCGCCCATGCAAATGAGTGCAGCTGATTGGCTCGTGTCGAGGAGCGCTGGACATGGCATCATTAGTGATCTGCGGGCTGCCTGCTGTTCCTTCGTCCGCCCACTCAGTGATAGCAACAATCAATCATCATTCAGCGAGTACACATACACGATTGAGCACTCAGAGAGGCATGATAGAACTGCAATCAGATTTAATTATGACAGATCCCCTCCTCCAATCACAGAAAATGGAAAATTCTACCATCTTTAAAATGTATTTGTTTATGCGTTGATTAAATCCGGGTTCAGTTTTCCCGATTACTATGACTATTTTTACCCATCTTTCGGATAAGTAGATGTAAAAACATTTCATCTGTTAATCAGGAAGTATGACTACTAATTCTACTGGGACATGAACTCTATCCAGTTATAATAACAATTCTCTACAGACACTGCTAAGTAATGTGAGAGAAAACTTATAAAACGACCTAAAATTGTCATGAGTCGAAAAAGATACTTCAAAATATGGAAACAGATCAGCAAATTGAACTTAATTTAAGTGTAAAGAATTCAATATTCAATAACAGAAATAATGATTGAGCTGTGATGTAAACAATCTATACCGTAGAGAAGATAATTTGGATCCAGAAGCAAATGGATGATATCGGAATTAAAAGTCAGGAAAGGCTTCAAATAAATTACTGTAGCAAAATTGATGACTACTTCAGTAAATGTATTTCTCTAGCCGCCTAAACACTGTTACTTTGTTCCTTAATGGTGCTTCTATTCCTCTACCTACAATGTTTGAATAATAGTTTCGAAGCTGTAAGCACAAGCATTTCAGATTGGTCAGGATTCTTTCTCTTCCCAACGATGCCCCGATGTTATGCAAGGCCCTTTGTTGCAATACAGCTCCGAACTATGTTTATCAGCCGGATCGTTCGCCATTGGGCCCAGCGCAAGTATCGTCATCAAATACAGAATAAGCAAGGGTAATACACGTGAGTACATTGGTAAGACCATTAGGTGAAAAACAGAGAACCAAATCGTATATAATTGTCAACAAAATGTCCAGACCTCTGTTTATATACCTATTCCGCCTTGTCTTCTGCTGATTGTGTCAACTAAAGAAGTAAGCTTTTGCATCAAAAATTTGTTCAGGTTTGGTTCTATCAGTGAACGACGCTGACAAGATCACAATTTTATATCCTAGCAGTTTGTTTCTATTTTTTTTTTTTTATTTGGGGCTAAATGCAAAACACAACTCCAGTAATTGAGAACATAACAGCTTAGAAACTCTCGCACAGCCAATATATTTCTCATCTACTCAGCCACTTTAACCACTCAAAAAGGTGTCTTCTCATATCAGTAGCGCCCCTTCTGTCTTTCCCCATTTCTCCCTGCTTGCTTTTTAGCTAATACCGATGAATATGATCCTTCTCTCCCACCAATACTTAACTTCCTATCGGCTAAAATTAAAAAGCCAAAGATAACTTTTCAACAACTGGAACAGACTTCTGAAAGACGTAACCCTCCACTCGTTAGAACTATGGTATATTTCCGCTTAGAAACCCCACGAACTCACTTTATTGGCTACACAACATTGC
The DNA here is from genome assembly GCA_031002005.1 of Vandiemenella viatica. Classification (NCBI taxonomy): domain Eukaryota; kingdom Metazoa; phylum Arthropoda; class Insecta; order Orthoptera; family Morabidae; genus Vandiemenella; species Vandiemenella viatica. Next base: position 147,806,991 of record JARYHS010013631.1, on the reverse strand, counting down.
GCCAAAAACTCTTGCGGTATGGAAGGTCCCCAAGATCACCAAGGATTCACCCTCCCTCGAGTCCAAGCAAAATCCACAGTTAACTACCAAGACAAGGTTGCCGGATACGTGCGTGAGGCTGTCAGAGGGGGCAGTTATTGTTCCTAACAAACCATGTTACTTGTGTTCTGTGAGACAAGGGTGTTTAGTGAACTGTTAAGTCATTGAAGTGGAAATTTGGTGCAATCCAAGAATTTGCCTAGATGACAATGGAAAACCACATAATTGCTTTATGACAATCACTGCGTCAGGCCTGAGGCTTAAATCTGGTCCTGCTTTAGATCACCTTTATGTATGGCTGACATTCAACGAGCAATGTAAAATGCCTTAAAATTTATCACCATTAAACTAGTGAAAATGTTCTATTTGATTGAAACTAGGTATAAAATTCTCTCCACCTTTTAATTGGTCTAAGACTTCTAACTAAAACAAGAATGGACAGTATCAGATAAATAGATTTCAGAAATTTTCTTTGACATACTGTTGTGCAGCCCTTGATGAAAATTATGTACCTACGGCCAACTGCAACGTTTAAGTACCAGTCACTTTTATTTTTCGCTTTTGTTATTTCGGTCGTTTCATGTTGTCCTGCGTCTCGTACTTTGAAGTTGTAACCAAGTCTAGATTAAAGTTTTGCGTGAAGTAAAGCAATCAAATACGTTAATCTCTTATAAGCACTTCAGGTCAAGAAACAGCATCAGTGCCAAATGGGAAAGTGAATATCTATGAGAATTAGGCTATGAGGTAGAAGTCTTCGCAGACTGTAACTCGGTTTAAACTATAGAGTCATTTGAGTGATCGCTAACAGAGAAGTTAGTTGCGTTTTGCGTACTGGAAGCATTTCACATGTTTGGGCCAAAGTTTTCAGTGCCTGGAAAATACCCTAACATACTTGAGATCTAGAAGTCAGACGACTTTTGTCACTTTATAATTCTATTAACAATTATACATAATTGCCTTCGTCCAGCTAACACTTCTCTTGTCTTCAGCCACGAACTACCAAACCACGACGAGTTTTCACTTTTTAGAGTGCATCGAGAAAAAAAGTAAAAACATTAATTTTTTGTTACATTAATCCTTATATAACTTATGCTAATATTTATATGTTGTAATAATCTGGTACGCTCTCCCGCAAATTTTAATCCTCAGAACTATTCTTAAAATCTGAAGTTTCAACGAGAGCCTTGTTAATATTCTTTCTAGTAGGGAATATCAGCTGATACTAGTGCGGCTAATACTTTAATGCTACCATCGTTTGTATTACAGGATGAACACCAGTTACTCGTATTATTATTGCGATAGCATATATCATTGTAGTCAGATGCCAACGGGATCTGTGTTAAAGCGAAAGATGCATGTTTACTGACTTCGTTTGTAGCGTTCATTGGGATCATGATTATTGTAGAAATCAAAATAGTTTGCGCGGGAAATTTTAAAAAAACGGCAGGCAGTGTAATAACATGCTGCGATGCCAAGAAAATTTTCTTTTGTTACATATCCAGAAAGAATAATAAATAAATTCGCAGACAATTCCAGAAGCTGCCGATCTTGTATGAAGTTTTATACAACAATTACAATTGGAGGACATGGGTTAACTGAAATCCCACTGCTAGTGTCTCATACTCGGACCTAGTATTTTTGAGATACAAATATTTGTTTACTTTTTTTCCTTAACTGCTAGACAAAACACTTCCTTTACTGTGGATTAACTGCACGCTAGAATATACAGTATACAAAAATATCTAATGTATGTAGAACTAACAGCCTGTTAGAGGGGAAGGTAACACAGTTACATTACTTTTACCACAATGGAAAAAGCAAATAAACAATGGCCTATGTACAATTTCTGTATTATTGCTTCGTTTTTGTCCTGACTTACATATTATGCAAGAGTGTCTTTTAAGTTTAAGTTTGTGTCCGATATTATGACCTCTGTTGAACCAGTATCTTAAGATCTATTTTTTTCTCGCAGGTAAGGCAGGTCCAATAATTATTTAAAACGATCAAGAGCAACAGTGATTTTTTTTTTTTTATACGAGATGGGAGGAGGTCGTTTTCGGGAGGACCTCGTTCGGCCATCCTGGTTGAGGTTTTCCGTGGTTTTCCTCAACCACACTAGGCGAATGCTGGGATGGTTCCCTACAAGGCCACGGCCGGCCTTCCATCCCCCTTCCCTTCCTGTAGAGAGTAGTTTGGCTTAGGGAAGTTCATCCAGAAAATACATCGATGTTTTTTTCGATGTGATGCATCGAACCGTTGCATCGATGTTTCACGATGCATCGAATATAAACATCGATGTTTTCGATGCATCGAATAAAAACATCGATATATATATATATATATATATATATATATATATATATATCGGTTAATAAAGGTTAGGTAAGCTTAAAAATGAGACAAAGATTAGGAAACTAGCAAAATGAAGTATTTATTTGAATTATATTTTTAATTAGTCTTTTACTAAGGCAATTTGAAATTACTGGGATTTATAAATTAGAAATTCGAATAGAAAGATAGAATAAAAGTAAAACAAGGAACGCTGAAAGAGAGGCAGTATTGGGATTCTAATCTAATTCGAATTTATAAATCCCAATATTTTCTCTCTAAACATTGCATAAATAAAATTTTACTAACCCGCTTTCCTTGAATTCTGTTTCGTTGTTGATTTAAAACTTGTGCAGTTTTCGAAAAAGTCTTTCTGATGGCTACCTAAATTAAATATTTATGAGCTATTTTGTACAATTTTTGAAACTGTTGTTTATAATCGGACCATACTTCTAACGGATTTTCACTAAGCCGGCCAACCGGAGTTCTCAAGTAGACAGACAGCTCGTCGGAAACACTTTCTTCGGTCTTGTTTGATTTCCAGTTTCTTTGAACTAGTTTGTGATGATAGGTCCAAAGACTGAAATCTTCCGATCTTTTGTCTGAGCTATCTGAATCAGATTCTGTTCGCATTTCTTCCAGCTCCCTCTTCATCATATCTTTAATCTTTTTAATAGCATTTGAAGCCATCGGGTATCCAAAATGTAGTTTTTTGAACCGTGGGTCCAATAAGGTCGCGATAGCTAAAGACGAAACTTGTTCGACAGCACCAAATCGTTTGTTGATTTCTTTTACGACGAGCTTATGTACTTCCATCACTAAAGGTTCATCAGTCTCAACTGATTTAAGTTTTGAAAGCATGCAGTGCACTAAAGGGATCACTTTACTGCTGGTACAATACAATATTTATCCCCAGATATTTCTTTAGTTGCTGCTTCAAGTGGGCGTAGTATGTTAAGAAAAAATGACGCGATATTTAATTCCAAACCAATCAGCATTGGAGGTGCTGTTTTATGGCAAATCAATATATCACTTACAACATTTTTAAGCTCCAAAAATCTTTGAATCATATAATATGTGCTATTCCAGCGTCTTGCCAGGCCTTGTATTAACTTTATTTCAGCACTTACTGACTTTTTCAAATCGTCGCTTGCCAAACAACTGTGCTTAAAGAAAGTAACAATGGTCTTTATTTTTCACAATATATTTTCTAAAGGTATTTTGAGAATATTTTGAGCAACTAAACTAAGTGTGTGAGCGAAACAAGAGATGTGCTTCTTCTTTCCAAATCCTAATTCCACAGCTTTTACCATATTCGGGTCGTTATCAGTAACGACCGCAGAGACTTTGTCTGTATCAAATCCCCGATCGTTGCAGGTCTTAAGGAGCATGTCTGCTATATATTCCGATGAATGACTTTCATTGAGTTGATAAACTCCTAATTTCATTGATTCGAACACCGTGTCTAGACCAAAATGCGCTGTAAAACCCAAAAAGCTGCGCATCTGCATGTCTGACCATATATCAATTGTTAATGTGAGGTGTTCAACATTTGAGAGTTTTGATTTTATTAATGTTGCCAAGATGTCATACTTGTCATCACGCCTCCATGTCACAGTTGCTCTGCTGGGTATTTTATAATGAGGAGCAGTAACTTTAAGCAAATTTTTGAAGCCTACTAGGTACTTTTAGCCTTGCCCTAAGGTGTAACTCCGCCCAACACTGTCGGGAAATTTCATGTCAACTGTAATTTTTTGTTGTTTTATCGAAATTAAATTAAAAGAAAAATGTGATGTGATTTTGTAGGTGACAAAATAAAATGTAGCAATACAATTTCCTGTTTCTTGTTTTGCTTTAAAACCAATCATATAACGTAGTTTTTTTTTGTAGTTTTATCCAAGTTAAAAATTTAAAAAACAATAATGTAATTTTGTAGGTGACAAAATATCGTATAGCGATACAAGTTCCTGTTTTTTTGTTTTGCTTTAAAACCAATCATATCGCGTAGTGTTTTTCTTGTTTTATGCAAGTTAAAAGAAAAAATTTAATGTGATTTTGTATGTGACAAAAATAACGTATAGCGATACAATTTTCCAGTTTTTGTTTTGCCTTAAAACTAATCGTGTTGCATATGTATGTGTTTTTTATTCAAGTAAAAAAATGTAATTTGATATTTTAGGTGACAAAAATAACGTATAGTAATACAATTTTCTGTTTTTGTTTTGCTTTAAAACTGATTCTATCACGTCGAAGAAACGCTTGTGTTCTTTCGATGTATCGAATGAAAAACATCGATGCATCGTTAAACATCGAAAGTAAACGATGCATCGGAACGATTCGATGCATCGAATAGTAAACATCGATGTTTTCGATACATCGATGTATATCGAGCATCCCTAGTTTGGGTCTTCGTGACTCTCCAGCAGCCCGCCTCCCAGCCTTCAGCTGGGAGGAATGAAATCGCAAAAAAAAGTGATTTTAGATTCTAGTATAAAATGCCAATACTTGGAATTTCTTCAAAATGATTTGACACTGCATAATCGGTTTGTTTTCGTGGTATATCGTTTCTGTAACCTGTGTACGCAGAACATTTTCAGAAACTAACGTAATTCTTCGAATACTAAATAGAGTACGGTTCAACAACTGTCGATTGGTAAGGGGCACCCAAAAGTCACCTTATGGTTGCCGTGTGTTCCAGCGAGGCCGCAGGGTCTGTTAGCCCGTCCTCGATGGAGTGCCCGTGGTCTGAGGAGGAGGCCGGTGGGTGACCGCCCACCCCAACTCCGTCGATAAATCAATGGCGCTGTCAGTAGCGCCCGCGTGCCAGTGTCCGGCTGGTGACGCGTGGAATGTGCCGCCGCGACGCCCCAGCCCACACCCGGCCTCTCCGCCCACGACAGCGGGACCGGACTGATTAATGAGTCTCCTCTGACGCCCCCTATCCGACTGACAAGGAAACCTCAGGACAAACATATACAACGCTGCATTTTATACCAATCTGCAGTAATAAAATCTACTATAACTACATCTACCTCGTGTACTACCTTAAAATTTCGAGATTGACCGTTAGGCCGGGCGCAGTCGACGCAGCGCAGCGCAGCACAGTTTCTGTGTCTCTACGTTTTGGCGCGGAACAGCGCGTATTGAAACGAAGAGCAGGGCAGCGCAGTACTGCGCCGCACGTGGCCTGCGCGACGTTGTGATCACGACACAGAAACTGTGCCACGCAGCTCACTCGTGCCGGTTTTTGCCCTAACACTTCTTGCGTTATTTATAATCTTGCTTTACTTATAATCATTTTCAACTATGGAATAAGAAAAATTGATTAATCTGGTGCGTAACCAACCTGCGATTCACAATTTCACTCATAAAAAGTACATAAAAATTAAATTTAAACCAGACATTTGGACAATGAGCCCAACAAGTGGCGAGTAAATTCAGCATTTATTTATCATACAACTGTCCACTTACAATTTTCACTTTTCTTTTCTTTTTTTGAATTCATTTTTAATAAAACTTTGAAAAATATTGATATATATAGGCTATTATCACATTATTCGTTTTCTTATTATTTGTGCTACAACATTCAATAGTGTCCCCGAGAAACACTTAATTTGTTGACACTGCTTTTTTAGTTTCAAGTGTTTATGTTCTGTTATATTGTTATATAGTTTTCTTAAAAATATAATATGAAATAAAACAGAGAAACAATCTTATAAATGTCATGTACCGTCAAACGCTAAATAAGTAATAAATAACCACGAAAATACAGCGAGATTTTCTTCAGTTCTAATAGATATTTGAGCTTTGTCGAGAAAATAACAGGTTACATTATGCCGTGAATCTCCGCTCGAGTCACCCGGAAATTATCTTTTGAGAATTCTCTGCAAAAGCCAGATGAGAGTTTCTTCTTTTCATATACTCACTTTTGTATAGTTTTATCTAACTCAGTTTCTGTTATAGTAATAACAATTTTCCAAGCTCGGCATTCCAATCTGATTCAGAAATCAAAAATCGAGTTTTTGAATCGACATGTTTTTGGTTACGCTTTATTGTCGGTTTTTCGCACAACACAACAATGCTTTGTAAACTGCCGCACGAAACTGCGCTCTAATATGCGCGAGTAACTGGCAGTCTGTGCTGCCCTGCCCTGCTCTGCGCTGTCCCTACTGCGCCACGCAGCTCAATGTGCGCCCCGGGTTATAGGCTGTGGGTAAATATACTACTGTTTTTGAACATTGAAACTCCAAAAAGGAGATATCTGATTACAATTAAATTAGTATCACACATTATGAACATTGCAATATGCAAATAATTAATATTACAGAATTATACACGCACTCTGACCGTAATAAATCAGTAAGGTGAGAAGCCGTCACATGCTTCATTCAGAACCTCAAGACATCGTGGCACGGAATCAAACATAATCTATCATTAAGCTGGGAAGCACACTGCTACGCAGTTTGTAGGTGAGTCTACGAATTATCGACAGTGGTTGCTGTAACAGCCCTCAAACCTAAAATTAAATGGAATTGTATTTTATGAAGCACTTATAGTAAGCTAGAGTTTGGTTGAATATGATCTTGTATGTTTGTTTTGCAATTTGCTGTAAATCAGTGTATGTAGACTTTGTTTTGTGAGAGGAAATAATTTATAGATCATTTAATATTTTTAAGAAGAGAATTTTGTAAGAGAATTGCTTAAATGTTTGTAATTCTAAGTATTAATGCAAGTTACGAGGTCTAAAGGACAATTTACTACAGTTTAAAATGATTTCTGGGAATAATTTTGTGTTCAAGTATCTTTAATTTCCATTTCTGACCAATTTGTAATGATTGCAAATGATTATGTATTAATTCTGATTGTTTTTAATATGTTTCAATTGTTTAAGTAACTGTTAATGTTCGAGAAATATCTGGCGGAAGCTTTTGAAGTGTTCTAGAAATTTCGATAGAGCTTATATAAAGCGATCATCCAAGACAGAGTTAGTTAGTTTTTCGGCAAAGTTTTTAAACAGACTCAATTTACGTCGGCCAAGGACTATGTTATTAGTATTGTCTGTGGAAGAAGTGTTGTATGCAGTCTCTGGATTGTATGAATGCTTATAAACAGTATCGTTGACGACGTGTTTATCAGATTAATTAAACCACCAACAATCTTATAATGCAGAAGTACCAGAACGAACAAGTTTCCTACCGACCATATTGCAGACGTCCTATGGCTGAAATGTCAGGTGAACGTACAGGCCAGGGAAGCAGGTACCATCGTTATTCGAAGAATGCTACATTTTCCTCACCACATGTGGCCGCACATTTTTCTGCTGAAATATAGCATGTGCAGATGCCTGAGGATTAACAGTGGCTGAGGCTCTAACATTTCCATGATATAGTGGTTGCTATTCAGAATTCCCTTAAAACGTAATTACGCTTGATCACATGTTATAGATAATGGAACCATCCATTTATCGTTTGTACGCTATGCCATTCAAAAGTACAGCCTGCCCGATTGCGTATTACCACCGCAGCGTCTAGCACGAACACGGCCAACGCAGAAGGATCAGCTGAAGTGGGACGCGATCGAAAAGACAACACGTTACCACCCAACATGCCAGTGATGACGTTCACTAGCAAATTACGCCCTGTTGCGTTGGTGTCTTCTGGTTAATGGAAGCCATCCCGTTGGCATGCATGTCACCAGTCCAGTCTTCGCAGATATTTTCACGCCCTTTGCTGTGGCCCAACGTTAGCCCAGCACTGTGGACGAAGCTGTTTTGTCGGTAACGGTAACGGAAATCCAGTGCTATGGTCACATTTTTGGTCGAATACACGCTCTTCTTCGTTACCGTCATCTGGTTTCACACACGCGTCATCGTCATATCAGAGTGCACCGTACGAGCTGCGAAGCCTTGGTACAATCCAATTACCCGGAATCCAATAATTCTACCACGTTCGAAATTACTCACATACTGATTTTACGCCCTTTGACGTCGACGTGTAATACCGGCACCTCTTGCAAGTTTCTTTTTCGTTAAATGGCACTGGATCGACTGAACGTGGTGTAACATTGACCAGTCCGTTGACTGAAAAGAGTGCGTCGTTGGACCTACTTGCATGCCATATCTCTGCAATCTTATTAACTTATTATGGATCACTGGTTAACACATTCTCCAATTTATAAGATTCAGACCATTACTTCTGGGTGTTGAAATTTTTATATATGTGTGCGTTCGTTTTTTTTTTCCACCATTTTCTCAGCAGGATGAAGACAGGTGATACCATTTCAACTTCCGGCTGATTATGTTCTGATATCTAGTTAGTCTACGATCAGCTTTTAATACGACACTGCGCTCATAAGCTCAAGAAGACTAAAACCACATGATTGCGCCACTCATAAATTGAAATACTATGGTGCATTTTCGAAACTTTTTATAAGCAAGGAGAGTATGCAAAAAATTAATTCTTTTGTATTTTCAAATATACATATAACAATACACACGATTTAAAATGAAGCAATAGTTTAGAGGCTTATGACTGACATATTTTGATACTTGTTGAGAAAATATGAGGCGTAAACAAAATGCGGCAAGTACACAAAAATACATATTCACCTTCCTACTATCATCCAGGAATGAAGAACGGAATTGAAATTTCTCAACTCCTTCATTGTAGTACTTTTCAATGTTTGCAATAAATGTGGTATTCTTTTTTGTTAAACTCATAACTGTTACTAAAACACTGATTATAGTTACGTTGCTTATAATGTCCTTTTTCTGTTTTCATTGGACATCGACAAAAGATCCAGTAGAAGGGGTAAAGAAATGTATAACTGATGACATGTTCTTTTGTGTGTAAAGGGAAACTCATTAGGTATATAGAAAACAAATATAAAAAAAAACGGAGGTCGAGTGGTTTCTTATCAATGATACTATAAATTTGTCGATGACTGAAATCGATAAATGGCGACAGAAATTTGTCTAATACTCTGGGCCGCTGTTTGTCTGAATGAATGCTGTGTGTACGGAAATTGTGCAGTAGATACTTAAGTTTCTCGATTACATGGTTAAGAAAATTCATACTTCTAGAACAACTATCCTTCTCTTTTCTTTCAGGTTTCTGATTAGATCACTGATATAACACATCTGTCACAAACCACCATTGGAATGCCGCTTTAAAAATGTAATCTAAATGGATTCCAACAACGGAATTTTGTATTAGTGTTGTTAATGTGTCGATATCTACTAGATCAAAATAGCAAATTAGTAATAAAGCATCTATGTAATTTTTAGTTATAATTCCCAACTCCTCTTAAAAATGTGTATATTACAACAGTATAAGTAATTTTGGGTGATCACGTACATGTTCCTTTTACTAGTTTGAATTAACTAAGTAGTGATGGAGCTCTGTATACCGCTTCCTGATTTCGCCACTTGTGTGGTCGTAGCGTGGTTAACTGGTGAATTCCACACTCCGTTTTGATTACCTACAAATTAATTTCTTTCTCCTCGGTCCCATTGAACTACAAGGCGGTAGACTCCGTTTATTTTTTGAGAAAAATAGTTGGTTTCCTCAAGGATTCAGTCACGGCCATACAGTTTGCTGTTGGTTTTTTATCTAGATTGATACCCGCTGTCTATATCAGAATAACATATATAATAATTTCTAATACTGACTATGATAGAGTGGTTAATTGAACCTATGTGTAATTACTGTTCAGTGATGTGATTAAATTACTTTCTGTCTTAATCTAGTGAATGAACTGTTAATTTAATGTTTCATCTATAAGAAGAGAATGTACACATTTTAAAATATTTCTGTTGAATATGAGCTCGTTTTTAATTCCATTGAGTCTAGCACAAACTCACTTCTTCTTTAATATCAGTCCTACACTTTTAAGGAAAGTTTCTGATATGATAATTCAGGTAACTGCAGAAAGGAGGTCTGTAATTTATAATGAAACATAATAAGAGTTTTAAATGAATATGATCACACATCTGCTTATACACTCTGACGACAAAATAAACTTATTCAGCACACAAATTGGTATACTTGAAGAATAGCGTGACAGGATGTATACGATAAATGACAAAGAATGGACAAATTTACAACAGTAGGTAGTCTATTAAATTCATCTCACAAACGACGCCACACAGTTATACCGTAGCGCGCACTGTCTGGCCTTGGCGCCCCTGAGGTTAGACAGCCCGCTGGCCGCGCTGCGCTCTCGCTCCATGATTTACATGTAAATTGGGCCGGACCTCGCCGAGACACCTGCTATTGTTATAGCTGGCGCCCGCACGCTGCCAGCTCCATTGTCACCGCGTCCACTGTAACAATCGTGGCGCTACCACACGCTCGCCTTCTGACAGCATCATCCGTGTTGCACGCGGGAACTCAGTCGTGGATTTAATTCACCATTTCGTATGTCTGTGATAGGGTATGAGGTCCTGTCCACTAGGCAGTTCTCGCTCGGTTCTGAAGCACTAAATAAGATTACTTGTAGCTTTACTGAACAGTTTAAACTCTATACCACATAGCGCTGAGGCTAGTCCTCGTCAGCCTCAATAAATTCAAATTATTACCCTCACAGGAAATGCTATACTAGTTCAGATCTCGTTTTGTATTTCTGTGCAACTAAAACGATTATCGGGAATGCTAGCGAAATTAATTCTGCCAGGGTTTGTTCTTTGACGCAAGTAGAATAAAAGGTAAAAAATTAGTGTAAATAGTGGAGTGTAGAAGACCTAAAATAATTGTGAGGACTAAGCTTCATACTGTCCCCGGAGTCTAAATGTCGGTGTTACGAGCACACTGGAGAAAATCGACTGCAAAAAACGACTTTCTAGCTTGAAATGTCTCTAATTGTTTTTTATAAAATTAGTAGCAGTATAATATTTTACCTAATATTTGCCACACTTAACTACAATTTAGTCGAGTTTAGTCTTAATAGCTTATCAGCGGATAAAAGTTTCATGACTATTCTGCCACAGCAACGAAATTTGCATAGTTATGTTCAATCGGTAAACACTAACATTAATTTCCAAAAATCTAATGTCTAATTACTACTAAATACCTTCTGAATGATTATGGCTGGAAACCATAGAAATGTGAAATATTGAAGGTTCTTTGATTTATGGAAATGTGTGTTTGAATTCTTTCAAATTCACATAGTTGTTTGAATGAATGTAAGAAAACTGCATTGCATTATTTCAACTTTGTAATATGTAATATGACATTTACTGTAAAATTTGGAATTAATTTTAATTTTTTTCTCAAATCTTGAACTTAAATTATTATGTTTCGCAATTCCATTCTAGATTAAATTTCCTTTTTATAATAATAAATGTTTAAAATATATTTGCTGACAACGGGTTTTTTGTTATTTTTAATTACTTATACTTTTTTATATAAATTGAGTTTAAATATTTGTGAGCTCTTCCCTCGAGTAAATTACGTACAACTTTCATTCTTTTTTAAATCAAATTAGTATTTATGTAATTCTATATGATTCACGCATTTTTATTTAATTAACTTAATTTATACGATAATTACCGATTTATTCTTTCCCTAAACTCTAATTTATTATATTTAATTAGTCTAATTGTATTTTTTCAATTAAAAGTAAAAAAAAAAACAGAATAAAGGGTAGAAAATTAAAATCATCTGCCGTCTAAGGTAAGATGGTCAATAGCTTGACGGCGGACGTCTAGAGACGTCCGCGTTATGCGTGTTTTCATTCCGAGTTAATCACTGACAGGACTCCTCATATTATCGGTAGCGTTCAATGTGTTAAATAGAAGGCCTCAAATTCAGAACAGTTAATTAAGAATTTTTACTGAGAGAAATACTACGAGAGTAATAGACAGTTATGCTTCTATAGTCTTAGAAAGAGACAGATATTGAAATCTCAGCGAACTGTGGAAAACAACAAAGGAAGCTTCGTGTTGCATGTGAATCAGCAGGGAGATTTGGAAGTGTGCGGAAGCCGCTGGGGTGTCCGCCAGTTCTGGTGGCAACCTCAAGGCAGCCGCAGAAGGACCACCGACGACAACCGCCGGGTCTGCGGTTGCGGTCAACGTCCCCAACCCAAGGTCCCTCAAGGAAACAACTCTACCGTTTAACTGGACTCCAAGGACCCTCTCTCCTAATGGAAACATTACCAGGGAAGTTCACGACAGGGTGGTTACAAATTTGGTAAAATATTTTTTTGGCCGATACTGCTCAACTAGAAGTGCACTACACCAGAGATCAGAGTTATAGGACAACATAAGCAACAATTTGACCATCTTAAGTACTGTATAATTAAAAAATGGGACCCAGCTGAGGAATATAGGCACTCGACTACTGATCCTGGTTTCGATTTCAATCGATGTTGCCATATTTTTTCTTAAATTTTCATCAAACATTCTAGCCATTATTGTTCACTTACTAATGAAATTGATTACTGTAGTTAGTTTGTTTATTATAGTTTCATACCTTCTGTATAAAAAACTAAACTCATTTGTCTGTCTGGATCTATGTTTGTATATCTCTCTGCATTTTTGTCCGTCCCACAGCCAAACAGTTACTAATCCCTTGAACTAAAAATTTGTAAATGCCCACTATTTGAAAAACGTAACCCGATTATAATTAAATGTTTGGACGAAGCATTGAGGATACGGATAATTAAAGGGGAGTTAATGTAGGTTGAAGCAAGATATGCTACTACATAATCACTAAAGTCAATTAACTTATATCATTAATGTTGTATCATCAAACATTAATAAATGTAAGTTGTAGACGTCTATTAATGCTCCTTATCTCGCCCATCCAAATTATGGAAGGATCTTTTATTCCGATCTGGCTCGGTAAGTCATGTCGAAATATTCCCAGTTCTGATCAGAGCAATTAATTGGCCGATAGTTTTAATTAATCGCATTTTTACTTCAGCAGTGGAATCAAATTGCTAATTTACAATCATTCAATAATTGAATATTACTGATTTACAAACCTGATTATTAGTTTCGAATTACGAATCAAAAATAATTTTGTTTTGTGAGGTAATATGATGAGAGACCTTGCATAGAAATTACATTAATGAGTATTATTTCGGCAAAACATATTTATTGCTCGATATGTCATTTGAACCACTGACCACATGTAAAACGTTCATGGATTGATTACAGGACCTTTTAATCAGTGCATGTCTATATTCGAACAAGGACCCAAAATAAGGACTTTAAGCTTGAACGCCAAACAAACACTTGAATCAGTTAAACCGCTTTGTCAATGTTGATTTTTTTTAACTTATGGCTTTACACCTCGACGATGTCAAGTTTTTTAGAGGCGGGTGGGACTGGGGACTAGGAACTGGAAGGAATTCGGCCATGGTCTTTTTAAATTGGGCATCCCGGCATTCGCCTGGAGTGTTTTGGGGACACCATGGAAACCCAAATCTGGAATTTGGATGCCCGGATGGGGAATCGAACCAGCGTCCTCCCGAATGCGAGGCCAGAGCGTTAATGTTGACTTATAACTGTCACCACCGGCGTCTGCTCTTTCACAATCGACTACACCTTCACTGTTTTCTCATTTGTTGAGTGTGAATACGATACTTTGGGATGGCTATCTTTTAAACCCATGGCTGCCTACTACCTCCTCCAGAGGACCGTTGGATCTGTTTTTCTCTCTTGATGTTTATCGACCTGCGAGCAGCCAGCTACAAGAAATCCCGTCTTGCTCAAGTTTCAATAACTATAGTGTACTATGTTCAAAAAAGCTAACCTTTTTAATGGGTAGTATAAATCAACTAACGTCTTCGTTTTGTTGTATGTTCATCCAGTACTGTTGATGTAGTAATATTCAAATATATCACTAGAACAGAATTAAAATTTTCTGACTTCATGGTATAATTTTCCACACGACATTCATATGGATGAATAAGACTATTGCATTTTGCGTATCATAGACTGCAAAAGTCAAAAAGAATCTCTTATTGATACGAAACGCTGCCTTAAATTCTACCGTTACTCTGTACTGAAACCAACTCACTTGTGGCTTTCGGAGACCATTCAGTGGCTATCGCATAGGATGTCGAAGAACACATATTCGAGGAACCACCAAAACCAGCCTTCTTCAAACATCTCTGCCGCTACCCGTTCAAATCAGATGACCCAATTCCTTCTTTTTTTTTCAACTGCTTAACCTCTCTTAACAGCGGGGTCTTTAGAGGCGGGAAAGGATTGGGGGCAAGGAATGGGAAGGAATTCGGCCATGGCCTTTTGAAGGAAGCATCCCGTCAATTGCCTGGAGTGATCTGGGAAACCATGGAAAACCCAAACCTGGATGCCCGGACGGATTTCCTTCTAACAGCTATCTAACGCTAATCCCATTCTATCTCAGTAGCATGCTTGCTATAGTTTCTCTGTATAGCTGTTTGTACTCTTCATCTATACAGGGTTGTTAATAACAATCCGATATAATATGCCTCTAGAACTACGTTTGTCTACGTTGAAAACGTTTGTCTCGACAATCTGTACAGGGCGATTTATTTCTACGTGGTTTGAAATTTCTTCAAGTTTTTCAAGAAAGCTATATTGCAATGGAGTGTTTTTATTTGTTAAGTGGCACTCACAAAAAAGAAAGCATAGTATATTGAACTAATATGTGTTTTTTTTTAAAATAAATATTTATATATATAAAATGAAGAGTAGATTAGTATTCTTAATGGACAATTATTATTCCTTATTAATTTACTTCACACATGAGATCTTAGTTAAGAGCTAGGACAGCTAGTTCCTAACAACGTCTCCTTCTAGGTGTTGTATACATTTTACTACCGTGACTTCAGAAATTGCCTCAGCCTTCTTGAGCATACTTAAATTTTCTTTTTTTATAAGCAGACCAACGCTCTAATTCTTTAAGTTATTCATTTACTGTCTCCTCAGTCTCCCAACGCTCTCATTACAACAGCTTTAATTACTTTAGTAGATAACACAATAGGATTCATGATTTGACACAGCTTATCAGAACGGCAGTCCTCTTAGTGTAAACTCAAAGTTTCTATCCAGAAATGCCTCCAGGTTATTAGTAATGTGATATTGAGTTGCTGGTAACAAAACTTTTTAATTATTCCGCATTATGCTATCGTCTTTACTGGTAAGACAAAACCAAAGTGAGGGTGATGAGGATATCTATTAGTAACTCAATAGTAATATTTCTCATACCCATGCTTATTATCTTTTAAGTTACACACACCTGTATATACTTTCAATTTCTGTATAAACATAATTAATTTACGAAATACTGCACGTGACACTAAATCAACTGAAGTAAACAATGTTTAATATTTTGGAAACTGTATTTTTCATGGCTGTAGGTTTGCGTACAATATGTTCAAAATACACTTCCGCCGAAATTTCCTTTCAGATATTTCTTTCTTCAACATATTTTACATAACTTACAAATTTTTTCTACAAAACTCACCACT
This sequence comes from Vandiemenella viatica, assembly GCA_031002005.1. Taxonomy (NCBI): domain Eukaryota; kingdom Metazoa; phylum Arthropoda; class Insecta; order Orthoptera; family Morabidae; genus Vandiemenella; species Vandiemenella viatica. The sequence goes on along the minus strand of JARYHS010013631.1, from coordinate 147,791,160 downwards.
TTTATTTCCACAAATAATATGATTCTACCGAACGCGGTAGGGGAGCGGTTAACGTTCTGGCCTCGCTTTCGGGAGGACGCCGGTTCGAATCCCCGTCCGGGCATCCAGATTTTGGTTTTCCATGGTTTCCCCAAACCACTCAAGGCAAATATCGTTAAACTTCCTTCGAAAAGGCAATGGCCTAATTCCTTCCCGTTCCTTGTCCCTAATCCCATCCCGCCTCTAATGACCTCGACATCGATGAGGCATTAAGTCCTAAGTACAAAAAAAAAATCTTTTTAAAGACGTTCACATTTTAAAATAAAATTCCATGTAGGCTTCAAGAAGGTCTGTTTAATAAAGCACATCTTATAGTTAACTGATTCTTCTGTTTCTCCCTAAAAAAGTTTCCATTGATTTTGTAGTCACATTTTCTACTACCTGTTATTATGACTATCTATGTGAATAAAAAGTAGGGTACAATTTCTACATTCATTTCTTCATAACAATTTGTTACTGCAATTATACACTTCTGTGTTCGTTATTGAAAATTAGTACTGTTTTATAAGTTGAATTGCAATTTTCTTTAAAGGTAGATTATTCAGCACAACATATTACAGAGGAAAGGGCAAAAGTTGGATCCTTATTTTTATGTGAAAATTTAAAAAAAATATCACAGCGTTTATTTTATCATTTGACCGTATGGTATAAACATATAGCTCATTCGACCTCCATAATATTTGATAATGTACTATCTAAAAATGTGATAAGTTTCAATGCTAATAATTTCTTCCACTAACGACAAAATAACCAAATTTATTCACCAAGGCTTCTATTTGATTTGGTCATCTGAAACAGCATTTCAAATCACTTGACAAAATTGAAAAAATATTAATATGAATTATGGAGGTTTGACTTAGGAACGGCGATGTGTCCTACGTAAGATGTCTTTGACTTAGCAGTTTACGGCAATTAAAAAGAATTTTGGGTAGATATCAACGTAAAAAAAAAAAAAACATTGATATAAAACAGAATTTGCCAAAAACGCTGCAGTAAACAGTTAAGCCATTTGTAGCATTATAAAAACACTGTTTAGTGTAACTCAATAAATGTTTTTAACTTTTATGGAAATCACTAATAGCGTAACTGTTGGGATATCAGTCTGCCGAGCTCTGGAAACTAAAAAAGACATCATATGTGTTGATTTTTACATATTTAAATACACACTGCCAGAATGCTGCAGAAATGACAGGGAAGACTTTTAGTAAGTAAAACTGGAGTAAAATAGTTAAAGGGAAAAGCTATCAAATGACTATCGACACTAGGAAAGGGAGCCTTTTTCAGAAAGATGAATCTTCTAGTTTGTTATTTATTACAGGAAAAATGTTTTCTAAAATTTCAGTCCATGAAGCGGACGGAATAGAAACATTTGATCAGTAAATTTCTGGAGCCATATAAAAAGGACTATCGTCTCGAAGTACCGCTTGCTGATCTCAAGTCCATAAAACCACTGATATTCCTATCTGAAACTTGATAACTTATGACATAGTATTCTTGGTAGTTTTGTGGAAATTTTATTTGTACTGCGCCTTCGATCTCGATTCTACTGCCATTTTCGAAGTAGTAGTGCTCGTTATATAGGAGCAAACTGTAGAAATTTCAATTGTTAGCATTCCCTAAATTTTTCAAAATCTCCTTGATCCGTCTAGGCCACCATCGCTCTCTCGGAATGGTCAGAGTTTATGGTATGTCCTGTGCTAAACACGTGGGGGACCATTGTTGTTCTATCACTGTTGTTTTGTTTATAATGGCTGATATGTTCTCCGACTATCTAACACTGAGCGACCCATCACACCGATGTAAACATATTCACAAGTGTAAGTCGCTGAGGGTGCAAACGGTATTTCAACCTTGGAACTCGTGAGATTAATAACCAAGTCAGTGATATAATCTACCGAGCCCAGAGGGTGAACGGAAACACTCGGTCGTGGTATTCCAAAGGACTCAACTTCATATTGCCATTCCAAGCGTAGTGGGTGAGCGACTAACGCTGTGGCCTCGCATTCGGGAGGACGCCGTTTCGTTCCCCCTTCGGACATCCAGATTTGGGTCTTCCATCGTTTCCCCAAATCTCTCCAGGCGAATGCCGGGATGCTTGCTTTAAAAGGCCATGGCCGAATCCCTTTCTGTTCCTTGTCCGCAGTCCAATCCACCCTCTAACGACCTCGACGACAACGAGGCGTAAGGCCATTGCCGTCCGGCTATCCAAATTTTGTTAGTCTGGGGTTGTTTGAAAACATTCTAATTCAATTCTGTGATAATTCCTAGAAATTACCATAGCCAAATGGCTTCATGTTCTTTGTTCCTAATACTCTTCCGCCTCCTATTTTCCTGATGTCCCTAAGGAAGGAGAAAATCGGCCGTAGAACCTTACGACTTTTCGTAGCAGTAGCATTACATTCACCTGAAACTCCTTATCAGCTTCTACCCGATGTCATTGACTGCCTTTCGAAGAGGTAATCTTAAAAATTATTGATTCAAAGCAAGCATAACTCTGTTAACTATTGAAGTAATAAAATTCACTGACATTTGCGTATACTCTCTTACTTAACGATCACTTAGGTGCCCCCGACAAGACTCGATATTTGATTCTTTAGGAGGAAAATGAATAAGAAGAATAAGGAACGGAAGAATGCTTCGCCTAAAAATGTTGATAAGCATCTATTTCAGTGTTCACTAATATTCCGCCTGGAGCAGAAGAAATTATTTTGTCAGCATTTTGTACAGGTTTTAGTAAGAAACTAGCCACAATGCCCGTTAAAAATGACGGGCATAAAGGACTGTTCTAGCATTTAATTTTTTTTAGTTGCTTACCTAAATAGAATTATTATAAAATAAAGCTCAATGTGCTGCAATTTCTCATCCCTTGTGATGTAGCAAAAAATTTCAGTTGTCAAGGTGGTCCAAGTTGCGTTTCAGCCTAACCGCCATCTCCGCAAATATCGCCGGTAGAAGATCAAAGCATCAATCACACGAGAATTAATACATTCCCTGTATCACATGTCAATGTCATCATGCGTCGTGATACAAATTTGATCCAAACTCTTCACAATTTCTTACATTTTTCTTATTGTCTACGATGAAGATAGCGGTTTTAACGCCTGTCATAGCTTACATCCGATTGAAATAATGATCCCAGTGAAAACGAAGGATGCTAAAATTAGTCTTAACATCTTACGTTATGCCACGTAATATTAGTTTTAATTTTGGTTTATGGCGCATAGATCGCGATCAATTTGTAACTTCTTCCATTCAAACCAAGTTATGATTTCAGTAAATAAAGAAGAAGTAACTGATGATTAATATGACATTCCAGCATTACATTTCTTAGCAATTACTTAAATAAATAGAATTGTTATAAAATAAAGCTCAATGAAATTACTAGTGCCATGCCCTGTAGCAAAATGTTTTCGTTACTATCCTGGTCCAGGTTGAATTTCACTTGCCGCCCGAGAAACAATACTTCAATCACACGCATAATAATACATGCAAAATGTTGCATTTTAGTGGTAATAATGCATCGCGAGATAAAATAAATCAAAAATCTTTACAGATTCTGCCATCTTCCTTTTTTACATTCGTGATTCAAATAGATAGTAACACCTTTGAATGGCTGACACAGTTACATGCGGCTGAAATATGGCATCCGTAAAAGCAAAAGAAATTGAAAATAAATTTTAACAACTTACGTCATTCCACGTAATATTAGTTTTAATTTTAATCTATGATGTATAGATCGTGAACAGCGTGGACCTACTTTAGTTAAAATGAAGTAATGAGTTAAGTAACAGAACAAATTAAATTATTTAAAAAAATAAAAAATAAATTACTCATGCCCTCTGCTGTAACGTCAAGTGCCAGTTCCATCAACAAGCTATCAAAACTGGCGCTAACATTGCGAAAATTAAAGTTTTTGTCTTAAATATCTGTGGCCAAAGATTTTAACGAATACTTTTACATAAAGCGAATATTAAATAAATCTAAGTAACTAATAATTATTATATCGATTTATACGCAATACATACTTTAACTTCAGTTCTCTGTAAGTATAATTTATTCGCGGATTCTTAGAAATGTTATTAAATAACGTGCATCACCAAGAACAATGGCGTAATGCGAGACGTCATAGAGTGACGTCATTGCGTGACACGTGACGTCACAGATGAGCAAAAGTTACTTATTATAATAATAGATATCATTGAGAGTAATAACAAATTTCAACATTTCATCCTACAGTCTTTTCTCTGTAACCACAGTTGGTTTATCTAATTCATGCTGTCACATTTGAGATCCAGTGTCTTACCACACTCCCTTATATTGTGTGCGTGGAAAACGGGACCTCAATATTTTATGCAGCAGGAGGCACAATGTGGATGTTACTTATGGAACAGGCAGTCTCTTCGATTGACGCACTGTGAGACACTCAACTCCCATCCAGAATGCAAGGGCAAAAATACTTCTCCATCACACAGCAAGGAAGACAGTTATGCGACACTCAACTGACACTTCTAACTTCTTCACAAGGAGCGTTATCAATTTTCCATGACGCTGGCTATTTTTCTGCGGTTGCGAAATGGAATAATATAAAAACTTAATAACTCCGTAAGAATATCTCTGGTTATGAGTGACCATTGTAATAAAGATGGCAGGAATAATAAATCGATTCAAAATCCTGGCCGAAGTAACACAAAATAGTAGTTTAATATTGTAAAATACAGTATAAGACCGAGGGCAGAAGAAAATTATGATTGTTTCATGATACCAAAACATATGTTGATTGTAATTAGTATTATAAAAGTTTAATAAACTATTTGAGTTGATATTTGAAAAATAATTGATTTAATTTAAAAGATAATTTACATTCAGGTGCATAATTAAACCCAGTAATGGATATAGAGGACAAATAAAGATCCTGTAGTACTGATCCGATACTGGAAATTGTGAAACATAATTATTTGTTTATAAATAAGGGGGAAACATTATACGACGAAAAGCCAAAAGCAAAAAATAAAAAAATTAAAACACATTTCATACATAACGTGCATCCTTAGTGGTTAAGGTATCTGACTGGAGATCGAAAGGTTTCCGGTTCGAATCCTGTCTCGGCTGGGATTTCCAACAGCCCTTAACACGACCGTCACCTGTAACACAGCTTTCTGTGTAATGTGAAGTACGATAGAACGCTTCCGTGATTCGGATTCCACGTTAAATTGTATGTCCCCTCAAGGATTAAGAACCTTAGTTGTAACTTTTTTTCTTGTGGCTTTATGTAGACGTAGGTGCATTAGAAGTGGAAAAGGACTGGGTACAAGGAACGGGAAGTAAATCTGTCTTGCCCTTTTGAAGTAACCATCCCGGCATTCGCCAGGAGTGATACCTTGAAAAATCAAAATCTAGATTCCCGAACGGAGATTCGAACCGCCGTCCTCCCGAATGAGAGGCTAGAGTGCTAAGCACTCATCCACCACACTCGGTCCTGGTTGTAAGTCTGATGTGTGCACATCCACAACAAGCATAGGCTTAACGTGGTCCTAGTTGGCCCAAACGAACATATGTAGAGTGCATAACTTGAAATTATTTATATTAATACTGAATCACAACATTTTTTTTTTCTCATGACTGGAAAAAAAAAAAGAAATAAGGGTGGCAATAGGGGGATTGCACCCTCGAATATCACAATTTATGTCACCAAACTCGGTACTTCCATTTAAATGTATCATTCTAAAGTTTCTACAATGTCTGAGTACAATTGGTGTATAATGAGTTATCGAGCTTGAGAATTGTAACGTAGGATTTTAGGAAACAATTAAGTTGACGATAGATAGCTAGGATTAAAAAGTGACGACAGAAAATGTTCATGTGAAATTTCAAACAATTTAATCGATTTATAATGTAACCGAATCTCTTAACAGGTGGTTTCAGTATATCAGCAGACCGATCGTCGATAGTACAATTTGCACTAATTCCTGCGTGTTGTCCCTTCACGAAAGCTGCAAAATTCTCCAAGTTCATGTTAAAAAACGCACGTGTGTCAGTCAACAGTTAACAATCAGTTGGGAAGTAGTTTGATAGGAGTTCTGTATCTGATTTCTGTTCAGGATGTATCAAGTGACTGAAAAGCTAGAGCCCAGATTAGAATCAAATCTCAGACTGGATGGAAGTTATATGAAAATATAATCCAAGGCTCTGTTCTCGTAGAGGTTTCCACCATTTCATCTACCATGCGCCATGTTTCTGGTGGCGGGAAATAACTAGAACTCGACTCCCTAAAGAGTTCAACGATATCAAGCGAATGAGTTCTGTGAAAAGGGTTAGACGCCACCTGAGTGAGGGAAATGAGAATCCATCATCCAACGCCTGTTTCTGTCGGCTGCAAAAGGCGCCAGTTCTTCATGTTCGTCCACTAAGTCAGAGTCAACTTCTGTAAAGTTTCTGGATGGTTGTTAACAACTAAGATCGGTTTCTTAATACTTCCTTCAATATCCCTACACTATATTGGTACGATAATAGAAGGTAACGTCAGGCTTAGAGTAAAAGGATTTTTATCTCTTGAATATATGTTCAGGTTCATCGCATTTCCCTTCTGCTCATGGCACATTAGTTTCGTCAAATGAACCTTAGCTTCTGTTATAATCACGTCGGATAATCTCCAAGCGCGTGAATTTCAACAGACATTGAATCCAAATAATAAAACTGCATTTTAGTCGAGTAGGTGAAACCTCTAGATATCTTTTGCCGTACACGGATATTATTATTTATTTTTTTACTTACGGCTTTACGCCTCGTCGACATCGAGGTCATTACAGGTGGGATGGGACTGGGGGACAAGGAACGGGAAAGAATTCGGCCATGGCCTTCTGAAGGAAGCATTCCGGCATTCGTCTGGAGTGATTTGGTGAACCCATGGAAAACCCAAATCTGGATGCGTGGATGGGGATTTGAACCCGCGACCTCCCGAATGCGAGGCCAGGATATTAACCGTTCACCCACCACGCTTGGTATTTTTTATCTTGAGATCATTACGCTTCTTTTTATAAACATTTTTAATGCGTTTTTAGGATTGCCATAATTTTTCATTTAGTTTATTTATAATAATGTACACTTTTATTTTGTAAAATAATATTTAAAGGAAATATGTTACTTACATTAGGTGTAATAGACAATTTAAGCAGAAGTAGTATGGCGATGAAGTAAAGTATCGAGTATGAAGAGGAAAAACCGAAAATGAGATGAACTGCGAAATGAAAATAGAAGTGACCCCAATGCTTATAAGTACTACAATTCTTGTGTTGGATGAAAATTTACTAACAGAATTATTTACAGATCAAATGTCTTAATCCTTTACAGCTATGGGCGAGGCCCATTACGAACGTAATAGCTTATTTTCTCTTTGTCGCATTAGCAAAGATAGACCTACTCATAGATTAATGGAAGTTAACGAAACACTATGAAAAAGGAATTGCCGAAAACCAAAATCAGTTACGACAGACACCTGTGGTTAGACATGTTTTTGTACTTCTATCAGTTCATGGGCAGAAGGCTTTCTAAATAGCAAACTAGACTATAACTCAGTCGACTGAGGTGTTGCTGGTTTTCTTATTTTCAGATCCAAACACAGTCAAAAATTAATCAAAGACTTTTAACGTAGAGGCGTTTCATCATCTTATATCAGCAAACCTCTGCAAGAGTACAGAGAAAATTCCTTCTCGGGTATTATCGTGCTCCATGGTGGGTACTGTAACATCTTCATTCTGTTTCCTCAGTAACAAAAGTTATTTCATTTATCTACCTCCTCCAATTCTGCCTAATGCTCGCAACATCCTAAATATGGAGAATCATTTATTTTTTGTTGTGTAGTATATATACACATTGTTCGATTTGTAAACAAACGGTTGATTTGTTTTGCGAGTTTGTATAATTTTCGTTACATACTACCCACAATAACGTAATTGGCTTTCCATGTAGACAGCAACAAAACGATTATCAAAATAAATGATACTGAATTTCTTCTAAACCGCGTAATTTTGTGGTAAATCATTTTACCAGTGTTATAATTTACTATAGCCAATCTTTCTCCAAACCAGAATTTGAATAATTTTTGGAAACTTTGGAGATAAATGTTCATAATTAGCTGAAATAAGGCGAAATTAAATAAAATATTCAAACTATTGTAATTCCATTATCTATAGTAGTTTCACTGAACTCTACAACGTGCTTTTCAGTATAAGTAGTGTGGTAATTGAAAGATGTCCCTCATGGTGCTATAGTGGTAACTAACAGTAAACAATGTGACTACTTAGTTATATAACAATATAGCTTTAAATGATTTAACAGAAACTAAGGGTGTAGGTAGATCGTTTTAGGTATATATACTAGGAGTAAAAGTGTGATTGTGTTTTGAATATGGTCGTGGGCAAAGAATTGTTCCTAACTGGCGTACAGATTCCAGTAAGCTAATGTCTACTTTGTACAGTGCCTTGTTAACTGTCATGGAAATTTCATACATGACATCGAATTTTATTCTTTCGATTGAATGTGGAAGATCACTACCACTTTCGGAAGTTCTAAAGATTATGCGTGGAGTAAACATAACCTCACATTTGGAAAATCAACTAAACAGTTTTTTTTTTTTTTTTTTTTTTGCGACAATCAATTTTGGATGTTTTCAGGGATAAAAATTAATTTTAGGTTAAAAACTCGTGATATTTTCATATTTCTGTACGTCCTTAGGTTGATTTAAGCCAGAAATGTATTTCGATGTGTATAAAAGAAAAAAAAAGTTTTTACTGTCAAAAGTCACGACTACACGACCTGTTGCGTCTGAAATATGTACTTGACCCCAAGGGTTTGGTTTTCCTAAGCTGAAGAATTTCTGTAGACTTCTAAAGGACGTAGAAATATTAAAGACAGACAGTTGATCACACTGCATAATACGCATGTGCGTATGTTTTCACCAGACTCAATCTTTCCCATGTAAAGTACATTTTTATAATATTAAACATATATAAACGGGATAAATATTTACTACTAACTACTATAAATAGTTACATGGATATGTTATGGTATTACAATTGCTATAGGACCCTTTCTTTAACAGTTTTTTCACAAGCAGATAATCTGGGACATATAGTAGCAGCAAATGACTGCCCATTTAACAGAAGTTCTACTGAAGTAACGAACAGGAAATGCAGTGCACTAACAAAATACGAAGAATAGACCATCATCGCTACACAAATATTCGGTCTATTTACTAAGTATTAGTTGCGAGCACATTATCTTTCCTTCTATTATTCAGAATTTCTGTATAGTGTTTAAATAATATAAATGTTTTGGCAATTCTCAATGATCCAAGTTGTAGTAAATAAACGTCGATAATGTAAAATCAATAAATCTCTGAAGATCTTAATCTAAGTTAGCAAGCTGTACTTGCACATACGATTTAGGGTAAAAATAACAGAAAAATGGTAATTCAAACTCAAAACCTCGACTCTCCATAAAAAATTGTTAAATATGAAAACTTATAGAATGTTTACATAGATTTTTAGGTATGAATTACGTTGGTCGTACCAGAAAGCTTGCTAAAACCGGGAAGTTTATTAAGAATCTGTTTCATCTATCTGTTGTGACAGCTGTTATGAGTTCAGCGCCCAGCTATAAAAATTACTGTGCTTACGAGGTATTTCTCGGAGTTTCATAAAGTCGGGCCAACTGCCTCCGCTGAAAGATATCATATGTCTTAATGTGAGACTTCGAACCGAAGCAATCTTTCGACGATTAAGGGAGCAATGCGGCCATCTCTTAAGGAAGCTGGGTGGGACGCAATATCCGCGGGTATGCCCGCGCCGCACGGCTTCTGATATGCCGCTTTAATGAACATGATATTAGGCATCCACAGGCAGCCACATTGACAAATTCCGCACACGAGGGTAGTCAACAGAGCTGTGAGGGAGGCGTAGGTGGGGATGGAGAGAGAGAGAGAGAGAGACAGTAAATATTGATAAAAAGCCTCTCAGGAAAGAGAAAAAAATAACACTGGCTTCAAGTTTTCAGCGCTCATAAACCGAATAAAATAAAACATGAGACGGAGTAAAATTAGACTAAGCCACTCTGAAAAGGAAATCCGGTGGCTGAAAACTCGATAATAACTCTTTAGTTTTCGGTGTGGTGGGGAGAGGTTAATGTCGTGCTGATAGCCAAGGTCGTTAAGAACGATCTATGCTATAACGGGAAATGAGCGTCGCATCGCAGTATTATAAAGGAAGTTGAAAATGTTCTCACTAAATAATTCTTCAGAATCGGATCTGTTCCGTTTACCTGTTTTTCTCATTCGACATTAATTTCATAAATCATCTATTTTTATTAGTTAAGTAGGATTTTCACTTCTTGTATTTGAGCTGAAATGGCTTTGTCGTAATTTTAAGAACTAATTTTGTACCTAGAGTTAAATACGAACGAATCTTTCTCGGTAAATTACAGACATTGGTAAAACTGTTCCCTGGGATCATTGCGAAGTGATCAGAGTAGGAAGGACTTGTCTTAGCCCTATAATCCCAACTTCCGGTCACGTGACACAAAATGGCGGCCATCCATGACGTCACATCCGGTTCGGGGGAAATTCTAATGGACCAATGGCGGCCAAGGTCGTATGACGTCACACGTTAGTTCCTTAACCAGCCGCACAGATGGCGACACCGGGTGGGCTTGCGCATATGTTAGTTCCCCGACCGCCCGCCCAGATGGCACCATCTCCCAAGGGCTTAATTTCTTTGCCGTTAGTTCATTTGGTGGCGGCTAGATGGCGTTCGGTGGCATTATTTCCGGCGCGCTTTGCGAAATGTGTACACTGTTTCAACGACTGTTATCTCTGTTTACTAAGCGTGACGAAATATGTATTCCTAGCGTCCTGTTAAGCAAGCACTGAACATCTTGGCTACTATCGACACACAGTAAAATATTTTCTTCGTGAAAAATACTTAAGCGATTTTTTTTTTTTTACTAAAGTCCACATCAACGGATATTACGTGAACAGACATCGGTAGCGTAGGGGTTAGAGTGCCGAAGGTCGCCGGTTCGAGTCCGGCCGCGGTGTTTTTATTGAAAAAGCCGTTCCAACTCGTCAATTTCCAAATCAAAATTTTAGTTTCCATACCTAGAGAGGATACATGCCTTGAATAAAAAAAGCATAAATGTTTCCTTTTAACGGGAAAAAAAAGCGTCATAAACTACAGATATAAATTCTATGTGTACCTGTTTTCATGAAATTATTTAGCGTTCTTGCCTCTCATTCGGGAGGACGGAGGTTCCAGGCATCCATGGTTTCCCAAAATCACTCCAAGTGAATGCCGGGGATGTTACCTTCAAAAGGCCATGGCCGAATTCCTTCCCATCCTTCACCGTCTCTAAAGACCACGTTGTTAACATAAATTCCGTTCATCGAAGCAGGCAGACATTAAAAATTAATTCACCGACGAAGAGACGGGAAACAAACTCACTTTTTCATTATGAACAATATAATATAACTCACGAGTGTCACCTATAGTCCGTGTATTTTAAAGGATGTATTAAATTAGGGGTATTTATATTTTTATTTATATTTCTCGTGTCCAGGACATAACAAGTTGAAAAAAACAAATAACATTAATTAATTAATATTAACTATAAACACAATTATATAGAATGTGACCAGAATTCCGCAATCTTGATGGCCTTCTCGTTTGCCCTGTAAAGGTCGTCGATATTGCAGGTTTCAGGGAGATTCCTGCATATCAGAAGATGTTGCGGGTTCTGAAGCTCACCACATTCACATAGATCGTTGTCATTAGTGTACCCCCCATTTTTTAAATATTATATTTACATCGGGACACTTCAGTTCTTAGTCTGTTTAGAGCCTTCCATATAGCATATGGCTGATTACATCCCGCAGCCGGTGCCTCTTTGATGTTCCTCCACCAGGACAAATTTCAAAATTAGGGGTAATGAAATTGTGTGTCTCCAAGTGAATGCCGGGGATGCTACCTTCAAAAGGCCATGACCGAATTCATTCCCATTCCTTTTCCCCGTCTCTAAAGACCACGTTGTTAGAGAGACGTTAAAAAAAGTACCTGTTTTAGCGTTCTGGCCTTGTAATTCAACTAACGACCTTCGGCAGTGTTGGGGCTAGAGTGCCGAAGGTCGCCGGTTCGAGTCCGGCCGCGGTGTTTAAGTGTTTTGTGAAAAGCCGTAAAGTTACGTAATTTCAACGCCTAAAAAAATAAGTCGAAAAGCATAAATGTTTCCTTTTAACGGGAAAAAAACGTCATAAACTCCAGATATAAATTC
>JARYHS010013631.1:147583729-147777803 GCA_031002005.1 Vandiemenella viatica | reverse complement strand
CGGCTCTCCTCTGTACTTTCTCTAATGATTCAATCAATCCCTTGCGATATGGATCCCAAATTCCACATGCACGAGTGGGACATAAAATCATGGATATAAGAGGTAGTAACTAAAGAGTTAGGATAGCAAATACAGTAAAAAAGTGGTGGAAATGCAATGGGACTTGGCATCTTTGAATGCCTTGCCCGTGTCCAGGCGTAGGCGGTTGTTGTGGCGGGTGTTATCCCTCATGGGAATGTCTGGGAATATGAACTGTGATGGTCTCCTTTGCCTTTGAAGTGTGATAGTGTAGGAAGTGTAGGTGAAAGTGTTGTTGGCTAGGATAATAAGGTGCGAGTCAGTGTTGTTTGTTGTGGATGAGAGATGAAAGAAGGGAGAAGGTGAAACTTGGTGCCAGACCATTCAGGCCTACTCTTCTGAAAACACCTTGAGGGCTATCAAACTTAAGTCCCCATCCAACGACAAATCACAATCGACAGTATCACATGTCCATGCTGCATATTGCTCTGCATTGAGTTTTTTGGCATTTAACACAAGAATTTGGTGATTAGGAATTGTGAACTACCACCTCTCCTAACGGCTGACCAAGTTCTGATGAAAATTCTCCACCATCAGGACTGGAACAAGTTTAACCTCATGTCAGACATCATCACGGTGGCACAACCAACTGAGACAATAGGATTGGTGGTACTGTATCAACAGGGTGTTAAAAAAGTGTCAAAATTTTAGGAGATGAGATAATATATCAAATAAGAAAAAATTTCTAATAAACATGGGCTGCAAACACGTACTTTTCGAGTTCATAGCATGTGCTTAGTGTGACGCCAGTCCGCATGGCAATGCATGCCTCTACCCTTCACACTTTTTGAAACTGTCCTGGTTGGTCCTATGTGTGCAGACGTGCACTGTAGACACAATCCTGGAGTGCCTACAGATTGTTAATTGGAATGGTATAAGCAAATTCCTTGATGTGTTCTCATAACCAAAGTCTAGGGGCTTAAGATCTGGAGAATGAGCAGGTTATATCGTGGGGCCAATCTAGCAGGCCTGAATGAAATGTCAATGTCAGGTGTTGATGGCATTTGAGGTCCATCATGCATGAACCACACATCTGTTGTAGTTGCTGCAAATGCACACAGTCTAGCAGGATGGACAATGTGTTATTATGAAAGTCCAGATAATGAGCCCCATTTAATCTCTGTGAGACCATGTATGGACCTATTATCCTATTGCCAAGAACACCTAGCCATTCATTTACTGAGAAGAGTGCTGGTGACTTCTTTCTTGAAACTGTATGAAGATTGCTAGCAGCCCACACATGCTGATTATGGAAATTTACAACACCATCTCTTGTAAACCTCGCCTTGTCAGTATACATGGTCATTGAAGTAAACAGTGGATTTTCATCACACCTTTGCAACAACCATTGGCAGAACTGCAATCTGTCCTGGTAGTATGATGGACGAAGGGCCTGGATGAGCTGAACGTGGTATGGGTACAGTGATTGTTGATGCGGTACTGCCCAAACAACAGGATGACTAATGCTTTCCACCGCCACTATTCATCGCACACTGATTCCAGTAGCGTCTTCCACTGAATGTAACACACGCTTCTCCAGATCCAGCATATGGACTTGGTGAGGCCATTCACTGTCTACTATGTGAGTTGCTAGCGAATCTGTTTCTTCAAGACCGAATAGTCTAAAAGATCATATCCTTCATTATAGATATCTCTCATTGTAGAGGGCGCAGGCTCACTGGCCACTTCCATTTGATAAACCATACCAAATTACTATATCTGCCATTTCCCTTGTTGTGTCCATTACTAAGTGGTCCATACAATGGTAATGGAGACAACATACTGTATTCTACCACAAGGAGTAAAATAACATGTAAACACAAACTTATGTACTTAGTAGGGTAAGACATCATGTTAGGTGTGACTATACAAACACACATTAAAATGACTGCCATTACACAACTGACTGCACACTACTAGTGTAATTGGTTAACACCACTCCAATTAATGGTGAATGGATGCTCCAGAATACACTTTGTGTACCTGCTATTAGCTCTGAAAGTATGTGTTTGTAACCCATTGTTTATTAGAAATTTTTTTATTATTTTGATGCATGCTATCACTTCCTAAAATATTTCACACTTTTTTTAGCATCCTGTATATCTATAAAATTCAAGCTGTTGATTTGCAACGAAAGCATGAATGAGACTTTCTTTTCGTCATTTGTGACCATGGATGAGAGACATGGATGCTTTTTTTAAAATCCAGAAACAAAGCGCCAGTCAGCTAAATGGAAGCACACAGATTCACCACCACCAAACAATTTCGGGTAACCGCCAGTCCTGAAAAAATGATGGTGGCCATGTTCTGGGACAGCGAGGGCATAATCTTTACCTATTGCATTCCAAAGGGCAGTACGGTGAAAGTCGCATCCTACGAAAATGTTTTGAAGAACAAGTTCCTTCCTGCACTGCAACAAAAATGTCCGGGAAAAGTTGCGCGTGTACTGTTTCACCAAGACAACGCACCTGCACATCAGTGTAATGTTACACAACAGTTTCGTCGTGAAAACAATTTTGAAGTGATTTCTCATGCTCCCTACTCACCTGACCTGGCTACTAGTGACTTTTGGCTGTTTCCAACAATGAAGGACACTCGCCATTGCTGCACATTCACCAGCCATGCTGCTATTGCTTCAGCGATTTTCCAGTGGTCAAAACAGACTCCTAAAGAAGCCTTCACTGCGGCCATGGAATAGTTAGTTAGAAAAAAAAAATCGGAGTCCTTAGAACTTGAATGTACCTCGTATTAATGCTTCAATTTTCAAGCAGCAACACAAGTGGAGGTTGTGATTAGGTTGAAATGCAGCCTGGACCAAAATGGAAAGTGATATTCTGTATCACAGCATTCAACCCACCACATCCTGGAAACTGTGTGGATGACTCTACATTTTTTTTCTTAATTCCAGAAATGGATGGTGTGAATTTGATGAATCTTAATACATGTTTCTCACTTGAGTGAAAATGCGTAGTGATGTAACAACTTCAAACGACCCCTTTGAAGGTAGGGTTGGGGTAAATCAAAGTTTAGTTTAATTCCGGAAGTGACTGGTGTGAATTTGATAAAACATGGTACATATCTTTATCATTAGGAGACTAAAAATACTGTACGAGTAAACCAACCCAAGTTACCCATATCGATCTTTAGTTTAATTCAGGAAATGTCTGGTGCTAATATAATAAAACTTGGTATTTTTTTCTCACGAATAAAAATGGTTTATGGGTAAATCAACTCTCCCCTTTCTAGTTAGGGAACAGATGAATCTAGGCAAGTGTGAATTTGTTGAAACTTTTTTGCTTGAGGCTTTATTCCTCATCAACGTCAAGGTCATTAGAGGCGGGAAAGGACTGGGAGCAAGGAATGGGAAGGAATTTGGCCATGGCCATTTGAAGGAAGCATCCTGGCATTCATCTGGAGTGATTTGGTGAAACAATGGAAAACCAAAATCTGGAAGTCCGTACAGTGATTCAAACTCACCTCCTCCTGAATGTGAGGCCAGAGAGTTACCACTTGCCCACCATGCTTGGTGTGTTGAAACTTGGTACACGTTTCTTTGTATTATTCTAATTAATGATTTGGTTGCAGTCCAAAGTTTCGTTGGCATAATTTTGTATAATGAGAGTGATCTGTGAACAGCTATGGCAGGATATCTAGCTAGGTTGGTCAACATGGTATGAAGATAAATTCTGAGGAGAGTCATCTTATTTTTTTCCGTGCATGAAAAGGTAAAAATTTCGATTGAAAAATCAAATTTTGGAAGCTATCTCATTCCCTATATATAGTTTTCTGCATTTGTAAAGGAGTATGCTAACTTAGATTTTAGTCTACTGTAATATACCACATAATTGGTAAAATTGGAAGTGGAATCTTAGCAAACTTTCTCTCTCTCTTTCTCTTGTGTATCTGTTCTTTCCTTGATCAAAAATGTTATTAATACCAACACATTTTTAGGGAGGAGGATGAAGATGATGACAGTACAAAATTGAATACCGATATAACTTGTTTCTTCAGCCAAATTGAACACAAAAGGAAAAAACTTAAACATCCATTCTTCACTCAAAGGAATCTGTCAAGCCTAGAAAATATTTAATGAGATTGTTTGGTAATCATGTGTATGTATTAAAGTTGTTACAGCTGCAATATCTTGCAAGTTATACTATTTTAATGCTACTATTTCTTTGAAAAAATAAGAAATGATCTGTATTGAGAGGATATTGACAAATAAAAAATTGTTTTCAGAATATTGATGAGTGATTTTTAGTACAATTAATAGCCAATTTGAGTGATTTTTCAGAAAGTAACATGATGTTAAAACATGCAGTCAAGAATATTTTTTTATATATCTGCTAAACGTCTATCTAACAGCGAGTTCTTTAGAGACGGGAAAGGATGGGGGGCAAGGAATGGGAAGGAATTCGGCCATGGCCTTTTGAAGGAGGCATCCCGGCATTTGCCTGGAGTGATTTGGGAAACCATGGAAAACCCAAATCTGGATGCCCAGACGGGGATTCGAACCGCCACCCTCCCGAATGCGAAGTCAAGAATAGAATTAGCTATATCACATAAAGTATAGAACTATCAGACTAGTTATAAATCTCTTTGCTGCATTCCTTAAAAAACTGGGATTTCACTGAAATAAGGTAATAGAAACATTTGTTACCACAGTTGGTGGCAGTATGGTGCAGACCTCAATAGGACGTTGACCCCAAACCCCTGCACAAGTTGGAAGCAACTCCAACCCTATATACGCTGTGTTTCCACCCAACTTTGACTGGAAACGGTTATGTTTAGCTAGCTGGAGACCATTTGCAGCCATTTATGGTTTTAACTGTTCCAAAGAAGGTTGGACTTTTGCAACATGATAATGAAACAAGCCAAAATCTTTCACGATTTGTTTCATCAACATACCGGACAATTCCAGGAAATTATTTGGCCTCTTAGATCACCAGAACTGAATTCAGTCGTATCTACCTCGGACAAGATCGAAACATCAGTTCGCATATAACTTTCTGCTACAGTTACACCTACACAAATAATGGATGGCTGTAGAGGAAGCATGTCTGAAAGACTTTTCATAATTTGTTGAGTCAGTACTACGTGGGATTGTTGCATTTCACCGGCACTTCAGTATACTATGATTTATGAATGAACAGTTTATAAGTATTTGCAGGTAATTTTGGCAGTCAGGTGCAAGATAACCATCATACGCTTTTCTGTTATACATTCAATAGATATTATTATTTTTCTATCTTATTTTTGGGGTGTAATGGTTTGGGAGTGGCTATACTAGCCTTTTCCAACCAAATGTCAACCTCTCCTTCACGTGGTGCACCCTGTTTGCACGGACGAGGCTCTGGCGACTGAAAGATTCCCGGTATAAGGAATCACCCACTGCTTGCCAACGGCCTCCGAAAGGAGGGTGGAAGAGCGGGGAGCGGTTCAGGGCACCATCTTGCCCTTGGGGTTGGAAACGGCCCCTAAAGACGGATGAATCGGAAATGATCAACGGCATGGGGATGCAGAAGGCAACGGGAAACCACTGCATTAAAGATCCAAAGGGTATCCCGAGGACATGTAATCCTCTCAAATTACATATATCATGATGGCTTCTTCCTGGGTAGAATATTCCGGGGGTAAAATAGTCCCCCAAATCGGATCTCTGGGTGGGGACTGCTCAAGGAGGAGTCATCAGAATGGATAGAAACATTCTACGAGTCGGAGCGTGGAATGTTAGAAGTCTGAATAGGACAGGTAGGTTAGAAAAGTTAAAAAGGGAGATGGAACAACTTAAGTTGTTGTTGGGATTAGTGAGATTAAATGGAAGGACGCACAGGATTTCTGGTCTGGGGAACACAGGATAATTAGCATACAAGCTGTCAATGGAGTCACTTGTGTAGGATTTGTAATGAACAAGAAAATAGGGAAACCGGTGAGTTATTAAGAACAGTTTAGTGACAGGATTATTTTGATGAGGCTAGATACTAAGCCGTCCCAATCATAGTACAAGTGTATATGCCAACTTCACAGGAAGATGACGAAGAAATGTAAAAAATATACGCTGAAATTGAAGAATTAATTCATTATGTGAAGGGGAGGAAAATCTAATAATCATGGCTGATTGGAATGCAATAGTGGGAGAAGGAAAAGATTGGAATACTGTAACAAGTTTTGGTCTAGGAGAAAGAAATGAACGAGGGAAGCAGGTTGCTAGAATTTTCGGAAAGATATAAGCTAGTAGTGGCAAACACATTGTTTAAGAACCATGAAAGAAGAATTTACACGTGGAAACGTCCTGGGGATACAGGCAGATATCAGCTAGATTATATCATGGTCAAACTGAGATTCAGGAATCAAGTTCTAGACTGTAAAGCGTACCCAGGAGCAGACATAGACTCTGACCATAATTTGATAATAATGGAGTGCAGGCTGAAATTTAAGCGAATAAGGAAGCAGTATAAGCAGAACAGACTGGAAGTGAATAAACTGAAACAATCTACCACGAGAGAAAAATTTGCAGAAATAGTCGACTTAGGGTCTCAGAAGTAACTCTGAAAGGAGCTCAACCGATGACTGATTGGAATGCATTAAAGACCGAAATAATGAAAGCTGGTAAAGAAACATTAGGCTTTAGGGAACAAGCTGCCCGAAAACCTTGGATCACAGAAGAAATTTTGGAGCTGATGGATCAGAGGAGAAGGTACAAAAATGCTCAGGATGAAGCAGGAAGAGAGCAGTACAGGCAATTTAGAAATCAAATAAATAGGAAATGCAAAATAGCAAAAGAAAAATGGCTACAGAGAAAAGTGTGAAGAAGTAGAAAAGGAAATGGTCTTAGGTAAAGTAGATGTTGCCTACAGAAAGATCAAACAGAATTTTGGAGAAATGAAGAAAAGAGGTATGAACATTAAAGCTGCCGATGGGAAACCTCTTTTGAGCTCAGAAGATAGAGCTAACCGATGGAAAGAATACATTGAGAAACTGTATAATGGGGACGACTTGAACAATAGTGTAATGGAAAAGGAAGATGATGTCGACATTGATGACCTAGGAGATCCTGTTTTGAGGACAAAATTTAATAAAGCTCTGAATGACTTGAAAGCAAATAAGGCAGTTGGAATTGATGAGATCCCTGCAGAACTTCTTAAATCCCTAGGAGGGAAGGAATCGAAAGATTATTCAAGCTGATATCAAAAAGTTATGAAACAGGAGAAATTCCAACTGATTTTAATAAAAATATCATCGTCACACTTCCAAAGAAAGCACAAGCCGACAAATGTGAGAATTATCCACCATTAGTCTAACGATCACATGCTTCAAAATTACTGACCAGAATAATATACAGAAGGATGGAAAGGGTAGTAGAAGAGATAGTAGGTGACGATCAGTTTGGGTTTAGGAAAAATCACGGTACAAGGGAAGCAATTCTGTCTTTAAGATTAATACTTGAAGGGCGGATCAAGAAAAACAAAGATACTTTAATGGCATTTGTTGATTTAGTAAAAGCTTTTGATAATGTTAGGTGGGACAAGATGTTCAAAATTTTAAAGAAGTCAGGTCTAAAGTATCGAGATAGAAGAATACTCTATAAACTATATAAGAATCAAGTGGCTATAATAAAAGTAGAGAATCACGAGAGACATTGTATCAGTTAAAAAGGGTGTGAGACAAGGTTGTAGTCTATCCCCGTTAATATTCAACTTGTATGTAGAAGAAGGCAATGAAGGAAGTCAAAGAAAAATTTCCATGTGGCATAAGTTTTCAGGGAGAAAAAATCAGTATGCTACGATTTGCTGATGACATTGGCTTGTTTAGCAGAGAGAGCTGAGGATATTGAGAAGTTACTAAATGGCATGAACAAAATACTGAATGAAGATTTTGGACTGAATATAAATCAAAGTAAAACAAAAGTATGAAATGTAGCAGAAATGATACCAATACTAGTAGATTAACTATAATAATAGGATCGGATGAAATAGGAGAAGTAAGCGAATTTTGTTACTTGGGAAGTAAAATTACAACCGATGGCCGAAGCAGGATTGATGTCAAAAGCAGAATAGCACTAGAAAAAAGAGCCTTCATGAAAAAGAGAAACCTTTTAGTTTCAAATATTGATCTAGGAATTAGAAAGAACTTTTTGAAACTCTTTGTGTGGAGCACAGTTCTTTATGGTAGCGAAACATAGACTTTAGGAATACCGGAAAGAAAGAAAATTGAAGCATTTGAAATGTGGTGCTACAGAAGAATGCTGAAAATTAAGTGGACAGACAAAGTAAGAAATGAACGAGTTTTGGAAATGATGGGTGAGCAAAGAAGTTTGTGGAAGAAGCTTACGGAAAGGAGAGACAGGCTGGTAGGTCATATTTTGAGACATGATGGATTGGTTTATTTGTTAGTGGAAGGAACAGTCGAAGGTAAGAACTGTAGAGGAAGACAGAGATTAGAATATATGAAACAGATAATTGAGGACGTGGGCTGTAAGGGGTATGTAGAAATGAAGAGGTTAGCACAGGATAGGAAAGGATGGAAGATTTCATCAAACCAGTCGAAAGACTGATGACAGCAAAAATAAAAAATCTTATTTTTCAGTTTTCAATCCGTGGATTGGTTTGCGGCAACATTAAAGACAGTTCTGCTTTCCTCTTTCCTGTTTATTTCCTTCTAGACACTTAATTGACAGCTTTCAGTAATTATGGTTTGTGTTTTGTCTTCCTCCTAATCTCTTACCTTGAATTATTCTTTAAAAAATCATTTTCATCAGACGCTCATGGCGTAGAATACGTCCACATGATCTAATTCTGCTGATCTTGATCACCTTGTATAACGACATTGTTGAAACAAGATAAATCTTTGACCTCCTTCAGTTTTTATCATCCATGTTCACGTCCATAAATAGCAAGTTATGAATTCCTTGACCTTTAACAGCTTCCATTTGTCGTTAGGAGATGTTTCTTCTTTTTAAATGCGCTTTGTTGATGCCTAATTCTACTTCTCATTTCCCTCCTGCTTCTTCCATTCTTTGCGACTCTGCTTCTTTTTTTTGGACACCGAACTTGTCTTCTGTCAAAGATCCTTCTATCTGTCTCTCCATTCATCGTAACACTGTTTTGATTAAAATTTGAGACGTATGTGCTATCAGTCTTCGGTGTACTGTACAGTATGTCTTTCTGAAAGGGAAAGTCCCCCATTTTTTTTCTGATATAAACAGCCATTTATTTCATATGTGGACCTCGTTCTATATTAGTTCTGTCCTGAAGTTATCTTCACCTGATTGCTCGACATTTTTTTCTATCCTTAGTGGTAAGTAAAAGAGAATGAGTATAGAGAAACTATTTTCTGGCTAGTTATAGTTTTCTGAAGTTTCTGTTTATGAACACGTTGCGATGGAAGTTCGTGGAATATTATATTATTTCAGATTAATCTGAACAGGTGATTACACGCCCCTTCTTTTGAAGTTTCGTTGCATTACTTCAAAATTCGTACTGCAAAGCAATCTGTTATTAGACTTCTCGGTAAGGAGCTAACCCACTGATCCCACTACCGCCATATAATATGTAATTTGTAGCGTGTATTTCGACGAATTTGTCGTTTAGTGCTTTTTTTCGAAGTAACATTGCCTTCTAACGGGTTATGCCGTTGGTTAAATCGACTAACCACACATGTTCTAGGAACATTTATTTTTTCAATATTTCTGATGAATGTATCTAACACGAAAGTTTTTGTGAATAAATATCTATTTACGCTGATGATATTACGAAAATTCTAATATATTAAAAAGGTTCCAAGAACCCAGATACAGAATGCGCTAATTACCGCGACACAGATTTCAACGACTGTATGGCGTATTTTTAAATGAGCTCCAATTCTTAAACAGGCAAATATTTTTCGATGTAGGAAATTTTTTATTTCAAGAAAAACAGTATCTATGTTCACAGCAGATAACAGAAATCATCAGACATCCGTTAGTAACAGTGGCATCTTTTGTGTCCCGCAACATTTTATAAATTTCAGTCATCAAGAAAAAGAAATGTAACGCTCTAATGATTTTGTATCTGTTGATCAGATGTAATAATAATGTTTCTTCAACATTTCACAATACATTGCATCAGTTTTTGTTACGAAACTCGAGTGGTGTAACTATTTAGAATCCTTGAAGTTTAACCAACTGAAATTGAATTCATTTCATGTATAAAAAATTTGTAAAACAGGCTCGTTAGATGGACGAATGTGGGCTTCATTAAAACCTAGACCAAAGAACGATCTACAATTAGTAGGATATGAAAGATGTCAACACATAGAAGAGAGGTTCATGCAGAAGTGATTTTCTCTCCACTAAAAGTGACGAGATGGCAACTGAAATACAGAATCGTTTCTGCGACAATTTCGCTTTGTTGAATGGTCACTTCATTGGATAGGAACAGCTAACCGTGAACAGCGAAACTATGTGTCATTTAATACTATTTTAGGGATAGAAGCTGTGATATTTCAGACTTTCAGAATTAATTTTAATCCATTTATTTTTTCTTGTTTGGTCATTTTAGAACTATTACGAGCAAATGAAAGGCAATTTGAACAAATCCTAAGTCACTTCTTAAGCTCCAAATTCAATTTCTGGCTGTAGTTAGTTGCTGCCAATGGCCAATAAGCATAATGTGTTCGTATGTGAAACATGTCACAAAACCACGGAACAATGGACATCTTTACATAAGAATTCAATAGCTACCGTATTTGTACCATACTTTTTCCTTCAACTTCCCTAGTACTATAACCCACGCTCCGTTTCTATGGGATAATATTCGTGTATACAGATATTTAAGAGCGAAAAATTTCTTGGCGTTTTATAATAATATATATTACCGGGAACAACTTTTGTAGTATTAGGGGCCTTTGCGAAGTTTAGAAACCAATTAACTATTTGCATGAAACGGAAATCCCGATGTATAACTATTGAAAAATGGAGTACCAGACCATTATAACAATTTCAAGAACAGTGAAGTCTTGAATTGAATGTAAGAAAGGATGTAAAGAAATTAGAATATCTTCTACAACAAAAAACAAAGAAGAAATTAATGTAGATTAAATTTGGGATTAATAAAAATGTCTGAAATTACTGGAATAATCGTAAATTAAATACTTCCATTTATTTTATTTCAGTTATAGAATATTAACAGATGGAATTAATATTGATGAATATTGGTTAGCATGATGTTTTATTTTATAGTTCATATCAGTGGAGAAGTGATAATTGTTAATTGTATGTTTTTTCTGTGTATAAAAACTTGTTATGTTTGCAAATGTGTGTAAAACAAGACTCCACTGATTGATGAGGATAAAATCTACCACAGGGATGCTGATGCGGCATTCTTCTTCCTAGAAACTGATCACACGTCCCACAAGTTTAGACACTGAAAAAATAAATACATGAAGTTTTCTTCTGGGATTGAGTACAGAGTACGGAATTGAGTCAGATCAGATCAAATAGTAAACAGTCACGTTTAGAATGATGGTACCTTGGAAATAATAGTAAGATATATTTTATTTTGTCTCAGATATTATGTATCTAGGGGATTCTATCATTACCGTGGCGCCGAAAAATGATTATTCTTATAGAACTCGACATAACAAATCGAAAATAAAGAATAAAATTTTTGGATATCTCGCTTGGTTCTCGAGATATCGTATCTCAAAATTGACGTAGTTAGGTTGAAATACGGCCTGGACCAGAAGAAAAATTTCGCTATAGCCAAATTAGATGATGAATTCTTACGTAACTCGATGAGACAAATGGAATATAAAGAATAAAGTTTTTTGATATCTCGCTTAGTTCGAGATATTGTATCTCAAAAGTGATGAGGATAGGGTGAGATCCGGCCTGGACCAAAAAAAAAATTCCCACCAAAACCACTTTATCTACATGGTGGAAATGCACTATAGGTGTTTTATTTTCTTCCTAGTGATTGTTGTTAGGTTGAAATATGGCCTGGACCAGAAGAAAAAACATCAAAATCAGAAGGAACTATACCTATGGCTGATTTTTAACATGCTATATCTCGAAAACCAAGCGAGATATCAAAAAAACAAAATTATTCTTTATTTTCGATATATTTCGTCAAGTTCTGCAAGAATTCATCATCAGATTTTGGCGCCACGGTAATGATAGAACTGCCTGTATCTAATCTGGAAATTGACCTTTACTGCTATTTTGTATCAAAAGAAAATCCTACAAAACCTAATACGCCATTTGCTAACATTTGACCCGCAATGATGAATGGGGAAAAATATTTTATAGGCGTATTGTTAGCTGATGAACTGAGCGGTTTCCACGTGAAAAATAATGAACAGAATTGAATTATATTATTTATTTATTTATTATATTAATTTTCAAAGGTGACTTCTTTATGTTAATTGATCCATTCTTCTTAATATTCTCTGCATTAATATACAATATGTTTCCATTTTTAGATTTCATGGTACAGAGTTGCTGATGTTTGTTTACTAACCTCTCTCCGTGATTTAAGGAGGAAGAAGTCTAAAAGCTCAACAGAAATGTATCTGAGCTAGACAGTGTATTAACTGAGTGACATTAGATTCACAATGGATAGTACTGACGGTCTGATGATGAGGCTGAGCCAAGGTTAATGTAACCGGTAATACCTGCCATGATTGTTACGCCGTGATTAGCTCATTACGACGTAATGTATAACGGGAGCATGTACTGGGATCACTGCGTCTATGGTCGTAGGATTTAGTGTAGTGAACATGCGTCACGGAGACCAAGGGTAGTGTACATGACTGCAGCGTATCTATCACCTCTGGAGCACGCAATCTACATCAAACAACATGGGAGCTACAGCTCTCTGTACTAACGTTTCCACATTCCATAGCTGTGGGAATAATAGGCACTATTAATAATACTGTTACATAATAGTCACATATTTTATCAATTTCTGAATGCTCCATTTTTCAAGGTACAGCCCAGTCTGTTAAAGATTTCAATGCTATATTTCAGCATATTTAGAGGGTGTATCATTTAACATATGGAATTCAGGTCCAAGAACAGCTGAGTCACACGTTATAAGCCAAAATTGTGGAAATGAAATAAGATAACAAGCAAGTATCTTTCTCATACATATAACTTTATTTATTTACGCTACATTCACATCCTGCGAATACATTTACAACATTTTTTGGGAACTGCGCCACTTTCGGAACCTGCCAGAAACTGGTTCTAACCTGTTGAAATTTGCATCAGTCGCTTCGTCATCATGTCCTCTTCACGTTTTGCGATCATACATTCCGGAAGAGTAGCTTGAAATTTAAGTAAAAATGCTGAAATATGAAAGGCTGAACAACTGCTAAATGTTTTCAGCACTGCTAAAATAACAAAAATTATCGGTACAGGGATCATTTCAACCTAAACAGTTTAGTTTTGTCATAGAAATCGTGGTTAGGTTGAAATACGGCCTGGACCAAGTGATAAAAAAAAACTACGAAATTTTGGCTATGCTGCATCCAACACGCAAAGGCGTATTTGTTTACAATGGAAGCAATCGATTATCTCTGGTTGCTCGTTGCTATGTAAGATGGCGGTCATCACCGTATTACAACTCGGATAAATATTGCGTGTTTGTCAATTTTATGCGACTTTTTACAAAGGAGTAGAGCTGAAAAGGCATGAAAACATTACAACAAAGGATTAAATCAACATTTTACGAGACTGTCACTGATTTTTTCAACGTTGGTGGCATGTAACGGCTGTGCGTCATGTTATATTTCGGCATTTTTAATTAAATTCCTGGCAACTTTTCCGGAATGTATGATCGCAAAACGTGAAGAGGACATGTTGACGAAGCGACTGATGTAAATTTCAACAAGTTAGTACCAGTTTCTGGTAGGTTCCGAAAGTGGTGCAGTCTACACATGTCTCCTACACAGTAGTTCTAACATCACCACACAATAAAAAATCTACTTGGATTAGATCAGATGATTGGGACAGATCAGGATCTTTCTAATCCATTATCAGGAAATGTCTGATTAATGTGTTCACAAGCAACACGTGAAAAGTGGATTGGTTATCCATCACGTTGAACCCAATTGTAAGCAGAGATTGTGATCTGAATACTTGTATAATACATGTGGATAACTTGCCCAATGAGGCGATTCTGAATCGGGATTCCTTTTCTCGAAATTAACACCTCTCCTTTTCTACGTCATCCCTTCACATTTGTACTTGTATAGAGCTCTCTGTTACACGAAGATAGAAGCAGTAGAGATAAACTTCTCTTGACTTTCATTCATTACAGTGACATTCTGAGGGAACCACATTTTTCGAAGTCGGTCCATCTTAACCTACAATACTGATGCCGTGACTTACCTCTCACTGGTGTAGATGATAGATCATAGCAGTCGATGATATGTCTTGTAATAATGTTGTACGAACCAGATCAGGTTTCTCATAAGGAAACGATGAGACCTGTTTCTGTGGAGGCTATCAAGTCGGAAGTAACAGTGGATGTCAGAATGGCATCTCCCTCCGCAACGCGTGGGCGACCTGCTTATATAGCCCTGCGACAATTGGCAACAGTATATACGTGGAAACAGCAGTACAATGGTACGTGGAAAATTACATAAACTACCCAGAAGCTCTAAGTTCCTAGAAGGGTTTCAGTCATATTTCTTCAGCACAGCAGAGCTAGCTGTCGAATCGGCGTGTTTATACAACACCATCCGGCTGGACAACCGAGAGAATTTCATTGCAGTTTATTTACTGTCGTTTTCAATAATATCTTCATTTTTATTTCTTCATTACATTAAAAAGTAATTGAACCAAGTTCCTGGCCGTACATACCACATTGAAATGAAGTGATTTGTATCTAAGCAGCTTTACAAAATGTTAACAAAAATAAAAGATGGCACACACGTAGGTCATTAATGTAATTTTCCTGGTGTATGCAGTGTGTATTTTATTACTACTGCAAAATAGTCGTTGTTAATAAAGATGAAAAATATCCATGCGGTCATCAGTGCATTGCAACATGTCAGAAATAACGATACAAATATAGGATATCTGTATCAAAAAATTAAGTTAGGTCAGGTTTAAACGAATAAAATTCTCTGAAATCCGACGAAAAATGTATGTGCTGCGACGCAGATGAATACGTAAATTGCTTTGAAAGATCGGTCATATTAAATACTGATACCAATGTAAGGATAAGTTTTCTTTACAGCATTGTCTGATTGAAAATTACGATATTTATAACGAATCAAAGGAGCTGTTGATAACTGTTTCAGGCACGAAGGCTAAACGACTTGTTTAAATACGGGAATAAGAGAAGATTACACATTTTATGTGACTCCTATAAGACTGGAATCGTTCCACAGTATTGCCTGCTCAAGTAGAAATAATGAGGAACAATATTTGTTACTGTTGTTTTATACTTATTTCGGAGAGATCCAAAGTTTTATTTTTCATAAACATAAAACTAGTTGCTTAGTGCTGTAACAAATCTAGACTTAATTTACGCTTTATTCACACACAAAATTAACAAAAATAATAACAACTTCAAAATCATAGCACATGATTCAAACAAAAAAAAATTATTCTTTGAAACTCAGTTTTCTCTACAGATGGTTTTAATTAGACTAGCTAATCATTACTTATGTTCAACATCATCATATTATCGTTACGAAACTGTATATTATTCTTATTATGATTTCTTAATGCGCAGAAGCTTTGCTAAGTTTTTAAACCTTATGTACTAGGGATAATATACGTTTAGATACCGTAGCTTTGTATGTAGGAGCAATGATGAATTTGTTACTAAGCCATCTGCGTTAGATACCAACAGTTTTCTTTGACATCACTTCATGAAGTCTATTACTTTATTAGTTATCTTACCAAATTTTATATCCTCATGTGCAGTGTCAGCTACTGTCTGTTTGTGCAAATTCTCTGTGAGGAATATTAGATGTAAAGACAAATTATTTCTTTGTCATATTCTTGGAATGTCACATGTGTGCTCACCAAATTTTTAATTTTTGCCTGAACTTAGGATTTTTAATTTTATAAAAGAAAATGAAACATTAGGAACAATTAAAAAAAAAGATTTAAAGTTTCCAACTTAGTGATTGACAGAAGCTTAGTTGCAGGGACTGCTTTGAATGAAGTAGTTGTAATTTCTCATTTACAGAAGGCAAATTAGATAACCATAGTCTTTAGTACGTAAGCTTCTTTGTCTCCTGCTTCTTCTGAACCTCCCCAACATTAGAGGTCAAATTTGGAGGTTTGCTTTTGCAACCGAATGCAAGCATTTTCTACCTACTGCCAAATCGTACTATATACTGATGGAAGAAATAAAGTATTGCTATTTCTAAGGCGAAATGTGTACTGTGTTCTGTGTATGATAAGTGTACTTTTTATGTGTGTAATTTGTAGTTTATGAGGCGGAGATTGGGTACCGTCCTGGCATTTGTCCTGATGGCTGCAGAAAACAGCCTAAAAACCGCAGCCCGGCTGGCTGGTACTCCGGAGCTTTGATCGTGCCCGTGCCCTTGCACATTCACAAGTGTGCGTCACCTAAGCGCACAGGGTCATTCTGGCTGGTATTCCTATGTAGATTACTTTCCCTTAATTTATTAATTCTGTCGTTGCTTCTTAAGTTTCTCTATGGGAGAAGGATTGGGAGGATGCGGGATCAAATTCTCTTCCCACCATCGAGCACAATTCCGGCGGAATGATTCCTTTAAAATGAGTCATGCTAAAATTCCTTTCCGTTTCTTGTTCTCAATTCTCTCCCGCCTCTGCAGTCGAAATCGACGAGGCGCAAAACAGACGAAGCGGTTTCCCACGGTGCGGCGGTCGAAATTACAGTACCGAAGGAGGAACACGAAAAAAAAATAAAATAAAGACAGGCAGCTAACGTTTCTATGCCGAAAAGCTCCGGGACACTGCGAAGGTCGCCCGTCCCCTGGTGGAGCGAAGAATGTTGCTCTGCTACTCAGGGTCGTAGACGGGCGTTGCGTCGTTTTAGGTTGCACCCAACTCCCGACAACCTGGCAGCGTTCTGTATAGCAAGAGCTAATGCGCGTCGGGTGATCAAGGAGAGCAATAAAATGTTATGGTAGAACTTTGTGAGCACTATTAATCGTTCCACCACGTCATCAAAAGTATGGGAGTCCATCCGCCGTATATCTGGAAGGTGCTCTCCAGTGTCTGGATTACTGGATCACGGACGTGTAATTACCGACAAACGGAGCATAGCGCAGCTGATGGCGGAGAATTTCGCTGCCATCACTTCATCTGCAAATTTGGACCCTTGGGTCCAGCAACGAAGGATTACTGTCGGGAGGCGCGTGCTGTGCTTTGATTCGTCGGATACAGTGGCCTACAACATCCCATTCACAACTTGGAAGCTGGAGTCGAAAGACACTGCTCCAGGGCCTGATCTGATCCAGTACCAGCTGCTGAGGCATCTTAGTAAAGATTCTAAAGAGTACCTTCTGGATATTTTTAACGATATATGGACCGGAGGACACTTCTCCGACTCGTGGAAAGAAGCAACATTAATTCCTATTTTAAAACCTGAGAAAGACAAATTGTTGCCAGGTAGCTATCGTAGTATTGCCTTGACAAGCTGCAAGGGGAAAACACTGGAGAGGATGGTCAATCGCCGTCTCGTCTGGTCTCTTGAATCCCATAATCTGCTGATCCGCTTTCAGTGTGGATTCAGGAAGTTCAGTTCCACCTTGGACAACCTGATCCTGCTGGACACGGCAATATAGGATGCGTTTATCCGCAGCCAACACCTTGTCGGCATCTTTTTCGACATAGAAAAGGCCTACGATACTACCTGGCGACATGTTATTTTAAAACAGTTACACGAATGGGGTTTTAGGGGTAACCTGCCCTGTTATTTAAAATCACTTTTATCTGGTCGTTGCTTCCGGTACCGAGTCGGCGGTGAAGTGACTGATCAATTTACTCAGGAAAATGGTGTTCTTCAATGGTAAATTTTAAGCGTTATCCTCTTCGCTATTGCGATTAACAGTATCTCAAGCGTTATAAGGAGTCCGATTCGCTATTCCTCATATGTGGGCTACTTTTTAATTTTTTGTAGGTCGTCTAGCCTGAGAAGCGCAGAGCGGCAGTTGCAACTCGCGCTGAACAGGCTGGATGAATGGTCAGTGCACACCGGTTTTCGTTTTTATGCCGAGAAAACCCGGTGGTTGAGCGATTTCTTATTTTTCTTTCCGTCGGCCGCGGCCATCTATGTTCGCGGCGGAATAAAGGTCAGCTGGCGTAATGCAGATATCCGCTGGCCTATGCAATATTTGCGTGCCTTGTTCCACAAGGAAGCTATATATGTGTATTCCTTTTTTTTATGAGTTACTATTATTGTCACGCTCAAGTCCGCAACGGTTAGGTTTGCGTGCTTAAACATTGCAGCGAGTTAAGCTTATTATTAAACTGTCGGCGAGTTATGCCAAGTTTGGAGACGATTAAAATAAGAACTAAATTACGTGTGAAGAGATTACAGCTCAGATTGCTGGAAGTAACAGACGGTGTTCGCGTTGCAGCCTGGCCATGCGAGTAGATCCTGCATTCATAAGGTGAGTGGATTTCTGATTTGCGCTATTGCTGGCCGAATCGCTGCTGCCGAATTTCGGGTGTCTGTGGTCGGCCGGAGTGAGGAGAGAAATCGCTCACCAATTAATTAATCACGGTTACGTTCCCTGCGGGAAGTCACTATTTATACGTGGCTTTCCCAAGATAGATTATCCATCATCTACCCGGTGTGTACTTTTTACTCGCAGTAGGAGACTTTTATCAGAGCCCCACCTTACCTTGAGGAACACTGTTTTAACTTTTACGGAGTCTGTTCGGTTCTGGGCCTTATCTTAGACAGTAGGCTAACCTGGCCGCCACATCTTAAAGATGTGAAAGCCAGAGCCTCAAAAACTTTAAACATTTTAAAATGTGTGTGTGGCAGGTCGTGGGGCGCTGATAGCTCCTGCCTGCTACAATTTTACAAAGCCTTTGTATGGTAGCGGTTGGCGTATGGTTGCATAGTATACGGTTCGGCACAGGACAGTTACCTACGTATTTTAGATTGTATCCACCATGCGGGAATTCGGCTCGACATGGGTGCCTACCGCACCAGCCCGATACCTAGCATCTGCGCTGAATAGAGTGAGCCACCGCTTTCCATCCGGCGACACCTCCTAATGGTGCGATACTGTATGCATATTGCCACAACACCTGGCAGTCCCTTGTACGACGTGGTTACTCGCCATGCTTAGAACGGTTATACCGAGTGGGGCGGTGTAACGGTTAGCGTTCTCGCCTCGCATTCGGGAGGACGGCGGTTCGAATCCCCGTCCGGGCATCCAGATTTGGGTTTTCCATGGTTTCCCCAAATCACTCCAGGCGAATGCCGGGATGCTTCCTTCAAAAGGCCATGGCAGAATTCCTTCCCATTCCTTGCCCCCATCCTTGCCCCCCATCCTTTCCCGTCTCTAAAGACCTCAATGTTAAAAAGAGACGTAAAGCAGTCACAAAAAAAAGAACGGTTATACACCAATCGCTCAAGAGCAACCAGACCGTTTCGTTACCGTACAAGGGCTATCTTAGAAGAATATGGGTTCGAGATTCCTTCTTTTTATCACCAGGTTTGGAGCAAATCTCCTCTCTCGCTTTTAAAGAGACCCAGAATGATTTTAGTTCTGTTGCGGTTCAGCAAGCTGTTTACCGCTGACAGCATATTTTTTTATGATATTTTAAACTAGCATAGTGATTTTACCCCGGTATATTCGGATGGCTGTAAGCAGGCTAACAGTGTAGGGTGTTCAGTAGTGTTCGCTCGAGTGACTTAAAAATACAAACTGGATAGCAGGTGCAGCTTTTACACTGTGGAGTGCTATGCCCTGCTAAAGTCGTTCCAGCATATGAAGGCACGCCGCGACATGAAGTTCATCATATGCTGTGATTGCCTCAGCTGTATTCAGGCGTTAGCAACTATGTACCCAGCAGACCGTCTAGTCCAGGACATCCAGGACGCCCTCCTTTCCCTTCAATCCTGTGGGAAAAAGGTTTTCTTCTGCTGGGTACCCGGTCATGTGGAAATCAGGGGGAACAAGGCAGCTGATGAAGCTGCCAAGTTAGCCTGTGACAAGGTCGGAATTGACTTTGCTCCGGTCCTAAAGTCAGACCTTCAACGGTACGCCAAATTTAAACTGATTGAGTTTTATTTTTTGACTTAAGGGCAGACGTTGACTTAGCCAACGATCTGTCCCTTATTTTAGGTAAATAACCTATCAATGTGGCTAAAGTTTTAAAATTCTGTGTATCGGGCGGTCTAATCCCAAAATTTTTGCGTAGTCCGGCCTAGTCTTTTAAGGTGGATGAGTGGTCATTTTACAGCCACTCACCCATGTACATAGTTGTTGTTTCGTTTTTTTTCTCGTTTTTATCCGTTTTGTTATTAGTTTTAAGCTTTTATGTCTGGTTGGCCTCCTTACAGCCAACCGGACACGGGCTGTGAAGTTCGTATTGTAATGGCCCCTCTACAGCCAACATTTAAGCATTTTACTTGGACTTGCCGTCTTTGTGGCCGACCCCTCTACAGTCGGCCATACAAACGATAATATTTAGATTTTAAGCTACACGGCGCTAATGATCCCGCCGTTGACGCGCTCTTAAACCCCAACAACAACAACAACAACAACAAAAACGAAAAAAAACTGGTGACATCTTTGTTTCTGAATCAATTTCATTAAGGGGGTAGGTGCACTTATCAGGTTTCAAAAAAAAATTTTTTTTTAATTATTCACAAAAAAGTTTATAGTTTTGGCTTCATTTTAGTGAAAAAATTATTTAAATATCTTCAACAGTGTGGGAATTATGTGTGATTAAGCAATGCCCTGCACGATTGACAGCCATTTAAATCTTACTGCACTTGAAGGTGATCCAAATCTTTAACCTTAAATATCTCAAAACAGCAATTCATCAAATGGTTTTAAAGATAACTTTTTTCCATATGCATAGATCTTTTCAAATTTTCAGGACATGTTCTACATACTAAGTACTACAGTCTGAACCATTATTGTTTATGCAACTTTTCCCAAATGAAAAATATGCCTTTATATTTAAGCAAAAAAAAAGCAAAAATTTTAATTTCTTGACAAAAAAATTTATTAATAAAAAATGTAAGAGTTAAATATGTTATATTATAGGTTCAACTTGTTGCCTTGATATTAGTCTACAATATTAAAACAACATTTCTGAAAAATTTCAAATACTATGCCTTTTATCTTTAAAACCCTTTACAACAATATATCTTTCAATGTCAATTTGGATGGTACATTATCCTATTGTTAAACAATATTTTTATTTTAAAAATCAATTTTTATATCTAGCTATAACAGTTCTATGGAGCTATGAAATTTGAACCATCAAGTTTAAATAGATTTGGAGAAAATGACATCTCAACTTTATAAAATATTTGTATGTGTTAGGTGTACCTACCCCCTTAAATTTTCCTAAGTTAAATGAAAAATATGAGAACGCTGGTCATAAAAAATATATTTGCAACATTCCTTGGAACCAATGAGACACTCAAACTGTATTTTACGGTTCAGAAGTGCAGATTAAGATAAAAGTTAAGTTAAGTTTCTGTGGTAGATCAGTAAAAAAAAAGAAATGGTGAATTTCTGAGTCTAAAAAGTGTATTATTAAAAGAATATGAAATCAAGAAATAATTGCAAGGAAAGTAAAAAATTAAAAATTGAATTTACACTATTTCTCTAGCGCAGCGGTTCCCAACCTATGGGTCGCGACCCACTGGTGGGTCGCGGCGTGTGTTTTGGTAGGTCGCGGAACAATCGAAGTTTTTGCCACAAAAAAATATCTTTTAATTCATCTATTTAGAAAATGTAACGCAATGTTTTACAAGTGCAATAATCATGAAATCCTTAATTTTCTTCTGGATGAATGTACGAGCAGAGTATCCAGAAATTTCTAAATTAGCTGTGAAGTTCTTGATGCCGTTCAACACGACATACTTGTGTGAACGAGCTTTTTCTACTTTATTGCTTTTAAAAAACAAAAACAGAAATAATCTATGTGTAGAAAGTGACTTAAGGTTAATATTAACCAGTGTTAATCCTGATATCGATGCCTTCATCAGTAAGCACCAGGGCCAGAAATATCATTGATTGTAAAGTTGTTTTTTTTATCATAACTGAACATATTTTTGATTATCTTTGTAATAAAGCTGGAGGCCTCATCGAGTTGACGGCTGAAATTCTAGGATTAGTTAAAACTCGATTTGAAAATTCAATTGCTACTGATCTTATCTTGGTGGAAAACACCTACAAATCCCATTTTAGTGGTTAACTTCTAAGTTTACCATTGTGTTTTTCCTTCTCCCGGTCTTCCATATTTTCATACATTTGGATGCAGTAAAACACAATGATAAACCTACCAATCAACCACTAAAATCGGGTCTGCAGGTGGTTTACACCAAAAAGCGACTTGGCAGACCAGTTGCATTTTACTATGCTGATCGATTTACTTCTAATCCTGGAATTTCAGCAGCCTACTTGATGAGGTGATGGTATGTCCAGCCTCCTCCCGGTCTATAATATGTTTGTTGTTTTATGTATTATCAATTCTTGTTTTTGTTGATAGTATATCCTTTATATGAAAATTTGCCTTTTCGTAGTCTATAGCTTATCGATGTCATACAACAGTTCCCATTCTGATATTAGATAAACTCTCATATTAGGTGGGACGTGAATTTTTTTTTTTTTTTTCTTAAAGGTGGGTCGTGTACCAATAAAGGTTGGGAACCGCTGCTCTAGCGCAATTGTATATAATGATACAAAAAGGGGGAAAACATCTTCATTTCTGGTTCATTTTCTTCAGTAGGCTATGTCGCCGAGCCACCTCCACGGCTCAGGTGCATAACACACGAGGCGGCGCCGCGGGGAAAGTGGAAATCATGCGCCACGCACGGCGTCGTTTG
Source organism: Vandiemenella viatica (assembly GCA_031002005.1). Classification (NCBI taxonomy): domain Eukaryota; kingdom Metazoa; phylum Arthropoda; class Insecta; order Orthoptera; family Morabidae; genus Vandiemenella; species Vandiemenella viatica. The sequence continues at coordinate 147,754,704 of JARYHS010013631.1, read as the reverse complement.
TTTTTCCCCATTGAATTACATTGGACCATGCATTTACTCAACCATTGACTCGACCGACGCGCAGCAGAAACCGCTTCGTTCTGTTTTAGACCTTAGTACGAAGCATTTCAGTGCAGCCGGCAATTTTACTGCACATGCATGTTCTAACCGTATTTAGTTATCTTCAGTGTCTGTTGTATGAACGATTATCCACAACACTTACTCAGGTACTAAAATATTTTGGGGTTTTTCTGTGTTAATAATTATACTTAAGAACTGAAATGACATCCTAGGTAAGCTAAATTTAATTTCAATCTAATTTAAAAAATTTGGCGCAATAACAAGATAGAACATACATACAACATTTTGCAATCATAACAAGGTTCCTCATTCAAAGTTTCACAATTATAAGCAAGAAGATTAATAATATCTTTTAATCCTCTATGATAAAAAAGAAGTCTTACTAGTAGGTGAGAGTGTAGAACATATATCAACCAAATATTTTTTTTTTTTTTTTTTTTTTTTTTTTTTTTTTTTTTTTTTTTTTTTTTTTAAACCATTTCATTCCTCCCAGCAGAAGGCTGGGAGGCGGGCTGCTGGAGAGTCATAGGAGACTCTTTTCAGCCAATCTACTACTACGGGGAGGGAAGGGGGATGGAAGGTCGGCCGTGGCCTTGTAGGGAACCATCCCAGCATTCACCTAAGTATCTGAGGGAAACCACGGAAAACCTCAGACAGGATGGCCGAACCGAGATTAACCCCGGTCCTCCCGAATGATAGGTAGGAGGCCAATGTTGGCCTCCTCCCATCTCGGTGTCAACCAAATAAGAATTTTTGTTTTATTTATATCAAAGAACTTCATACTTTGACTGCGAGAAGCAACTTAAATTTATTTGACGCACAAGCTGCCACTCCGATTTTGATTGACTTTCGAATAAATACAGCCCATTGTTGGTGGCCTTCAAATGCCAAAAATGCAGGAACAGCCGTCTCACCCTCACAACTGGGTCAGTGGAGACTTTTAGCTCCGATCACAGCAGCCAGTGATGCTCTCATTCATCCTGTGGTTTCGCAAGTTACCTCAATCTGCGTACATTACTTGATGAGGGGATGTGAGTGGCCAAACATATCATACGTGCCAGTGGCCTAAGATTCGTCACATGTAATTGAAAAACACATATATAAGCCACACCCGTTAGTATCGCTTTTTGATTGGATAGAAATTTGATACAGTACCGCTCTTAAAAGTCACATCTCCCATTCGAGTTGTTTTACACACTACTTCTAGGCTACAGAAACGAATTTCAGTTTTTCAGAACATTTGTTTTGCGTTTATGAATGTTAACGTTTTTAATAGCAATAGTTAGATATTCGTTTCATGTGATCACTCTCAATGCCTTTGTCCATAATTTCGTGCCCGAAGTATACCATCTGCCATACACACACCATCCGTAGGTTCAGCTTGCGCCTCCCCCATGGCCGCTTCATCAGCGCTAGGATCCGTCATCGGGGGTACCCGAGCCAGGCCCACTAACCCCCTCGAGAACCAAGCCAGCAGACTACCTTGCCACCCAACAGCCACCCCCGCCTTGGGATTGAACTCGGAAGAATCACCCCACTCCGCCATATCCGTTGGAGGGAAGGAATGGACTCTCGAAAGAAACGTCTTTAGCCACCCTTGCGGGCGCCCACGGGGAACCTCGTGGCGGCGACGCTGTCATGGCAAGCGTCGAAGACATTCCCCAAGTCACATTGACGTCCGTTACAATGCACTGAAAGAAACAGGGGCACTGTTGCTCCCTGGACCAGCTGGCGTGGTCGTGCATTATTGAGCCCCACTTGCGTGGGGTTCTACGAGCAGAAGGTGATGCCAGACTTACTCATTTCTTCTTTCTTCCTCTTCTTGGGGTTTGGTAGACGCTGGCACCTTCAGTATTCATGTTCAGTGTAGAGAAGAGCGCTGGTTCCCGTCGTTTGTATAGGTCACATCTTCTGGTATTCTTGTCTTGTTGGATGATCTGCTATCTTCTTGCTGCCCTCCATCTTCATGGTGGTGGACAGAGTATTCAGGCGGCTTGATTTGTTGTTAGGTTGTCTTCTAGTCTATTCGAGGGCCCGGGGCCCATCCCTCGTTCTTTCTACTTCTCGGATTTGGAAGACAGCCTGCGAGAATTCCGAGAAGGCTTGATAAGCTTCGAAATTTCCAACGAGTTGTTGTCTCCAGTTGGCAGCTGCAAGGTCCACTATTGTTTTGGGGGCAATCCCTTATGATGTGATCTGCGGTTTCCGTCTCACCGCAGTGACATCGCTCAGATGGCTCAATTCCTCTCTGGAATAACGTACTTAGAAGTCCGTGGCCTGTGACGAGGCATGTTACTGGATAAGACATGTAGATAATATGTCTCCACCATTGCCTCATTCGCTTGTGGATTCAATCCACTGATAGGTATGTCTTCCAGTTTCGGCCTGTTCCCATCTTGCCTGCCATGCTTCTCGCAGATGGGAATCGAGTCTTCTTATGGCTTGTCTACGCCAAATCCTAAAGGGGGAACTACCCCGTACCAAGTCTGTACCCACCTAGACGAATATTATAGAGTAGTGCCCTTTTGATTGCTTCAAGATCTAGTGGCATACTGCTTGTCAGAGTTTGAAGTGTATCATTGGAAACTGTACGGCACGCCCTTCCCATCATTAGTAGATATTTCCTCTGAATGGAGAGCAGTACTCGTTGCTGGTGAACATTTGTTGCCTTACAAGCCCACGCTGCCACCCCGTACGTGGTAATTGGGACGCAGATTGCCTTGTACGCCAAGTTAATTACATTACGATTGAGTCCCCAATCGTTTCTTGTCACTCTTAGTAGGCCTGATGCGGCTTTGGACAGCTTGTCTCTTGTTGTCTTTAGATGTGGCCCATCTGCTTACAGTCCACAATTAAAAGCCACTGATTCCTTTAGCGTCGGACGAGTAATAAGATACCTGTGAAACGTTTAATTTTTTATTTATTTTTTATTTTATTTTTTTATTTTTTGCCTCCAGATCCGTCGCAAATGGTACAACTTAAAGTGATATCATTTCAAGTATTTGATTATGGATACTGGACGTACGTAAAAAATTCCACTTACATTTTTTTTTACGAATTTAGTGCTGCTTCATTGTTGTTGTTATTGCCAATGTTTCAGTTCCCAACCCGGTGTCTTCCTCATGCGTACTTTGGGCTGATGTTCCCCTGCTAATGGTTGGTTACACCATCTCGTCCTTCGCCGGCATGCTAGGAGGATTGCTTTGGATTTCTCCATCGAGACCGTTGCGTTTCCGACAGCGAGTGTCAACTGTTCCAGAGATGTTGCAGTTGTTGCAGGTGTCGTACTGCGTTTGACCGCCAGCACACTGAAATCCCACTTTTTGCGGGTTTAGCGCTGCTTCAACATTGTTCTTACACTCAACGTTTCAGCAACCAACCTGGGCGACAGACTCAGGAGTATAAAAGATATACACTGAACTATTTCGGGCTAATTGCAGAGAAAGCGTGTAGTGTAATAGGCTGATAGTTTCTCCAACGAGAAATCGATGGTGCTACTCTTATCTGTAATTGTCGAGATTAGAGCTAAGGACGCTATGGCATGAAGTGGCAGCATAACCTCGTTACAACCAACGTCTTCACCAGCAGACTGGATCACTTGCATCTTTACCTTACCGAGCCAAGAGCTGCTTCCGTCACCGTGATGTTAAATGCTAGTAACGTGATAGAGTGGCAATCTTCTCACACCAATTTTGTAGGTAGGAAACCATTTCCATCCACATGCAACCCAAATTTCGGGATGAAGTTTCTTCCTCAGCCGAGACTTTAGCCTTTGGTCCCTGTGACAACTATTGCGTCTGCGGCGGGATAGCTGGGCTACTCCCCTGAGCTGAACTGGTTTGCTGCTCATGATGAAAGCGTGCAATTTACAAAAAAAAAAGTGTCTTTTCTGATAAGGAAACACATTTGCTTTAGTGTAGTGTTTCTATAGTTGTCAATACAGTGCCTGCGAATTTCTGCTGAAATTCACGCTTTATGTAATGATATATACCTACTTGGGTCATTACAGTACAGTATGAAAGCGATAGTTATCACTAAACGGATTATGAATCTGAACATTTAATTCTTCAGAACCCTGTCTGTGTAATTGTAACAAGAGATGTGATGAAAGGAAAAGAGCAACTTAACACATTTTAATCCTTGGAAATTTTACAATATTATTTACTTCCTTAGGTTGAATGTTTTCATTTGGCGTCGTGTATCACATGAAAACAATTTTCTCCTGATACTGCAAACATTAATGGACTGTGTAATCATACTACAAGAATTGGTCGCAAGAGGCTTTGCTCCATGCCTCTCACATTAACTGATGGAAAATTCGTTAACGTTACTGAAAAAAAACTTCCAATTCTGATACTTTTTTCAATGAAGCCTCCAGTGCTCATTTGGAGAGTAGTAGAAAACAACGTAAAAATATGGTAGACCCTCAGAGCATTTTGGCTTTTATTCTTATATAATTTAATTTCATTGTGATGGAGCGCACGTTGCGGTGGTAATTTGCTATATAACAATTTTTTCCTTTTCCTGTACGCGTCTACTTGTGCCTCCATGAATTTAAAATTAAAATCCTTTCAGCTTTTTTGTTAAATTATTTCTCTTGGTAATTTATACCAGTTCCTAACCCTTATGCCTGAAATCGAGTAGATCAAAACATTGTCTCTACTGGTAACTTTTAACCTAATTCTGTACGTCATTGTTTTCGGCAGATCGATGATAATCGACTTAACTTTTACCGTTGCAAAGAATAAATTTCTATTTCTTAAAAAACAATAACGTTGTCGGGAGCTTCTGGAAAATATTTTTCCAAACCTAAAACTGAAGCAGTTCATTCTTCACGTTACTATTGTGGCGAGATTAATTATATTTTAAGAAACAAATTTTAATGATTCATCATATATTCTTGAATAAACTAACTGTCTTGAATATCTAAAAAGTACAATTGACATTTCCATAATATATGTAAAAACAGAAAACAAATTATTATACTATTTTTGGATTTGGATATCAAATCATGCAGCAGTTTCCTATCCACATCTCCTTACGTACCACTCAGTCACCATGCACGTCCATTTCCTGCATCTGCATCTCTGCTTATTTTAAACAATCTATAAAAAATTTGTTGAAGATTTTTTTATCATAGCTTTATGCCTCGTTGACGTCGAGGACATTAGAGGCGGGATGGGATTGGGGACAAGTAGCGGGAAGGAATTCGGCCTTTGCCTTTTGAAGGAAGCATCCCAGCATTCGCCTGGAGTGATGTAGGGAACCCATGAAAAACCCAAATCTGGATGCCCGGGTGGAGATTCGAACTGGCGTTCTCCCGAATGCGAGGCCAGAACGTTAACCTTTCACCCACCACGCTTGGTGGATAACGAAGAGAAACGAGTTCAGTCATCACTCTTGCTGTACCAGGTTTTGAACACATGTCCTCCTCGTTAGCTGCCCTTCTAACTGACTGCATGATTTTATTCCCTTTCCTCAAACCCATGACAAACAAAATCAATACGATTCAGGTCTGCATTCTTCTAGAGAAATCCAGTACAGGTTGATTTTTATTCATTCAAAAACACACAGCTTTTAAAAAGTCCACTCATTTCGTGTTTGAGTCTCATATATTAACTTCCAGCGCCCATGGAGGAAAACGCGCCTTATCTGGTAATACAACCTTGTAAATGGACAATTTTTGTCCATTTACCTTCGCCTGGTTAGCTATCAAGCCGTCTAATAGCCAGATTGCAATTTTAATTGCTCGAACATCAGGGTTCACTTTTTCTCTTCGTGCAACTCACGTACAACGCTACGAACAGATCGATGTTCCGGATAATATCGACTGACGGAACACCCTCAACTGCTTTGTGTTGTTTTTCGTGACTGAGCCGACATCTTATCAGAGTGAACACGCCCCAAGCTAATCACTCCGATGGCGCATTAATTGGTGCAGTTAATAGGCAGCTGTCCGTCGTTGCTATTTTAGGATGATTGGACAGGTGACTCTCGCGACCGAAAATCAGAAGCAGTTTGTGGGCCGTAATAGCGCTGGTGGATCAATGCGTTGGTGGATATGATCAATGATTGTTATGTTTTAATACTGTCAGATGTTGTTTCAAATTTTCCACTTGTTTGACCTGTGTATTGAAGTAGGCCAAACAGGTAGAAAATTCGAAAGAGGATACAGTAATTATTTAAAATCTGAATATTTGGTGGTCACTTACAAATACATGCAAGTAGTCACTATCAATAACATTAAACCACAAAAACTGAAGTTTTAGGAAAAATTGACTACATCAAAAAGCACTAAGAGAAGGAAAGCATGTAATAAATGAATACACAACCTTAAAAGATCCAACATTACACAAGATTCTCAAACGAGAATAAGAAATAAAGCAAACAGACAGAAAGAGACACAATAATCATGAAAATATTCAGAATACCGGCAGATAGAAGAGTAAACATTATAGTGCAGTTTCGGCGAAGTGAGAGTGAATAAAAAAAAAAAGATCTATGGTGCTTATATGCAGCTTACCGCTAACGGCGGGAAAAGTGTATAGAAAGAAGCAGATGTAAAACATGTGAAAATGTAAGTAATGTAATATATACATCACAACTAGCTGATAATGTGATAGTAAAGAATTTTGATTGGCAGCTACCAACATGTAACCACCATAGCGCACGATAGGAAACTCGAGGTTAGTACCACACGCAAACATTAGTGATCTGCGCAGGATATTTATGGGTGCAAAGTGAATTATAGGGACACACATGTCTCTGGTCGAAATATGAAATTGCCCTCCGTCGACCAATTTCAACCTCCATATTTCCCACACCCCCGTAGCTACCGATATGACACCAACATGGTGCACGGTGGGAGACTTGAGATTAATAGCACACACAATCACCAGTGGACTGCGCTGGGTAGTTTTGGCTGTGGAGTGAAATATAGGGACACATATGTCTATTTTAATCAGGTTCAATACTTTAAACCACCATATCTACCACCCACCCACAGTTACCGACATGCAATCACCATAGTGCACAATGGAAGACTCCACGCCGTGGTCTGCGGTTGGTAGTTCTGGCTGCAATGTGATAGGGACACTTACGTCTTTGGTAGAAATAGGAAAAGTTCCTACGCCCATCACTTTTAACCACAATATCTCCCACACCCCTATAGCTACTGACATGACACCACCATTGTTCACGGTGGGAGACTTGAAATTATTACCAAACAAAATCACCAGTGGTCTGCGCTATGTATTTGAGGAAGCAAAAGTGACATTCACGGACACACATGTCTTTGGTCGAAATACGAAAATATCCTTCATCGACCTTTTTCAACAACCATATCTCTCACACTACCACAGCTATCGACATTCGGCCAACGTTGGGAACGATCTGTGACTCTATACTACTACCACACACGAACACCATTGATCTGCGCTTGATAGTTTTGTCTGAAAAGTGAAACATAGGGTCACATACGTCTGTAGTGGAAATATGAAAACGCTCCTGGTCGACCGCTTTCTACCACCATATCTCCCACATCCCCATAGCTACCGACATCTAACCACCACAGGGCACGATGATCCCATGCTACTACCACACACAAACACTAGTGATCTGTGCTATATAGTGGTGACTGAAAAGTAAATATAAGGAAACACATAAGTTTATTTTTGTATCTTAAAACATAATTTCGCTGTATAAAAAAAAGCATAAAACAAACTAGTTTCATGTATACACAATCAACGGATATGACTACTGAAGGTGCTTCTTAGAATGAAGCGAAAGGCATTAGGTTAAAAAAATCGCTGGTTTCGATAGATAAGATATCAATTATTTGTACAAATTAATTATCTTGCCACGATGTCTAATTACAAATCTAATATAATTTTTAATTATTTTTTGTATATGCTATTTTGATGTATTTGTGTGTTGTGATCTATCTTTAAACTCATATCACGCGACAATAGAAAAAGAAATTAAAAACTTAATTTGAAAAATATATTTCCTATAAAACTAACTTTTCCTTCAAACATATTTTAAAACATATTAAATGAAAAATATTTTTGAAACAAATAAACACTGCCATTATAATTTCATTTGTACCGAAATTTGTTTTAATGATTTCATACGCATTTCCATTTATCTGTCTATTACTGAGTTTTTTCCGAAACGCTCTCTGATCAACATAATGAACATATTGAAAGAAACTAGATGGATGGATTACCACCGTCACAGGTTTCTCTATCGTGCTACAGCAGTATACCGCTGTAGCAGATTTGTAGTCCGTGTCCCCGTAGGTCATTGATGGTTTTAATTAAGTGCTGTGTTTGCCTACTAACGACCGTATCGTGCGTCGCCGTAATTATGGGCTTAATGAATCTAATTACAAATAATTGAAACACTCGACCCGACGGCGTGGTAAATAGCTTGCCGTTGTCTCGCAGGGAAGGCGTCCACTTCAATTTCGAACTCAGAAGGTCGCGCGCAACGCAATCTAACACACTTTTAAATATGAAAGATAAGTCTTTCCCGGCGTATTATTGATCCGGCGGCAAACCCGCGAAGAATATGTAACACTTTTAAATGATACAATTTATTATTTGGTATACCTTTAATGGCCTAAGTGACAAATACTAATAGAAGAAATCGTAAGCGGTAATACTAACAATATTATTTAAGGTGATAAAGTAATGTAACAGACTTTTTATTCTTTCTGCAGTGTTGCAATCATGAAAACTTAAACATAAATATTTTCATATATAAAATCTTGAGCATAGCTGCGTGTCAGCAAGGGTAAAATTGTTTAATATTATCATAAAACCACGAAAACGCCACCAGTTGCTTAAAAGTTTTTATTCTTTAAAACTTTACTGCAGTTTCGACAAATACATGTTTGTCTTCTTCAGAAGTATGACACCTAAACAAAAATTCATGTTAAAATTGCACTATGATAAAATATATACATACAGCTTTTATCTTTAAAATATAACATTATACATACGTTAAAATTACATAGGCGGAAGCATTATCACAAATCAGTCACTTTCGTGCGAAGTTGCACATCGTCACGGTTCTTCCTTCCGTCTACTAGACAACATCTGTACGAGGCGGGCGACTTCCTTATATGTGAATCAACGAACTTCGTAAATGTGTTAGATGGCGCTACGGGGTATATTATTATGGCTACTTAAAAAGCAAGTTAGTTTACTGTGTAAAGATGGCATTATGGAATGATGGGCTGAGGTGCAAGTTTGCACTATTCCTAAAATGTTATCGTGACTCAGATTATTTAAAAGAAGTGCTTAAATGTAATATGATACCAATTTTTAAATATTATATTACAATTTACGAAGTTCGTTGATTCACATATAACTGGTCAGTTGGCGGAAGTCGCCTGCCTCGTACAGATGTTGTCTAGTAGACGGAAGGAAGAACCGTGACGATGTGCAACTTCGCACGAAAGTGACTGATTTGTGATAATGCTTCCGCTTATATAATTTTAACGTATGTATAATGTTATATTTTAAAGATAAAAGCTGTATGTATATATTTTATCATAGTGCAATTTTAACATGAATTTTTGTTTAGGTTTCATATTTCTGAAGAAGACAAACATGTATTTGTCGAAAGTGCAGTAAAGTTTTAAAGAATAAAAACTTTTAAGCAACTGGTGGCGTTTTCATGGTTTTATGATAATATTAAAAAAATTTATATATATCTTTTCTGACTATCAGGTTGTAATATTGCACCTGAAATAGATATTTGAGCATTATGTAAATTGAGTAATTCACCAAGTGTGAATCTTAAAATATTTATTGTAACCTCCATTATATTTTGACGAATATTCAAAATGACTGAATTAACCAACAAAAATTCCACATAAAAACTTTTTAAACACAGTTTCCCCTACAAGCGGCAGTCAGTCAAAAGTTACTCCGAATATGAAGGGTTAGGACATTAGTATCAGGTATGAGTATGTGGTAAAATTGATTCCGCTACAATTAATTCACGTTTAATAGTTTAAAATTATAATACAAATGTCTCCTCTTTGTAAATGTGGACAGCCATCGACATTTCACATATTACTCTAAGATATGAAGATAACTTCCAATCTTCGCTACATCCGCTATATAGGGCTGCTCTTGGATAAATTATAGGTTATTCTTAAGTATTTTAGGACAATTTGGAGACTGCGTAAAAATACATTAGATCGGTAATGAGGATGACTCTGAAGGCATTTAATCCCTCACGTAACAATTACTGGCGTACACTAAAACGACTGTACAGTCTTAATATTTTAATCAAAAATAAATGTGTCGTATCTGATTTATTACAGCATTTACCGCTCCTGCATCCAAGCCCCCATTATTAATTGTTAATTCTTCTGTTGGTTTCTTTCTAACTATTCATTCTTATACTCCCTATTTTGCTTCTTCCAATCGCATGTTGGTAGTGCACACCTTCTTTTATCCATTCTATTAAGATATTTATACTATTGTTACCTGTTATGCTATCTGGATGAAACCTAGAGCGATGGGTTAGTTGTTAACATAAGGATATCGTTTTCGGGAACACGCATTTTGATCCTATGTTTGCTTTATTACGGTCTCCTGAAAACGTTACAAGCGAATTAAATGATAATTCCATCAAAAATGTTAGGGTCGTATACCTATTTGCACATTGCACCTAGGTCTCTTATGACGTAGGCGTCAAAGAGACAATAAATCCACGAAAAAGGAAATTATCTCCTCCATCGCCTACTTTTCTTTTTTTTTCTGTGGTTCAGCGTTTAGATTGAAAAGATTACTCGCGTTACATCCATTTGTAAGAGATGCCTAATCCTCTCTTGTGTCTCATTTATTCTCGCAGTTCCGAGTTATACATAACAGTTTCTTCACAAATAACGATGAATATTTCGTTCTTAATGTTCCACACTATATCCTTAGTACACCACAAACCGACTAGATGTTATAAGATCTTTAGTACCTCATAAATATGATACTCGTTATCTTTTTAAAAAGTGAATATTTTTAATCAAAAGCAGATCTTAAGAATAAAAATTAACAACAAATTTTTAGGGAGTAATATTTTTTATTTTTTTTTACTTTTGGCTTTGCACTTCTTCAACGTCGAGATCGTTGGAGGCGGGATGGGATTGGGGTCAAGGAACGGGACGGAATTTGGACATGACCTTTTGAAGGAAGCATCACGGTATTCACCTGGAATGATTTGGGGAAACCATAGAAAACACTAATCTGGAAGCCCGGACGGGGATTCAAACCAGCAACCCCCGAATACGAAGTCAGAACGTTAACCGCTCACCTACCACGCTTAGTAGGGAATAATAATGCGCCAACTTCAGCTCACACTGTCGTATACTACATCAAGAATAAGATTCATTTTCGATGGTTAACACATTTTGCAATGGGAAATACGGTTCAATTTATTTCGTTCTTAACGTTTGTGGAGGAGAGACTCGTAGGAATTGTTCGAGATTCCTCGCAGCTCAGTTCTATATATTCTATTACTCTGAGTGAATTGGCGGCTTATCCCAGAGATATGATGGCGAGTAAGTCTTCGCTGATACTGTAAGGATTTGTATCACGGCTGGTTCAATCGACAGAGAAATTCTCTGAGATCCCTTCTGCTGTTTCATTCCCCAGAGATGTTTTACTTGCGAAATGAAACTTCGTTTCCATCGTTGGAGAGTAATATCTTTGTGTTTAATGGAAATTTGAAGTTACTCTACGGCATCTATCGGTTCTTCTCTGCAAGTACCGCAAAACATGTTTAAGCATAACAGATTTCAGTATAGTATAACGTGATGTTAACTTGTGATGGGTGGTAATTGTAAACAATATCAATACGTGGAAAATATAATTAATATCAGATACGCTCCGGCTAAGCTGAGCAGTCTAGTGGAATGATCGGTAAACAATCTCAGGCGGGAAGATAGACAAGCTGATAAGTGCCGGAATATCCCGAGGCTGACAACCATGTATCGTGACTGATGAAAAGCTTTACATCTTTCTAAATCCATAACTGTTTGAAAAGAAAAATATAAATAACAAAGTTCACATGCCTTCAGCGTGAATAAATCAACAGTGGCAGTAAAAGCGAACAATCGATATGAAAGGCAAAAAAGTTGTATTACATTAAAGTGTTGACCCTAACTTCAATCTTTCCGTCTTCGGTCGTCAGTGTTCTAAACATGGGTCATTCAAAAAACGACTGTATAGCCTCAGTTTTGAGAAATATTGTCTGAAAGATTTAACTCATTGAAACTAATGAAAGGTTATACGGAATAAATGAATTAATATCTCAATTATTGCTTTATATTTTATCTTCATTAAACTTAGCCGATAGCTGAACATCACACATGCCTTGTTACAGCAATAGAAACCCATGCAGAGCAGCAACCGAGCGTGGTTGAAAAGTATCTTTATGGCATCGCATTCAGGAAGACGCAGGTTCGTATCCCCGTCCGGCTACACAGATTTCAGTTTTCAAATATTTTTCTAAATCAGTACAGATGAATGCCAGGATTGCATTATCAAAAATCCGTTACCAAATTTTTTCCCGTTCTTTGCCTACAGACTTTTGCCAACTGTAATAACACAGATTAGGCTAAAGCCACAAAATAATGCGTTAACAGTAGGCAGATTAATGAATTTTATTTCTACCGTTCGGGAATCTATTTCATGCAACACGTTTATTTTTTGAGTTTTACATATTCTGGATGTCAGACGGAACCGTTAGAAAATCAAACGTTTGTCCGTCTGACATAGTCTCATAACTTCTTAGACGAATAGATTATAAATATGTAATTCCAAATTGTTTTAATTCATATCACTTTAGAAACGACTGAAACACAATTTAAAAAAAAAAAAGATATTGGAAGCAAAAATAATTATATGGGGTTTATTAGAGAGATTATGGAAATTTTTGCAGATTTTTTCATGCGAAACAAATTAAAGTTAGCAAACCCGTTGACTTTGAAATATTTTGATCTTTTAAATTTCGCACTATGTATGATGTTTTGGCAAGAAAATCTCTTTCGTTCTAAAACTACTGAGCCAAAAATGGAAGTTTATGGATTTCACAAAAAGTATAAATGAGTAACAATAGAAAATTTGATTCCACAGTAGATTTTTCCCAAATCATCAACATTATTGGAATTTTCTGAAATAGACAATAAATATGTAGCCGAAATCAATTTTTTTTTATTTTTTTTTATTTTTTTTATTTTTTTAATTTTTTTAAAGAATACTTGTCATTTTTCTAATAAGCAGATGGGCTATCTGACATAGGGTTTACAAACAACCTATCCCAACAATTTGCTTGGAGTGATTTCTCGAAGGTAAGGTAAATTTAATTCTGGATGGATGTAGGCCTACTATCCATCGGATCATCGTTCTCTCCACATGTCCTTCTCAGACGTTAAAGCTCTTCTCCCATGCTTAATAAGTGTTTCCTTCTTGTGTTAGAGGCAGCATCTATTCTGAATGCTGCGTAGTTTTATTTTCTTTCTCTGCTGAGATACGTGGCCACCTGATGATCGTAGGAATTAGATTGCTGTTTGAAAGTTTAGCGCACTTTGACTGAAGAAAAATCTTTGCTTCATTTGTAAGACAATATTAACAAGCTTGTCTAAATATTCTCTTTTACTCCATGATATTTTAACTTACTTGCGAGTACATTAAACACATGCAATTAGATCGCTTTTTATGTGGCAAATAACTCACAGTTGCAGTATATTGTATAAGGCTCTACGAGTGAGGGGGGGGGGGGATACAACCATCAGGTCCTATACTTTTATTATTGTGAATATTAATAAAGCTTACTAAGTTGTTAATAGGTGAACTAGAACCTTGATTGCTGCAAGAATTTAAGTTACACAAAGTAATATTCAATTTATTTGGTCTTCTGGCTTATACAAGGCGGGGCATATTTAACGTTACGTTAAACACAATATCCAAAGAAAATAAGCAAGCAATACCCGGCGTTTACAATTTGCCGGATAAATGCAAACATAAACTGATTTGAAATATCTCAAAAATTTTGCAAAGTCAACATACGTTAATGTGGCATCGCAGGCCAACAAATTAAATTTAACATTTACAAAACAATCCCAGGGGCGCCATTTAAAGTGAAAAGCATCATTTGAATTAAATGTAATGAGCAAGATGCTTAAAATTTGAAGTTTGAACATGAAGAAAAATTTTTAGCTCAGTAATTGTTGTGATGAAAGCTAGTCGTATCTAAGAAGCCGTTTACAGGTTAGCAAGTCTCGTTAAAACCCTATGGAACCGTGGACCTTTGCGTTGGTACTTTACCGTTGTCGCATCTGCTCGACGAGGTGTGTCACTGTTGAATGCCAGTATGCGGACCCATCTCCGCTAGCACATCTGCTGATTGCCACTAGCAGGTGAAACGCTCAGTTTCCGGCTTCATCTGAGCCAGAATGCGTCTAGATGCAGTCATCGACCAACAGCTAGGAGATTGTCGGGCGACACGTTTGTACCTCAGCTCGTCGGAACAGCAAGTCCTCTATCATGGCGTCGTCTTCTCACGTCACGGAAAAGCCAGTTTCCCTCTCTCCGGACATGGAACAGAACCCTTGGATTAACAAATGTGAACCCTGTAGCCATACACGATTGGTGAATCGATGTATCCCACAATCACGTGTTTCGCGCCGTAGCTAGCATTCGTCACAGGTTTCGCGCACATTTTGCTTGACCTTGCCCCTACTCAAAGGGGAGACGGGGACAACGGCCTCGCCAGGTAACTGTTTTCTGTCCGCCCTTCGCTGCCGTCCCATTGTGAGCGAGGGCGCCAGATTGTCGCCGGCCTTTAGCATTGTCCAGCTATCCTTACGCTCAAAACTGCAGTCCCAACCATTTTCCATATTTAATATTTTCTTAACAGCGCAGAATTAAATTGTATAATAATAAATTTGGCCGGCCAGGCTTAATACATAATTATTCACGTATGAATTAACCCTACAATTTAAATAAATAAATATAACAAAATCTGAATATTAATTAAAACCATTTATTAATATTCATTGGGGATGACTCTGTCATACCACAATATGTTACAATTTGTTACCGCTAGTTAATTTGGTTGAAAATATCAGATATCTATGTCTTTTGTGTTATGTCGTAAAATCCATTTATAGATTCGCTAAGTTAGTTCTTTGCATTTGTGAAATATGAATATTTACTATTAGTAAATCTGATACAAACTGCGATATCTATACTTTGGTATTTAATTTTATGTCATCCAATGTATTTCCAGCAACAGTAAATTGAGAAAAGCAGTGAAATGTTCTCAGCCAATTTCTCCCAACTCTACGTATCAGCCAAAAAAAAAAAAAAATATAAATATGGAATTAAATGGCAGTGATCCTTGCTCTAAATACTAAAAGAGGAGGGGAAAATAAACTGTTTCTCCATTAACTTCAAATTTACAGATGCAAGATTTCTTTAATTTTTAATTTTGGGACATCGGAGCAGAGAGAAATAGCTTTGTCTAAATCGACCTTGACTTTGGTCGAGGAAAACCATAGATTTTTTAGAATGTTTTTAGATACCACAGATATCTGATATCTGGATAACCGTAATGGTGTCATTTCTCATTTATGCAGAATGAGGTTCGGTATATGTTCTATTGCTTTAAAACAAAGAAACAACTGTTATGAAGATTTCGAATTATTATCTTGTTTCCAGTGAACGAGATTGGTTAGCAACTTTAAAAAGCTTCGTAATATTGTGGTCTAAGTGAGCTATTCATCACTAAAATGTAAATTTTGAGCCTGATAACAAGATTGATCAATTTGCTAAAGGAGGTAAAAGTAGTTAAAAACTGTTGATAGAAACCAAGCTTAGAATAAAAGACGCAGGTGTCAGAGTACGTGAATTGTATCGGATATTATCAGATGTATAGATCATTTAGAAAACTTAGAGCAGTATCGTTGAAACCTTTTGAGGGACTGGTCGCAGAGAAAGAAAGGTGATCCAGGTGAGAAAAATATCATTCTTGACACATCTAAGGAATTGTAACCAGAGGGAATGAATGAATAGTTAATCTTTTAGCCTCGCATTTGGAGGGAATCGGATATGATGCACTCAGCCATCGAAAGCTCAGTTTTGAATTATCACTCCGGGATAGTTCCTTCAAAAGGCCTTGGCTGAATTAAATTCCTTCCTTCGCCCCCATGCGCTCCCGACTATAATAACGGACATCGACAGATCATAACGAGCCAATGCAATAAAAAATCCTGTTGTCAGCTTTGTAATAACTGTACTGGATTTATAGCAGAAGTTATTACATGTTTACTAAGTGACACTATTCGTAATACTGATCACTTCGCAATGATCCGAGGGAGTAGTTTTACCAATGGGACCACGTCTGTAATTTACCGAGAAAAATTCGTTCGTATCTAACTCTAAGTAAAAAATTAGTTCTGAAAGTTACGATAAAGCCATTTCAGCGCAAATACAAGACATACAAATCCTTCTTAACTAATAAAAATAGAATATTTATGAAATTAATGTCGAATGAGAAAAACAGGTAAACGGAACAGATCCGATTCTGAAGAATTATTTAGTGAGAACATTTTCAACTTCCTTTATAATACTGCGATGCGACGCTCGTTTCCCGTTATAGCATAGATCGTTCTTAACGATCTTGGCTATCAGCACGACATTAACCTCTCTCCACCGTCCCAAAAACTAAAGAGTTATTATCGAGTTTTCAGCCGCCGGATTTCCTTTTCAGAGTGGCTTAGTCTACTTTTACTCCATCTCATGTTTTATTTTATTCGGTTTATGAGCGCTGAAAACTTGAAGCCAGTGTTATTTTTTTCTCTTTCCTGAGAGGCTTTTTATCAATATTTACTGTCTCTCTCTCTCTCTCTCTCCATCCCCACCTACGCCTCCCTCACAGCTCTGTTGACTACCCTCGTGTGCGGAATTTGTCGATGTGACTGCCTGTGGATGCCTAATATCATGTTCATTAAAGCGGCATATCAGAAGCCGTGCGGCGCGGGCATACCCGCGGATATTGCGCCCCACCCGGCTTC
Source organism: Vandiemenella viatica (assembly GCA_031002005.1). Taxonomy (NCBI): domain Eukaryota; kingdom Metazoa; phylum Arthropoda; class Insecta; order Orthoptera; family Morabidae; genus Vandiemenella; species Vandiemenella viatica. The sequence continues at coordinate 147,737,555 of JARYHS010013631.1, read as the reverse complement.
CTTACGAGATGGCAGCATTGCTCCCTTAATCGTCTCAAGATTGCTTCGGTTCGAAGTCTCACATTTAAGACATATGATATCTTTCAGCGGAGGCAGTTGGCCCGACTTTATGAAACTCCGAGAAATACCTCGTAAGCACAGTAATTTTTATAGCTGGGCGCTGAACTCATAACAGCTGTCACAACAGATAGATGAAACAGATTCTTAATAAACTTCCCGGTTTTAGCAAGCTTTCTGGTACGACCAACGTAATTCATACCTAAAAATCTATGTAAAATTTATAAGTTTTCATATTTAACCAATTTTTATGGAGAGTCGAGGTTTTGAGTTTGAATTACCATTTCTTCTCTTATTTTTACCCTAAATCGTATGTGCAAGTACAGCTTGCTAACTTAGATTGAGATCTTCAGAGATTTATTGATTTTACATTATCGAAGTTTATTTACGACAACTTGGAGCATTGAGAATAGTGCCAAAACATTTATATTATTTAAACACTATACAGAAATTCTGAAAAAAGAAAGATAATGTGCTCGCAACTAATACTTAGTAAATAGACCGAATATTTGTGAAGCGATGATGGTCTATTCTTCGTATTTTGTTAGTGCACTGAATAGTTCATTTCCTGTTCGTTACTTCAGTAGAACTTCTGTTAAAAGGGCAGTCATTTCCTGCTACTATATGTCCCGGATTATCTGCTTGTGAAAAAACTGTTAAAGAAGGGGTCCTATAGCAATTGTAATACCATAGCATTTCCGTGCAACGGTTTATGGTACTTAGTTGTAAATATTTGTCTAAGTTTTATACGTTTAATATTACAAAAACTTACATTTCATGGGTCTACTAAAAACGTATTATGTAGTGAGTTCAACTCTATCTGTCTTTAACACTTCTACTACCTTTCGAACTCAACAGAAACTCTTCAACTTAGGTAGATCAAACCCTTGGGGTCAAATACAGGTCAAGTATATACTGCAGCCGCATTATATTTCGCAATCGTGACCTTTGACACTAAAAATTCATTTTTTGTTTCTTTTATGCACTTCAAAATGCATTTTTGGCTTAAAGCAACTTTAAGATATCCAGCGATATAAAAAGGTCATTAGGTTTCATCCTAAAAATTAATTTTTATCTCTGAAAACACCCAAAGTAATTATTGAAGGTCATTAGGTTTCATCCTAAAAATTAATATCTCTGAAAACACCCAAAGTAATTATTGCAAAAAAAAAAGGAAAAAAAAAAAACCAGTTGAGTCGATTTGTCAAATGTGAGGTTATGTTTACTCCACGCTTAATCTTTAGAACTTCCGAAAGAGGTAGTGATCTTCCATATTCAATCGAAATAATAGAATTTGATGGCATGTATTAAATTTACATGACAGTTAACAATGCACTGTACAAAGTAGACATTAGCTTACTCGAATCTGTCTGCCAGTTGGGAACAATTTTCACAGTTTTCCTCCTACTATATATATATAAAACCATCTATCTACAACGTTATTTTTTGTTAAATCATTTAAAACTATGTTGGTATATAACTGAGTATTCCAATTGTTTACTGTTAGTTAGCACTATAGCACCTTGAGTGACATGTTTCCATTACCACAGTACTTATACTGAAAGGCATGTTGTAGTGTTCAATGAAACTACTATAGATAATGAAATTACGATAGTTTGAATATTTTATTTAATTTAACCATATTTCTGCTAATTTTGAACAAATCATCCCAAAGTTTCTAAAATTTATTCAAATTCTGATTTGGAGAAAGACTGGTTATAGTAAATTATGGCACTGGTAAAATGATTTACCACTAAATTACGCGGTTTAGAAGAAGTTCAGTATGATTTATTTTGATAATCGTTTTGTTGCTATCTACATGACAAACCTATTACGTTATTGCGGATGGTATGTAACGAATTTATGGAAACTCGCAAAACCAATCAACTTTCGTTTACGAATCGAACAATGTGTATTAAAATATAAATACTACACAGAAAAAAAAAAATGGTTCTCCATGTTTAGGATGTTGCGACATTTAGTCAGAATTGGCGGAAGTAGATCAGTGAAATAACTACTGTTACTGTGGAACCAGAATCAAGATGTTACGGTAATCACCATGGAGCACGTTGTTATCCGAGAAGGAATTTTCATAGTACTCTTTCAGAGGTTTGCTGATGTTAGATGATGTAACATCTCTACCTTAAAAGTCTTTGATTAATTTTTTTGGAATATTTTTGGAACTGAAAATAAGAAAACCAGAAACTCCTCAGTTGACTGAGTTATAGTCTAGTATGCAGTTTAAATAATTAGAAAGCCTTCTACCTATGAACTGATAGAAGTACAAAACATGTCTAACCACAGGTGTCTGTCATAACTGACTGCCAAGAGATTCAACCGGTATCAGTTCTCTAAGATGTAAAGCTTAAGGTAAATAGAATAAAGTTTTTTCCCGTTTATTTTTGAAAGAATGTTAAATAATTTTATCAACAAGAATTTTGGTTTTCGGCAATCCCTCTTTCTTTGTGTTTCGTTATCGTCCTTTAATCTATGAGTAGGTCTATCAGTGCTAATGCGACAGAGAGAAAATAAGCTATTACGTTCGTAATGGGCCTCGCCCATAGCTGTAAAGGATTAAGAAATTTTATCTTTAAATAATTCTGTTAGTAAATTTTCATCCAATACAAAAATTGAAGTACTTATAAGCATTTGGTCACTACTATTTTCATTCCGCAATTCAACTCATATTCGGTTTTTCTTTCAACCACGGTACCTACTTCTGTTTAAATTGTCTATTACACTTACTGTAAGTAACGTAGTTCGTTTCAATATTATTTTACAAAATAAAAGTTTTTAATAATATAAAACAAACAAAATTTAAAAAATTACAATCCTAAAAACGCAATAAAAATGTTTAAAAAAAGGAGTAATGATCTCTAGAAAAAAAAAATATATAGCGTGGTCGCTGAACTATTAACGTTCTGGCCTCGCATTCGGGAACACGAGGGTTCGAATCCCCGTCCGGGCATCCAGATTTGGGTTTTTCATGTTTTCCCCAGATCACTCCAGGCGAATGCCGGGATGCTTCCTTCAAAAGGCCATGGCCGAATTCTTTCCCGTTCCTTGTCCCACCTATAATGACCTCGACATGGACGAGGCGTAAAGCCATAGGTAAAAAAAATAATAATAACCGTGTATGACAAAAGATAGCTAGAAGTTTCACCGACTCAACTACAATGCAGTTTTATTATTTGGATTCAATGTCTGTTGTAATTTACGCGTTTGGAGTTTATCCGACGTGATTATTTCAGAATCTAAGATTCATTTGACGAAACGAATGTTCCATGTGCAAAAGGGAAAGGCGATGAACCTGAACATATATTCAGGAGATAAAAATCCTTTTACTCTAAGCCTGAAGTTCCTTTCAATTATCGTACCAATATAGTGTAGGGATATTGAAGGAAGTATTAAGAAACCGCTCTTAGTTGTTAACAACCATCCAGAAACTTTACAGAAGTTGACTCTGACTTAGTGGACGAACATGAAGAACTGACGCCCTTTGCAGCCGACAGAAACAGGCGTTGGATGATGGAATTCTCATTTCCCTCACTCAGGGGGCGTCTAACCCTTTTCACAGAACTCATTCGCTTGATATCGTAGAACTCTTTAGGGAGTCGAGTTCGAGTTATTTCCCGCCACCAGACACATGGCGTATGGTAGATGAATTGGTGGAAACCTTTACGCGAACAGAACCTTGGATTAAATTTTCATATAACTTCCATCCAGTCTTAGATGACATTCTAACCTGGGCTCTAGCTTTTCAGTCACTTGATACATCCTGAACAGAAATCAGATACAGAACTCCTATCAAACTTCTTCCCAACTGATTGTTGACTGTTGACTGACACACGTGCGTTTTTTTAACATGAACTTGGAGAATTTTTGCAGCTTTCGTGAAGGGACAACACGCAGGAATTAGTATAAATTGTACTATCGACGTTCGGTCTGCTGATATACTGAAACCACCTGTTAAGAGATTCGGTTACATTATAAATCGATTTAAATTGTTTGAAATTTCACATGAACATTTTCTGTCGTCACTTCTTAATCCTAGCTATCTATCGTGAACTTAATTGTTTCCTAAAATCCTACGTTACAATTCTCAAGCTCGATAACTCATTATACACCAATTGTACTTCAGACATTGTAGAAACTTTAGAATGATACATTTAAATGGAAGTACCGAGTTTGGTGACATAAATTGTGATATTCGAGGGTGCAATCCCCCTATTGCCACCCTTATTTCTTTTTTTTTCTTTCCAGTCATGAGAAAAAAAAAATTTGTGATTCAGTATTAATATAAATAATTTCAAGTTATGCACTCTACATATGTTCGTTTGGGCCAACTAGGTCCACGTTAAGCCTATGCTTGTTGTGGATGTGCACACATCAGACTTACAACCAGGACCGAGTGTGGTGGATGAGTGCTTAGCACTCTAGCCTCTCATTCGGGAGGACGGCGGTTCGAATCTCCGTTCGGGAATCTAGATTTGGATTTTTCAAGGTTTTTCCAAATCACTTCAGGAGAATGCCGGGATGCTTCCTTCAAAAAGGCAAGACAGATTTACTTCCCGTTCCTTGTACCCAGTCCTTTTCCGCCTCTAATGGTATCTACGTCTACGTAAAGTCATAAGAAAAAAAGTTACAAGTAAGGTTCTTAACCCTTGAGGGGACATACAATTTAACTTGGAATCCGAATCACGGAGGAGTTCTATTGTACTTAACATTACGCAGTAACCTGTGCCAGAGGTGAAGCTCGGGTTAGGGGCTTATGAAAATCCCGCCGAGGCAGGGATTCGAACCAGAAACCTTTCAATCTCCAATCAGATGCCTTAACCACTAAGGATGCACGTTATGTATGAAATGTGTTTTAATTTTTTTCTTTTTTGCTTTTAGCTTTTCGTCGTATAATGTTTCCTCCTTATTTATAAACAAATAATTATGTTTCACAATTTCCAGTATCGGATCAGTACTACAGGATCTTTATTTGTCCTCTATATACATTACAGAGTTTAATTATGCACCTGAATGTAAATTATCTTTTAAATGAAATCAATTATTTTTCAAATATCAACTCAAATAGTTTATTACACTTTCATAATAATAATTGCAATCAACATATGTTTTGGCATTATGAAACAATCATAATTTTCTTCTGCCCTCGGGCTTATACTGTATATTACAATATTAAACTACTATTTTGTGTTACTTCCGCCAGGATTTTGAAACGACTTATTATTCCTGCTTCTCAAGCCATCTTTATTACAAGGCTCATTCATAACCAGAGATATTCTTACGGAATTATTAAGCTTTTTTATTATTCCATTTCGCAACCGCAGAAAAATAGCCAGCGCCATAGAAAATTGAAAACGCTCCTTGTGAAGAAGTTAGCAGTGTCAGTTGAGTGTCGCATAACTGTCTCCCTTGCTGTGTGATGGAGAAGTATTTTTTCCCTTGCATTCTGGATGGGAGTTGAGTGTCTCACAGTGCGTCAATCGAAGAGACTGCCTGTTCCATAAGTAACATCCACATTGTGCCTCCTGCCGCATAAAATATTGAGGTCCCGTTTTCCACGCACACAATATAAGGGAGTGTGGTAAGACACTGGATCTCAAATGTGACAGCATGAGTTAGATAAACCAACTGTGGTTACAGAGAAAAGTCTGTAGGATGAGATGTTGAAGTTTGTTATTAGTCTCAGTGATATCTATTATTATAATAAGTAACTGTTGGTCATCTATGACGTCACCTGTCACGCCATGACGTCACCTATGACGTCACGGAATGACGTCTCACTTAACGCCATTGTTCTTGGTTATGCACGTTATTTAATAACATTTTTAAGCATCCGCGAATAAATTATACTTACAGAGAACTGAAGTTAAAGTATGTATTGCGTTTAAATCGATATAATAATTATTAGTTACTTAGATTTATTTAATATTCGCTTTATGTATTCGTTAAAATCTTTGGCCACAGATATTTAAGACAAAAACTTTAATTTTGCAATGTTAGCGCCAGTTTTGATAGCTTGTTGATGGAACTGGCACTTGACGTTACAGCAGAGGGTATGAGTAATTTTTATTTTTTTTTTTTAAATAATTTAATTTGTTCTGTTACTTAACTCATTACTTCATTTTAACTAAAGTAGGTCCACACTGTTCACGATCTATACATCATAGATTAAAATTAAAACTAATATTACGTGGAGTGACGTAAGTTGTTAAAATTTATTTTCAATTTCTTTTGCTTTTACGGATGCCATATTTCAGCCGCATGTAACTGTGTCAGCCATTCAAAGGTGTTACTATCTATCTGAATCACGAATGTAAAAAAGGAAGATGGCAGAATCTGTAAAGATTTTTGATTTATTTTATCTCGCGATGCATTATTACCACTAAAATGCAACATTTTGCATGTATTATTATGCGTGTGATTGAAGTATTGTTTCTCGGGCGGCAAGTTTGGTACGTGGATAGGTTGAAATTCAACCTGGACCAGGATAGTAACGAAAACATTTTGTTACAGGGCATGGCACTAGTAATTTCATTGAGCTTTATTTTATAACAATTCTATTTATTTAAGTAATTGCTAAGAAATGTAATGCTGGAATGTCATATTAATCATCAGTTACTTCTTCTTTATTTACTGAAATCAAAACTTGGTTTGAATGGAAGAAGTTACAAATTGATCGCGATCTATGCGCCATAAACCACAATTAAAACTAATATTACGTGGCATAACGTAAGATGTTAAGACTAATTTTAGCATCCTTCGTTTTCACTGGGATCATTATTTCAATCGGATGTAAGCTGTGACAGGCGTTAAAACCGCTATCTTCATCGTAGACAATAAGAAAAATGTAAGAAACTGTGAAGAGTTTGGATCAAATTTGTATCACGACGCATGATGACATTGACATGTGATACAGGGAATGTATTAATTCCCGTGTGATTGATTCTTTGATCTTCTACCGGCGATATTTGCGAAGATGGCGGTTAGGCTGAAACGCAACCTGGACCACCTGACAACTGAAATTTTTTGCTACATCAAAAGGGATGAGAAATTGTAGCACATTGAGCTTTATTTTATAATAATTCTATTTAGGTAAGCAACTAAATGCTAGAACAGTCCTTTATGCCCGTCATTTTTAACGGGCATTGTGGCTAGTTTCTTACTAAAACCTGTACAAAATGTTGAAAAAATAATTTCTTCTGCTCCAGGCGGAATATTAGTGAACACTGAAATAGATGTTTATCAACATTTTTTAGACGAAGCATTCTTCCGTTCCTTATTCATCTTATTCATTTTCCTCCTAAAGAATCAAATATCGAGTCTTGTCGGGGGCACCTAAGTGATCGTTAAGTAAGAGAGTATACGCAAATGTCAGTGAATTTTATTACTTCAATAGTTAACAGAGTTATGCTTGCTTTGAATCAATAATTTTTAAGCGTTAAGATTACCTCTTCGAAAGGCAGTCAATGACATCGGGTAGAAGCTGATAAGGAGTTTCAGGTGAATGTAATGCTACTGCTACGAAAAGTCGTAAGGTTCTACGGTCGATTTTCTTCTTCTTTAGGGACATCAGGAAAATAGGAGGCGGGAGAGTATTAGGAACAAAGAACATAAAGCCATTTGGCTATGGTAATTTCTAGGAATTATCACAGAATTGAATTGGAATGTTTCCAAACAACCCCAGACTAACGAAATTTGGATAGCCGGACAGAAATGGCCTTACGCCTCGTTGACGTCGATGTCGTTAGAGGGTGGATTGGACTGGGGACAAAGAACAGAAAGGGATTCGACCATGGCCTTTTAAAGCAGGCATCCCGGCATTCGCCTGGAGAGATTTGGGGATACGATGGAAGACCCAAATCTGGATGTCCGAAGGGGGAACGAAACGGCGTGCTCCCGAATGCGAGGCCACAGCGTTAGTCGCTCACCCACTACGCTTGGAATGGCAATATGAAGTTGAGTCCTTTGGAATACCACGACCGATAGTTTCAGTTCAACCTCTGGGCTCGGTAGATTACATCACTGACTTGGTTATTAATCTCACGAGTTCCAAGGTTGAAATACCGTTTGCACCCTCAGCGACTTACACTTGTGAATATGTTTACATCGGTGTGATGGGTCGCTCGGTGTTAGATAGTTGGAGAACATATCAGCCATTATAAACAAAACAACAGCGATAGAACAACAATGGTCCCCCACGTGTTTATCACAGGACATACCATAAACTCTTCATGGACTGAAATTTTAGAAAACTTTTTTCCTGTAATAAATAACAAACTAGAAAAAGGCTCCCTTTCCTAGTGTCGATTGTTATTTGATAGCTTTTCCCTTTAACTATTTTACTCCAGTTTTACTTATTGAAAGTCATTTCGGCAGTATATCAGATACTCTATCCAAGTTGCACCGCCCCAGAACCTTTCTACTGCGTCCCGGATTTTATTGCAATTCACTATAGGAAGTAATTAACCCGGACCCGGCTACCTAAGCTGAATTCTCTCCTTGTTTCGCTTGGTTGGTGCTCAATTATGGCAATGTGTACTTAAATATGAAAAAATACACACATATGATGTCTTTTTTAGTTTCCAGTGCTTGGCAGACTGATATCCCAACAGTTACGCTATTAGTGATTTCTATAAAAGTTAAAAAAAAAATTATAGAGTTACACTAAACAGTGTTTTTATAATGCTACAAATGGCTATCTGTTTACTGCAGCGTTTTTGGCAAATTCTGTTTGATATCAATGTGTTTTTTTTACGTAGATACCTACCCAAAATTCTTTTTAATTGCCGTAAACTGCTAAGTCAAAGACATCTTACGTAGGACCCATCGCCATTCCTAAGTCAAACCTCCATAATTCATATTAATATTTTTTCAAATTTGTTCAGGTGATTTGAAATGCTGTTTCAGATGACCAAATCAAATAGAAGCCTTGGTTAATAAATGTGGTTATTTTGTCCTTAGTCGAAGAAATTATTAGCATTGAAACTTATCACATTTTTAGATAGTACATTATCAAATAGTATGATGGTCGAATGAGCTATGTGTTTATACCATACGGTCAAATGATAAAATAAACGCTTTGATATTTTTTTTTTTTTATTTTCACAAAAAAATAAGGATTCAACTTTTGCCCTTTCCTCTGTAATATGCTGTGATGAAGAATCTACCTTTAAAGAAATTGCAATTCAACTTATAAAACAGTACTAATTTTCAATAACGAACACAGAAGTGTATAATTGCAGTAACAAATTGTTATGAAGAAATGAATGGAGAAATTGTACCCTACTTTTTATTCACATATATAGTCATAACAACAGATAGCAGAAAATGTGACTACAAAATCAATTGAAACTTTTTTAGGGAGAAACAGAAGAATCAGTTAAGTATAAGATGTGTTTTATTAAACAGACCTTCTTGTTGCCTACATGGAATTTTAATTTAAAATGTTAACGTCTTTAAAAAGATTTTTTTGTTACTTATGACTTAATGCCTCATCGATGTCGAGGTCATTAGAGGCGGAATGGGATTAGGGACAAGGAACGGGAAGGAATTAGGCCATTGCCTTTTCGATGGAAGTTTACCGACATTTGCCTTGAGTGGTTTGGGGAAACCATGGAAAACCAAAATCTGGATGCCCGGACGGGGATTCGAACCGGCGTCCTCCCGAATGCGAGGCCAGAGCGTTAACCGCTCACCTGCCGCGTTCGGTAGAATCATGTTATTTGTGGAATTAAAGGTGATGAGTTTTGTAGAAAAATTTGTAAGTTATGTAAAATATGTTGAAGAAAGAAATATCTGAAAGGAAATTTCGGCGGAAGTGTATTTTGAACATATTTTAGGTATAACATATAAGTACGCAAAACTACAGCCATGAAAAATACAGTTTCCAAAATATTAAACATTGTTTACTTCAGCTGATTTAGTGTCACGTGCAGTATTTCGTAAATTAATTATGTTTATACAGAAATTGAAAGTATATACAGGTGTGTGTAACTTAAAGATAATAAGCATGGGTATGAGAAATATTACTATTGAGTTACTAATAGATATCCTCATCACCCTCACTTTGGTTTTGTCTTACCAGTAAAGACGATAGCACGATGCGAAATAATTAAAAAAGTTTTGTTACTAGTAACTCAATATCACATTACTAATAACCTGGAGGCATTTCTGGATAGAAACTTTGATTTTACACTAAGAGGACTACCGTTCTGATAAGCTGTGTCAAATCATGAATCCTATTGTGTTATCTACTAAAGTAATTAAAGCTGTTGTAATGAGAGCGTTGGGAGACTGAGGAGACGGTAAATGAATAACTTAAATAATTAGAGCGTTGGTCTGCTTATAAAAAAAGAAAATTTAAGTGTGCTCAAGAAGGCTGAGGCATCCTCTGAAGTCACGGTAGTAAAATGTATACAACACCTAGAAGGAGACGTTTCTAGGAACTAGCTGTCCTAGCTCTTAACTAAGATCTCATGTGTGAAGTAAATTAATAAGGAATAATAATTGTCCATTAAGAATACTAATCTAGTCTTCATTTTGTATATATATATATACATTTTTAAACACATATTAGTTCAATATACTATGCTTTCTTTTTTGGGAGTGCCACTTAACAAATAAAAACACTCCATTGCAATATATCTTTCTTGAAAAACTTGAAGCAATTTTAAACCACGTAGAAATAAATCGCCCTGTACAGATGATCGAGACAAACGTTTTCAACGTAGACAAACGTAGTTCTAGAGGCATATTATATCGGATTGTTATTAACAGCCCTGAATAGATGAAGAGTACAAACAGCTATACAGAGAAACTATAGCAAGCATGCTACTGAGATAGAATGGGATTAGCGTTAGATAGCTGTTAGAAGGAAATCCGTCCGGGCATCCATGTTTTGGTTTTCCATGGTTTCCCAAATCACTCCAGGCAATTGACGGGATGCTTCCTTCAAAAGGCCTTGGCCGAATTCCTTCCCATTCCTTGCCCCCAATCCTTTCCCGCCTCTAAAGACCCCGCTGTTAAGAGAGGTTAAGCAGTTGAAAAAAAAAGAAGGAATTGGGTTATCTGTTTTGAATGGGTAGCGGCAGAGATGTTCGAAGGAGGCTGGTTTTGGTGGTTCCTCGAATATGAGTTCTTTGACATCCTACGCGATAGCCACTGAATGGTCTCCGAAAGCCACAAGTGAGTTGGTTTCAGTAAAGAGTAACGGTAGAATTTAAGGGCAGCGTTTCGTATCAATAAGAGATTCTTTTTGACTTTTGCAGTCTATGATACGCAAAATACAATAGTCTTATTCATCCATATGAATGTCGTGTGGAAAATTATACCATGAAGTGTGAAAAATTATATCATGAAGTCAGAAAATTTTAATTCTGTTCTAGTGATATATTTGAATATTACTACATCAACAGTACTGGATGAACATACAACAAAACGAAGACGTTAGTTGATTTATACTACCCATTAGAAAGGTCAGCTTTTTTGAACATTGTACACTATAGTTATTGAAACTTGAGCAAGACCGGATTTCTTGTAGCTGGCTGCTCGCAGGTCGATAAACATCAAGAGAGAAAAACAGATCCAACGGTCCTCTGGAGGAGGTAGTAGGCAGCCATGGGTTTAAAAGATAGCCATCCCAAAGTATCGTATTCACACTCAACAAATGAGAAAACAGTGAAGGTGTAGTCGATTGTGAAGGAGCAGACGCCGGTGGTGACAGTTAGAAGTCTGGCCTCGCATTCGGGAGGACGCTGGTTCGATTCCCCATCCGGGCATCCAAATTCCAGATTTGGGTTTCCATGGTGTCCCCAAAACACTCCAGGCGAATGCCGGGATGCCCAATTTAAAAAGACGATGGCCGAATTCCTTCCAGTTCCTAGTCCCCAGTACCACCCGCCTCTAATGAACTTGACATCGTGGAGGTATAAGTAAAAAAAAAAAAAAAAAATCAACATTGACAAAGCGGTTTAACTGACTCAAGTGTTTGTTTAGCGTTCAAGCTTAAAGTCCTTATTTTGGGTCCATGTTCGAATATAGACCTTCAACAATTAAAAGTACCTGTAATCAATCCATCAACGTTTTACATGTGGTCAGTGGTTCAAATGACATATCGAGCAATAAATATGTTTTGCCGAAATAATTCTCATTAATGTAATTTCTATGCAAGGTCTCTCATCATATTACCTCACAAAACAAAATTATTTTTGATTCATTAATTTGAAACTAATAATCAGGATTGTAAATCAGTAATATTCAATTATTGAATGATTGTCAATTAGCAATTTGATTCCATTGCTGAAGTAAAAATGCGATTAATTCAAACTATCGGCCAATTAATTGCTCTGATCAGAACTGGAATATTACGACATGACTTACCAAGCCAGATCGGAATAAAAAATCCTTCCATAATTTGGATGGCCGAGATAAGGAGCATTAATAGACGTCTACAACTTACATTTATTAATGTTTGATGATACAACATTAATGATATAAGTTAATTGACTTTAGTGATTATGTAGTAGCATATCTTGCTTCAACCCACATTAACTCCCCTTTAATTATCCGTATCCTCAATGCTTCGTCCAAACATTTAATTATAATCGGGTTACGTTTTTCAAATAGTGGGCATTTACAAATTTTTAGTTCAAGGGATTAGTAACTGTTTGGCTGCGGGACGGACAAAAATGCAGAGAGATATACAAACATAGATCCAGACAGACAAATGAGTTTAGTTTTTTATACAGAAGGTATGAAACTATAATAAACAAACTAACTACAGTAATCAATTTCATTAGTAAGTCAACAATAATGGCTAGAATGTTTGATGAAAATTTAAGAAAAAATATGGCAACATCGATTGAAATCGAAACCAGGATCAGTAGTCGAGTGCCTATATTCCTCAGCTGGGTCCCATTTTTTTAATTATACAGTACTTAAGATGGTCAAATTGTTGCTTATGTTGTCCTATAACTCTGATCTCTGGTGTAGTGCACTTCTAGTTGAGCTGTATCGACCAAAAAAATATTTTGCCAAATTTGTAACCACCCTGTCGTGAACTTCCCTGGTAAGGTTTCCATTAGGAGAGAGGGTCCTTGGAGACTAGTTAAAAGGTAGAGTTGTTTCCTTGAGGGACCTTGGGTTGGGGACGTTGACCGCAACCGCAGACCCGGCGGTTGTCGTCGGTGGTCCGTCTGCGGCTGCCTTGAGGGTGCCACCACAACTGGCGGACACCCCAGCGACTTCCGCACATTTCCAAATTTCCCTGCTGATTCACATGCAACACGAAGCTTCCTTTGTTGTTTTCCACAGTTCGCTGAGATTTCAATATCTATCTCTTTCTAAGGCAACAAAAGCATTACTGACTATTAGTCTCGTAGTATTTCTCTTACTAAAAATTCTTAATTAACCGTTCTGAATTTGAGGCCTTCTATTTAACACATTGAACGCTACCGATAATATGAGGAGTCCTGTCAGTGACTAACTCGGAATGAAAACACGCATAACGCGGACGTCTCTAGACGTCCGCCGTCAAGCTATTGACCATCTTACCTTAGACGGCAGATGATTTTAATTTTCTACCCTTTTATGCTGTTTTTTTTTTTACTTTTAATTGAAAAAATACAATTAGACTAATTAAATATAATAAATTAGAGTTTAGGGAAAGAATAAATCGGTAATTATCGTATAAATTAAGTTAATTAAATAAAAATGCGTGAATCATATAGAATTACATAAATACTAATTTGATTTAAAAAAGAATGAAAGTTGTACGTAATTTACTCGAGGGAAGAGCTCACAAATATTTAAACTCAATTTATATAAAAAAGTATAAGTAATTAAAAATAACAAAAAACCCGTTGTCAGCAAATATATTTTAAACATTTATTATTATAAAAAGGAAATTTAATCTAGAATGGAATTGCGAAACATAATAATTTAAGTTCAAGATTTGAGAAAAAAATTAAAATTAATTCCAAATTTTACAGTAAATGTCATATTACAAAGTTGAAATAATGCAATGCAGTTTTCTTACATTCATTCAAACAACTATGTGAATTTGAAAGAATTCAAACACACATTTCCATAAATCAAAGAACCTTCAATATTTCACATTTCTATGGTTTCCATCCATAATCATTCAGAAGGTATTTAGTATTGTGGACGGCTGTGATACAATACGCCATTCTCCAGGGCTGCATCAGCGCATCAGGGATTCCATGCGACGGAGGGTGGATGCATGTATCCTCGCTAACGGAGGAGATTTTGAACATTTCCTGTAACAAAGTGTTTGAAGTCACGCTGGTACGTTCTGTTGCTGTGTGTTTCCATTCCATGTTTAATGTGATTTGAAGAGAAGTAATAAAATGAGCTCTAACATGGAAAGTAAGCGTTTCCGGACACATGTCCGCATAACATATTTTCTTTGTTTGTGTGTGAGGAATGTTTCCTGAAAGTTTGGCCGTACCTTTTTGCAACACCCTGTATAATGGAGTTTAAACTGTTCAGTAAACCTACAAGTAATCTTATTTAGTGCCTGCTTGAATATGCTTCTGAACCGAGCGAGAACTGCCTAGTGGACAGGACCTCATACTCTATCACAGACATACGAACTGGTGAATTAAATCCACGACTGAGTTCCACGCGCGCAACACGGATGATGTTGTCAGAAGGCGAGCGTGTGGTAGCGCCACGATTGTTACAGTGGACGCGGTGACAATGGAGCTGGCAGCGTGCGAGCGCCAGCTATAACAATAGCAGGTGTCTCGGCGAGGTCCGGCCCAATTTACATGTAAATCATGGAGCGAGAGCGCAGCACGCTGCGGCGACGTGCGGCCAGCGGGCTGTCTAACCTCAGGGGCGCCAAGGCCAGACAGTGCGCGCTACGGTATAACTGTGTGGCGTCGTTTGTGAGATGAATTTAATAGACTAACTACTGTTGAAAATTTGTCCATTCTTTGTCATTTATGGTGTACACCCTGTCTCGCTATTCTACAAGTATACCAATTTGTGTGCTGAATAAGTTTATTTTGTCGTCAGAGTGTATAAGCATATGAGTGATCATATTCATTTAAAACTCTTATATCATTCATTATGTTTCATTATAAATTACAGATCTCCTATCTGAAGTTACCTGAATTATCATATCAGAAATTTTCCTTAAAAGTGTAGGACTGATATTAAAGAAGAAGTGAGTTTGAGCTAGACTCAATGGAATTAAAAACGAGCTCATATTCAACAGAAATATTTTAAAATGTGTACATTCTCTTCTTATAGATGAACCATTAAATTAATAGTTCATTCACTAGATTAAGACATTAATCACACATAGGTTCAATTAACCACTCTATCATAGTCAGTATTAGAAATTATTATATATGTTATTCTGATATAGACAGCGGGTATCAAACTAGATAAAAAACCAACAGCAAACTGTATGGCCGCGACTAAATTCTTGACGAAACCAAAGATTTTTCTTAAAAAATAAACGGCGTCTATCGCCTTGCAGTTCAATGAGACCGAGGAAAAAGAAATTAATTTGTAGGTAATCAAAATGGAGCGTGGAATTCACCAGTTAACTACGCTACGACCACACAAGTGGCGAAATCAGGAAGCGGTATACAGAGCTCCATCATTACATAGTTAATTGAAAATAGTAAAAGGAACATGTACGTGATCATCCAAAATTACTTATACTGTTGTAATACACACATTTTAGAGGAGTTGGGAATTGTAACAAAAAATTACACAGATGCTTTATCTAATATGCTATTTTGATCTAGTAGATATCGACACATTAACAACACTAATACAAAATTCCGTTGTTGGAATCCATTTGGATTGCATTTTTAATGCGGCATTACAATGGTGGTTTGTGACTGATGTGTTATATCAGTGATCTAATCAGAAACCTGAAAGAATTATTTCAACTTCGGATAAAGGACAGAAAGAGAAGGATAGTTGTTCTAGAAGTATGAATTTTCTTAACCATGTAATCTAGAAACTTAAGTGTCTACTGCACAATTTCACATTACCGTACACACAACATTCATTCAGGCAAATAGCGGGCCAGATTATTAGACAAATTTCTGTCGCCATTTATCGATTTCTGTCGTCGACAAATTTATAGTATCATTGATAAGAAACCACTCTACCTCCGTTTTTTTTATATTTGTTTTCTATATACCTAATGAGTTTCCCTTTACACACACAAAAGAACATGTCATCAGTTATACATTTCTTTACCCCTTCTACTGGATCTTTTGTCGATGTCCAATGAAAACAGAAAAAGGACATTATAAGCAACGTAACTATAATCAGTGTTTTAGTAACAGTTATGAGTTTAACAAAAAAGAATACCACATTTATTGCAAACATTGAAAAGTATTACAAGAAGGAGTTGAGAAATTTCAATTCCGTTCTACATTCCTGGATGATAGTAGGAAGGTGAATATGTATTTTTGTGTACTTGCCGCATTTTGTTTACGCCTCATATTTTCTCAACAAATATCAAAATATGTCAGTCATAAGCCTCTAAACTATTGATTCATTTTAAATCGTGTGTATTGTTATATGTATATTTTAAAATACAAAAGAATTAATTTTTTTCATACTCTCCTTGCTTATAAAAAGTTTCGAAAATACAACATAATATTTCAATTTATGAGTGGCGCATTCATGTGGTTTTAGTCTTCAAGAGCTTATGAGCGCAGTGTCGTATTAAAAGCTGTTCGTGGACTAACTAGACATCAGTAAATAATCAGCCGGGGGTTGAAATGGTATCACTTATCTTCATCCTGCTGAGAAAATGGTGAAAAGAAAAAACGAACGTACACATAAATAAAAATTGTAACACCCAGAAGGAATGGTCTGAATAACTTATAAATTGGAGAATGTGTTAACCAGTGAACCATAATAAGCTAATAAGTAGGTCCAGTGACGCACTCTTTTGAGTCATCGGACCGGTCAATGTTACACCACGTTCAGTCGATGCAGTGCCGTTTAACGAAGTAGAAAGTTTCAAGAGGTGCCGGTATTACACGTCGACGTCAAAGGGCGTGAAATCAGTATGTGAGTAATTTCGAACGTGTTAGATTTATTGGGTTCCGTGTAATGGGACTGTCGTACCGAGACTTTACAGCTCGTACAGTTCACGCTGATATGACGAAAATACGTGTGTGAAACCAGATGATAGGAGAGAAACGGTAACGACGAAGAGCTTGTACTGGACTAAAATTGTGACCATATCGCTGGATTCCCGGAATCTTGTCCATTTTACTGTTACCGACAAAACAGCTTCGTCCACAGTACTGGGTTAACGTTGGACCACAGCAAAGTGTGTGAAAATATCTGCGCCGACGATTCGATGTCGTCTGCGAAGACTGGACTGGTGACATGCATGCCAACGGGACGGCTTTCATTAACCAGAAGCCACCAACGCAACAGGACGTAATTTGCTATCGAACGTCATCACTGGCGTGTTGGGTGGTAACGGGTTGTCTTTCCGATCGCGTCACACTTCAGCTGATCCTCCTGCGTTGGCCGTGTTCGTGCTAGACGCTGCGGTGGTAATACGCAATCGGGCAGGCTGTACTTTTAAATGGCATAGCGTACAAACGCTAAATGGATGGTTCCATTATCTATAACTTGTGTTCAAGCGTAATTACGTTTTAAGGGAATTCTGAATAACAACCACTATATCATGGAAATTTTAAAGCCTCAGCCACTGTTAATCCTGCAGGCATCTGCACATGCTATATTTCAGCAGAAAAATGTGCGGCCACATGTGGTGAGGAAAATGTAGCATTCTTCGAATAACGATGGTACCTGCTTCCCTGGCCTGTACGTTCACCTGACATTTCAGCCATAGGACGTCTGCAATATGGTCGGTAGGAAACTTGTTCGTTCTGGTACTTCTGCATTATAAGATTGTTGGTGGTTTAATTAATCTGATAAACACGTCGTCAACGATACTGTTTATAAGCATTCATACAATCCAGAGACTGCATACAACACTTCTTCCACAGACAATACTAATAACATAGTCCTTGGCCGACGTAAATTGAGTCTGTTTAAAAACTTTGCCGAAAAACTAACTAACTCTGTCTTTGATGATCGCTTTATATAAACTCTATCGAAATTTCTAGAACACTACAAAAGCTTCCACCAGATATTTCTCGAACATTAACATTTACTTAAACAATTGAAACATATTAAAAACAACAGAATTAATACATAATCATTTTCAATCATTACAAAATGGTCAGAAATGGAAATTAAATATACTTGAACACAAAATTATTCCAGAAATTATTTTAAACTGTAGTAAATTGTCGTTTAGACCTCGTAACTTGCATTAATACTTAGAATTACAAACATTTAAGCAATTCTCTTACAAAATTCTGTTCTTAAACATATTAAATAATTTCATTGATTTACAGAAAATTGCAAAACAAACATACAAGATCATATTCAACCAAACTCTAGCTTACTATAAGTGCTTCATAAAATACAATTCCATTAAATTTTAGGTTTGAGGGCTGTTACAGCATCCACTGTCGATAATTCGTAGACTCGCCTACAAACTGCGTAGCAGTGTGCTCCCCAGCTTAATGTTTAGATTATGTTTGATTCCGTGCCACGATGTCTTGAGGTACTGAATGAAGCATGTGACGGCTTTTCACCTTACTCATTTATCACGGTCAGGGTGCGTGTATAATTCTGTAATATTAATTATTTGCATATTGTAATGTTCGTAACGTGTGATACTAATTTAATTGTAATCAGATATCTCCTTGGAGTTTGAATTTTCAAAAACAGTATTATATTTACCCACAGCCTATAACCCGGGGAGCACATTGAACTGCGTGGCGCAGTAGGGGCAACGCAGAGCAGGGCAGGGCAGCACAGACTGGCAGTTACTCGCGCATATTAGAGCGCAGTTTCGTGCGGCAGTTTACAAAGCATTGTTGTCTTGTGCGAAAAACCAACAATAAAGCGTAACCAAAAAAAGTCGATTCAAAAACTCGATTTTTGATTTCTGAATCAGATTGGAATGCCGAGCTTGGAAAATTGTTATTACTATAACAGAAACTGAGTTAGATAAAACTATGCAAAAGTGAGTATATGAAAAGAAGAAACTCTCATCGGGCTTTTGCAGAGAATTCTCAAAAGATAATTTCCGGTTGACTCGAGCGGAGATTCACGGCATAATGTAACCTGTTATTTTCTCGACAAAGCTCAAATATCTATTAGAACTGAAGAAAATCTCGCTGTATTTTCGTGGTTATTTATTACTTATTTAGCGTTTGACGGGACATGACATTTATAAGATTGTTTCTCTGTTTTATTTCATATTATATTTTTAAGAAAACTATATAACAATATAACAGAACATAAACACTTGAAACTAAAAAAAACAGTGTCAACAAATTAAGTGTTTCTCGGGGACACTATTGAATGATGTAGTACAAATAATAAGAAAACAAATAATGTGATAATAGCCTATATATATCAATGTTTTTCAAAGTTTTATTAAAAATGAATTCAAAAAAGAAAAGAAAAGTGAAAATTGTAAGTGGACAGTTGTATGATAAATAAATACTGAATTTACTCGCCACTTGTTTGGCTCATTGTCCAAATCTCTTGTTTAAATTTAATTTTTATGTATTTTTTATGAGTGAAATTGTGAATCGCAGGTTGGTTACGCACCAGATTAATCAATTTTTCTTATTCCATAGTTGAAAATGATTATAAGTAACGCAAGATTATAAATAACGCAAGAAGTGTTACGGCAAAAACCGGCACGAGTGAGCTGCGTGGCACAGTTTCTGTGTCGTGATCACAACGTGGCGCAGGCCACGTGCGGCGCAGTACTGCGCTGCCCTGCTCTGCGTCTCAATACGCGCTGTTCCGCCCCAGAACATAGAGAGACAGAAACTGTGCTGCGCCGCGCTGCGTCGACTGCGCGTCAATATGCGCCCGGCCTAGCGGTCAAACTCGAAATTTTAAGGTAGTACACGAGGTAGATGTAGTTATAGTAGATTTTATTACTGCAGCTTGATATAAAATGCAGCGTTGTATATGTTTGCCCTGATGGTTTCCTTGAGGTAGGGGGCGTCAGAGGAGACTCATTAATCAGTCCGGTCCCGCTGTCGTGGGCGGAGAGGCCGGGTGTGGGCTGGGGCGTCGCGGCGCCACATTCCACGCGTCACCAGCCGGACACTGGCACGCGGTCGCCACTGACAGCGCCATTGATTTATCGACGGAGTTGGGGTGGGCGGTCACCCACCGGCCTCCTCCTCAGACCACGGGCACTCCATCGAGGACGTGCTAACAGACCCTGCGGCCTCGCTGGAACACACGGCAACCATAAGGTGACTTTTGGGTGCCCCTTACCAACCGTACTCTATTTAGTATTGGAAGAACTACGTTAGCTTTTGAAAATGTTCTGCGTACACAGATTATAGAAACGATATACCACAAAAACAAACAGATTATGCAGTGTTAAATCATTTAGAAGAAATTCCAAGTATTGATATTTTATATCTGATTCTAATATTATTGTTGCTCTTGATTCTACTAAATAATTATTGGATCTGCGAGAAAAGAATAGATCTTAAGATACTGGTTCAACAGAGGTCATAATATCGGACACAAACTTAAACTTAAAAGACACTCTTGCATAATATGTAAGTCAGGACAAAAACGAAGCAGTAATACAGAAATTGTACATAGGGCATTGTTTTATTTGCTTTTTCCATTGTGGTAAAAGTAATGTAACTGTGTTACCTTTCCCTCTAAAACGCTGTTAGTTCTACATACATTAGATATTTTTGTATACTGTATATTCTAGCGTGCAGTTAATCCAGATTAAAGGAAGTATTTTGTCTAGCAGTTAAGGAAAAAAAGTAAACAAATATTTGTATCTCAAAAATACTAGGTCCGAGTATGAGACACTAGCAGTGGGATTTCAGTTAACCCATGTCCTCCAATTGTAATTGTTGTATAAAACTTCATACAAGATCTGCAGCTTCTGGAATTGTCTGCGAATTTATTTATTATTCTTTCTGGATATGTAACAAAAGAAAATTTTCTTGGCATCGCAGCATGTTATTACACTGCCTGCCGATTATTTTTTTAAAATTTCCCGCGCAAACTATTTTGATTTCTACAATAATCATGATCCCAATGAACGCTACAAACGAAGTCAGTAAACATGCATCTTTCGCTTTAACACAGATCCCGTTGGCATCTGACTACAATGATATATGCTATCGCAATAATAATACGAGTAACTGGTGTTCATCCTGTAATACAAACGATGGTAGCATTAAAGTATTAGCCGCACTAGTATCAGCTGATATTCCCTACTAGAAAGAATATTAACAAGGCTCTCGTTGAAACTTCAGATTTTAAGAATAGTTCTGAGGATTAAAATTTGCGGGAGAGCGTACCAGATTATTACAACATATAAATATTAGCATAAGTTATATAAGGATTAATGTAACAAAAAATTAATGTTTTTACTTTTTTTCTCGATGCACTCTAAAAAGTGAAAACTCGTCGTGGTTTGGTAGTTCGTGGCTGAAGACAAGAGAAGTGTTAGCTGGTCGAAGGCAATTATGTATAATTGTTAATAGAATTATAAAGTGACAAAAGTCGTCTGACTTCTAGATCTCAAGTATGTTAGGGTATTTCCAGGCACTGAAAAATTTGTCCCAAACATGTGAAATGCTTCCAGTACGCAAAACGTAACTAACTTCTCTGTTAGCGATCACTCAAATGACTCTATAGTTTAAACCGAGTTACAGTCTGCGAAGACTTCTACCTCATAGCCTAATTCTCATAGATATTCACTTTCCCATTTGGCACTGATGCTGTTTCTTGACCTGAAGTGCTTATAAGAGATTAACGTATTTGATTGCTTTACTTCACGCAAAACTTTAATCTAGACTTGGTTACAACTTCAAAGTACGAGACGCAGGACAATATGAAACGACCGGAATAACAAAAGCGAAAAATAAAAGTGACGGGTACTTAAACGTTGCAGTTGATCAGTTGGCCGTAGGAACATAATTTTCCTCAAGGGCTGCACAACAGTATGTCAAAGAAAATTTCTGAAATCTATTTATCTGATACTGTCCATTCTTGTTTTAGTTAGAAGTCTTAGACCAATTAAAAAGTGGAGAGAATTTTGTACCTAGTTTCAATCAAATAGAACATTTTCACTAGGTTAATGATGATAAATTTTCAGGCATTTTACATTGCTCGTTGAATGTCAGCCATACATAAAGGTGATCTAAAGCAGGACCAGATTTAAGCCTCAGGCCTGTCGTAGTGGTTGTCATAATGCAATTATGTGGTTTTCCATTGTCATCTAGGCAAATTCTTGGATTGCACCAAATTTCCACTTCAATGACTTAACAGTTCACTAAACACCCTTGTCTCACAGAACACAAGTAACATGGTTTGTTAGGAACAATAACTGCCCCCTCTGACAGCCTCACACACGTATCCGGTAACCTTGTCTTGGTAGTTAACTGTGGATTTTGCTTGGACTCGAGGGAGGGTGAATCCTTGGTGATCTTGGAGACCTTCCATACCGCAAGAGTTTTTGGCGCAATGTTGTGTAGCCAATAAAGTGAGTTCGTGGGCTTTCTAAGCGGAAATATACCATAGTTCTAACGAGTGGAGGGTTACATCTTTCAGAGGTCTCGTCCAGTAGTGGAAAAGTTAACTCTAGCATTTTAATTTTTGCCGATAGGATGTTAAGTATTGGTGGGAGAGAAGGATCATATTCATCGGTATTAGCTAAAAGGCAAGCTGGGAGAAATTGGGTAAGAGAGAAGAGGTGCTACTGATATAAGAAGACACGTGTTTTAGTCGTTAAGTGACTGAGAAATTTATTGGTTGTGCTAGAGTTTCTAAGCTATTATATTCTCAATTACTGGAGTTGTGTTTTCCAATTAATCCCAAATAAAAAAAATAAAAATAAAAACTGCTAGGATATAAAATTATGATCTTGTCAGCGTAGTTCACAGATGGAATCAAACCTGAACAAATTTTTAATGCAAAAGCTTACTTCTTTAGTTGACACAATCAGCAGAAGACAAGTCGGAATAGGTATATAAACAGAGGTCTGGACACTTTGTTGACAATTACATACGATTTGGTTCTCTGTTTTTCACCTAATGGTCTTACCAATGTACACACGTGTATTACCCTTGCTTATTCAGTATTTGATGTTGATACTTGCTCTGGGCCCAATGGCGAACGATCCGGCTGATAAACATAGTTCGCAGCTGTATTGCAACAGAGGGCCTTGCATAACATCGTGGCATCGTTGGGAAGAGCAAGAATCCTGACCAATCTGAAATGCTTCTGCTTACAGCTTCGAAACTATTATTCAATCATTGTAGGTAGAGGAATAGAAGCACCATTAACGAACAACTTACTAGTGTTTAAACGGCTAGAGAAATAAATTTACTGAGGTAGTCATCAATTTTGCTACAGTAATTTATTTGAAGCCTTTCCTGACTTTTAATTCCGATATCATCCATTTGCTTCTGGATCCAAATTATCTTCTCTACGGTATAGATTGTTTACATCACAGCTCAATCATTATTTCTGTTATTGAATATTGAATTCTTTACACTTAAATTAAGTTCAGTTTGCTGTTCTGTTTCCATATTTGAAGTATCCCTATCGACTCATGACAATTTTAGGTCGTTTTATAAGTCTTCTCTCACATTACTTAGCAGTGTAGGTATAGAATTGTTATTACAACTGGATAGAGTTTATGTCCCAGTAGAATTAGATAGTCATACTTCCTGATTAACAGATGAACTGTTTTTACATCTACTTATCCGGAAGATGGGTAAAAATAGTCACAGTAATCGGGAAAACTGAACCCGGATTTAATCAACGCATAAACAAATACATTTTAAAGATGGTAGAATTTTCCATTTTCTGTGATTGGAGGAGGGGATATGTTATAATTAAATCTGATTGCAGTTCTATCATGCCTCTCTGAGTGCTTAATCGTGTATGTGTACTCGCTGAATGATGATTGATTGTTACTATCACTGAGTGGGAGGACGAAGGAACAGCAGGCAGCCCGCAGATCACTAATGATGCCATGTCCAGCGCTCCTCGACACGAGCCAATCAGCTGCACTCATTTGCATGGGCGACGAATCGGGAGAACCGATGCAACGACTCGAACTAGAGCCGTGACGCGGGTTGTATACATGATTCAGGCGACACGGCGCCTGCACAGCTCTGATAGGTCTGCCCGCGATACGCACTGTGCTAGTACCGATTCCAAGTCGATAACAAGAGGCTATTTCATCAGAAAACGTTAGAAAAGCGAATACTTACTATAGGCAGCAATCTGTTATCCTGTTTATTTTCTATTCCTGCTTTATATAATGGGCTACAAGCAAGTCTACTGCACTGTGACAATTTCGATCCTGATATGAAGTTGCATTTAAACAGGATTTGTTCTAATGTGATAACAACATGATTCATTCACATTCTGATTAAAAAAGTTGTGATTGCCATAACTTCACCGTTATGGTTATGTTAGGTGTTGAGGTCATTGTGGGCTACACACAATATAAATAGAATTCTTCTGAAAGACTTTTCAATAAATTAGGCAAAAAAATTTAAGATCTGTAGGGCGCGCTCCATCAGGCACCATACAGGCGCTGTGATACTAGATATTGAAAAAGCTTTTGACAGGGTTTGGCATGACGGGCTCATATTTAAACTACATGAATATGGCTGTCCTGGTCATCTACTAAAAATGATCAACAGTTAGCTCCGGGGCAGGAAGTTCTATGTCGTGGTGGAAGGAGGGGCAAGCCAGTTCAAATAAATTGAAGCAGGCGTACCCCAAGGTTCGGTCATAGCTCCAATATTATACTCCATCTATACAAATGACATTCCCCACCAACCAGGAGGAGAATTAGGCCTTTATGCCGATGACACAACGGTCTACCGATCCTGCCTCAGCCAAAAATTCATCGTACGAAAGCTCACACAACACCTAGAGCTCATAACACTCTGGTGTAACAAATGGAAAATTAATGCAGTCACATATTTAGACATTAAAATGGACAAAAAGCTTACTTGGAGCAAGCACATCCAAAACCTATGCAATACCACCACAGCTAGACACACCAAACTTTACCCCCTCCTCAAAGGAAACGGCCTACAAAGAAAAACAAAAATACAAATCTACAAATCAGTAATCCGACCAGCGCTAGTACATGGCTCGGAAGTATATAGCATGGCAACAGACTGGCAACTTAAAAAAATTCAAACCATTCAAAATAGATATCTAAGACTCATAACAAACGCCCCCCGGTACATGACAAACGCACAAATACATCATGACTTAGGCATACAAAAAATGACAGACTATATTAAAGACAAGTCCGCAAAATGTTACAACAAATCTCAAGCTTCGTCCCACCAGTTTATAAAAAAACCTAGGACAAGAAACACCTTATGACGATAACTTCAACAGACCAAAACTAACGCTGACGAGAAACTAAAGATACTAATAATAATAATAGTAAATAAAACCACTCACAGACGATAGTAACTAAGACATGACTTGACTAAGACAGCCAATTCGCAAAACCGTAGACAGAAATAAGTCAGAGGACATCAAGGTCTTGGAACTTAACACCTACATTGGCTCAGGCCAAGCTAGATGATGGCTGGCTGGCTATGGCGTTTGTTATTTCAAGTTCTTGTTTTAACTTTGTTCCTAGAATAAAGTAATGTTCTTCCCCGCTAATTCATGTAAAATTTTAACAAGAGAAATAAATCGGACAATTTGCGGGATAACTAACTATTTCCATGAATTTATTACCCTATTACTTACAAACAGGTAACGCCGTATAGCTACGTCTTCGAATGAAGTAATTTTTTAGAACCTTAATTTAGAACATTTTCACTTATTTGTTTCAGGATTATATTTCAAGATTGTTTTCTCTGAAGGTTTTTTTTTTTTTACCGAGGGAACTTCAATTTATGCTTTTAATTGGTGGCAAGGGGTAGACTGTGCTTTAAAGAGTCTGAACATAGAAAGAAGATGTAGTTTGCATTACTCATGCCTTATTTTAGTTTTTATTTGTAGCTTTCCTCAGGTAAATACTGTAAGTCTACTAAATTTAACCAACAATGTATTTAAACTAAGGAGAGACTGGTATTACATTGTCCACGTTTTAGTCACATCTGTTATCCTGTATCTTTGCTGTTAATTTTCTATTTCTGCTTTATATAATGGGCATCAACCAAGTTTACTCCACCTTCAAAATTATATTAATTTTTTAAAAGCTTAAAATTTGAAAGCAAGTAATAATTTATTAACTTGGTAGCAGTATTACTATCGCATTCAACATGTAGCTTAAGGTCTGTGAATCTCAGTCGCACTTTCGTATCTGTTACTAATTTTCTACACTGAAGGTTTCTACTTAAGAAGCACGTACTGCAGATAATTGTAATACCACAATGTTCTGCAGAGGCAGAGTTAGTAGCTACTGTAGGTGTATCTAGGCATCGTATCAATTAGACATTTTGGCTTACAGTGAACTGAAATAGTAACATACATTAAAATTGAGTCATCGTGTACTAAACTGTTGTATTTTACAACTTATAAATTGCTCGAGCCAATGGCTGAAGGTGATGCAATGCTACTGAAATATTAGCAAAGCATTTCAGTCACTACGTATTGCGCTTTATAACCTAGCAAGTAATTAAGAGAGCCATTGTTTAATCATCGTTGTTAAAGGGCTTCGGTCTGGAGAATGATACTGAAATTCTCAAAAGTGAACATGACTGCTTTTCCTTCTACTCAAACCATATTGCAGTTCATGAACGTTAAATTTTTTATTATTTCTTTAATTTTATGACCGCTTTACTCAAATATCCATGGTAGCTATTTTCGTACTCTCTACCACGAACTGTACCAGCACACCACCGGGTTCAGGTAACAACAGCACCCTGCTGTATGTCAGGTATAAAATAAATAATAGTTCACTGTGATTTTCTATTTTAAAACATCGAATCCCGCACGATTAAAACTGAAACTTCTTCTTCAATTTGCTTTTATTCATACAACTATTTAAATACAATCATGGCCTTTAACGTACGCTATCAGTATTCACATTTCCCCAAAACGATCAGACCTCTGTAGACTGTGCGGTGGTCATTAATTCCTTGTATTATACTGTCAGATATTTTAGCTCGTATTTCGAGCAATATTCGTTCGCTTATATTCAAATTGAGCG
Organism: Vandiemenella viatica; assembly: GCA_031002005.1. Classification (NCBI taxonomy): domain Eukaryota; kingdom Metazoa; phylum Arthropoda; class Insecta; order Orthoptera; family Morabidae; genus Vandiemenella; species Vandiemenella viatica. Next base: position 147,710,179 of record JARYHS010013631.1, on the reverse strand, counting down.
CCAATTAATAACCATTTTTGTGTGAATCCTCGACCACAGCCAACAAACAATCATTTCTCTATTCTTCTCTTTGTCACAGTAAAAAAAACAAATGTTTAAATATTCGAAAACTAAACAAAATATATGGACAGGAATCACCGAAATAATTTTTATTTAAATAATAAAAAACACTGTGCCCATTGCAATCATACAAGATTTTACATCAAGACAGAAAACAAATAATGTGAAGTGTTATAGTTTATTGTAAACTACGTGTCTGTGAACCTCAGTTCTTCAAACCTATTTGATTCCTTATTTTGTAGGACTATGTATATCTATTCTACTAATGATAATGGGAAAAGAAGAAACATTTTACACAATGCAAGTATGAATATCCTAATTTTTTTTATTATGGCTTTACGCATCATCGACGTCGAGGTAGTGTAGTATGGGACCCTCATTTTACGTATCAAATACAGGATTTGGAGAGGGTGCAAAAAAGGGCTGATAGATTTGTTTCTGTAAATTATCGCAGACTTCAATCAGTGACAGATATGATAAAGGAGCTGAAATGGGATTCATTGCAAGACAGGAGGAGGATGAGGAGGGTCATGAGTGTCTACAGGGCGTATACTGGCGAAGAGGCATGGAAAGATATTGCAATAGGTATGAAAAGTAGTGCATGGAAGGGAAAAGATGACCATGACCACAAGCTGGCACTCGATTTAAGGCACAAGGGCGTGGGAAGATTCTCTTTTTTAGGTAAGGGTGTCAGGGATTGGAATGAGTTACCAAGAGAAATGATGAATAATTTACCGAAAACGTTGACAGAATTTAAAGATAAAATTTGTAGAGGGCAAATGTAGGTGGATACAGGATAGAGGGAAGATGGGTGTGTATGTAAATTGCCACCGGAGCCTGTGCTCCATTGCAATTAAATTAGATTAAATTAAATTAAAGGTGTGAAGGACTGGAGACAAGGAAGGGGAAGGAGTTCGGTCATGGAATTTTGAAAGGAAAACCATGGAAAACCCAAATTGGACGCCCGGACGGGTATTAGAACCCGCGTCCTCCCAAATGTGAGGCTAGAGCAGGGGTCACCAAAGTGGTCGATATCGACCCCAATGGGTCGATAAGAGTTCTCCAGGGGTCGATTAATTCACGGAAGTCGAAAGGGGGTCGATTAATACTAAAGAGGTCAGTAAAACTGTATAAATGAAAAAAAATGGGAATATTCCAATAAAAATTCGAAATACGCATTAGAAGATGTGCTGACTAAAATATGTGTAGATCTCGAAGCTAAAGCGTTGTTAAAAACTAAAAACCTTATTGAATTTGGAACAATGTTCATATTGCTACTAAATACCCCAAGCTCAGAGCAGAGGCCGAACATTTCTTACCCGCGTGGTTGAAGCTGGTTTTAACAACGAACGAAATTTTAACAAATCAGAGGAACGGATTGAACCTGGAAAACCGTTAAGATCTGCGACCGAATATCAAAAATCTTACTTCTGCTCTTCAGATACATCCGTGCCACTAATATCAACTATTTTAATAAAAAGGCGTGTTAACATATTTTTAAAGTATTCAATAGTAGTCGCATGGTGACAGTAAGAGGTTTATCCAACCAATATAATTTATATTAAATTTTTTTAAAAAAACTGTGTAGTTTACGTTTTATTACACGTACGGCTTAAGAACTACAGGCAATTTTCTATCTGTCAATAATTTTGTTTTTATTTTTTAAAATTACAATAATCTCCTTTTTTGTAAATGTTATTGGGTGGATTTTAGAAGATATGGGAACTATAAATTCTTTAATTGGGTTGTTATGCATGTATACGTATTGCTTAGCATCAGAAATGGCAAAAATATTTAATATTTTTATAAAATACTTAATATGTGGGGGGGGGGGGGGTCGATAAGAAGTCAAATATTCTATGAAGGGGTCGACGGGATAAAAGTTTGGGGACTCCTGGGCTAGAGCGTTACCGCTCACACACCACGCTCGGAGTCCTAAAACTGGATATGTTTTTACGGAGCGTCTATTAAATTGAATGACAAGTTCCATCGCCTTCCAAGATCCGAAATAATCGACCAGTGCCTCCTCCTTTCCATGAAAGAAAAATATTGATTTATATTATTCGGTTACTGGGAGTATAGCAGTTTAGTATTCCTGCAGTTGGCTTAGCTAAACGTATAGAAGCTTGTCTCACAGCAAAGTGTCATTCAACAGTCCCATCATGATGAGCCACAGAAAAGTCCCCGAATATTCTTCGGCTAATCATTGACTTATTATTTTACGGACTCTCACACAGTAATTAATAGCATCTTATTGAAGAAACCTGTCATGTAACATGTCGCAAAGGTATTTCTGTCTTCTGCAGCGCTATCCAACGCACACCTACAACCAAAGCTTAGGATGGCGGTCCGAATCGGACATGTTTGTTGGGTGGTTGGTTACGAACTTTTCAATACATGCTTTTATTTCAGCTTGTGATAATAGTTTTTTTTTTTTTTTTTTGTAACTGCTTTACGTCTCTTTTTAACATCTAGGTCTTTAGAGACGGGAAAGGATGGGGGGCAAGGATGGGGGCAAGGAAAGGGAAGGAATACGGTCATGGCCTTTTGAAGGAAGCATCCCGGCATTTGCCTGGAGTGATTTGGGGAAACCATGGAAAACCCAAATCTGGATGCCCGGACGGGGATTCGAACCCCCGTCCTCCCGAATGCGAAGCGAGAACGCTAACCGTTACACCGCCCCGCTCGGTTTGTGATAATAGACCCGATAAGCAGCAGACTGATATTATTTGTTTCCATTGTTATTGCAGAATACCAGGCTCTCGCATACCATGCCCACTTATAAAAAAGCTAGTTCCACCCTCTCATCACCCTTTGTACATCCTGAGCTTTTTATCGCTTCGCTGAATGGCCAACGTGCAGAAGATCTCTCCAGTATTCTGCCCTAGTCAGGGATTAAGTTAGTGGTTGACTTTACAACCGCCCAAGTCGTAAAGATCACAATAAAATTTTAGGGCCCATTCTGTGTTTTTCCGTTTCAAATAGCTGTGTGCATCTAAACAACCCTCTAGTAAACAGGGTAACATGATTAGAATCTAACATTATACCTACACTAGGCGTTTTTTAAAAATTCAGTGTGTACTGATATTGTATTCAGTTATTTATAGACGTGGAGGGGGGTAAACCTTGCCGGATACATTTTTTTAAAGGGAAAACTTCTTTAGGGAGATTTTTCGATGCATAATGCTAATGGCCTGGATTTTGTAATGTTCTATATATTTCATTTGCAGTTCACATAGCGATACAGTAGTAACTTCTACTGAATTAATGACGATGGAGTACAGAACCAATAAAATTTAAAATAAATTAGGAATCCCACAAAAACTTTTGCTGTCAGTTTTATTCCTGGTCCAGGCACAATTTAGCACGATAAATATGAAACTTCTTTCCCCCGCAATAAATAATACTTCCAGTAACATGGCGCTTATGAAAGCAGTTTAAATGGTTTGTAAAACTCATTTCAGAGCGAATTATGCGGTGACAAAATGTGTCAGTTGCGATTCTGGTCTACTTAGCCCCAACCTCCATTAACATTGCATTCGAAAATCATAGCTTTTATTACCCTCATATGAATAACGACAGGCAGCACCTATGGTGGTAGTCTGAATTTATTCTGGAAAAGATTGCATGAAAAAGCGAATATCGACCATTTTTAATGAAATCTTCGTGATTTGAGTACCATACTGTGGTTAGATTATCGGAGTATTTGACTATGATTTATTTAAATAAATACATTTTACTTTAATGACGGAAAGCATAATATCAAAAACGGATAACGGTCATTTATCTCGGTGATACATTTCGCGATTCGTAAATTTGGTGTAAACTTTCTTCGAGTTTTTAATTAACTTTATTGTTTCTTATCATCTGCCAAAAACATTCTTAGGTTATGTTTTAACCTCGTTCTTGTAACTGGTACAGATAAAATAACGCAAACATGGAATACTCTTCTCCTTGCATTAATTTTTGCATCTAGTTGTCATAAATAAACAAAAAGCAATATGTAAATTTAAACGAACATACCAATTGTAACTTTGTAACATATGATTGCCTTGCATTAATTTTTATCTCTGCTCGCCGCTATTTGGATGCAAGAATATCGTTGTTGTATTGCGAATTATAAATTGAAATCATTTTTAATTATATCTTTCGTGATATGAGTAACTTATTATGGTTAGATTATCAGAATATTTGGTTAGATTTTATTTAAATAAATGCATTTTTATAATTTCGAAAACGGATGACAGTTATTTATTGGACTGATACATTGCGCGATTACGTACGTTTCTCTGAGTTTTTAATAAACTTCATTGTTTCTTATCGTGTGCCAAAAAAAATTCTTAGGTTAGGGTTTAACCTAGTTTTAATAACTGATACAGATTAAATAGCGTAAATATTGAATCCCCTTCTCCTTACATGAATTTCTGCGTCTAACTGATACGGATAAAATAGCGTAAATATTGAATCTCATTCTCCTTATATGAATGTCTGCGTCTAGCTGTAAATAAACGAAAAACAAGATGATGGTACGAATGTAATATGGTGGTTGACGATTGGCCGTTCTCTAGCCAATAGCAGTAGCAGCTATAGACGACGCATCCCGACTCCACGTTAGCGTTTTATATAAGGGGATACCCAACTGTTATTACCAAGCATTGTCAATCCTCTTGCTGCACGAATTGTTGTGGTTATTATGATAAAACTTAGTACACATGTTACTGATATCATGGCTAAAAATATTGCAGGAATAAATCAACTCCAACCCCATCTCTTTCCTACTACACAGGGGGTTAGCCGTTTAAATACGTATAGAAGAATGGAGCGACTGACATGAAATTCACAAGTGCAAAACACTGGAAATTCTATCATTATCGTGGCGCCAAAAATCTGATGATAAATTCTTATAGAAATCGGCGAAACAAAATCTAAAATAAATAATAACATTTCTTGATATCTCACTTGCTTTTTAAGATTTAACATGTCGAAAATCAGTTATAGTTCCTTGTGCTTTTGGTGACGTTTCTGCTGGTCCAGGCTGTATTTCAACCAAACAACAACCACTAGGAAGAAAATAAAACACCTATAGTGCTTTTCCACCTTGTAGATATAGTGGTTTGATGATGCAATATCTCGAGAACTAAGCGAGATATCAAAAACATTTATACTTTATTTTCGATTTGTCTCACCAAGTTACATACGAATTTATTATTAAATTTGGCTAAGGCGAAATTTTTATTCTGGTACAGGCTGCTTTTAACATAACCACGTCAATTTTGAAATACGATATCTCGAGAACGAAGCGAGATATCAAAAACCAAAAAAAAAAAATCTTTTCTTTCAATTGACTCATCGAGTTACATAGGATTCCATCATCAAATTGCAGCTCCACGGTTATCGTAGAATCCCCAAAAAACTTACATCTTTTATGAGCTTCAATATTCACTGTGTGTGTAAATCAATCTAGATCATACCGGGCAACGCCGGGAGCTCTGCTAGTTATACGATATTGTACCTATAATATCGTATCTACGGTTTTATTTTTAATTTTTTGGTGATATACCTGACATTAATCGTTCGAATTAAATCTTATAAATTCCCAGCCATTGGCGGTCCCAGTGGGTGAAGTGGTAAAGCGCTATACCGTGGAATGGAAGGCTACTGAATCGAATCCACAATCAGATAAACTTTTTTTTTTTTTTTGTAATATATCTGACATTATTCCTTCGAATAAGATTTTATAAGTTCGCAGCCATTGACGGTCCCCGTGGGTGGAGTGGCAAAGCGCTGTGTTATAGAATGGAAAGTTACGGGATCGAATATACAATCGGGGAAACCTTTCCGAAGTGAAAACATCTTTAGGCGCGTTGGGCGATTTTTGTATGTATATAATCTGATTTCGCGTCAGCAACGTGTTAATGATGACACTATATCTCTAAATATAAGTATGATGTGTTGAGCATATGATATTCATAGATTTAAGTTTTCACTTAGTAGGCAATCCTGCCAATTTTAATTCATTGTTTTGATTCGTTTCAGCAACTGTGTAAAAAATCAAAATGATTACTTGTAATTTTAAAACTAAATTTACTTTCTTATATCAGCAATGGGATAGGGGGAATGACAGTGAAGTAAATCAACATAGCTGATTTTACCTGTGCACTACCTGATTCACGAAATTTTTATCCTTATATTACATTGCAATCATAAAAAATTCAGATTATTGCCTTCATTTTTGGCAGATTGTTATATTATACACATAGTCATATAAAATTTTCCATAAGAATAATGAAAGAAAAGGACCTCTTTGCTTTCTGGGCGATGCTGCACATTGTGTAAAAATCAAACGTTTCGGGCGTCATATTGCGTATTTCTTCGTAGGCGTAACAACGTTTCCCAAAGGTTTTTGCAAGCGCTGATAAACGCGCTACCTGTCATGAAGATTCTGCCCTTCCAAGCGGATAGCCGTTACATTATTCGTGTGCACTATAGGTGGAAAACGTAATTATGCTCAGGAAGAAGCCTGTAATATGACCATCGAAATGTTACCCTCTTTCATAACATCATGATGTTAATCGCAAACCCAAGGGTCCAATGGTTCCGGCCGTGGAAGTCTATTATAACATGTGACTAAAACATATTGTCTGTTAATGAGTTACTATTATTTTTTCAGTTTTAAAAATAAAATAAACCTAGTTGAATTTTCGTAGCTCCTAAACACTAACAGGTAATTGTTACAAATCGATGTTTTCGCGAAAACAAGATGAAGGATCGTTACGGATTAGGATACAACGTAGAAAAATGTGAAAGACTCATTTTATTGTTGTAGCTAGATGTTGGAGTTCCATTATTAGCAGAAAATATCTCTCTCAATTTCTTGCATATATTTATCCACTATTCATTTGCGTGACATGACTGAAACATGTGTTTTTAACTTTTATGCAATATTTTTCTTTGTATTTTCCTCGTCTCCTTCCTTCCCGTAATTATCATATTCACAGCTTCAAATGTCAGGGATTTTGTTTGTCCTACTTTTCTGCACGTACTGCTTCAGAAACGTCCTATTTTTAACGTCTTCGACTTAAATTATGCAATTTATATAAAATTATTTCCTTCCATTGCTTCAGCGTTCAAACTAAAATATGTGAATCATATTAGAAATTTTTTTTTTACTAAATAAATGTTTTTTTTTTTTCTTTCTTAATTGTCTCTTTCGATAACTTTTCGTACATTGTTTGTCAATGCGCTAAAAAAATTTCAAAATATGTGTATTCCTGTGTATATTCAATTAGGCCGTTATTTAGTTAACGCTATGGTTGATCTGAGTCTATTATTAGTTTTTCCTAAAGATCAGCAAGTTACATAAAGCTACTATTCACAATTTTACAGATTAATAGGAACATTATTCCCGTATACAGTTGTGTGTAGTGATAAACGGGTCACAGAGTTCAGGGAAGCATGATATTGATGGAAAACTTCTTTTGGTAGTGGTGGTGCAGAGTTAATAATGTACTACCCAGTCAAGCAGCCTATTTCTCACCTACGAGTAATTGTAAGCCCCATTTCACTCAGCAGAAGAGAAATCGCGGGAAAGCAATCAGACAAGTTCTTTCTCCGCTGTTCCTCCAGAAGTGCCAGTCGTGGACATCGATTTGGTCCTGCCGTGCCCGTGGAGGCTGTGCCTCTCTCACTCTCAAGCTTTGTTGGTCGCCAACAATAATCTTAGTTTCGCGTGACTGCCCCCCGGCCCTGCCTACTATCGATCTCTCGCTCGCGCGCCGGTGACGTCACGCGGTGGCAGGCCTACTGATCGACTTCCGATAGCTCGCGCGGGTCGACAAGTGCGGCCGACGGCGCCGTACCAGTGGGCGCCGCCCCACCCCGCCCCAAACTCAACCCTCAGCGATCACGACACAAGTGGAAATCTCGAGCGTCGCATTACACTCTTCCTTCTTTTGATAGATTTTCTCCTTTCCTGCTATTCGTCATGCTCAATGGTTTTATGTTATCGATTAGAGCATTATGGTTGTTTCTTGTTTCTTATGGTAACTGCAGTCGTAGATTTTAATTACGAAAAACATAAGAAAAATACAGCAATGATCAAAACTAACCACATTTTAAGTCAGGGTCGTATATAGAAATATTTTATTTTTGTTACTGTCGTTATTTGTAGCACACATTTGTATTTTTTCTACCATAATATTTTTGTACTTATTATTATTATAGGCGAATTCTCCCAATAAATGGAAGACGGTAAGCAAATGACCGAATCAAGTTTTCTTCGAGTTCTTCTTATTGTTCCAGTAGGCTTCCATTCTTTCCGAGAAAGCTTGTTTGCGTTCTTCCGACAACTTCTGTCTGTATTGTTTTTGTTTCGGTTGCTCAGTTATAACTTCCCATTTGTCCACTTTGTGTCTGAAGGAGTCTCTTTCTAAGATGTCTGTTGCTCCTATACTTGCAATTTTAAGATCCTTCTGAATTTCTTTCAGCCAAGGTGTTGGATTTTTAAGTGAACTTACATAATCTTTTTTTTTTTTTTTTTTCAAACGATTTTCTGGTAATCTCTTAAGGTGACCAAAGAATTTCATTCCCTTTTCTTGATGTCAATTTCTATGTTTGAAATCTTTTCTGTTGTTTTGATTGATTGTAGTCTAACCATCTTTAATGAGTCTTGCTCCTAGAATTTTTCTCTCTACTTTTTTAATTTCTTCAAGGTTATGTTTTATGTTAAGTGTTAATGTTTCACTTGCATAGAGGACTGTTGGTTTATGACTGTGTTGTAATGCAGAATTTTCGTCTGTCTTGACATGGATTTTTTGTTGTAAAGATTCTGGACTAACCCTAATGCTTTTTTTACTTTTTGAAGGCGATTTTGCTGTGAGATTTTCTCAAGGCCTATCGGTTTGTTAAATTGTACGAGGTATTTAAAGTATGGGATCCTATTGATTTTACCGTATTTTGTTCTCAAAAATGCTATTTCTGTCTTTGAACATATTAATTCAGTTTTCTCGAATTATTATTATTATTTTTTTTTTTCTGAACCAAATCTCATTTTCCTTCATATGCATTTACATCTGTCTATAATGCTGGTTACTTGTCATTGTCAAACTAAAACTGAAAAGAAATCTAAGAAGAATAACGTTCAAAAAGGGCAGAACAAAGTAAGTAGGTGAATAGTGCAGAATCTGTTTGCGGGTTCAAATGAGGAGGAGAGCCTAACAGTGAGTAACGCTGACAGTGATGATGCTTTTGATGAACGTCTGCTTTTCCATGACAGTCGCACGAGTGAGCCAAAATCTATTTCTACGCGTTTTGCTCAGACAACCGGTGGACAGGAGGTAGGTCTATCAAGAATTAACATCTCTCCAAAAGATGATAATGGTGAGGTCAAACGCTAAAGAGCTAAAGTAGCATTACTAAAAAAAAAAAAAAAAAAAAAAAAAAAAAAAAAAAAAAAAAAACTGGTAATAGCGGAATTTATAAAAATCTCCTAGAATGGTCGTCAGTATCCAGGAATCGTAACACTATTGGACGAAACTGATGTTCTAGTAAAAACAATGGTGAAGCTTGTTAAGTTTTCGTTGTGTTTTATAAATGTAGATGAAATTTGGTACCGAGCGTGGTGGTGTAACGGATATCGTTCTGGCCTCGCATTCGGGAGGACGGCGGTTCGAATCCCCGTCCGGGCATCCAGATTTGGGTTTTCCATGGTTTCCCCAAATCACTCCAGGTGAATGCCGGGATGCTTCCTTCAAAAGGCCATGGCCGAATTCCTTCCCATTCCTTGCCCCCATCCTTTCCCGTCTCTAAAGACCACGTTGTTAAAAAGGGACGTTAAACTGTTACAAAAAAAAACGAATGAGTCGTGTCGAACAAACTACCCCGTTTACATGAAGTCTATTTGATTTAATCCCAATATTTACTCTCGTGTTTCTTTCAGCTTCTTTCGGGCTTGCATTCCGCCTTATATTTTCTAGTATCTTTTTTGAATTAAAATATATTAAAAATAATTATAATAACGTATTTTTATTTACTTTCAGAATTTCCTCAAAATCCAAGTTTGCTTTTATTTACTCAACTTGTTTTTCTTAAACGTTTGACGTGGGCTACGCTAACTAAACCAACCATCTGTATGGTGTTGCTTAGACAGACACAATTTACACTGTTTGGTGATTTCCTGCAACCATACATATTTTGAGTGTAAAAAACATACATGAACGTAACATAATACATTCAGATTACATTGGTATATTCGAAATTTGGTTGTTGTTCACAGAATTAGCTATAAAAGATGTGAAACAATGACTGGTCTCGATGATTCTTGGCAGTCCGGGTGACGCCGCGTCATGATTCGCGTAGCCGACGTTTCGACCATCCTACTGTTGTCTTCTTCCAGAGTAGAACGAACTGTGGTTCTGCCGCGAAAGAAGACCACAGAATGATGGTCGAAACGTCGGCTACGCAAATCATGACGCGGCGTCACCCGCACTGCCAAGAATCAACTGACTCCGGCCGTGGAAGCCTACGACTACAATCACTGTTCTACCCCACAATACTGAGGAATGTCACAACTAATGCAATTGGTGCTAGTCAGAATTTCCTCATCTAGTTATGCTTTCAACTACAAAAATCTCTTAAAAATTGATTATGGCTTATTGTTTACAGTGTTTATCTTTTCAATATAATGGTGGTCCAAAGTAACTTAATCTAGGGAGTGAGACGAGAATAACATAGTATTACATTTTCAAAAGTTTTCATTTAGTTTAAGCAGTGGCGTAGCTAGGTCAACAAGGGCCCCGGTGCAAAAAATTTATTTTGGGCCCTCAGGCCAGACGGGCGACCTTTTTTTTGCTTCGTGTGCTAGTATAGGCCCCCTGAGCTGAGGATGGGGGCCCTTGTGTTGTCCTTAGGGGCCCCGTGAGCAGTGGTGGGCCCCCTGAGCGTAGGGGCCCCGGTGCACTGCACCGCCTAGCCCCATAGTAGCTACGCCCCTGAGTTTAAGTGAACAATTTGAACACCTTTCACAAGTTAGTTAGTACGGAAAACAAATTACGGGCGTTATTTATTAAACAGTCTTTAGAATGAATATACTCCTACCGACAAACAGCTTTGAGAGTGTTATAAGTATAATAGGTTTCTGCAATCCATGAATACAGCTTCAATGTTGCTATGAGAATACGAATAAACTGTGGGAGAATCAATTGAAAGGGGTAGTAATTTAAATTTGCCTTTGGATTGAAATAGATACAAACCCAACTGAATATTTCAAATGAAAATTTACTTTTCAAAATTTACCTCTATTAACATTAAATCCGGCAACAGTATGGCCCTGAAAATAGTGATTATTGAGAAAGTATAACGATTTCCGCTTTATCATTGAAAATGCAGCTAATATATCTAAATGACAGGGGAAACAGACTAATTATTATTTGGAATTGTATATGTTCTGGCTTCGGTTGAAAAACCGAGTGAGGCGGTGTAACGGTTAGCGTTCTCGCCTCGCATTCGGGAGGACGGCGGTTCGAATCCCCGTCCGGGCATCCAGATTTGGGTTTTCCATGGTTTCCCCAAATCACTCCAGGCAAATGCGGGGATGCTTCCTTCAAAAAAGGCCATGGCTGAATTCCTTCCCATTCATTGCCCCCATCCTTTCCCGTCTCTAAAGACCTCGATGTTAAAAAGAGACGTAAAGCAGTTAAAAAAAAAAAAAAATCTGTTGAAAAATAAATAATGCAAACAGGCGTAGTACTGCATTTCATTTACTGTATAGCTACAGAATCACAAAGTATCCTTTAGTAATGACTTCTAAGTAAGGAAACTATTTGTTTGTACTGTGTTTTTAGGTCCAGAATGTTTTTCTGTTATTAATGAATAATATTTAAATTTTAAAAACTAATATCATTAGCTTCCAATAAACAGAGAAGTGCTGTATTGCACTTGTAAACCCTTTGCTTTCAACTTAATGTTAAGGATTTAATTTAATTTTTTTGCTAACTGATGTCACAGTGGAGATTTACATATTCATCACATCGCATTATTAGCAGCATAATTCCTTACATGATTACACAGTCAAAATCTCACGCTTCTTTCCCGACCTTTTTCCGCGCCTATACAATTTTGCACAGTATGTAATGAAATGTAACACTGTAATCAGACAACCTGCCGCATTACAATTATTTAGTATGTCCGAGTTCAATAGTCACATGTGCAGTCCGTATGTCAAAAGAGACACCAGGACACTTAGAGGAAGAACAGAGCGGGTACTCAGATTATGTCGCTTGGTCCAAAGAGCGGTAATCGTGAAAATATCTGTTGCTAAAAGCCCTCTAACAGGCGGAGGACCAAGAGGTTGGAGAGCGCTGGAAGAGATGGCGTCTGCATACAGCAATGAAACACAATATTGCTATGTGTACCGTGAATTCCAGTGCTATTACCTGGTGCACTACAAACGTTGACTATTGGTAACCAGAGTTTGTCTATGGTCAGATAAAGGGAACAGATTCACTTGATGTATGGGCTCGCATGTGCTAAGCTTGGGAATACTTTCCGTGCGAGTTATGTGACCGGGATCCGTGCTATTTGAGGAGATCGTAAGTCACCAACTACTACAACTAAACGGGAAAACGTAATTCTGGTTGGCATCCGATATTTGGCTCGTTCACGTCAATCATGGCTTCTTGTTGGACAACAGCATCTCAGAGAACTCGCAAAATAGCCGACTTCCTGGCAAGTGGTGTCCGGGAAACTTCTGTTTCTCGGGAAAAGACAGGCCGCTCGTGTACATGCGGGGAGCCTGATCGAATCTGCCAACATTGCCCATAACATATGGTAACATCTCAATGGGACAACATGCATGTATTGGCTCTGACGGACATCCTTCACTCAGTCAAATGATCCTCAGATGGGTAAACCTTTTAAACGTATGACTCAAACGCTGAAAACACTCAGTTACTATTCAGTTCCAGTTCCATAACCTTGAATTTTTATGCATAATTAATGTGTTCTTTTGTCATTCTTTATTTGTTTGACGTTCATTGAATAAAGTTTTTACTTTTTCGTTTAATTAAAGTATGGAATAAATTAAATGTAATGTTCATAGCATTATGTCTTTTACTTTTAATTTTAAAATTGCCTATGCCATCCAAAAATAGTTACAGATCGTAATAATTAATTCTAGAAGTGATATACAAAACAAAAATTACATTTTTTATTCAGTGAAAAATAGATCCCAACACAAATAATATATATATATATTTTTTTTTTTTTTTTTTTTTTTTTTTTTTTTTTTTTTTTTTTTTTTTTTTTTTTTTTTTTTTTTGTGGGTATCTCCCAATGTAAAAGAGGAACGAATTTTTGCGCGTACCATTTCCAGCGTTCTACAGCTGAAAAATTAACAAAAATCAAAGGAATGTTGTTTTGGAACATTTTTTATAGATTAGATATTTTTAACGAGATATTTTATACTTATTCTATAATCCTTGAGCATATTATTTCACTCATTCATATTTCTTAAAGTACAGTCAGTGCTACACTAATTGAAATATTAATTCAGTATATATTTGTACTCCCAACCTCCTTCTATTTCTTAACAATTCCTCATTGCATACTATCCCAAATGTAGGAGATTTTTTTTTTTCCAGGATTTTTCTTTCCAGGATTTTTCTTTTCTTTTTGCCATCCTGAGAAGCTCAATAATAAAATTTTATCTGGACTGATCTGTTTTCTCGTGCATCCCTTATCGGTAGATTCCTGGTAATAAAATTCATCGACCGAGAAAACAATTTGCTCCACATGAACAAACTTTTTTTGAGTATTGAAGGGGAAAATTTTACTTGTGATTTCTGTAATTGGATTTATCAGTATGCACTCTTGTTGGAACGAAAATTCGTAATTAATGAAACTATCCAACAACGAGTAAACGCGTATGCTCAAAAGAGTATTATAAAAGTTTCTGATTAACTGACAACTGCTAAACATTTTTATCATTCCAACAGTATTGGTACTTTTGGAATTAATTTAATTTTTTAAAGTGTAAAGTAATTTTTTCTACCTGAATATATGCTTGTTTCAATTGTTTTTCATACTACATTTGAATTGTCTCCTAATACCTTGTGTCCTAAATGTCTTTAATAATCTGTATTTAATGTTTGTGGTGTATTTATTTTCTGTGAGTATGTCAAATTAGTGGATGGAGAAAGAATCCAATTACGTGGGTTATAACCAATATATTGTTAATCTGTAATTTGTGCTAAGACTATAGAACAGACGTTTCCTGCAGGAGTTCTCCCCAAATAGCATACAATTCCGTGGCAGCAGACACGAAGTTTATAGTCGGTAGTACACTTCCTAATTAACCTCGACAGCCAAGTTTTAAGACATTGTGACTACATCTGATGTTTGACACATCATTAGCTGGTTCAGGCCTCGATACTGCAAACAAATTTCACTAGGCTGTAGGGGTGCAAAATTTTTAGTCACCATATACGTGGATAACATCCGACATCTCTGTACAGAACATATAGAGCTAGCGGAAATAACACTATTGACGGTAATTCGTGCGTCGGATTATGGCTTAAAACGTTTCTGCCATTTTGCCGGAAGTTAAACTCTGAACGAATCTAAATGGCTTTTTATCTTCCCCTAGTTTTCATCAATTATGTAACGAGCATACCGCTATTTCCAATTCAAATGCTGCACCGCATTTTTGTTTTAGTTTTGTTTACAGCATTTACCTGTAATGCGAATATGTTTGATAGGGCTAGTTTGGTCTGAGTTGGCACTATCGAAAAATGAGAACGCTCTTGGTTTATAGCTCGTCAATGCGAAAGAAAGAAAAAGCTCGTTGGGAAGGGATATTATCATGATGAAGTCGTATTAATTTATTAAGTATTGGATACTGTAATATACTATCAAATCTTTAATAAGTTTTCTAAAATTGTATGCAGCCTTTTTAGTGGTTTTTTTCTCCTTACTACTAAGGTGGTGGTTTAAAAAAACCAACTAGTTTTTTATTATTGAATTTTGTTCAGTATGTTTAATAGTGCGACAAAAAAAAAGAGAGATAAAAATAATTGGGAGTCATTGGGGCTGCCGACAAAAGTGAAAACTTAAAACTATGAATATCATACGTGCAACACGTCATACTTATAGCTATGGATATACTAAATATTAATAATAGTTCCGTGTGATCCTAATGAACTGGTGACAGGGACCAGTGGTGGTCGCAGCGGGCCGCGTATAAAGCCAACGATCTCAACCAACCAGAGCGAGCGGGCCTTTCCAGCTAAAGCTATAAAGGAGGTTCGATGGGTGACATTACCATTTCTCCAAAATTAAAGCTGATATACAAAAACACCGAATGAGAGATTGGGAAGGCCTCATAGCCACGCTCTCTGCAGAGGATGGTTCAGTCTGGCATACCACCAAACGACTCCTTCGTCAAAGGCATAAAATGCCACCATTGACTGTTGGAAACAAGACTGTTACTGAACCAACTGCCAAGGCGGAAGCAATCGCTGACACCTTTGAGGTAAACTTTCAACCCGTGGATGAACTTCGTGACGATGCACATATTAATCTAGTTAGGCAAAGACTCGACGCTTTTCTAAACACAGACGCATTGGATGAGGGTGCCATCGAAGAAACCAGCACAGAGGAAGTGGCTGATCTACTAAGCCTTGTTGCCCTGCACAAAGCCAACGGCCATGACAATATAGGAGGTCAACTACTGAGGCATCTGCCACCAGCTGCTATACAATACCTCACTTCAGTCTTTAACAAAATCCTAACAACCAGCGAATACCCAAAAATGTGGAAGCTTGCCGAAATAGTTCCAGTACCTAAACCTGGTAAAGATAAACGCTCCCCAAAATCCTATAGGCCAATTAGCCTTCTACCCACTATGTCAAAAGTCTTCGAGAGGATATACCTCAAGAGGCTCCAACGGCACATCGATGAAGAACGACTACTACCCAATGAACAGTTTGGTTTCAGAAGAAAACACTCCACCCCACAACAACTTCTTCGTCTGGTGGAACAAGCCATGAGCGCCTTTGAAAAAAGGGAATTTTTCGGAGCAGTATTTTTGGATGTATCCCGTGCCTTTGACTCTGTATGGCATGAGGGCCTGCTCTACAAATTACTGGTACAAGGGGTCCCTCTTCCACACGTCCGACTGATTAGAAATTACCTGGCTGATCGAACCTTTCGCGTCATCACCGAAGACGCCATCTCCTCAATCAGGAATATCAGAGCAGGGGTACCTCAAGGCTCAGTCATTGGACCCGTACTATACAATATATACACGGCTGATATCCCAAAAACCGACCAAATCCACTCAGCCCTGTACGCCGATGACACCTCTCTATTCACGAAGAGCATGCGAGCAGCTCACGTCGTCACAAAGCTACAAAGAGGGTGCAACAATATAGAGAATTGGGCAAAAAATGGCGCTTGGCTTTCAACGCGGCAAAAAGCCAAGCAGTCATGGTAACCAGAAGAGCTGTACCTCCCCTACAGTCTGTGAAACTCTTCGGTGAAGGCATCAAATGGACACCCACTACCCTCTACCTCGGTGTCACGATCGATAAGCGACTTACGTGGAAGACACACATACAAAACACCCGGATCAAAGCTATGAACAGGATGAGGCAGTTGTACCCAGTGTTAAATCCAAAGTCACCTCTTAATCCAAAAACCGCAGTTACCTTATATACTGCAACCATCAGGCCCATCCTAGAATATGCATCACCTGTTTGGGGAAATGCCGCGCCCACAAACATCAAACTACTCCAACGAGTTCAAAACCGTGCCATACGGTTTGCATACAATCTACCAAGGGACACTCCGACCGATGTGCTGCACCGTATAAGTGGTCTCCCTACTTTGAAAGAACGCTTCAGAACTACTGCAAAGAAGTTATACACGCAGTGCCACAACCACGATAACCCGCTAATAATGCAGTTGGGTACCCATGTACAGTATAACAATAACACTCGATGGCCGGTCAAACTGGCAAATGATGCTATCATAAACTGAATAATGCACTATCCCGACCCGGCAAGTCGAATAATGCCAACCATAACATAATGACAACCACACAAGACCTGGAAGGAGATGCGCTAAGCGCAAAAACTTCCCACTACTCTGAGGAAAATGCTACCTCAGGAGAACATTGCCATGGTCCACATTACCATTTCTCCATAAGCAAACTGAATTGTTATTAATCCCCAAACACAAAACAATGTATCAAGCGTGTCTAATAAAGTGAAAAATAAATAAATAATAGTTTACCCGATGGCTGAAAAGGGCTAACGCTCTACAACGGCCCGCCCCTGGCCTTCAGCCATGGGAATTTAAAAAAAAAAAAAAAAATGACCTTCAGCAACTACAAACAATAGGGCCATCAGATTCGCTCATCACCTACCGAGGGACATGAGGACAGATGTCCTCCATCGAGTAAGTGGAATGCTCAGAAATCAAATAACCCTTTAATCTCTGCACTGGGAGCTGATCCAACCTATAATGATAGATTAAGGTGGCCAAAGAAATTACTCGACCACCAATAAAGAAACAACATATCGGGTAGGAACAACCTGACTATGAAACACAGATTAAGTCAACCAAACGAACAAACTGGAAGGAGATGCGCACCCGCGCATAACCTTCCCCACAACCTGGGACTACTGCTTTCCCGGTTATTGACGTCTGTCTGCCATGCCAGTCGAGGCAGAGACAGTCAGCTGAAGACAACCACAAGATACCTGATGAAGACAGCAGAGTCAGCTGTCGAAACGTCGTGTTTTTACACCACCATCCGGCTGGATACCCGAGAAGATTTTGTTGCATCGATACGCCAGGAAAGTTTCCACTCACACACGGTTTCTATTGGCTGAGCATTCCGCCCCTGTCTTAGCCGCCTTAACCTAACGCGGTAGTGCTACCTGATACAGGAGACCTACAGTTCAACGTGGATTGAAACCAGGAAATGTTCTGTCGTACTTCACATTGCACAGCAAGCTATACCAGAGGTAAAGGTCGTCTTCCGGTCCTATGAAAATCCCCACGGAGACAGGAATTCGAACCGGAGACTTTTCGTTCCCCTGTTCCTTTTACCACTAAACCACCAGACTGCAACAGATATTCCGTTAGCAATAGCATGTCGGTGACGCGAACTCAAGATTTTACCCGTCCAAAAATTGTTTAACACGCCTAAAGAAATTTTTCAAAAATTTAAAAATCTAACTTTGTTAAGAATCCGAAGGTTGGTCGAATCTTCTCGAAGGAGATGAACAGTACCTGGCTATTGTGTCAGACGCAGGAAAGCCATTTCCTTTCCTCAGGGGACTACAGTTTAACGTTGAATCAGAACTATGGAACGTTCTGACGTAGCTCATACAACAGCGTTCACAGAAATTAAATGAGCTGGAAAGGAGGAGACGGTTTATGTCTTTTGCAAATCAAACGTAAACAATATTTTTCTCCTTGTTTTAAAGTATACGTATGCAATGTTCCATCAAAATAAATCGGATAAAAACTGTGTGTTTATATGAAAAACATTATAAAAAAATCATTTTTATGTATTAGATACATTTTCTTGGCTGTTCGAGCGCAATACGTCATATTTATAGTTACAGCTATATTGTAAACATTATTATGATGGCGATACGAACTGATAAGATTTTACCATTCCATAAAGCGTCTAACGCGCATATCATCTGCGCAACACGCCATAGCGTGACGGTGACGACACGTCATAGGATGTCGGTGACGGGCAGTTGCGAACTCATAGATTTACCCCCGTCCAAGCATCGCCTGACACGTGGAACCTTAAACCGAAGGCTGATAGTTGTTTTTCGGAATACCTACCACTTTTTTTTAGATAAAGCTGATATAGTCATCTGGAAATGGCGTAATGGCCTATAGGAACTCGTATGTATCCCCTAAGAATATTGGAAAAAACCTTTGATGCGGTGGAGGTGAAGCTGACAACAGCTCTTGAAGATATGGCCAAGTATTATGATGCTAATCAATTGAAGCCCAACCCTGGAAAAACACAGGTCTGTGCATTCCATCTGAGAAACAGAGAAGCCAGAAGGAAGTTGAACATCAAATGGAGGGGGCAACAACTACTACACTGCGATACACCTAAATAACTAGGAGTAAAGCTTGATCGATCTCTCTCATTCAAAACCCATTGTGAGGATCTGAAACTTAAAGTATCTGCCCGGAACAACATCATCCGGAAACTTACAAGTACCTCCTGGGGAGCACATCCAAATGTGCTTCGTACATCTGCCCTGGCACTTAGTTTCTCTGCAGCAGAATACTCAGCACCAGTTTGGCAAAACTCTGCACATGCTAAGCAGGTTGATATAGCATTGAATGATACTGGTCGCATTGTAACAGGTTGCCTAAAACCAGCTCCTATTAGTAAAATATACCAAATCATGGGTATAGCACCACCTGACATTCGTAGGAAAACAGCTGCAGAGAGGGAGAAGAGGAAACAAGAAACAGACCCCAGACACCCTTTGTTTGGAAACGAACCTCAACCCACAAGGCTAAAGTCAAGGAAGAGCTTCGTACAATCAACTACATCCATAACATTTTCTACTGGAGCACGCCGTCTAGAACTATGGCGAAATTCGTTGCCTGAAGAACAGTGGAGGAACATCAAAGAGGCACCGGCTGCGGGATGTAATCAGCCATATGCTATATGGAAGGCTCTAAACAGACTAAGAACTGAAGTGTCCCGATGTAAATATAATATTAAAAAATGGGGGTACACTAATGACAACGATCTATGTGAATGTGGTGAGCTTCAGAACCCACAACATCTTCTGATATGCAGGAATCTCCCTGAAACCTGCAATATCGACGACCTTTACAGGGCAAACGAGAAGGCCATCAAGATTGCGGAATTCTGGTCACATTCTATACAATTGTGTTTATATGTGGGAATTAAGTTTTTCCCGGCGTATGAATGAAATAAACTTTTCTCGGGTTTTCTGCCGGATAATATTTTTATTTAAATCATTGTACAATGATTTAAATAAAAATATTATCCGGCAGAAAACCCGAGAAAAGTTTATTTAATTGTGTTTATAGTTTAATATTAATTAATTAATGTTATTTGTTTTTTCAACTTGCTATGTCCTGGACACGAGAAATAAATAAATTGGAAAAAACCACACATTACTCTCAAAGTCATGTTAACATACGATAGAAGGTACGTATAGTCAGAGGTAGGAAAAATACTGGCCACCGTATCTCTATATCCACACTCAATAATGTAAAAGAATATCACAATGACATAAACTTTTATCTCTCGTTCACGTCCTAACACTGGAGGCGCTGAGAGTTGTTGATAAACTTTTAAAAGCCTGTTCAGGTATCCATCCCTTTTACTTGCGAGCCCTGCTACGATTAAAGAACCACAACTTCTCCAAGGCGAGGTCTCGTCCGTTCCGTGCGCCTACACTTTGGACGACTGTCGGCACGCGGCGAGTTGCTGACAGTCACGCGACCGCCAAACGAGCGCCCATCGCCAGATAAAAAGTTGCGATTTCTCCATTACAGCCGCAGAGACAAGTAATTACCGCAGCGGCAGACACGGAAATCGATGCGACAGCCACGTCCGCTCGCCGGGTGGCAGCGAACACTACGCTACTGTGCGCAACAACAAGTAGTGGACACAGTGGAATGAGCGCTTGAAGATTCCCTGTTATTCTGCTGGCGCTAATAAAGGTTTCTACTCAGACTTTCAGCTTGCGACCATAGATCGAGTTATTCCTAACAATTCTGTCTGTAATTCATGTTATTAGTTTCACTTTTAATTTCGAGTATATGACGTGCTTCGGTAGCAATTCCACTACACAGATACGTTACTGTAAATTATTTTGCTGTTTCGGGCAAATCGTTAAACTTTTCCATTCCCAAGTATTTCAAATGAAGTTCTAAACTAAAAGTCGTTGTCTCTCCTCCCATTTATAGGATACTTATTCTTCTATTTCTTTTTTGCTTATGGCTTTACGCCTCGTCGACGTCGAGGTTATTAGAGGCGGGAAAGGACTGGGGTCAAGGAACGCGAAGGAATTCGGAGATGGCCTATTGAAGGAGGCATCCCCTCAATCGCCTGGAGTGATTTGGGTAAACCATGGAAACCCCAACTCTGGATGCCCGGACGGGGATTCGAACCGGCGTCTTCCCGAGATACATGTTATACTGGTCGCGAAACAAATGTGTGAAGCAAATGCCATAAGGAATATTTTTTTCGCTTTCCATGAATAGGGGAGTCGTTTGACGGATGATAGAAGAAAAGTTATATAAATATTCCGAAATCTACTGGTCTGTTTTTGATCAGGAAGTTTAAAGAACCATAACATACGTTTTCGTCAACTGGGAAATTACGTTATAAGTAGCAGTATTGATAAAATTTAACTGCGAGATCAAGACTAAGGCGTCATAGTTGAAAGTCTTTTTATTCGAAAAGAAGGTGATTCCTGTCTCTGAAAGCTTTAACACCTCTCTTAACATGTTCGTCATACCACATTTCATCTACCGTTTTAATTAATTATAATTTTTTTATTTGCCTGTAGATCCCTGTAATATTGAAAAATATTTTCCCTTTACTTTTGGAAGTTTATTTTTTTACAAGCTCTAAGGCGGGTCATTTTTGTTATGCAACAGAGAATCGTTAGAAAAAAAAATCGTTGCTTCTGCGCCTTCTGTGACGTGGGGGAAAAAATTTAAAGAATGGAAATTCTGTGGGAGGAAAAGACTGAGACTTACAGCTGAAAGTATAAGTCTTTGGAACTGGAAAGAAGGAAAACTCTGAACGTAGATTTTGAAACAGAAAAAATAATTTTCAAGGGGACATGCATATCATATCAGCGCTCACTCGAATTCAATTTATATGCTTGGAATTGTATATATATATATATAGTGGTGTAGTGTTAATGAATACCGTTTAGAAAATGTTTCTTCTGATCAAACTTGTGTTGGCGTATTTGTATTTATTGGTTACTACTGGCGCTTATTATTGTATTTTCAGTAGCATTGTTCATCTGTGAACCATTTACTTCCTATCCCTCCAAGTTTTCGTATCATGTGCAGAAATGACTTATGTTTTCATTAATTTTATTTGCTAGAAATTTTTATTAGAGCCCCGAGGGAATAATAATATCTTAAACCTATTTAATTTTAGATTTTGTATATTGAGGTGACATCTGCAAAATGGTGTAACATTTTTAAATATAAAAGGAAGAAAGATGATATGAAACACACCATACTATTAGCAAAAAAGTTTACGCAGGCTGGGAAATATTACGTTATTTTTATTTGCCCTCTTCTCTCTTTAAACTGTGTAATTCAAAAACTGTGTTTGAGTTTGTGTAATTTTTAGAGCAAAAATTTTCAGCAAAAAATACGAGTGGCAGTTTTTTGTTTGTGACCCTCACAGGAGTTTCAAATCTTTTCTTTTCATATTTGTAAATCACAGCGCATATAATAAAGGCTTTGCAAACAATAGTATTTTAGAAATAACAATTCCACTTTAGAGCTAAAAGTATTTTGACTCCGAGCATTTCCTACAGACCGGGAGGAATAAACACTTCCAGTATATTTACCAACTAAGTAGCATGAAACACACCACTTTCAATCATACAGAAACAGCACTTTCGGTTTAGTGAGGTGCGGTCAGAAAAATAATGATCCTCTATAATATGCACTATCAGAGAAGATTAAACTAATGACGTAGGAAGTTTTTAAGAATATGAGCAGTTCCCTATGGGGATAATGAGCTGTTCTGGAGTTGAGTGGAATTCTTTTTCATTTGGTTAATTGTCAGGTAAAATTTTAGTCACAATGTTAATGATCACGATTTCATACCTTCCACTGAAATAGATACAATATCCACGGGATATTTTCCTCATATCTGATTCATCATTTTCATGCATACATGTAAATCTTCACGTTTTAAAAATAGATCTAAATACTTCATGTATTTTAATTTGCGAAAAAATCATCAAATCTGAATGAATAATAATGTTAATTGTTGGAGCTGACACTGAAATAATGTAATGCCTCAGTGAATAGCATGGGAGATGATTTCGTATTCAATTAGTGCTTATGAATGGAGGGTGGTTTATTTATAGAATCATGCGGGATTACTTATGCAAAGAAAAAGGAAAATCAAAATGACCTTTTTTCTGAATTCTGCTGACAATATCTTGTACGAGACACGATCCAGTATGTTAACATTTGTAATTCTAATACATTAATTAAACGGTTTAAATGGTCTCAATAGGAAGCAGCAAAGTTACCTTTCGAATTGCAATAATATACACATGAATGCTAACATTATTTACATAAAATATTTGAAACATTCTCGTATGCATTTCTCCACTCGTCGAGGTATATTGACGGTATACTGTTCTGATCAGCAAAGCGACTATACCAACTCCGGTTGGTTCATCAAAAAAGCAAATTTTGTTGGTCGTCTGGGCAAGCGAGCCCATCAGCCTTTTGGTAGGTTAGATACCGTGAAATAGTCACGGTGTTAGGGCTTACCGAGGAAGGCAGGGATTTACCGCTCCACGGCCCACCCCTTGGGTGGAACCCCCGAGCGCCAGGAGTAGGGTTGTACTGTCCTGGAAACCTTGCGGTGATAACTGAAGGGCCAGTGCAACACACCTTGACTAGAAAGATAGGACAGAATTAGGATAGTAATACAATCAACTCAAAAACTTCAAACACCCAGTCCGTCACGGAGCCCGAAAGGGCTCCGCGACTATGTCCGCCCAACAACCCCCAGCCCCCAAGCGTCAGCGCTCTGATGAGGTGGGCGTGCTCGACATGGAGGCCGAAGATGTGGCCTCTGTGCCGAACATTCCCACGGAGAATCGATTCGATGCTCTACAGAACCTTGACACTGCTGCACCTGATACCGAAACTGACAGTCAAAGGCCCCAACAACCTCGCGAGCCGAAGGTTCCCCCGATAATTGTTTACCACACGGCAGGGTACTTACAGACCGTGGCTGAGCTAAAGAAAAAGCTCACTGGTAATATGAATATCGCATACAAAGCCTCAAGCATTAAATACCAGGTATATAACCAAGTAGACTTCTTAGCTCTCAAAGCACATTTTAGGAAAAACAATATGAGTTCGATAGCCGAAAGAAACCACTTAAAGTGGTGCTGAGACAACTCCCAATTGATATGGATGTAACTGAGATGAGGGACGAACTAGTCAGGCTGAGATACCCAGCTATAAGCGTCTCACAATTGACTAAATTTGATAAAGAAGCAAACGAGAGGGTTCCCATGCCCCTATATATGATTACTCTAGATAACACAGAAGAGGGGTAAAAGATATATGACTTGCAGGAATTCCTGTACCTGAAAGTCAAGGTAGAAATATATAAAACTCCTGAAGGTCCCTCTCAATGTCACCGTTGCCAGAAATTCGGGCACGGACAGACTAACTGCAGAATAAATCCTCGATGTGTAAAGTGCTCTGGGGAACACCTTACTAGTACATGTACAAAAACAAAAGATGAACCACCTAAGTGTTCAAATTGTCAGGGGCAGCATCCAGCGAGCTATCGCGGATGCCCTCTGTACAAGAAAATTGTGCAAGCCCGAAATGCCAGACTCCAAAGTCAGAAAAAGGAGAAGGAAAAGGAGAAAGCTGACTCCGGCGGGGCACCAAATGTCTCTGACGGGCAGCAGTTTCCCTCCCTACCACCTAGGGAAAACGCATGGGGTAAAAAGACAGACGAAAATAAGACTGAACAGACCGACAAACAGGACAAAACAGACCAAAGCAAAGACAAAAATAAGACTGAAAACCAGACCAAAACTGGGGGATTTGCTTCCGACTTTGCGGAGCTGGTAACTTTTCTGAAGGAATTCGATCTTCGTAAGATGTTAAACACAGTGAAAACTGTGGTTACCAAATTACGAAATGCCGAAGGTATGTTAGAAAAGGGACTTATCCTCGCACAAGCCGCCAGTGATTTCTTCAGCGATGACGAGACCAAATAAGACAATACTGAATATATTAGCTTGGAATGCCAACGGTATCTCCAACAAAAGACTTGAACTACTAAACTACCTTGAAAAAAATGACATCGATATTGCACTCATCGGGGAAACGCATCTTAACCCGGGAAATGACTTTAGATTAAGAAACTACATCGTGACACGCACTGACAGACCGACGCAGGGAGGGGGCACCGCTGTCCTGGTCAAAAACAGGCTGGTCCACAGAGACCTTCCTGACGCACACACTGGTGACCTAGAGCACACGGCTGTCGAACTCGTAGTAAATGGGGAACCTTTGCATCAAGTCGCAGTCTACAATCCACCAAGAAAGGAACTGAAGCAAGAAAACGTGCAGGCACTGTTAGATAGGAATGAAACAGTAATACTAGGTGGTGACTTGAATGCCAAGAGCCAGATCTGGCATAGTAAGACTTACCAATCGGAATGGAAGGGGTCTGCTTAGGGTGCTGCACGCCAACAGAAATGTTGAAGTGCTAGCGCCCGACGCACCGACCTACTTCCCGACTACGGCAAGATATCAACCGGATGTCTTGGACGTATTCGTTGTGAAAGGACTAGGCTGGCGGCGGGAAATATCAACCCAATGCGAACTTAGCTCCGATCACAATCCGATTCTTCTGTCAGTCAAGCTGCAAGAACATCAACAGCAAAAGACGTACAACAGCTTCCAAACAAATTGGGACTACTATAAGGAAGATGTCTCGTTGCACCTCAAAGAGCCACCTGCTCTAGACTCAATACAAAAAATTGACGAAGCTGTAACCAAATTCAATCTGGTTGTACATGAATGTACAAAGCAATCAACAACCAAAATTACAATCACATACGAAAAGTCAAATCTACCAGACCATACCAGAAATCTAATCACACTGAAAAACAGGATCAGGAAGAGGTGGCAACGCTGGCGCGACCCGACTGACAGAGGGATGGTCAACCACTTAGTAGATGAAATCAGAGAGAATCTGAAAGAACATAGACATCAAGAATGGCAACGCAAACTCGCAGCAGTACAAAACAACAACAAAAAGACATGGGCACTTGCGAAGTCAGTCAGCAAAACAACTCAACCGATTCGGCCTCTACGTGGACCGCAAGGGCTTGTGTACGACCCTTTTGGGAAGGCTCAGCTCCTTGCGGACACGCTAGAAACGCATTTCAGACCGAACGAAACAGCTGACGATGTAAGCGAATCTCACAAAGAACATGTTCTGAGTGTAGTAAACCGCTTGATCCACATCGGACCGCAGAATTATGTGCAACAAACAAATGACGAGGAGGTGGAGTCTATCGTACGCAGTCTAAAGGGCTCTGGGTACGACAAGATTTCCGCCCTCCAAGTAAAAAATCTGCCTCCACAAGCCATCAGATTTCTAACTATGATCTATAATGCATGTCTGACTCTTAGTTACTACCCGAGAGCTTGGAAAATAGCCAAAGTTGTGGCTATCCCCAAAGCTGGAAAGAGCAGACTGCAACCTGAAAACTATAGGCCAATCTCATTACTTCCAATAATTGGAAAAATCTTTGAGAGAGTCATACAAACTCGCCTCAACAGATTCCTAGAAGCAAACAACATAATCATAGCGCAACAGTTTGGATTTAGAAAAGATCATAGTACTGTACAACAAGGTGCAAGGCTTGTGGAGCATATCTGCAAAGAAAAGCAGGCAGGAAGTGGTACTGCTGCGATATTCATCGACATTGAGAAAGCTTTTGATAGAGTTTGGCACGAAGGCCTGCTCTACAAAATGCACGAATACAATATGCCAGACAACTTAATCCATCTACTGCATTCCTATCTAACCAACAGACAATTCTACGTAGTTATGACAAGGGAAACAGCAACTACAAGGACATTAAAGCTGGAGTTCCTCAGGGAAGTGTCCTTGGGCCTATCTTATTCAACATCTATGTCAACAAAATCCCGCAAACAATTGATAGTTACTTGTCACTATATGCAGACGATACCACGATATATGCCAGTAACAGAAATTTAAGATACGCCATAAAGAAGGTCCAGAGACACCTAGAGAAACTGACACAGTGGTGCAATCTGTGGCGAATTAAAATAAATGAATCAAAATGCCAACCCATAATCTTCTCAAACCGCATTAAAATACCAGACATAAAACTGCACTTCAATGATCTGGAATTAAACTGGGTGGACCAAGTCAAGTACTTGGGACTGCGGCTAGACAAAAGGCTCACGTGGAGTAAACATATAGACGACGTGAGAAATAAATCCAGAGCAAAGCTAGCCGGCCTCTACCCCCTGCTGAGAAGGTGACAGCCTATCCACGGCGACAAAACTCCTCCTTTACCGTGCGATAATCCAACCCACCTTCCTCTATGGGTCGGAGATATGGAGCATGGCGGCCGACTGTTATGTTAAAAGAATGCAAGCACTGGAGAACAGAGCGCTGCGCATCATACTGGACGCGCCCAGGTATCTGAACAATTGGGAAGTTAGAAGGGCGCTCTGCTTCCCAACTCTAGCTGAAACAATCAAGAAAAAATCAGAAATCTTCTTCCAAAAATGTTCAATCTCCAAGCATACTCTAATTGCTGCAATAGGTGACGAAACAGAGGACATGCGAGACGCTAAACGCCCAAAACTAACGCTGACGCGGCACTTCAATATGTATCCCCCTCAACCTCCAAATCCCCAAGACCACCAATAGGTTTAATTAGGCCCCTCAACTTTATGTGTAGGCCCCAAGATGTACATATTAATAAACAGAATCTCCTCCCTTAGATGTAAATTAGGCCATTGTAATTTTCACTATATAAATAAAAGTAAAAAATTAACAAAAACAAATTTAAAAATAAAATATATATATATATATATGTATGTATGTGTGTATGTATGTATATGTATATATATATATATCTATATATATATATATATATATATATATGTGTGTGTGTGTGTGTGTGTGTGTATATGTATATATATATATATATAATATATATATATATATAAAATAATAATACTAATAAAAAAAAAACCTCCACTTAGGAACAAGATAATTTGAAATTGTAAATTCCCGTGTAAATACACAGAATGTATATATACCCCTCCACTAGATCACTAAGTTCCCTTGTAAATATGCTCATTCCTCCATTAGTTAGTATTCCTATATAAATCAACCAGATCAATTAATGGTTAGGTTCCTGGCTATGAAAGGCTGATGGGTTTTGCCAACCAGATTGACCAACCCTCAAGATAGGACATAACAAGAAACCAGTTCAAAAGAAGACCACCGACACCAGTAGTAGGGACAACTCCTGGAACTGGCAACAATCAACATAGCTATGCTATGACCAATGACGCTGTCTGTCTGTCCGGTAACATATCATGCATGGGAATTTTTGAGTGTGTAATACAGTGTAAAGCAGTGGTATTTTTTTGTTTCATTGTGTGATAGTGAACAGTTGATTATTGTAGTTGATTGTGACGTGAAATTTCGATGTGTGCGTGTTTTAATTGTTGACTTGTGACTATTTATGAGTGCATGACATACAATTCCGCGTATCGGTCATTCATTTCGTAGATTGTAGTCGAGTGCTTTCTGTCGTGATTTAACGACGAAGCCGAAAAACGCGTCGCGCTGCACGGGCAGCAACGCCGTGCCGCGTCCGCCGTCGCGTTCGCGATCGTCGGCTAGCGCGCCGCGCCGTTCCGAGCCGTCCGTGTCAACGATATCGGCAACGAAAATGTCAGGCCTGCTGCAGTATGTCACTGTTACTCGCGTGCGTGGTGACAGTTACAACGTAGAAATGGAAGCAACTCACACCCCACCAGAGGATCAGCAAAATCAACTTCCCCAAGCCGCAGGACAGCCTACGATGACCCAGCCGAGTTGGTGGGGGAATGGAAACAAATGTTACGACTATGAACGAACAGATGAAGCCCAGCCTAAGAAAGGGACATCTGTCAGAAAACCAGACAGATAATGCAGCCCATTTAAGCAGTTTGGATAATCCCGAAAACTCAAACATCTACTTGATGACATCCTCTGCTATGAAGATGGACGCTGTTTCTGGAAATTCTACGGACCATCTTTCAGTGCAGCACAGCGCTGCGCAACAATATACAGGTAGTACAATCAGATCCTTGTACAAAATGCTCTCCGGTCACTGCGCCGAAGGACAACGTCTTCTCAGGAAGAAAGGAAATAAAAAGAGGTTCCTCAAAGACACTGTCCCTGCTGTTCCGTGTGGAATCACTAAAAAGAAGAAATCAGAACTTGCCTCGAAGAAAATGAAGACTGCAGCTTCTTCTTCGCGTAAGGCAATAGTAGATGATAATAATATGTTCACTAATTCATCACGCGATGCAAGCGCAACAGCAAGCATCAGCAAATACTGATGCCTATAATAAAGTACAGATGCAACAAGAGGATGGATTCTTGTTCAGCTCGCAGGACTTTTCGCTCTACCCAAGCGGGGCTAGGACCAAAGTAATAACGAAATGGAGGGTATCAATCCATTCAATCCGCTAGTGGAAACAGACCAACAGCAGCAGCAACAGAACGGGCAGAGGCTACAACTACCACCAATAGTGATACAATTTCCCAACAATTATAAAGAGCTGTATGAGATGGTGAAGACATTACTGGAAGGACGCCCCTTCGAGCCAAATCAGCAGGAGGGGATAAGATAAAACTCAATCTAAAACTCTATTGAGGATTACCTAGCAGTCACTGCAGAGCTGGCAGAGAAGAGCTATTCCTTACTATACTTTCCCCTCAGCTGCAGAAAAGCCACTCAAGGTGGTCCTACGAGGAATCCCACTAGGTATGCCAGCCTCAGACATCAAGGAGGAGCTAGTAGATAAAGGCTTCGAAGTAAACGCTCGGTGACTCAGCTAAAACGACCCAGGCAGTTCAGATCTCATGCCTCTGTTCCTAGCAGTATTGCCTGACAGGCCACAAACACAGAAAATTTTTGAGCTGGACAACATTATGCCCCTGAGAGGGACTGTTGACAAAACTGCGTATCGTCTGGAGGGCCGACGCAGTGTTACAACTGCCAGTCTCTTGGTCACGTGGCGAGGCATTGCCAAATGAAGCCAGTCTGCGTTAAGTGTGCAGGATCACACCTCTCCAGAGAGTTTACGCTGCAGAAAGGACAATCCCCAGCAAAATGCGCCAACTGTGAAGGTCATCACGTGGCGAGCTACAGAGCCTGCCCATCCTTTAATTCGCGCACGAGAACGCCAACGAGGAATCGCAATGGCACAGTCTGAAGCTGCCCGCAGAAAACGTGAAAATAAAAATAAGTCAAAACAATCTCAAGGCAATGGACCTACTATGACCGAACCGACAGCTGATGTACTCAAGAATGCGCAGCAGGTGAACAAGAATTACGTCGACACAAACTTGGAAAAGTCTCAGTTTCTACCCCTGAAGAAACCAAAAGCAAGTAATCAGAAGAATAATGAAAACAATCAAGCACCGTGCAACCAACAAAGTTCACAGAGAAGCCAGGAATTCTCAGACATTGTCAGAGGAAATTCGTCAAACAAAAAATGTAATTCACGTCCACAGTGTCCAGTTGCACAGACTTCAGATTCAATGCAAAAACAATCAGTTCAGAGAAACCACGTCGGGAACTTCCATAGATAGACTCATGGATGGTGTTGGTGCTCTCATCAATATGATGGCAACGTTAATGACAACTTTCAGCAGTTGTCAACCGACATAAAATCACTTGTAATGATGGCGAGTAAGCCTAAAGAAGTCTTATCCTCATCACCACATTATGGATAGAAGATATATAGAAGGACTGTCCATCTGTGTTTGGAATGCCAACGGAATTCATTTCCAGATGATTGAGTTCAGGCAATTCCTGAGAGAAGAAGACGTCGATATTTGTCTAGTAACAGAAACTCATCTTAAACCTGGACTGAGAGCTCCGGTGCCTAATTACTGCAGCTACCGTACAGACAGACTAACAGCCGGAGGAGGAGCTGCTATATACATCAAGCGTGGCATTCCCCATCATGACATCTTGCTGCCGCCAACTGAACAACTTGAAGCTACTGCCATACGGGTGACAACAACATCAGGGCCACTTACAATTGTCGCTGCATACCGTCCACCGAGGAGATTACTGATTGAGAACGATATAGTCGGGCTCGCCAACATTCGAGGCAAACTTCTTGTTGGAAGTGACTTCAACGCGAAACACCCAGACTGGAACTCCCGTGTAGCAAACCGAGCTGGACAACAACTGCATCGTCTGGCTCTTAGACATAACCCACATGTTTGGGGCCCTGAAGAGCCCACTCACCATCCGTGGAATGGCAACAGAGCAGATGTCTTAGACATTGCCTTCACGAAAGGGTTTACTGGTATTGTGACAGCAAACACGCTTAACAGAATGTCTTCGGATCATTCCCCGTGATGCTTGAAGTAGATGTGGGCTCCTGGAAACCAGAAGAGCTAGAGACACATAATTACAGAAAAACGAACTGGGATCAGTACCGTGACAAAATCACTGAAGAAGTCGAAGAGCAACTCCTAATAGGCAACAGAACTCCAGACCAAGCGCTCAAGCACTTCGTAGGCATTCTTATCAACGCCAGCAAAGCTGCCACACCGCCTAGTCCGAGAGTCCAGCATTCAAAACAGCTACCTCCCAATCTCCTAGCACAGATCATACATAAAAATCGAGTTGCTAAAGAATGGAAACTCACAAGAAATGCAGAGACCAGGCGACTGTTAAATAGGCTACAGCGTGAAATAAAGGCAGATTTGACGGAACATAGAAATAGGGAGTGGTCCTCTCGACTATCCATGTTAAGGACTGAAGATGGCACCCTCTGGAGAGAGACTCGTAGATTCACCAAGAGACGAGCTAGGCAGCCACCTCTTCATGGAGAGAGAGGCCTCGTCTTCGATCCAGAAAGTAAGGCAAACGCCCTTGCCGATCACTTTGAAAAACAATTCCAGCCAGCGGAAATAGAAGACGAAGACCACGTCACTGAAACTCGCAGAAGACTTGCGAGATTCATGGAAGCAGATGGCGATGGGTACAACATAAGTGAATTTAAGGAAAAGGAGGTGCAGCAGGTCATTAAACGGCTACACCGAAGAAAAGCTCCTGGGCATGATAAGGTGTGCAACCAGCTGCTCCGCAATCTCCCGCGGATAGCCGTCACACACCTCACCACCATCTTCAATGACTTAATAAGAAGCCAATGGTACCCACGAAGCTGGAAACACGCCATTGTTGTTGCAGTAAGGAAGCCGGGAAAAGATCCAATATTCCCGCAACATTATAGGCCAATCAGTCTACTACCCTCACTGAGCAAGGTATTTGAGAGATTGCTATTACAGAGGCTTGAAACCTACATCAGAGAAAATGGAATCATACCACATTTCCAGCTGGGCTTTAGAAGAGGTCACTCTGCCACACAGCAGATTATGCGTGTGGTAGAAACTGCTACCGCCTCCTTTAACAGGAAAGAATACTGTCCAGTGGTTCTCTTGGATGTTGCAAGAGCCTTCGACTCTGTATGGCACAACGGTCTTCTACTAAAGTTATGTCATCATGGGATTCCCAGCCAGATGGTGAAGATAATTCGAAGCTATCTGGTCGGCAGAACTTTTTGCGTACGAGTCGGCAACGCTCTATCTTCTCGCCGCCGAATACATGCCGGAGTTCCTCAAGGTTCGGTGCTGGGGCCTGTATTGTACAGCTTGTACACAGCGGACATTCCAGCACCAGCCAGCGTACACACTGCTCTGTATGCCGACGATACGGCATTCTTCGCCCATCACCGGAACAGGGCAATAGCAACAAGAAAGCTGCAAGAAGTACTGCAAGAGACTGAGCAGTGGGCAAGAAAGTGGCGTATCACCATCAACACTACAAAAACCCAAGCCGTGATGCTATCCCGGAAACTCGGAAAACGCCGAGAGCGTGAAACACCTGCACCAAAATTGCGCCTCTTCGGTAAAGACATTCCGTGGAACTCCACAGTTAAATATTTAGGAGTGACGTTAGACAGACGGCTAACCTGGAAGAGACATATTGAGGACCTACGGAAGAAAGTCCTAATCAGGTTACAGGAACTGTACCCACTACTTAACATGACTAGTTCACTGGCTGCGACAACAGGAGTGACTATTTACTGCAGTCTGGTACGTCCACTGCTTGAGTACGCGTGCCCAGTGTGGGGGTACGCGGCCAAGACAAACATTGCAAGACTACAAACTTTGCAGAATAGAGCCCTTCGAAGAGCTCTCCATGTAACAAAAAGATTCCCAGTTGGAGACCTGCACGCAGCCGCAGGAATACCACTACTGCGAGATAGGATACGACAGTTGGCCACATCCTTCTATAGGACAGCCCAAAGATCGCAGAACCCACTGATAGCACCACTGGGCACGTACTGCACATACTTCGACCACCACAGAAGACCACTCTCCATTTTTGAACAAGAATAAAAAAATAAAAATAAAAAAAAGCAGCACCAGAGAAGACATACCGCAAGAAAAGTGACGGAGACTTATGAAGTTTGAAGGAAATGTCTTCGGACAACAACCTTCACCACAACCTGCCTGGAACTTCAGAAAGGCACTAATTGCTGAGCGACGACGTCGGTAACATATCAGTTTTTAAATATTGTAGAGGAAAGCTTATGATTATAATAGAACTAATATCATACATAGGATTCACACTGTGACTTACATTTACATATCATCGGTTTTTGAATTGCGTACATAAAGTTTTCTTTACATATAATTGAGGTATGAATTCTAGTGAAACCTACATTCATATTTCCATTTTGAGGTGTGATAGTTGGTCAATTGTGTCATCAACCAGAATGATACTTGCAGTATTGTTCGTAATACACTTTATGGTCACAGATGAGACCAAATGACTTCTTTGATAGATAAAATTTTGATGTACAGTTTCACCTTTTTAAAATTTGAATTCTACTTGTGTGAGCTTATATTGTTCAGCTGTTTTCCTTGGCGGTGTTCTGTGAAAAGTGTGGTGAATAGGAGATTGAATTTCGGAACTATATATGTGTTTGTGTGTTTTACATTGTTTTGTTTAAATGAATATGTTTGGTAGAGGAAGGTGAGGTAAAATGGTATTAGCTTGCCGTTTTGGTGGAATTTGTGTTATTAATACTGTTTTGTGTGTGTGTGTGTTTTTGTTTTGTTTATTAATTAGATAATGGTTCGGTTAGCTACGTTTACATGATCATTTACTACATGCTTTCCTCAAACTATAGCTTTTATTTTCTTGGAAAGTTAGAATATTTTGTTGTTGGGATTTTCATGTCGGCATTTATGTTTGTGTAGAAATGATTATTGTCTAAGAGGTATTCAGCTAAAGTGGAGTATTACCGTATTTTAACGATCGTAAGTATGCCGTATATCGTATTCGAAATTTTGACCTATGTTTGCCTCATCTGAAATATCAAATAGCACATACCAGAGTTATGGAATTTGTTTTAATGTGATTGAATTCTGATTGTTTTTTGTATTGAGTTATCTGCTGTGACAGGAATACCTATCTGTTGTCTTTTAAATATATTTTTTACCTTGTGGGCGTTTGTTCCAATGAATCCTAGTATTCCATTTCTTGGATGTTGGATGTTTATATGATCTTAGATGTTAATATTGTTGAAGTGAGCTGATATGGTTCTTTGGTTTTTTTTTTCAGTTGATTAATTATCTTTTTATTTAATTAAACAACCATGTCTGTTTTGTATCGATTATTCTTTTTTATATAGTTTATGGTACTGAGTTATATTTTATAATACTGTTTCGTTGGTGGGATTCTGTTTATTTTGATCACCGTGTGTCTTATTGCACCCTGTTTGTTGTTGTGTGGAGTGTATTTTTTGTATGTTGTTTTGAGTTTTGTATATGTAGAGGAGAATCGGGTAAAATGGAATTGTCGGGTAATATGGAATACCGAGGTTTCTCCTCTGGCGAATGCTGCTGTATAGTGGAAGTATCATCAACTGCTGCTCAAAACTCCTATGATGCTTTGTTATGAAGGTCGGTAATTTGGGAGCTGAACTGTCTTTGCTGTGCAACAAAGTTTATTTTTACACTTTCGAGAAGTTTTGCAGATAAGTTTTCTAAAATACATATAAATTATTAGATTTATTTTGTTGATCGGTAGTCTTAGTATGATGTGTACTAGAAGAGTGATGGTTTGTTGTACAGTTCTCGTTTAGGGCTGGCATCTTTTTTTATATCATCATCAAGCCTATTTTGTCCAAGATGGCGATTCGGGTAATACGAGATACTTAGTATACCCCAAAACCAGACATAAAACTGAGGTATTTCATACAACCCAAAAAACAATTACTGAGTTGAAATATATTTTTAATAAAATATAAGTGTGGGTAATACAATTTTTGTTAATATTGATTAAAAATAATAAAATAACAATTGAGAAAGTAAATATCTCTGAAATAATTCATTAATTATGTTTTGTCTTAAGAATAGCCAAAAAAAAAAAAGAAGCGAAAGCTATTGAATCCGACAAAGGTGATGATGATGATGATGATTACTAAAAAGTATGATTAAATCCGTTTTTCTCAATTCCACATAGTTTCCGTTATTTGAAATCTATTCCATATTACCCGCCTATTCCATATTACCCTCCAAACGATATTTATTTTAAAACTAAATTTTACTAATTAAAAAAATCTGTTTTGACAGCTATTTATTAGATATATATTATCACAAGAAGTTGAAGGTTGTATTGGTTTTAGTTTCAGAAGTCATATTATTTTAACTGCTGTTTTGTACAACAAAACATAAACTGTATTCCATATTACCCGATTCGCCTCTAAGTAATATGTGTTTCTTTTGATATTTTATTATGGTTTGATCCAGAACGTTTAATTCATTTTTGTGTTCTATTTCTAATGTGAAAGTGATGTTTCTATTTAATGTGGTTACATTGTGGTGCAAGTCCTTTATTATTTATAGTCGTTAATTTATGAGGCTTATCATATTATTATTTGAATTGTTTGTGCTATAGGAATGTTTGTGTACATGTACTTAATGTCAAATTATCTTAGAGTTGCTGCGTCTGAAATGTGTATGTCTTTCATATTTTCAAAAGTCTAAATTGTATGATTAATTGTCATTTAGTATGTAATGTTGCAAAAGGTATGTGTTGGTGTGTCACTAAGTAATATTTTGTGTATTTTTCAAAATTAACTATTAGTGTGACTGTAATATTTTGGTTGTGAAGTTTCAGTTGACCTGTTCAGTGTGGGCTGCAGTTGGATTTGTTTGTGTGATATGTTGTTTCTGTTTATCAGTAAATATTGAATTGATGTTTTTAAATGTTTTCTTTAATCCTTTTTGAAATCTATTAATAGGATCTGACTTTAATTGGGTAGTGTATTTTGTTTGTACAGATTACTCTGTCTTCATGATGTATTGTATTTTGTCCAGTAAAACAACTGTATTCCCTCTGCCAGCCCTAGTTATTATCATATTCCTTGCATTGAGTATTTTCTTTAAGCTATTGAATGTTGTCTGTTTTGTTTATTTTCT
This sequence comes from Vandiemenella viatica, assembly GCA_031002005.1. NCBI lineage: Eukaryota > Metazoa > Arthropoda > Insecta > Orthoptera > Morabidae > Vandiemenella > Vandiemenella viatica. The sequence goes on along the minus strand of JARYHS010013631.1, from coordinate 147,673,500 downwards.
TTGAGACGTGATGCTCTTAATCTCTTCGGGTTTTAATTCTCTTGTAAGAATGTTTAAAGCGATGTCAGTATTTGGCTCTTGCAATAATATGCTTTTACAATGTTTTTCTCAATAAAGTTTTCTATTGAGGAGTAACCAGCGTCGTGTCTTGGGAACCATCAGACCTTTTACTAGCGGATTTCGATCTCCTTCATATATGTTGAAGGGTACATAGCATATATGTCTGAGGTATAGTCGTTTCTCAAAATACGCACTAGTTTTTGAGATATTCGCATGCAAATAAACAAAAAATTTCAAAAGGTCGGGTATGTAGTAAATTATTGTCTCTATGAACTGTCTGTGTGGTTTTTACAAGCGTGATCCTCATATCTGTACCCGAAAAAAAGATGTTAGAATTGATATGAAATCAAGGACCAGTTACAGCACTTGTAGGCCAGCATACCTCAGAGGAGGATAAGATGGAATTATGACACCATTCCCAACTGACTCCAAGCATGCATCAAGAACAGAAAATGTGTAACGTCGAACTAGTAAGAGGGCTTCTACTGCCCAATCCTTTGCAAATGTGACGCGATTTGGTAATTACTGAAATAAATTCGCATTAAGTCTCAATCCTGGATGTTTCATTTCGTTTCCCTCTCTCTTCCTGTGTGTGAATATATATCTTGAATGCAGAAAGCTTAATACGCATTGAAATGGAAATAATTAAGTTGATTCTCTAAGTTAAAAACAATTTAATTAGGAAAGAAAGACTTATGCTAAGTGAAAAGATTTGCAAACTGTCAAACGGTTCCCGATGGAATTTAGAAAGAGGTTTGCAGAATGTATTGTGTATAGAGTAGTGTCATATGGTTCAGAGATCCAGACAATAAAAAAGTAAAAATAAAAATAATAAAAATAGAATTTTTTGAAATTTGGTTTCGAAATGTGTGAGAATGGAAAACGTGAGTAGAAGGCGAGAAGTTTAGAAATGAAAGGAAGCCTAACGAGTATGAAAACGAACATCAAACCGTCTAGTTTACTTCAAATATGTCTTAATAATTGTCTACGCAGGCGGATCCAGGAAGGGAAAATTGAAGTAAAAGGGCGAAGAGGAGAAAAAAGTTTGAGATTGTCAACAGCTATCATAAAAGGAAGAAGTTATAACCCTAATGAAGGAGGATGGTATGAACAAGGGGAAATGGCGTATATCTAGCTAATACCGATCGAATGAAATATTCATTAAAGATGAAGAATCCGTTCGTATACAGGAAAGAAATTAGTAAACATGTAGTCTGGCATTCTTCACCTCATGGACCGAGCGTGGTGGTGTAACGGATAGCGTTCTGGCCTGGCATTCGGGAGGACGGCGGTTCGAATCCCCGTCCGGGCATCCAGATTTGGGTTTTCCATGGTTTCCCCAAATCACTCCAGGCGAATTCCGGGATGCTTCCTTCAAAAGGCCATGGCCGAATTCCTTCCCATTCCTTGCCCCCATCCTTTCCCGTCTCTAAAGACCACGTTGTTAAAAAGGGACGTTAAACTGTTACAAAAAAAAAAAAAATTCACCTCATGGACGATACATATATTAGTTCTTGGTACTCGAGCCCCGGTTGTGAGAGAAGATTTAAACTGCTGGCTTGAAACTGTAGAGGTATATGATTAATAAAGACCAGATTGTGTGTCAAGTCCTCCGTTAAATCTCATACATATCCACAGTATCACGTAGTGAAATCATATCCACATTATTGATGCTGATTAATCTGCCAAATGCGGGCTTGAAACTCGGTAGCCCTTTGTTGTACATCGCAAAATTGAGCCTGAATTGGCCAGCAGCCGGTTTAGCCTACTCCTTTCAAATACAGTCAACATACAGAACAACAAATTGCAAATTACAACATTCATCACATTTAATGAAAGTTTCACGGGTATCCAGCCGGATGGTGTCATAAAACGACAACGTTTCGACAACCTGCTCGGTTGTCTTCATCAGGTCTATTTAGATGTTGCTTCTCAAAATCACAAACAGTATGTGATTTTGAGAAGCAACATCTAAATAGACCTGATGAAGACAACCGAGCAGGTTATCGAAACGTTGTCGTTTTATGACACCATCCGGCTGGACACCCGTGAAACTTTCATTAAATCAATACGCCGGGAAAGTCTCCATTTTCATATTAATCACATTTTTCCATGCACAGAAATCAGCACTTAAAACGCTTGGCGGGAGGAGTTGGCCTACTTCCACTGCCACTTCAGTTACTTGTTCTTCTGGAGCGTGGAACCAACCTTCGGGTTGTAGAACACGTTTGGAATGTGGATACCATGTTATACCTCAGCGTGGTCTTGTATCATAGTTCCATTATTTCGCTGCTACATTACCTCATCACTCTTTCTTGTACAAGCAGAACGTTTCAAATCTTTCCTTACCATTTCCTGCATAAATTAGATTATTTTTTTTACAATGTTTGAAAATCACATCTCGAATTTCGGTTGGTAAGCCTGTGACAAGTACTTCAGTCGCTGGGCGGTATTACTTAATCGTAACTGGGTCTGAGGTAGTGACACGAGGAGCGGCGGTCGATACGCCGTCACTCGAGCTGGCTCTCACCTCTTGGTTGGCCGAGTGGCTGTTATCCATTATTCAGAGCAGCCATCAGGCGGCTGGCAGCTGCCAAACGCGCCCTGCCTGTTATTAGCGGGCGTCACTCCGCAAAAGCCGGCTCCTGTTTTTATCACGAGTGCGGCTGAACGGGCGAGAGGCCGACTGACAACTGTAGGACTCCTTCCAGAAACGTCGTGCTGTCTGCATGATTCACTCACGGCTGACTGGCAATTTTTTGTTTTACTGCTCGTTGACGAGACCCTTATGACTCCAGACGAATGCCAGGATACTTCCTTCAAAACATCATGGCCGAATTCCTTCCCGTTCCTTGTCTCTAATCCCATCCCGCCTCTAATGATCTAGACGTCGAGGAGGCGTAAAGCCATTACGAAAAATTGGAGCCAAGAGTGACTGAAAGAAAAAGAAAGGGAAGGAAGTCAGCCCTGGCCTTTTGAAGGAACTATTTCGACATTCACCTAATGTATGGAAACAATGGAACACCGAAATTTGGACGACCAGACGAGAAATTTCCACGTCCTCCCCAATGCCAGGCCGGAGCGTTGCCACACACCAACCGGGCACAGCCAGACTCATTTGGCTTCTCGAATCAAACAAATGTTTACCTATTGAAAAATGTTCACCAATAGCAATAATTGGTTTTGCCAATCACAGCCATCGTATTATTAGGTAGCTGATTTTTAGGATTCTGGGAACAAGATTAGAAAAATTGAAAACACATATCTTTATCATTTTCGTCTGCCCGTTTTGAACTGGAAAGTTGTGGCATACAACTCCTTATTTAACTATCAATGTTCCAAGATTATAATTCAACTATATAATTGTAAATTAGTATCTAAGTTTAAAATAGGGTACCAAGAAAAAATAATTTTTTTTTTATTCGGTTACTTTTTTTGAGGCGATGTGTAGCAGAATTCCTTTCCACGGTCTGCGAGAAACTTCTCTCAAGTGGAGTAATAAGCTATTCTATTGTATGCCGAATAGTTACTGTTTACTTATTTATTTCAAAATAAAAGTTGTTTCTGTATATCTAAGAAATGAAACACAACAAATAAGTGCTTTAATTGTGTTTAAAAGCTACTTAATGTATGTTAAGCGATTCACAATAACTATTTTTATTTCGATTTGATCGCTTAAATGTAACACACATTTAGGAAATTATTGGATAGATTGTGCGAGATATTACTTTTAAACATTATAAGAACCATCAATATAGGCCAGAATGTAATCAGCCTTCAGTGTTACAATAATGAGTCAAACTAAAATGAAGTAACTTGCCGCACCTGTAGACGTTAGACAATAAACAATTAAAAATAATCATAGATAAATTCTTATTTCAGTATAACTTCTTAACGTTTTTCAAATGATACTTTTTGTCAGTTTGTCAGTTTGTACCTATAGTATATTTTTTCAAATGCCTCTTCCTTAATTGCATTTTTTATGATAATTCATATATTTTAGGCGATCTACCTGCTTGTCAGCTTTCATTCTTTTTATGTTGTCAAGTTAACAGAATCCTTAGTCCACAGTAGTTTTGCAGTAGTTTTTAGTTTTTGTCTTCACCACGTCATTATAGCAATCACCGCTTGGATGCTTTATTATGATGAGAACAATAATAATGAACTTCCTACCCATAGCTCTTAGTAAATTATCACGACGGATAATTTCAAAAAATGCTTCCGAACAATTCAATGAATTATTGATAAACATAAATTAAGAGAAATTCAGTGATATGTGAGTAAAACAGCTAAGAGCAAAAATGCTTCCATACTGCCCGTAAATTATATATGTGGTTATAGAGAAAAATTTAAAAAGTCTAAAAACTGAAGCCAGCATTAAATACTTGCTTTAAAAGCTTGCGCTTGGAATCTTGAAGGGTAGAGTTCAAAAACTATCAAAGGATGTAGCGTCGCTCTAAATGCGTAGCCAGAGATAAAGTTCAAAGCTTCACAGAAAACCAAAAACAAACGCATTAATTCATCCTGTTCTATCTGGCAGTTGTTAATTAGTATTCCTGATGTGCCAAAGGGGAACAATGAGACGGGCCTCAGTGGTGCAGATTTCCAGGAATGATTTCGAGTCAAGATGAGTTTCACAAGGATAACCCAAGCTTACGGAGGAGGTTTCTCTGAAGCAGCTGTTATTTGTAATTAGTAGAAAGAGAGTAAATTCTGGAACATCAAGTGCCTCTCAAGGAGAATATTCTGTCACAGGACGACAGGATTTCTCCGAAATTTGCATGCGGCATGACCATTGTTTCTTTTGGGAAATCAATGACAGAATTTTTCATAAGGGATTGGAAGAAAGTAGTTTATAATGTCTTCTGCAATATCAATTAATTTCTGTTGATTTTTGCTTGTTTTTAGTCGTGGCTCTATGGCTCGTTGACAGCTAGGATACTAGAGCTGGTATGGACTTGTTGACAAAGAATGGTAAGGAAAAACTGATATGATGTTAACATAAGAATCGCCGGCCTCGGTAGCGTAGGGGCTAGCGTGCTAGATCCGCGTGCCGAAGGTCGCCGCTTCGACTCCGGCCGCGGGCATGGATGTTACACGGTGTCCAGTAAAGGACTCCCTGATTTCAAAATTAAATATCTCGAAAACAAAGATCGATAGAGGAATGCAGTAAACGGTATGTTTATTGTGACAGCTGTAAGAAGTGTATACAGCATTGTGAAATAATAGTTACAAAAGCTGCTAACAGATGGCGCTGTAATCGCCATACGTAATGCCTAAATAGTGATTCGAAGCTCAGGGCGATCAGTTCCTCCATTGAAACGTGCCAATGGTGAACATTTTGAAAACATTGTGACGTGATTGTTTGCAAAGATTGTTTTCATACGATTATTTCACTTATGTATGCTGATATGAGCGTACAACGCCATCTGTTAGCAGCTTTTGTAACTATTATTTCACACTGCTGTATACACTTCTTACAGCTGTCACAATAAACATACCGTTTACTGCATTCCTCTATCGATCTTTGTTTTCGAGATATTTAATTTTGAAATCAGGGAGTCCTTTTCTGGACACCCTGTAAGTGTTGTGTTTCTGTGTGAATGTCCGTCCTGTGGTGTCTATACTTAGGAGTTATAAAACGTACTGGAGAAACTAATTCACATGAAGAGATATCGTAAACACATTGAGCTGGCTAAATGGCTTAGTCGCCGAAAACCATAAAAAAAAAAAAAAAAAAAATAAGAATCAAGAAAACATTTGAGAAGAGTGATTTCGTGAAACCATTAAAAAAACAAAATCGGAATGAGCACACAAGGTATCTTAACGTTTTTTGATCAAAAAGAGGAGAAGAAAGCAACAACTGGCGGTATGCAAGTTACATTTGAAATAGACTCTGGCGACTCGTGTGCAGCAGACTGCATAGTAGCAGCTGAACGCTCAATACTTTCGCCATCGGCTTTAACGGATTAACAGACAGACTTCTTGGACGCTCCTCCGCCTATGCGAAACGTCTGTAACAAAAACAAGTAAAGCTATAAAAGGCTCTCTCGGCGTTCTATATAGATTAAATTTTGTCAGAAAACTAGCCGAGTGAGAAAATTTCATCCATCACAGGGATAACTGCACAAATTAACTTCTAGATTATATATTTTTTTTAAAAATCTTAGCGCGTAAACGAATAAGTTAATATCATTTCATACATTTCACGTTTAATTTGTAATCACTGTCTCTCGGAATACCTGAAGTAAATAACAATTTATGTTTTCTAACTCTTTGTTACCAAATAAGATGTGCTTATTCGTTTTATTTACAACCACCGACGCCTCTGTAATAAATATAATCTCATGTACCGCATATTATCCCTATATCTATAATATGAAACTTGTGTATATCTGCTCCAGAAAAACTCAAAAGCTACTGAGCAGATTTTGATGGTGGTTTCAGTGGTTAAAAGCTTAGAATCAGACTTGAAATATGTGGCATGTCTTATGTTTCAACTTTACATGATATCGGGGCACGAAAAAATAGGAAAAATGCAACTAGACGTTGGATACGTTACACTTTGTGAAAATAATACGTCACATAACAGTTCCTTCCGTGAATTTTGGTTATTCAGTTTTTAAATGCCATAGTTGGCCGACTGAACGTGAAGAGGAAATTGCGTAAAGAGGACACTACGTAAATTAATAATTATTAAATTAACACCAGAGAACATAGTTACCGTAGAAGTTAACTCAGGAAACAAAGCTACAATTTCTGATTACTATCATTAGTCTATGCATAACTACTAATATACATGTGAAAGACAGTTTTTTGTATTATTAATAAAAGTAATTTTGGAAAATTACTCTAAATATTTGATATTCAACTTTAATGTGCGGAACGATTTTAATTTTTAACTTTAGCGCCAGATGGAGTAGAATAATGACAAATTATCTGATACAGTGAAAATACCGTTAAAATAGATTCAGAATTTTCTAGTTTATGCCAGATTATTCGTAAATTTAAAACGGCGGCGTACCATCTGAAGACAAACCCATGCATAAATCTATAATTTCGGCGTGACGCCGGAGAAACCAGACTCAGATATAGAATTATAAATGTGGCATGTATTAATCCGTGTAGGGTACATTTTTCGATTATCGAGCGGCAAAATAACCGGATATTGTGATTAGTCTGGACAAAAATGAAAACTGACATTCCATTTCATAGTTTCCAACCCAACTCATCCTGAGAACTTTGTCGGTAAATCGACGTTTATATCCGGAAATGTCTGGTGTCAAATTAACGACTATTAAAACCCACGATTCCCAACGGACGAATTAAAATAGTGTAGTGGTAAATCAACCCCAACCCACCAGTTTCTGGGTAAGATGCTGGTGAGTCTGGGTTTGCTTTAATTCCAGAATTGGATGGCCCGAATTTAATTAAATTTGGCGTAGTGGCTGGCTAAATAAACATTGTGTATGGGTAGATCAACACCAAATGTACCGGACAACGCCGGGTGCTCTGCTAGTTAATTTATAATTCCCCACAGCGTGTAATTTAAAAATGCATACTGAGTGCTGATGAGATTACAGTGCCAGTTACAAGACATCGAGAGAGAGGGAATCGTATGCATTTTGTCACTTTTCTAATGCTTGGAACAAATACTTACCTATATGTTGTGCCTTTGAATCAAGGTATACTATTATTATTATTTTAATTGCGATGGAGGTAACGCTCCGGTGGTAGTTCACCTAGCTAGTCATCTCATTACCCCTTTACATATGATTGGAATGTTAAATTCCTCCCCCATTTACTGACATCGTTACCAACAAAATAAAATTTTCCCACTCCCTTATGCATAAAATCGATCGCAAGCTTGTGGTCATGGACACCTTTCCCCTTCCATGCACTATTCCTAATTCTTTGCCCAATGTTCCTAAAATCCCCATCACCAACATATGCCCTGTACATTCCCAGAACAATCTTCACCCTCCTTTCCCCCAATTAATCCCAATACAGCTCCTTTATCATATTAGTTACTTACTGGGTCTTGCAATGATTTCCACAAAAAAATCTATCTGCTTTTCTTTGCACCCAGTAAATGAAGGATTTTAAAACTTTTCCTACCTCCTTCCCAACGCGTTCCGCCCAATTGAGTTTGTTAGCAAAAGTTAAACCAAGATATTTAGACTACAATCTTCCAACAATTCTGACCCCACCCAATAGTCATAATTAACCCCGTATACATATTAAGCTGTCTCCTTTGGTATTTATCTTAATTCCATGCTGACCTACCCGTTTAGATATTCTATCCAGTTCACCCAGCAGCTGTCTTCACCTGTTTTGATCCTATTGTATACTATTATATCATCTGCAAAATACCTAGATTCTGACCCTAACCCATTAACACAGTCATTCATTAGCATAATGAACAGCAATGGACCCAATATACTACCCTGTGGCACTCCCATATTTACTTCCACCTCTTTTGATAATGTATTTCATACTCTAACACTTTGCTTTCTGACTTTTAATAATTCATATACCCAGCAAGTAACCTTTTCATCAAATCCATTAATTATTGTGAAGACTACCCTTAAAGCCCATTAAAAAATGATGGATTTAACTGAGTAGTCTGGCAAATTAATTGCTTTGCAGTTGCTTACTTAAATAGTATTGTTATAAAATAAAGCTCAATGTAATTTCTCGTCGCTTGTGCTGTAGCAATAAGATTCAGTTGTCAACTTGGAACAGGTTGCATTTCTGCTAATATTGCCGCTAGAAAATCAAAGCTTAAATCACACGCGAATTAATACATTCCGTGTATCGCATGTTAATGTCATCACGCATCGCGATATAAACTTCATCCAAAATCTTCAAGGGTTCTTACATGTTTCTTTCGTATTATCTGTGATAGAAATCGCTTTTTTTCACAACTGACGCAGCTTACATGCCGCTGAAATAACGGAAGATATTAAAAATAAACGTTAAAAACTTACATTTTGCCACATAATATTAGTTTTAATTGTGGTTTAGGCCGCATAGATAGCGGTCAATGTAACTTCTTTCATTCTAACCAAATAACGATTTCAGTATAAAAAGCAACTGATGATTAGTACTCAATTTAAATTAAATAAATACGTTTATTTCAGTTTTCTAGCAATTCATTTCTTAGCAATTGTTTAACTAAATAGAATTGTTTTAAGATAAAGCGCAATGTAATTCCTTGTGCCTTGCAGTATAGCGAAAGGTTTTCGTTTCCATCCTGGTCCAGGTTGCATTTCAACTTAACCACGCACTATTCTTAATTGCCGCCAGAAAAACAATACTTCATTCACGCGCATATTAATACTGTACATGTACTGTTTCGCATGTTAGTGGCAAAAATTCATCGCGGTATTAACTTGATCAAAAATCTTTACAGGTTCTTACATCTTTTGTCTTTGTTATCTGTGATTCAGATCGATATCACAACGTTTGAATGCCCAATGCACTTACAAGCGACTGAAATGTGAAATTAGTGAAAGCGAAGTAAATCAAAAATAAATCTTAACAACTTACGTCATGCCACGTAATATTAGTTTTAATTGAAGTCTAGCCTGTATACATCACGATCAGTGTGGAATCACTTTTATTCAAATGAATTAATGACTTAAGTAACAGGAAAACTATATAAATAATTTAAAAAATGCCCTCTGCTGTAACGCCAAGTTCCGGTTGCAAAACAATCCAAGTAAAACCGCCACTAATCGAAAATTAAATATTTTATCTTATATATCTATTGTCAAATATTTTAACGAATACTTATCCTTCGAAGGAATATTAAAAAATATTAGCAACTAACAATTATTATTTCGATTTAAACGGAATACGTACTTTTTTTAGTGTTCTGACAGTTAATTTATTCGCTGATGCTTAGTTAAATAAAACAGTTTTTAAATAACGTGCATAACCTAGAACAACATCTCTTGTCGTAAGATGGACAACAAAGGCGAAAAGCGTGATGTCATAGCTTGACGTTACAGTGTGACGTCATGGCGTGACAGAACATCGTTGCAAAATAAGCGTTTTATAAGAATAGATAAGTAAGAAGTCTGGTGTATGCCTTCATATTTAGTTCATGAGAGAAAGTCTTCAAAACATTCAAATTTTCAGAAAGAAGTAGCAAATATGAGAACAGACTCTTAGAGAACCGGGAATAAAAGCACAGCATACAAAGTAGGATGTAAAGCCAACACACACAGCTGTGTGCTACATTTCTGAGAAGGGTCGTAACAGTTATTACCCGTCACGAGGGCAGTAAAACGCGAGTGCTCAGCCGTATCTGCAAGCAGCCGGCCAGACAGGTGTAAATCAGTCATTTGTACTGTGTAGTGCGTCGCAAGAAGCGAAGGGGGGTAGCGTAATGCTGAAATACGGTGGCGGGGAACGCCGGGACCGGGCGATAGTGTTTGCTAAGTAAACAGCGGGGCCGACGCTAATAAAGTGGTTGCGTCACCGGCTGCCGAGGCGCACGTGCCCACGGTCGCACACAGGGCGAACACAGACACTGCGGCGCCACCCCCCTCCTCCGGCAGTGGAACGTGTTGTGCTGCTTGCGCAGCAAGTAGGTAATCTTGTTGTGCTGGTTGAGGAGCAAGTAGGTAATCTTGTTGTGCTGGTTGCGCAGCAAGTAGGTAATCTTGTTTTTGGAAGATTTCTCGGGCGTGCAGCAGGGTCAATTGATCGGAGAGGTACGAATTTTCGATGGCTTAACATGCCATCATCTTCAGGTAGCGTCCACTGGTCGGCGTGAAGACCGCAGTCCGGGACGCGACTGCTGGTCTGCTCCGGGGGCGTCGATATTTATACCCTCGGACCCCGCCCCCCCACTCCCGCCACTGCGCTCCGATAGGTCGCGTCCCGCTGCAAATTTTACGAGTGTTGATGGAAACGTACTTTCCTCCATTCTTTGATTCCCAGTAGATATGGTCGCTAGATAATTTATACTTTCTCTATACTACTAACACTGTTGACTGTCAAAAACATGTGAAAACTTCATCAAGAATAAAATTTCCCACAAATATTTTACTTCTCTGTATCATCCCATACAAAACGTGTTTATTTTTGCACAGAATCACCCCGAGTTCAGTAAACTGTTTCCTTCAGACCATACCAGGAATCATAACTTTGGATAAACCTGCATAATACTGTATTACGGCTGACTAATGCGAGGTGATTCGAGCCAGATTGATAGACCATTGCTTTTTTCCTTTGCTGTCATCAGTGTTTCGACTAGTTTGATGCAATCCTTTCCTATCTTGTGCTAACCTCTTCATCTCTACATATCTCTTACAATCAACCCACGTCCTCAATTATCTGCTTCATATATTCTTATCTCTGTCTTCCTCTACATTTCTTACCTTCAACTATTCCCTTCATTAACAAATTAACCAATCCAGCATGTCACAATATTAATCGGCTTCAAATAAATGAATTATCTGAACACTCCGTTAAACCCGCCATTCTTGACGGACTTCGAGGCTATTTTGTTTTATAATGACATGTTACTTTCGCCATTGTTTGGCATTTCTAGAAACAAGCCGCCGCGCCTTATCTCTTGGTAACAGATACAAACTGCAGTTTACAAGTTTATAAAATATCGGCGTATACTATTTCGAGTACCATCACATGTCGACTCGCGGTAGGATACCTAATTTAAACCCAGAAAACTAGAAGTAACAACAAAAAGTATTATTAAGAAAAAAACAACCCACCTCCTCAATTATCTGCTTGATATATTCTAATCTCTGTCTTCCGCTACAGTTCCTACCTTCGACTGTTCCCTCCACTAACAAATTAACCAATCCAACATGTCTCAAAATATGACCTACCAACCTGTCTCTTCTTCTATTTAGTTTTATTCCAGAATGAGCCTGTTTAGCTGATAGACTGGCTACATGCCTCTCGCGTATGCTTTGTCATTCAGAATCTAATATTCGAGAAAAAAATTGGGCGTAGCAACCAGAATTTTGTCTAGCACCGAAGACGCTACAACTATAACAAACATTTATGGTTTAACTGCTCGGTACTGTAAATTTGCTAAACATCAGCCCAGTAATTATGAATCTTGATTTAATCAGCGTCTATTGGATTAAAATATTTAAAAATATTAAAAGTTTTTAGTTGCGATTTGAAATCAGCCGACAATTTGTAAGAAGTGAAATTGTAAATAAATATATTTTTGCTATGCTGGAGTACAAATAAAATTGCTAAATGATTTAAATACATTCAAAAGCAGTCAGCAAATTTATTGTTCTTTGCAAGTTGGTCGTGTCACACTTCAGTAAGTTCATTAACAAAAGAAGGGTCTGGAAAATCGACTCTAATGAATTGTTTAGATTATACAATTATACTTTTGGTTGTTGCTTGGCGGAATATAAGTGTTGCCTAAAAAAACAAATGGCAAAAATAGAGAAGATATATGCACAAAACAATTAAACACGTCGTTAGGAAGAATGTTCTGGTTCACAACTGTTTATTGGAAATGCCACGTGTTGATAAGATTAATGTGATGTAAAGGAGAAATATGGAATTTATTTTTTAATTATATATTGTACACGGCATATAAGACAGAAACATACTGAACTCTAGCTGTCCGAATGGAGGATATAAAAAGGATGTATGACCGTTACAAGGTAATTAATTACAGAGAGAACACATTGTAAGTCCCCATTGATTGTCGGGAGAATCATCACACTCCTGCCGTTATGTACTGATCGGCTGTATACATTGTGTGTTTTGTTTATAAACTAAACTTCATTTGAATAAAGTCTTATAGAGACGGAATCGAGATGAGGGTAGGGGTGACGATTTAAATGGAGAGGGGATTGGCGTTGACCAGAATGACATCACTCCATTGTCTTTATGCTGGATGGGAATAGAAAACAATCACATATAATGTCTGTAAGGTCTGATTTACGGGTGAAAATTACCTTAATTTCGAAAATTATAGTAGTAGTAAACAGCATAATTAGATTGATATATTAAAAAAAAACATAAATTAACATATTTTTTAGAAAATAAGGCAAAATTTGTTTAATTTCATATTGCATCAAAGAAAAGTATTAATATTTAATATAAATCTATGTTTTAAGTTTTACGTGCATGTTTTGTGGAATTCCCAACTTAGTGGATAGGTAGGAGGTTAATTAAGTAATAATAATTAACACGTACCAGACGATAATCACTGATAGCGATACGTGGCTCGCTGTCGAAAGAACAACTACACCTACAGAAATCAATGGCGAAAAGAGGATACTGCCAAGATCAGGCTAGTTTACTAAACGCCATATCGAACACTTTCACGCGATGATTTATATGAAAACAGGTAGTTTTCACCATTGTAAGATGGTAGTCCACTCTATATTCCGCTGCTTTAATTGGTCGCATCAGGTTCATAGGTTAACTGAGGCTGTAAAAAGTATGTAAACAAGATCGCGGTCTTATTTCATTCTCATTCTCACCCAGTCACTGCTCATTCTGAAGTCGTTGGTTTCTTAGCCACTGTTCCCCATGTACGTAGGCTACATGTGGGCTATACCGCTGGTTTCGCTAGTTAAGCTATCTCACGGACTTGTTCGTCGTATGAAGGATCTACAGCCTGGCATGAGGTATTGAGAAATTATGTTAGCCGTAATGAGTTCCTTGTCCTCTATCCTAATTACCTCTCAACAACGTGGCTAAGTCTGCAGGATAATATGTGCTTGGATTAAGTTAGACTGGCCTACCATGTCTCCTCCCCTAATGCCGAAGAGGGCGCTTACGTTGTGGTATTGATTGTTATTGTTATTGACACTAAGAAGTTGAATAAAGAATGGTTTTACTGTGGTTGCACGAGTTCGGTCTGTCAATTTCAAGACTTTAAATGAAACGTGACAGCACTCAACTAACTTCTGCAGCGTCAGTGGCTCAAACATTCAATAAAGCAGAAAGTACCGGTTGCGACTATATTGCAATATTGTGAATTTGGTAAAGATGAAATCATCTACATCTCGCTTGCCAATAATCCTGTTGATTTCAGTTCTCAATGGTGATTAATTACAATCCTGTAATGTTCAATGGTCGTGTTCGCATTAAAAGAGCATAGTCGACTCCATATACAGGGTGTTACAAAAAGGTACGACCAAACTTTCAGGAAACATTGCTCACACACAAACAAAGAAAATATGTTATGTGGATATGTGTCCGGAAACGCTTACTTTCCATGTTAGAGCTCATTGTAGTTTCGTTCCCATGGCCCCCACGCTCTCCTGACCTCAACCCTCTTGACTTCCATTTATGGGGGCATTTGAAAGCCCTTGTCTACGCAACCCCGGTACCAAATGTAGAGACTCTTCGTGCTCGTATTGTGGACGGCTGTGATACAATACGCCATTCTCCAGGGCTGCATCAGCGCATCAGGGATTCCATGCGACGGAGGGTGGATGCATGTATCCTCGCTAACGGAGGACATTTTGAACATTTCCTGTAACAAAGTGTTTGAAGTCACGCTGGTACGTTCTGTTGCTGTGTGTTTCCAATCCATGTTTAATGTGATTTGAAGAGAAGTAATAAAATGAGCTCTAACATGGAAAGTAAGCGTTTCCGGACACATGTCTACATAACGTATTTTTTTTGTTTGTGTGTGAGGAATGTTTCCTGAAAGTTTGGCCGTACCTTTTTGTAACACCCTGTAGAGACGAAGACACCACTCATCAGGAGGTTGTTGGGACCCAGATAGATGAAGCAAACCGACGATAGATTTCGATCCGAATAATTTCCGGACCGAAAACTGTATGGTAGGAACAGTGGTCGAATCCAGTTTTTCGGTAATTAAAAGTAATGTCAGAAGAAAAATATTATCTTCATAGCTGTTGGAGTACTACAACTTATTAGTACCTGTCTACTCATTATATGACCGCTATTCATTTTATTATATTTCTAAAAAGGAATATCTCTTTGAGTGAGTCTAATTTAATAAAACCTGAATTATGTGTGAACGAAGACTTTCCTGGCGTGTCACTAAAATAATCTTCGCCAGATCGTGTCGATGAAATACGAACTTCCGGTGGCGTAATCTGTCGTCATCTTCAGACCTGAAGAAGGTGGTAGAGTACGCCGCCGAAACCTCGTATTTAATCGAAAAAATCCGTCAGCCAACCCCGATTATATTTAGAAAATAAATTACGTCAGATTTGATTAAATTTATGCCATTAGCAATATTTGCGCCCAATTTAGTAGAATATTGGCTACGGCAATTATATAGATTACGATTTGAGAAATGATTTGTCATTCATTATGAGCATTATCCAGGCAAGGTTTGTAAAGCTGTTAGTACTTCCTGCAGACATTCAGTTTCGTGAGGCATTTCTCCATTTCTCTTCCTAGAGGTAATTTTTTTCTGATTCATATGCAATAAAGAATTAAATAATCTAACATATATAGCAGTTTCACACATAACCGCGCAAAAGTTGTCGTCAAAATTGGAGCCGCGTTCACATCTCCGACAAACTCCAACGCTGACACGGCCACAGTGGGATGTTTTCTGGTGTGCGACCAGCTACAAACTGTGTTTGCGCTGCGTGCTGGACATAATTATGCGATGATTGTGCCGTTTAATCGAACGGGAGGGCACTGAGTTCAGCTGCCACGTTCACTTCATTTGCGACTTCTGATTATTGTGACGATGGCTCTAATACACGTAGCTAACTGCATCAAACGCGTATCGAATAGCGTATATGGTGCACGCTATGGAGTCAAATACTCTCAATGAGGGAATCAGATTTATAATCAATAATTCATGTTCAGTTACTAATTTGTACTATCTGTGCTTCTCCGATTATTCCTCAAATTGTGTTTCTCTTATTGTTTAGGAATTTATAGAGCATAAAAATATTGACACTTACACCATAAAAGGAATAATATTTCAGCATGGATTAACAGGTATCACATGTCATTTTTGTAAACAACCATCGTTTTGCTATCCTTTTATGTTTTTGTTTCTCGTTTTATTTATCATTCTTTGGTTAAATTTAATTAAGACGAAACATGTGTTTCGCTGTCAATTCCAGTAGATAATATCCTTCGATTTCACCAATTTTTACTTTAATTTCTTATAAACTTTGAAGTAAACTGATCACGGTGGTGCTAAATAATTTATTTCCACCCCTTAGATCTTTACGTACAAAAGATTCTCCTCCATTCCACTCCATTAAGGCTTCAATAATTAAATAGTTTATACTACGGTTCATCTCTTCTCTTCAAAATATTACAATAAATTATTTTTTTAATGTTCCCCAGGATTCATCATTGATATTTGACTCATTCACTCCCAGCCCATACTTCAACCATCTCGTGTCTTCCAATCTAGTTAATTTAAAAATTTTGCTCTACGCCATTTTCCCGAACAAATCTATCTGCTCTCCTTTCCACTCTCTTCAGTTCCTGTATTCGTTATGCATTATGCAGATCCAATATTACCCCACCGTAATTATTCAACAATCTGACCAATTATATGTGTCTCAAATCCCTCAGTTCTCTGGTTCATCTACGCTTATACTCTGTAGTGTATAAAATTTTGGATACCAGAGGGTGCTTTGGAAAAAATTAATATCTATTCTGCGCTATCCAATTTTTAATTGCTAGAGGGGAAAAAGGATTAATATAAGTACCAGTATGTTAGCTAATTTCTATCATAAAATTTCCGTCAATTGTGACTAAAATAGGTTGGCTAACGAAGTATTTACCACACTTGTAAACGAAAATTGATGTTTCACATTTACCAATAAATTGAAACGAAAGATACATCGTCAGTCTGCTAACAATACCATCCCACATTTTCAACTTGCCATAGTTGCACTACCTATGAAAAGAGCAGAAATTTTTTGAATAAAAAAAAATCGTAATTTGATCCCAGATACTATTGTAGTTTAATTTCTAACAAAGCGTTTTGTTTCGCCCAGTGAATATTCAACGAGTCTATCTGTTTGATAGAAAGTGGAATACTTTTTGTCCTGTTTGATTAGGAATAAGGCCATAAATGTATTTGGTTCTTATGTTCTACGTTCAGTATTGTCATATTACACTAAGGTAAATCCACATTATTAATAGAATTATTAGAATAAATTTAATTGTTTTTTTCAGTAATTAAGAACATAATTTCAATAAATAAACAAAAAACGTTAAATTTTATAGTTATTATAAACCACGTTAAAAATAAAACATAACTGTTCGTAATTCTTCACTGTTAAGTTTAAGTAAATGTGTTTAACAAAAAGGTATAAATAAGAAGATTGAAGACAACAATAAGAAAGCCTAAAAACAAGTAAACTGTTGGCAGTTTTTTTACCCTATAGACGTATATGGGAAAAAGCATTGAACAAAAATCAAAGAAATAATTCTAAAATCAACGATAACAGCTTGTCAGATCGTCAATTTATGTAAAAAAACGGTTAAACTTTAAACAAACAATTTATTGAGTGATCGTATTTTCCTCTTTCTGTACATCAAGAAATAGGAAATTAGCTCCCGTAGATATTAAAATTTCTGATTGTATTATCACAACAAATGCTCACTTTTTTAAGTAAAAAAATGAAACCACTTAATTTACTGAAAATCGCGTTACTTTTACGCAATTTATTGTTATCACAACTTGTGATAGTGGTGTAATACGCAAGTTCTGGCCTATGCCTGACAGGAATAATGTATTATTAATAATAATAATAATATTTGTGAGAATTGACAAACGAAATGTGTGATATATTCTAAAGTGAAATGGATGAATATTTTGCTTGATTCATCTATGGCAAAACATTATCACAAATACCAATCGGGAAAAAATAATCTGGGCTGCTAACGGATTTATTTCTGGGAATGAAATAATTTCATTGTAATTTTTACTGCGGTTTACTCAAGCATATTAATCCATAAATACTTGTCTCTTATCACTGCTAACGTATGAAAAACAAAACATTTGAATCCACTGCGACAGATCAGTTTGTGTGTACCAGAAATCACCTCCATTTCTAAGAGTTTGTACATAAGTGGTGAAGCTTGGAGCGCTCATTACTCTTGCAAAGCGTATGAAGTTATTAAAGCATAGAAACTGTAATTTTACACGTCAGTGAAGAGATGTTTATACTTCTTCCGCATGTACTCACTGCTATTAGTCGAGCAACACGTAATCTTCAGCATGAATAAACAATACTTGATCTAATTCATATTCATGAAACTCGGTATATATTGCATTTCGATTGTTGATTTACGATCCTGGTTTCCATATAATTGATCGTGTCGAGGTGTTAACTAATTACTGGATTAAATTAATCATTGTTCCGTTACTGAATCAAATATTTGTTGTGAGCTCATAAACTTTCGTATGTTTATTGCATTTATTCAACAATAACCGAGGTCGTGTTGTCGGTTCTTAACGTGAGCAGTGTTTGCGTAGTAGAACTTATAATTTTGAGGGAGATATAATTTCAAGCACAATATTAAATTGTTGTATATTTAATTGTAATCGTTGCTTCATATAATAGTCTTTTATATAATAGGTTTTTTGCCTTTAAGTTAAATTCTTGGATTAATGTACGAAATAAAGCTACACTTATGTTTTACTGTCATGTAGCTGAAAGTAAGCCTAAATAACGCTGCTGTGATTCGAAGGAAAATATTTTAGACGTCAGATTTCCATAAAGGTAGCATCAATATCTATGAATATCGAATACTGTTAAATCTGACAGGGTCATTTTTTGGAATGTAAAATCTATTCACCAAGTTTACGAAGTATCAGAATTAAGAGAGAGAAAAAAAAAACAATATAAGTCTAAACTACAAGTGGAGTGATTTAAATTATAATGTTGAGCACTTTCTAGATAATAAAAACTAATTTTAATTCAAACATCTAATCGGTAAGAAACGGAAGATAATTTCATGAAATCTGCAGAGAGGGGTAAACATGGTTAGTGTCAAATCAGTAAGAAATATGATGGTCAAAGATAAATGTTACTCGCTGTGTTCTAGTGACAGTATAGTAGGAATAAAGTGAAGAAATCGAACTCTAGTGATAACTATTGCAGTGTGTGATAATGTCGAAATTGGATCCAACGTGTTATGTAAGGTAAAATACAGTGAAATATGCAACAATCATCGAGTTCCTACTACCATATTAACTTAACACAGTCTACTGCTATCTAATCGTAATTCAGGTTGTCACCTTTAGTTTAGGAGGTAAGATATCATTTATTTGCTATAAATTAATATGGTTGAATGAAGCTTCCATTCAAGTAATTTATCGTATTTCAACTTCTACCATGTGTTGTGCTTAGTTCTAGTACCCAGAACGGTGATTTCAAGTTAACGGGAATTAACATAAAATTAGCAATGAAATCTGCACCCCTAACTGGTGATGTGTGTTGGACAGTATATTTCAGTTCTCGGGCTCTTAATCTCAAATGACATCAAGAGGCCTCAAAGCTTCAGATTTCAGAAAATAACATGATTGATTGTACACATATCGTAAGTTACGAAGTCAGTAGGCCTATTTAGCGTAAAATCTTAATGGGTGACGACTTGCGATGGTGTTGTGAAATATTCTTTCATAGAATACAGAAATTATCATGTTGTAATTATTAATAAATTTACATAATATGGCAGTTTGTGTATGTTTGTGTGTTGTTGTGTATGTGTATGTGTTGTTGTGTATGTGTGTGTGTTGTTGTGTATGTGTGTGTGTTGTTGTGTATGTGTGTGTGTTGTTGTGTATGTGTGTGTGTTGTTGTGTATGTGTGTGTGTTGTTGTGTATGTGTGTGTGTGTGTGTGTGTGTGTGGAAAGACACTATTAGAGTGTTTTCAGAAATTTTTGTTTAGTTTGTTGCAGTTATCGCAGATACCTGAAGCCTATGACTGTCACTATTCTACTGTGTCAGAAGTTGAATTGTACTTTTCAACCACCGCGCTTTCGCTGTGTAGTGCGAAAGCAGGGAACACGGGGTGCTATTCCACATCCGCGGGGAGGGTGCTTATTGTTTAACGGCCTGGGTCACTCTGTGGGCCGTGGGAAGTAACATGCATTAACTTTTCATCAGTCGGGCTCTCAGTTCACTGTGCATCAGGCTAGCCAACCCGCGGCCACAAATACCCAACGGACTAACGCGGTTACAATATTTCCCTGCGGTATAATTTATTTATCGCTGGTTTCGAAACGTGCGTCATATTATCGTGCACAGCCATATTTAAATATTTAACGTAAACATTTTCAGTAAACTATTTACTAATTTCTAACGTCGACACAGCTTTCGACTAATAGGTAGAACATGTAACTATAGCATATACTGTTGTATTAACCGTTTGTCGACATCCTCTAATTTAATATCAAAGGAAGTTTAAAATTCAGACTTTAGTCGTCCTGATAACATATACCCGAATATTAAGAGTGGACAGACTGTAGTGATTTCACATTTGCTCTTTCTTGAGGCCATCTTGGTGTCTTGCAGATTTTTTTGATTCGTGCCATATTCGTTTATAGCAATTATATATCTAGAATTATGGATGTCATCTTCGATGATACTGGTGGAGGTTACAATTAACGGATTAAACGATACATCTATCTTAAGAAATCATGTTCAAAATGCTGCCAGTTGCTAACTTCTGTACGCGGAAAAAATATATGATTTACGAGGCAAGTAAACATAAGCAATTGTTGAAGACGTTCTTCAAAATCTTATTAAGAGGGTTATACATTTATTGGCTTGCCGTTACTAGATGGTAGTAAGAAAAAACGTTGCACCGAGGGTGGTGGGTTAGCGGTTAACGCTCTGACCTTGAATTCGGTAGGCTACCGGTCGAATCTTACTCCGGGCATCCAGATTTCGGTTTTCCATGGTTTCCCCAAATGCCACGATGCTTCCTTCAAAAATGCCATGGCCGAATTCCTTCCCATTCCTTGTCCCCAGTCCCATCCCGCCTCTAATGACCTAGACGACGACTAGGCGTAAAACCATAAGAAAAAAAAGTTTCCAAAAGAATTTGATCTACATACTAATTAAAGCAAGACAAAAGTTCTTAAATGTAAAAGAAATAATCAATATAAGACAAATATAAAAACCAAAGGAGAGGTAGTAAAATGAGTTTTCTTTCTTTTTTTTTTTTTTTTACTTATTGCTTTACGCCTCGTCAATGGCTAAGGTCATTAGATGCGGGGGAGTACTCTTGTTTGAGACTACACTAGTATTCATGACAGAACACTCTCAAAAACAAAGAGCGGTATTCACGAAAACTATAAAATTCTTACGTAAAATTCACAGAAAACTTTCCGAATCTATATTCCCACTGATTTGTCGAAGTAAGGCTTGAACCTAAGGAGCCCTAAAAATAAAAGTAACCGTGATTTTGGTACTATAGAAGGAGCTTAAAAACGAACGGTAGATGAAGCAATAAATTAACGTGTCCTTGAAATGAGGAGTGAGTAAAGAATTTCGCAGGAGCGTTTCACTACATGATTTGAAATCAGGGTAGAACACGTTTTAAAATTCGCTGGATGGTTAATTTGTTAATGGATATCGAGTGAAATAACCGTGATTGAAGGTGAAAATTCTGTTTAAATTAGCGCAATTCACTTAGTTTGGAGATTTTCCCTTCACTTCATCGTCGTCGTTGAGCTGATTACAGGCAAAGGGGATTGAGTAAAAGGAACGAGTAGGAATTGCGTTTTGAAGGAACCATACCTGCATTCGCCTGGATTGATTTTACAAAAACATGGATAGTCAAAATCTGGATGGCCAGATGAAAATACCACCTCGAAGAACGTTATGGCTTATCAATAACAGGGACATTAAAGCTCGGAAAGGATTGAAAGCCATGAATGGGAGTGAAATTTGTCATAGACTGTATGTCAGAAACTTGCAAGCTTACACCTGGAGCGATTTAGGGATGCTATGGAAAACCGAAATCTAGATGTGCGAACCGTATAAACACTATCTACCAAAAAGTAAGATGACACCTATGAAGATATGTGATTCAATACCACGGTCAGCTTGTGTGGTCGCCATATGTTGCAGGCAGGTGTAAAACCAGTTGACAAGGAAATGGTAGGATGTACTGATACTTCGATAAGGGCGTCTTTGTGGGTTGCAATTTCAGCAGGCTCTCTAGCCGGGTGATTGCTGTGAAAGTTATCAGGCCCAAATCAACGGTTCCACTCGTCCGGCGTAAGTGGAAGATAGCTATAGGTTGTATCAGTGCTACATGTTCTGGGCGACCTCTAATTTTGACCGACAGAAATCGCAAAACCTTGAAATGTAAAGTTATCAAAAATAGGGAACAGGCCAGGCTACCTTGCAACAGGAGTATCAAGCAGCAAGCAGAGTATCGGTTTTCACTGGAAAATTGAGCACAGAGACCAAATGACACCGATATTTTGGAAGAGCTGCTCCACATACAGCGTGTTTCAAAAATGACCGGTATATTTAAAAAATCTATAAAAACTAAACGGGCAGCGATAGAAATACTCCGTTTGTTGCAATAAGCTTGGGACAAAAGTAAATTTTCAGGCCAACAAACTTTCGGAATTAGTTACAATTTTCAACAACAGATGGCGCTGCAGTCTGGAAAAATCAAAAGTTCTAAGGAATGAACAATTTTTTACAGCAAACTTGCAATCTGTCAACAGCACACGCTTACAGCAGAAAGACGACTTACATAATGGCGAACTCACAGACTGCGTTTACTTCTATATCTTTCAAATCACCTGCAGCGCCATCTGTTGTTGAAAATTGTAACTAATTTCGAAAGTTTGTCTGCCTGAAAATTTACCTTTGTCCCAAGCTTATTGCAACAAACGGAGTATTTCTATCGCTGCCCGTTTAGTTTTTAATGATTTTTCAAATATACCGGTCATTTTTGAAACACCCGGCAAGTGCCACAACACGATAAACAACAAAGCTCGGCTACTCGGGTGGTGTTTGGACACTGGACACTGGACCAGTTGAAATCGGTTCTGTGGAGTGAAGAGTCAAGGTTTACATCATTCCGTTCAGATGGAAGTGTATGGGTATGTCTTCTGTCGGAATGTATAGTGGCAACTAAGAAATTTTGTGGTAGTAGGAGGATGGTGTGGTGCTGTTTCACGACCTTCGGCATAGGACCATTGGTGTCCATGTTAGCATAACCACAGAGTTCTATTGTGTATAATGAAATGCTTCCAACATTATGGAATGGACCTGCATTAATTCCAGGATGACAGTGCAAGGTGCCAAGTTTCAAGGGCTACTATGCAGTGGTACGCCGACACAATGAACTCCGATTGCAATCCCCCCCAGGGGTCTAACAACAGCATTGTCGAACATCTTTAGGACGAATTAGATCCCTGGGTGAGCACTCGACAGCCTAAAATTCATTGCACAACTCATGGAATGGTTGCAAGAGGTATGGTTGACAAATAGATCCCTTTGGAAGTCTTAAAAACACTCGTAGAGAACATGTCACACATGCTGGCTGCTGTTATAGCAGCAAGAGGTGGCCCTGCGAGATTCTAACGGGGTGACAACCACCAAGCAATCGTTGTGGACTGGTGTCCAATTACTTTTTGATCATTGTACCATTATTTGTACCATTTTGTAGTATATTGGATTTGTGTTTATCTTTTAAAATTTTGCTAAGCATAAAATGCTATTACAGTATTAAGAAATAACGGTTCCTTGTAGAATCTAGTGATCAAACCTTCAGATTTTACAGGTAAATAAATAAATAAAATAATAATAATAATAATAATTTTTGATCAATAGTGTAGACTCCATGTTCATTAGAACGCCAGGAACAAAAGTTAATCGTTCACCAATCAATCTCAGTGTGGTAGGTTGAAATGGGTGTGTTCAGATGAAGCATAAGAAGAGCTTGAATAGTGCATGGAAGGATCTAGCACTAATAGTAACTTCGTATGGTCACTTTAGAAACTCGTTGACCGAGTTTCTTATCGACTACGCAATCCATATCTGCTGTTGCCGCTATCCTAAACCAGTAATACTATCTCGTATAGGGGGCCTACAATTAAACGTGAAATCCAATCCACAGACGTTTTCTGACCTACGTCACATAAATATAGCAAGCTTTGCCAAATGTCGAGTTAAAAGTCGTTAAAAATCCCAGACGAAATCTGATTTGAAGCGGGAGCATTTCAATCTCCAGGCATATGTTATTAATCACTGAAACACCAGACCACTCAACAGAAATCATTCTCGAAAGCACTGCCGGATCAGTTCTTCCTTATGCAACGTTTCGACAACAGCCTCTTGTCTTCATCAGGCAAAAAGGGCAAAGTTGACATTGCAACAGCAAGACACTGGCTGTTGACGAACGTCGCATATGGAAGAACTGACCCGGCAGAACACCCGAGAAGAATTTCTGTCATCTGTACTCCGGGAAAGACTCAATTCTCACACCAGACCACTCAATAGAATATGGAAACTGGTGGTGGGAAAAAAAAAATAACTTGTGTAAATCATCCCCCACGTTCACGAAGTGATTGACTCCTCCACACACGAAGCCTGAATCACAGCGACGAAATAGTATTCGTATTTGTCGAGTTCGGCGTGGGATTAGTGCTCTCTGCTGACTTTGTTTGCGTCACGCCGCAGAGTCATTTGTCTCCATTGTATACGGCGGCAGGTATGGCGGGCAGGCAGTTCCAAGTTTTATCCTGTAACCCACAGGTCCGCGCCCCACAATAGAATGTGCGTGATTTATGGTATGGCGTTGCAGTCGCTTTTCAATATTGGGAGCGGCATTACGTGGAAACTATAATACAGAATTTGGCTGCGGCAAAACCACCGCTACTGTAAATAAAGATTCCTGGCTCGAGGAGTTACAACTGACGAACTGTGGAGACAATTTGGAAATTTTACAGTAATTACAAATACAGATATCAGACAGGAACATTTCTTAAACAAAATGAAAAGTTTTTAAGCGTTTTACTGAATTTGTTGTTATTATCTATATATATAAAAGAAAGTCGTGTTAGTTACACTATTTATAACACAAGAACAATTGTACCGATTTGGCTGAAAATTAGTTCGGAGGTAGCTTAGAACCAGGAGATGGACATAGGATATATATAAGTCACTATAAAACATGGTATAACAAAAACGCATCTGACTTGGAATAACAAAACATCAAAGAGAATACAAGTCACTATAAAACATGGTATAACAAAAACGAATCTGACTTGGAATAACAAAACTCAAATGACAGCTAGATGTAATTTTTTCTATGGTTAAGTATCGTTGAAAAAATTTGGTAATTATAAATTTTGTCCGAAATCAATAATCGGTAATTTGTATTCTCTTGAATTATCATTAACAATGCCGCTCCGTAGTAATCATGCTTCGAAACATAAACCAACCAAAACTGTGCAACTTTACGCGTTTGGTGGTAAGTAAATTGATGAACAATGTGATTTACGCGACGATACTCAAAGGGAAATTCGAAGGTGAGCAAGATCTCATTCAGAGGATCCCGATGATCCCAACCGATATGCCGTTTGAGTTTAAAAGACTTCAATTTCCGATCCGTCTTACATGCACCATGACCATTAACAAATCACAAGGCCAATCCTTGAAAGTTTGTGGTTTGAAGCTGGAATATCCATGTTAAAACCATAGTCAATTATATGTGGCATGTTCACGGGTCGGAAGATCATCTGCGTTGTTTGTTCTTGCACCTGGTAACAAAACAAAAAATGTCGTGTATCACAAGGTACTTAACTGAAGAGTGCAACCTATGCACCAAAATACATGAACAAAAAATAATCATTAAAATACTTAATTTTTTATTTGTATTTCCTAATAAAAAATGAACTTAATAAAATCAAAAATCTGCTTATTTATTGCCTCTTAGGCGGAACAGAGTTCGCCGGGTCAGCTAGTTTTTGTATAAAAATTAAAATGTTTGATTAAGTCAGAGAGTTGTTATAATTTTACTTTTGGTTACAATGTTTTTTCAACATTGAGACTAGAGAGTAGACGAGAAGATTTGTTTATTGTACATAATGTGTGGTTTTCCATACTTGTAGCCTATTCGTTCGCTTAAATGGAAGTCATATTTTGTATCAAGATTTTTGAGCTGAGCGCATAGAGACGTTAACAGTAAAATATGTTCGGATAACTTAATACTTGATGGGAAGACACATTATGGGAGAATGCCTTCATAATTTTCTAATATACAAATATCGTAGAAATAATAATAATAAATTCTGGTGCAATGCAAAAGCACATGATGACCCAACCAACAATCTCACACATATTAAGAGAGATACATGTGTTTGACAAGGCACCTTGTCTCACCTGAGCACAGGAAAATACTAGGCTGTTGATTTTTTTTTTTTAAACTACTTAACGTCTCTTAACAGCGAGGTCTTTAGAGACGGGAAAGGATGGGGGACAAGGAATGGGAAGGAATTCGGCCATGGCGTTTCGAAGGAAGCATCCCGGCATTTTCTGGAGTGATTTGGGAAACCATAAAAAACCCAAATCTGGTTACCCCGGATGGGGATTCGAACCGCCGTCCCCCGAATGCGAGGCCAGAACGCTAACCGTTACACCACCACACTCGGTACGCTGTTGGCGACGGAAGAAACGGTGCATCGAAAGCATTGTAGTTCCCCATGGTATGTGTTCGTAATGAAGCCTTAAGGAAGGCCGTAACTACCATATACATTATTCAATACTGCTAGTTATTGCACGGTTTTGTTCTGGTATTATACACGTAATCTATATGCTGGACAGCCATGTAATACGAAACAACGGAAGGCAGCTGTACGACCGAGTGCCTTAGATCGCTGTTATACCGAAAATGAAAAAGATGAACATACTGCGAATTGCGTTCTGATCATCATTTTTATTGCAGTTTTTTGCTAATTTTACTGGCGCACGTTGAGAAGTTCCTCAATTTTTGTCGAAAACACAGATTTGAAGTATATACCACGGGAGTCTGCTCTGAGCCGTCGAACAGTGCGGATCGTTTCCTTGTTTACGCGCGAGCCGTTCTAAGTGGTGCGAGCAAGCTATCGGACTTCGTGTCTACACAGTGGTTAGTGTTTCTTCGAGCTTAAGTTACCGCTTCTGTTCAACTACACAACAGGTGGGAGATAGTGGGTGAATAGTGCAAGAGGTGTAAGCCTAAGGGCTTACAGGATGCAGGAGGACTCGGAAGGGAGCACAGCAGAGGAAACAGCGGATGCTATCGCCTCGGCCCTTCAAGTGTGCTATGCGCCGATCGAAGTTGACATCGTAAGTACGCCGCCCATTGCACTCCCAGATTCTGAAAAGACAACAGTTATAAAGAAACGCAAGCTACGTGCGTATGCCGACACAGAACAGCCTGCATGCATAAGTACCAGATGTGAAAGAGCCCCAACTGGGGAAATTGACCTAAATATTAATATTAATAATGTGCCAGTTATACCTACTAACCCCGCAATTGCCGCAAGCGTTTCAGGAAGTGAAGAGATAGCCCAATCAGAAATACCAATAACAACTTATACTAGCAATAGCAGCCAAAACGCAATAGCTATGGGAACTAGGGATTTACCAACAGTCAATTCCGCAAATGTGCAAGCAGCTTCTACATTGGGAGAAGAGAAATTTAGGTATTCAGAACATGACACCGGTCCATTCATAGTCTATGCAGAACAGATAAATACAGAAGAGCACCCAAATAGGGGCGCCCTCGGACGTCTTCATCCCATGTCCGTTGGTAAATTTATCAGGAATTCCATCCCAGCAATGAACCATTCGATCCTTAACATATCAATCAAGGGGAGGAACCGTGTTCAGATTGAATTTAATAACTATAAGGCAGCAAACAGCCTGGCATCAGTCACCAATCACCCTCAGAATATAAAATTTTTTATACCACGCTATTGTACTGTTAAAGAGGGGGTAATAAGAGGGGTAGATACTAGATTAACTGAAGAAGAAATACTAAATGTCATAGATTCCGATATTGAAGTGATAGCAGCCAGAAGACTAAAGCGTAAGATCACAATCGACGGAATACATCAGTGGATACCGCGGCAAATGGTATGCATTACATTCAAAGGACAGACCCTCCCACCACATGTCTTCATTCACTACACCAGATGCCAAGTCGAACCATATGTTCAAAGAGTAACTCAGTGTTATAAGTGTTTGAGATATGGTCATGTCAACAAGCACTGTCACAGCAATGCTAGATGCGCTAAATGCGGAGAGGCCCATGAAACATCCGGGTGCAACAAAACTAACAACTTCCACTGTGCAATATGTAGGGGAGACCATATAGCAACATCAAGCTCCTGCCCAGAGTTTGTGAAACAAAAGCGCATCAAAACCCACATGGCCTATAACAACCTTACGTTAGAACAAGCCACAGCTCTAGAAAACCCAACTTCCTACGCTAAACAAGCTGCCAGGCTTCCCTTTACCCCAGACACCTCCAGCTTCCCCCCAATGCATATACCTAAACCCGGAAGTTCAATATCCACCCCCATTCAAGCACGGGCAATAGCGAGGCCAACCCCTAACTTGCAAGAACGATTCAATAAGCAAGCCAGAACTGAGCCTCCTTCCAAGCAGCAGGCGACCAGAAGCCAAAACATAAAGATTCCATCAGATTTGTACTTTGACCATGGACCCACCACATCTGCCCCGATAAACTACAACCCCTATAGGCCCCAGATCTTCGAAAGGGAAGAACCCCTCATAGATAAGGTGGTCTACATTGGTTTCCTCGCTGCTGAAGATGGTTAATACAGGCGTTATGCCAGATATAAGAGAGTTCATCAGAAAATCCTTAGTGCTCAATAATAATGGCGAAGTGCAATAACTTCATGCAGTGGAACATTCGGTCAGTCAGATCTATTAAGGAAAACCTATTATACCTCCTCCAAGAAAAATTCCATTGCAGTTGCGGGATTAATGGAAACGTGGTTGAAACCTGACAACCACTTCTCTTGTACAGGATACAATGTGATTCGGTCGGATCGATCAGACGGTTACGGAGGAGTCGCTCTTTTGATCAAAAGTGGAATACAGTATGATGAAATTCAGTTCACTCGCAGGGATCGAATTTGCAAGTATGTGCAGCCAACGTAGAATATGACAGCAGAACCACAGAAAAATAGCAGTTGCTTCAATTTATAGATCTCCTCAAACTCCAGTGTCCAAAAGAGAACTTCGTCAGGTAATAGAGCAATTATCCCCCCCAATGCTTATTATGACGGACCTTAACGCCCACCACCATCAGTGGGGAAGTGAATCCAGCTGCGCAGTAGGCAAAGTGGTAATAGATTTACTGGAAGAAATGAACCTTAGTCTTACTGAACGATGGATCAGAAACAAGATACACAGAGCAACAGAACGTAGATCGGCAGTCGATATCTCACTCATCTCGCCGGGATTGGCCATGGACATAGAATGGAAGACCTCCCAGACCCATCGGGATCTGACCATTTTCCAATCACAATGTCCCCACCTGACCAGAGATTCAAGACCACTCCTCCGTCTCCCACTTACAAGTGGAACACAAGGAGAGCTACTGGCCACTATATAAACAGTTCATAACAGATAAACTAGAAAACTTTAGCACGTCAGATGACCCCAAAAATGACTACCTCTCCTTCACACAATTATGGATCAAGCGGCCCAAGTATCCATCCCAGAAAATAAACAGAGAAAGACGCCACATAGACACAGCCCGAAATGGTGGGATGAAGAGTGCACTAAAGCGATAAAAGACAGAAAGAAGGCGTTAGCGCAATATAAAGGACAGGCAACGGACGAACAATACATACTCTTAAACAAGATACAAGCTTCCACGAAACGCCTTCTGAAGAAGAAGAAAAGAGAATACTGGCAAAATTTTTGTAAGTCTCTGAACAAAGACGTGCCAACTAAACTACTATGGAGACAGGTTAAAGGAATTCAGCGCAAGACAACGCAATCAAACAAACACATCTCCACTGCGACGGCCATGGACCTCCTTTGCTCTTTGGCTCCAGACTGGTGCCCAGAAAAGGAAGTCGACATTCAGAACCCGGAAGCAGACCACCCTTTGCTTCAACCTTTCACAATAGAGGAATTGGAAAGTGCACTCAAAAAATCTAGTAACACCGCTCCAGGAATGGACCAAATACAGTATTCGATGATAGATAACCTCCCCAGAGAAGGCAAAGACTTGTTCCTCAAAATTATGTACAGGGTCTGGATGGAGAGAGTCCACATTCCCCCACTAAAAGCAATAAGAGTGGTCCCAATCCACAAACCTCACAAAAACCCCAGTGACAGCGGATCATACCGGCCAATTTCACTCCTGTCATGCTCCTTGAAAATGTTAGAACGGATGATTAAACTCAGACTGGAGTGGTATGTAGAACATCATCACCTTCTACCAGAAACCCTGCTTGGCTTCAGAAAGGGGAAAGGCACAAATGAAATCATAGCACAACTAGTGACAGATATCCAAATCAGTAATGGAGAAAACTTTTACCTGATGGCCCTATTCACCGATATATCCAAAGCATACGACAACGTTGTTCTCCCTCTACTGGCGGAAAACTTAGACAGTTGCCTCTCCCGGAAACTTTCGTGGCGAATCTAATAGCGCTGCTGGAAAATAGAGAGCTGTTCATAATTGGAGGTGAAGTAGTCGGACCCAGGTCTTACAAGTAAAGGACTGCCTCAGGGATCTATATTGTCCCCCTTCTCTTCAATATCTAGGTCAGTGACCTCCACTCAAAGATACCTCGGGAAGTAAATTGTTACAATACGCGGACGATGTTTGCCTTTACATCAGCCAGCGGACATTACAAGCCTGTAAGACAAGGTTAGACATCGCAATGGACAAAATGAAGGCTTGGATGATACGCCATGGCTTCGTCCTTTCTACAGAAAGTCCGTAGTCTGCATATTTACAAGACATAGGATACCGCACATAACTGAAATCTCACTGGGAGCCCACTCTTTCCAGTAAAGAAAACAGTCTCATACCTAGGCTTGAAAAGTGGACTCGAACCTAAATGGTCCAATCATATATCTTACATCATCGAAAAAAGTGAAGCAGCCATGAATCTAATTAGAGCCATTACCGGCAAAACCTGGGGAGCGGAAAGAGAACTCAACATGAGACTTTATCGATCGCTCGTAAGACCACATTACGATTATGGCTGTATATGCTTTGGATCCGCATCGAAAGAGTTGTTGAAGAGACTAGATAAATCACAATATAAAGCACTGAGACTATGTACTGGGGCCATGGCATCTACGCCTACAAACGCCTTGTTGGTCGAATGCCTCGAACCACCACTACACATTAGGCGAACATACCTCTCCAGAAAATTCATACTAAAGCAATTAGAACTCGAAGAGAATCCGCTGTTGGAAAAGTTATTCAGTATTATCGGCACAGTACTCAGAACGTGCGTACTGGAAGAAGAAAACTAGTCCACCCCTAGCAAGAGCATATGAGGACCTAAAGATATACTCCACAAAAATATACCGAGCTCAACTATTACCTGTCTATTCAGGAAGAATGCCCATTACCACTCTGAAATTGGACATCCGAACCAACATTAAATATCTGGAAGGGAGCGAAAGGAACAATGTCATAATGAGGGACTACATCTCAAACCTACCAGGTAACCCAGCATGCCTGTACACAGACGGTTCCAAATCAGATCACTCAGTGGGATGCGCATTTGTGGATACGACAAACAACAAGTCGGAAACCTACAGCCTACCGGAAGAAGCAACGGTCTTCACAGCGGAACTACTTGCAATGGTCAAAGCTCTAGAATATTGCACAAAACTGCAAAGCCCGAGAATAGCAATAATAACAGACTCCCTGTCCGCTGTTAACAAACTAAACAACATCTCCAAAGACAATGGCAGATGTTGGTTGGCCTTTGAAATACTTCGATTAGTGTCCAAACTTAGAGAGAAAGGCACGGAGATCACTTTCATTTGGTCCAAAGGACACGCAGGTATTACAGGTAATGAGCAAGCAGACAGACTAGCCAAAGAAGCTGCACTAAGCGGAAACAAAACTCAACCTCGTTTCCGGCATCGGATCTATTACCAGCGATTCGACGCGATGTCAAGAAAGAATGGGCCAACGAATGGAAGACAAGTGACCTCCATAAAGGTCAACATTACCGACAGATCCATCCCTCAATTCCAAGAGCTCATTGGTACTCCAACCGGATACTGTCCAGAGGACTCTCAACATTCATAGGCAAGGCTGAAGTTTAACCACGGGCGGTTCAAATCGCATCTGTTCAAAATCAACGTAGTTAACTCGCCCTTCTGCGAATGTGAAGCAAATATTTTGGAGGACGTCGACCACCTTTTCTTCGCATGCAAGCGCCACTGGAACAAATCTACACAATTAATATTGGACTTACAAAGACACGGGGCTGAACTTCCCACCAAAATCCAACATCTTCTTCAGAAACAAGAACCGGAAATCTATATAAGCCTCTATAGATTTGCCAAGGAAAATCACATAGATATTTGATCCTTGTAATAAATATCTGTACAGGAAAAGTGTTGCTCATGAATTTATAACACAAGATGTAATCCAACTTTACCATAAGAGTTTTAGTTCTAACTTAGCAGGATAACAAGTAAACAGATTATAGGATGAGATTGGTACTCTTAACTAGACAACATAACAAGTAAATCAATTGTTCGATAAGTGTAAATGTATAACCGAATAATACAACATGTAAATCAGTTGTACGCTAAGAGTTTTATGCCTAATCTGGCAACGCAATATGTAAACCAAGTGCACTGTAAGAGCTCCATTTTCATTTACTTAGGTTAACATATAAATCAGTCGTATAGTATGAGTTGTATTTTTAAAGGTATAACATAATATGTAAATCTATTGCACCACAAGAGTAGTACTGTTATCCTTGAAATATAAGATGTAAATAAATGCTAGTTTAAGAGTTTTATTTCGAACTTTGTAAATTACCAGGCAAATCAACTATATGTCAAGAATCATATTCCAAAATTAATAATAAAAAGCACGGTAGGAGTTGTACTCCTGGCATCACTACACAATATGTAAACCAAAATATGGTATTGTATGATATTTTACTGTATTGTAATTGGTTGTATTACAGTATATGGCACTTTATTGCATTGTATTGTCCTGTATAGTATTGTATTGCTCTGTAATGTATTGTATGTTTCGGTATTGTTTTGTTCTGTATTGTATGGTATCGTACTGTAAGAATTGCACCTCTAACCTTGTACCATCAATATGTAAAGGTATTTTTGGCTGTATGGACTCTGTCCTTTTGCCAATAAATAATATAAAAAAAAAAAAAAAGTATATACCAGAAACGCAACAAGCTATTTATAGGCGGCAGCGATCCAAGACATTTCCTCGGTTCCACCCGCACAAGGAAGATAACATAGTTAAACACTAATTAGCATTATTTTACGATTTTCTTTATTTAATGTTACATCGTTAACGAACCACTTATTTTTAACTATATATATATATATATATTTTACGGTCGATAAGGCATTACAGAATGTGTACTCATAAAATATAGAAAACAAAAGGAAAATTCTACTGCTTCATACCTGAAAAATGTAATACCTGAGGAAGCGTGCTTAAAATTCTTCTCAACTTCAACATACCTGAAATACCGAAGGATTGCTTCCGGAAAATTTAAATCTAACAAATTATTTACCTGATTAAAAAATTCTTGTGCTGATGGAATGCACACTTCATAATAATGTAAATGTGTAAAATTAAAAGGTAAATATGAATCAAAAGCAATTTTCACTTTTCAGATTTTTTACATTCTTCTTTATCTTCGTTATCTGTCTTTTCACTACGTCATATCAACTAAAATCCTGCAGATATTTGCACAAAGTTGATTATACGGTCAGTCCTATTTCTGATCTTAGCTTTTTGCGTAAAGAAGATTTGCTTGGTGCATCAGAATTTCAGTTATCGAACTCAATGGGATTCCACTGAAGAAGGTTGAGTTGAGCTTCTATAAGCTGAAACCCGTATGGTAACATATACTTGAAGGAAATGTTTGTCATCATTGTGAGATAAATTCAAGTTAGAAACTCGTTTCACTTAGTTAGTTCGTAACACAATATTAACACCACTAAAAAGTGTGTCGAATTAATTATCAAAATTCTAAAAATCTGCATTGATTTTGTTGTATGTTGATACGAGGAAAACTAAGTAGAAGCTCAGTTAATGAAGTTACTATAGATCAAATTTAATGCCAGAAGACTTTCGTTTCTTTTACTGGAAGTGAATAGTTTTCCTCTGGCATAGTAGTTGATACAGGAACACATGGTCAGTTGGCTAGTTTGGGAGAAAATTTAAAAAATTATGTATAGTGTTGATAGCAAGTTAGGTGTAAATTGCACAATTTGAGACAGGTAAGTTTTAAATTGCACAATTTGATACAGGTAAGTTTTAAATTGCTTACAGCAGACGAAATTCATAGAGTTTTTTTTTTTTTTTTTTTTTTTTTTTGCTTATGTATTTATGTCTCATTGACATCAAGGAACCATTCCGACATTCGCCTGGAGTGATTTGGGGGAACCATGAAAAACCAAAACCAGGATGGTCGAACGGGGTATCATACACATGTCCTCCCGTGTGCCCATGACCCACCACGCTCAGTAAATGCATAATGCTGTGAAATATTTCTCCTATTGCTAGGAGCTTTATTGCTCGTCGACGTTACTTATACGAGGGCTGTCCAGAAAGTAACAGACGTGTTGTAATAAAAAATAAACAAAGTGAAAAAACGATTTTTATTATATACGTTTTAGAGGTAAACTCTTAGGCTATTTTTCAACATAATCGCCATTTAAATTAAGGCACTTATCATAACGTGGTACAAGCTTTTCGATACCCCCTCTATAGAAATTTGCCGCCTGAGACTTCAACCACTGGTTTACACCGGCATGCAGTTGAGCGTCAGTTTCAAACCGTTGTGTTGCGAGCCACGTCTTCATCGCCGGGAACAGGTGGTAGTCGCTCGGTGCCAAATCCGGGCTGTACGGCGGGTGATTGAAAACTTCCCATCCAAAACCATCCAAGAGCTCTTGGGTACGATTGGACGTGTGTGGACGAGCGTTGTCGTGGAGAAACAAAACTTTCTCACTGAGTTTTCCCCGACGCTTGTTTTGTATCGCGCGTCTTAATGTTCTGAGTGTTTCGCAATACCTTTCTGAAGTGATTGTTTGGCCACGTTCAAGAAATTCAACGAGAATCACACCCTTAGCATCCCAAACCACAGTAGCCATAATTTTTCCTGCTGACAGCGTTTGCAGACACTTCCTCGGTTTCTTGGGCGAATGCGTGTGTCCCCATTCCATAGACTGCCGTTTTGTTTCACAGGTGACGTGCTTTACCCAAGTCTCGTCGCCAGTTACGATACGATCGATAACTTGGTTTCCAGTTTTGGCGTAGTCTTCCAGAAACGTCAGTGCTGCAGCAAGTCTCTGTTTTTTGTGGTCTTCTGTTAAGATTTTCGGAATCTACCTGGCACAAAATTTGTGGTAACGAAGTTTACCAACCACAATCTCATGAACTAAACTCCGTGAAATTTGGGGGAAATGTTCTGAAAGCTCCGTAATCGTGAAACGACGATTTTCACGGATTTTTTCGTTGATTTTCACCACCAGTTCATCACTCACAACACTAGGCCTACCCATGCGGTTGTAAGACTATTGTCTTTCTTGGGGTTGACATGATACTTACTTACTGTAGACCGA
Organism: Vandiemenella viatica; assembly: GCA_031002005.1. Classification (NCBI taxonomy): domain Eukaryota; kingdom Metazoa; phylum Arthropoda; class Insecta; order Orthoptera; family Morabidae; genus Vandiemenella; species Vandiemenella viatica. The sequence goes on along the minus strand of JARYHS010013631.1, from coordinate 147,637,635 downwards.
ACTTCGTGCTTGCTAAAATTTTAATTACTAACATACAGCACTAGAAGCCGGATAGATGAGTTCGTAGTCGCCGCCGGTCGCCAGATAGGGTCCAAACCAGTCCGATAAAAGTGTGAGGATAACTAATTAAGAGAAACCTTCAAGTATAAAGTAATGAAAATCAGTTCTCCACACGTTTATTAAAATAAAGTACACATCGAACCAGTTGGCCACTATCAGAATTTAGATGATAAGGCTATTGAAACTTCGTAATCCGTCGATTGCAAGATTCTTAGAAAAAAAAGGAAAGTTATTAATCCATTCAGTCCACACTAAATTACTTTCGATGCCACACTTCACTGTTCTGGTATCTCAACACACTATTCAAATCAATTTAAAACAGACGTCGCAATGGTTAAACTAGTTCATTCTTCTTCTTACTTCATGCTACACCCGCACAGTTCGTATAGCGTCTCACATTACGCGCCATACCTCGATAACGACTGACTTTAAACAATGTAGTCATGCGCTCATTTCGGAGCGGCGGAATGCTACTGTTATGTTACACGGTCCTCATCGTGAACATTGGTTCGACCATTTTTAAAATCAATGCACCATTGCCTCACTCGGCTTTCACTGATTATTCCTTGGCCTAACACATCACAAATCTGGCGATAAATTTCAATTGGTTTGTGATTTTTCGCCAACAAAAACCGTATTACAGCTCGCACTTCACAACTGGCGGGATTTTTAATTGCAGCGCTCATTTTAACACTCTACTGTATTCAAAGTACGATAGGAACGATGTACAAACTACCACCGCTGGTTGCGTATGAACAGTCTGACGCCAAGATGGCGGCGCTAGGAGCACCCATTGTTGCGCCAGGTCAAAACGTCTGTTACTTTCTGGACAGCCCTCGTATTTATACCGGAGAGGATTTGGAACAAGGACCGAGAAATAATTTGGTAGTGGTCCATTGAAAGATCCATCTTGACTTTCACTCACCTGGAGCGATCTCGGGATATCGTGGAAAATGGAATTCAGGAAGGCTGTATCGAGAATCAAACCAGTGACCTTCCAAATGCCATGCAATGACTTTAGCCGCATAGTCACCAAGCTTGGTTTAACGCATTAATTCTGGCGATCAGTAATTGTAGACAAGCAACTCCACTAGGGAGCGTCCATAAACCACGTATCTCCATTTTGGCCTCGTGTGAACCCCCCCCCCCCCCCTGCCCTCCCAAGAAGCCCGACTTGTCTTTTGCCTCTATCCACACCCCCTACGTGGCACGTAGCTTTTTTCCCCATTTTTCCCTAATGATTCCGAAAGACATTTTGTACTGTTTACTCTTGTCTTAAATTACTTACTGAAATATAGATACACATGCTGTTGAGTGTTCTGTACTTTATATTAACTGTTACAAATATTATGAATGAAAAGTTACGTGGCTTGGCTCGGAATCCCCCTCCCCCCACGGGGCTCAGCATAGCCTTCCAGCGAATACCCCCCCCCCCAAAAAAAAACAACATAGACACCATGCTCGGTGCGTACTTGCTATTTGGGGTCAATGTCATACCTACGACAGTAATGAGATATGGCTATCAACAAGACGTTCCTGCAGCAGTTGCTCTGCTTTATGGCATTCCTCACTGCAGGAGTTTGTCTGGGCTCGTGGGTCATGGCGCTACGGGCCAATTGGAGCGTCGCCCCTAATCAGTTGGTGGAAACTCAATTGCGTCCACCCGGCCACCTCTCTGCCGGAATGCGTCGCCTCCTGGTCAGCCGGGGCCAATTTCCTGCCGGGAATGGAGCTTCGAGGCAGCTGCGAGCGGCAAACGCGGCCGTGAAGATCTGGACTTACTGCAGTATGTGGGAGCATTAACTGATCGTCGATAGAACGAGTAACTTTGTAATAGAGCATGGTAATCAAGTCCCTGAGAAAACTTTTCTCAAATCACTACACCATCTACCGAATGAGAACAACTGATATTTCGCTGGAGGTTAAGTTGAAAGATCATTGGGCCGATTAAACTACCTGTACTCAAGTGCTGATCAGTCTGCAAGGAAGGTGGGGTTACCCACTATAGTTTGAAATTAATTCAAGTAAGTGCGAAAATTTTAGTTTTCCATACTTTCAAAAGACGTAGACTTTACTGAGTTTTACATGCATGTGTAGGGTAGTGGCTACAGTGCTGTCATAGCATTGCTAGGGTTGCCAGTTTCAGAATGTAATTTGCGTGTTTGTGGTTTTTTAAAATAATTTACTCATCAAAATTTACACTTAAAACACTTAATACAGTTACAAATAAAATGAAGGGGAAACTATTCTGTATTGTATCGGAGGAAAAATAACTCTGAAAATTCCGGCTGGCTTGTAATACAGCAATATGTCTGCAAAGTCTCGAAGTCACTTGTGTGGCTTTGACTGTTTTGTGCTTACATGCAAAATTCAAATGTGTTTACTGCTTTTGAGCATTCAATACGTTTGAAAATATTTGCTTTTAACTCTTTCGATGTCTGAGGTTAAATATGCAGCACGACTTGTATAGAAGTTATTCCAACCTGTGACTCCCTTAATCTTCAAATGAAAACTCTTCCACAAACTTAGGATTCACATCTAGTGATTGTTTATGCTCTTTTCTTAATATACGACTCCTAACATGTCGAAAAGCATTTACTCAGAACTCCTCTACAGTGAATGTATTGTTTACGTCACTCTCCATCAGTGATACCTTACCCAGTTCATTAATCACATCTTTTGTTGAATCTATGATTTGTCAAACAGTAATGTTAATTTTCTTTCAGATTTTGGCTGTACGAATGGTTCTATCTGTTACCGTAAAAAAAATAATAGTTCAAAAGTAAAATAGCGGCCACGTTGCAACAAGTTGACCTGAGAATACTTTTTCAAAATCGTATTAGTAAACCTACATGTAATAAACTTGCAACTACCAGTGTTTAATTAACTTAAATTCCGCATTATTTTATATGAAATGTAGCAAACACTAAATTCCTAATAGACAAAACAGTAAGGGATAGTATTTTGCAAACGGAAAAAATCTATGTTTGTGGTTGTAATGCATGCACTGAATTTAGGTTACAATTTTTGAAGTCAACTACATCTTGAGCAAACAGAGAATACCAACAATCGAAATCGTTTGCTACAAATACATAACCTGGAGTAGTCATTGATTCTACTGAGGTAACTTCAAATAGTGCACGATTTAAAAGTTAAATTTCAAAGAAAATCATCATAGCACGTATGCTGCGTTGGTTCGATTCAGGAATGTTGTAAAGTTATTAGACACCAAAAAACTCAATTTACAATACCTATTAAATTTCTTGTCCAGATTCTAAGTGTATTTCCCGTACTATATCATTGATTGAAAGATCGTAGAAACTGAGCAAAATCGCCATAAATCTGAAGTCAGTGTGATACTGTTCAATCTATGTCCTGGTGTGCCTGTCATTATGATTAGATTTTTAGGCGGTTTTCCCCCACAAACCAGCCCTTTACTTGGATAGTCCTCATTCACTCTCCGCTTTTAAAACAACACCTTACGAACAAAATAACCATAATTGCATCTATACCTGTGTAGCCCAGCTCAACGATGAATAAAATCGTCTCCCGAACGATTGAGTATTAGGTTGCGTAATCAAAGAGAAACCAAATAACATTTCTGTAGGTTTTCCATGTGTCACAATCAAATTGTTCAAAGAATTTGTTCCAAACTTTAAATTTACACACCTTCTAGATCCTAAACAGAATATAGAGTTTAATTTTTTTTTTAATCTTCAAGCTAGATATGCAGAGAAGTAAATTGGATATTTATTTATTTATTTGTCGTATGGCAAGCAACTAATACAATAATAAATATATACAATGACAAGAACGTTGGTAGCGTTCACAAGCTGATTTCTAATTCTTCCAGCCATTCTAAGAAGGAACTTGTAGCTCCAAAAACATCTTCATATGGTCCATCATATGAAGATGTTTTTGGAGCTAGATATGCAGAGAAGTAAATTGGATATGTATACATTTTACTACCTTGTGTCAGGTATATGAGTTTGAAATTTGTCATCAAAAGAAATACTATTATCTTTTTTTTTAAAAAAAAATACCCTGTATGTGTAAATCTTATAAATGATATTAGTTTTAGTTAATATGTCTATCTCAAAAACAATATTACCCTGGAACTTGAAATTTTTCCCCAATATCAGGCATATCATATTTTATTTAAAAAGAAAAATCTAAAAAATATTTACTTTTAATATTTTATGTACGGTTCTAGCCTGCTTTGTGGTATTTAATACAATTTTATAGAAAATACTCGCAATTCAAAGTGTATTTCATGCTAATACACCCAAAATATATGTAACAAGACAATGTCGCACATCACTGGAAAACCATGGGGCGGAAAGTATTAGATAACCTGAAAATATCTCATCCGGTTATATTTGTGACTAGCGGTTGTCATATGACCTACCAGATGCAACATGTCCGTTGAGGTCATTATGTGTTCGGAACATAACTTCACCAAGCTCGACTTGCACTACCCATTTTTATGTATTTGTCCTTCGATGATTATGCGTTTTTGCTGCTATTGTTTACTTCTCGTAACATGTCTCATGTGAAATGTATATTTAACTCAGATCTGATAAATAATCTCAATATTATATTTAGTAAAATAGCTGAGCACATAAGTAGCAAATAACCAGACAGCTTAAAAAAAATTAATATTGCTAATGTGGTATCACATGTAATATGGTATCCGTATCTTCGAAACGAAACTTTTTATAGTCCAAATGCTTCTTAGCATAACGTTTATATATTTCTGTTTTTCTATTCATTTCTTTACTGTTTTATTAGACATTGTACTTGCATCGGTTTTACGTAGTCTTGCAGTTAAGCTATACATTCATTGTTTATTATTTCCACTTTGCTTATATAAACTTTGCCCTACATTGACGGTATAATAGTGCGTTACTTTTTTGTTTTCTGTTTTTCTTTTGCTTTTTCTGTTTCTTTGTATTTGTTATCTTTTTGTCATATCCTACAACCGCCTTTTTTATGGTGAGTTTTGTTTTTTTGTTATCCGTTACAACTACAAGTATAAAATCATCTTTAGTGTTATGCATGGAAATTTTAAGTGTATTTGTACAAACATTTAATCAATTATTAACACCTACAAACTTCAAAAGGAATGGCAATACAAGATGATGATCAATGTATGTTATCGAACACCATATTGACGGCACAGTTTTCAGCGGTCTGTCCTTCTTAAATTTATCCCCAGTTTCATAATTGTTTACTTCATCTTGTCCTCGTTTGTCATTACACTGCTATGAAACTTCAATAAACTGGCAGCCTTCATGCTGCTATTAAAACTTCCATCTAAAGAGGCATAACACACATTAGCAGATACTTATACACAAGAAACCATTAGTGGCATTAGGTTTGTGTCATATGACACTGTAACGCAGCAGAATTTCATCTCCTCATTTCTCCAGTCGATGCGACAGAAGTTTCAGAAAAACAGCGGGGTAAGAAGCAGGGTGATTGAGACAGGTGGTTCGCGTGAGGGCGCTATTAAAGCACCTGACGCCCAGTATTCAACGACCGAACACCTTTTACGGCGGCTCCCTCCATTTTATGAGGGACGATAAACACAGTTCTCTGGCGAGGCGACGTTCCGTGACACTTGTAACAAAACTCTGGTTTTATATGGGCGCCCGCGGTCTCGGCACGGCCCGGATCGACGTTTACACAGGCTCCGAGAACAGTAAAACAGAGCGAGCGGTCGATACATCACAGAGCGGGAGGCTAGGCTCGACCTGTCTTAAGGGACCGCGGGCGACGTAAGGGGATCTCTGATCTCTGTCAGCGGTCTCGATATATGATACCGCAGGGAACTCCATCACGTGACACATCACTGCACTCTATCTTGTTTTCCGGGCTGAATCAAAGGGAAGCATTGCAAGGAAAGAATGTAAAATTTGAAAAATTATGGAACAAGTCCACTATTTGATAATTGTGTTTGAGGTCGCGTTTACACGAAGGCAGTAATCTGGAACGAGTGTACTGTCTGGAATGTGCGCGCAGCACGTGATTGACACTCGTGTCAGCAGGTTTAAGACAGGTCGGTTTATCGACGAAAGTGGACTCGGTTCATGACCAGGTTTTATTTATTTATTTATTTATTTAAAGGTTTATTTAGCCTGGCAAGATTAGGGCAATCAAGCCCTCTCTTACATCACACCAGGTGTTTACAATAAATAATATACACTATACACAAACGAACAGTATACAACACTTATATAACATTTGGCCTAAATTAAGTTCAATAGTAATACTAACAAAAAAAACAACAAACAAAAAACAACAAAAAAACAAAAACAACAAAAAAACAAAAAACAAAAACAAAACAAAAAACTTAATAATATTTATGAGTAAAATACTAACTAAAATCATAATAGTATTCGTGTTTAACAAGTTAATAATTTAATGATATAAACTAATGCTAATGGAAGTTAAAGAAGTAAACGGTTTTGGCGTGCGAGTTCAACAAACAAGATGATAATTAACTAGACCAGAAAATGGAGTGATGCAGAAGCATTAAATTTTTCAGAATTGCAAGAAAGTGAGGAAATTCTGTGGAATTTTAGGAATACAAATTATAAGAACAATATTTTAGAGATGCTGCTATCAAAACAATTGCCATGTGTCATGCTTTATATAGACATCGGTAGAAATATTTTACAGCTGCTCTTCAAATTGAGATACAGTTACTCTTAAATGATTTCGGTAATTTTCTATATTACAACCCCATTCTAAAAACGTCGCTAAGGCATCTAAAGTGTTTCTTTCCGATAGTCATTCTTTTGCCCATTTTTAACGTTTTCTTTTATTATTATTCATAAAATTCAACTTTGTAATTAACAAATCAGCTACAATATTAATTAAATCTTGTAATATGGACATACTTTGAAGAAGATTATCGCAGAGAACTGGAAAATTGTCCTGACAGTGTACTGTCATCAAATTATTATTACTACCACGCTAGTTCACTCTCTTGCCCGTAACGCCGACGATCCTGCATATTGTCGTTGATTGGAGTGATTTGGGGAAACCATGAAATCCGAAATCTTGATGCCCAGTTAGGGATTCGACCCGGCGTCCTTCCGAATGCGAGGCTATAGCGTTAACTGCTCACCCAAAACTCAGTCTCCGTTTGTTCCTCGCTTCTTCTTCACTGGCATCTCGTTGTACGCTAGGGGTTACAGGGTAGACATCATTGTAGGTCGGTATAGTGAAAGCAGGTTTCCTCTTGAAGTAAAAATACAGAATTTACATTCATGTATCATATGTGATTCAAGATAAAATCCATCTGTGTCTCACTGTAAAATAATTTAACTTCTTCAGAAGTGTTTTATTATGTGCGTAAACGGTACACAGTCCAAAAGTAGAAAATTCTGATCAATAAAGCTCGAAAACTAAGCCTCACTTCTGATACTGTTTGCTGAGAGAAGTAGTTTCCCTGATTGTAGGATAGTAGTAGCCAAATCACCTCTTTATGTCTTCTTGCTTCCCTAAAACTTAGTTCCTACTCTTCAGCAAACATCCAGTTAAATTCGCCTTGTGGCTCTAGGGTGTCGATACCTTTCTTTTACGTTCAAATTCCTTACCAGCGGCGGCTAAAATTGGATAGTAATATCAGAGCCCATCAAGGTATCATAAAACATTGTGACACAATTCCCACTCCAAATCAAGTGGATTCAGAAGTGTAGAGTAATTTCTCCTGGTAAATATTAGTTAATAATGACGTTGTGCGTTACTAAATCCTTGCGGTTCAAGAACTCGTCACCAGCGACCCATACAATATGCTGCAAGTTTCATAAGACGAATACCAAGTTGATTACGGCTCGCTGAAAACACCTTAAGGAACGAATTTTTTTTTTGTTCTAAGTATTTAGACAAATTGGGCTGTCGGAACTGATGAGGTTGCCTGGATCGTGACTATCAGTTTTGAAAGCGTTTGATACAATGAAACTAAAAATTTCTTCGCAATGTGCGACTAATAGTGACCTTGATTGTAGAAATGACTCTTTTTGTTACAAGAGTTTTGGGGTATGCCGCATAGTTTATTTGCTGGTTTAAGCTTTCGGCTTTAAGGGAACTGCAACACTTTCGGTACCTGCCAGAAACTGGTACTAACCTGTTGAAATTTACATCGGTCACTTCGTCAACATTTCCTCTTCACGTTTTGCGATCATACGTTGCGGAATAGTCGCCAGGAATTTAATTAAAAATGCCGAAATATGAAGGGTTGAGCAACTGATAAATGCTTTCAGCACTGCTAAAATAACATAAAAATTATAGGTACAAGGATCATTTCAACCTAAACAGTTTAGTTTTGTCATAGAAATCGTGGTTAGGTTGAAATACGGCCAGGACCAAGTGATAAAAAATTACGAAATTTTGACTATGCAAACGCAAAGGCGTATTTGTTTACAATGGAAGTAATCTATTATCTCTGGTTGCTCGTAAGCTACGTAAGATGGCGGTCATCACCGTATTACAACTCTTATAAATATTGCGTGTTTGTCAATTTTGTGCGACTTTTTACAAAGGAGTAGAAATGAAAAGGCATGAAAACATTACAACACAGGATTAAATCAACATTTTAACAGACTGTCACTGATTTTTTCAACGTTGGCGGCATGTAACTGCTGTACGTCATGTCATATTTCGGCATTTTTAATTAAATTCCTGGCGACTATTCCGCAACGTATGATCGCAAAACGTGAAGAGGACATGTTGACGAAGCGACTGATGTAAATTTCAACAGGTTAGTACCAGTTTCTGGCAGGTACCGAAAGTGGTGCAGTTCCCGGCTGCGTTCGACAGCTTTCATCAGGGATACTGTTTATGTTGACACAGCAGCGAGCACCAAGCATCGCAGGGTAATAGCCAGTTATCATCCTTGAAGTTGTTGATATTTTTTTAAATTTCTGCTGCCTCTTTCAATCGTCAAGTCCACCACTGATATTTTAAAAAATACCAACGACTTCAACCATGATAGCGGCCTATTAGTCTGCGATGCTTGGCGCTCGTTACCACGTTAACATAAACAGTATCTCTGACGAACGGACAGTATCACTGACGAACGGACAGTATCTCTGACGAAAGCGTAGCACACCACATAAACAACGCGGCATACCCAGAAAATCAAATAATCATTAACAAAGACGACCACGGAAGCCTGATATATCATGTTTTCTGTTGTTTCAGGTTACTTCTGGCACATCACCGACATCCACTACAATTCCCGATATTCTACGACTGGGGACCCGAGAAAAAGTAAGTAATAACTAAAATATGATAAAGATGATTTGTCTGGTTCATACTATTGTAAACCAGGTCACTTAGTTTGGTTTCTTCATCAAGAAATGCAGCGAAAAATCTAGTTTGGATTTTTAAATTTCAATCATTTTTTTATCTGTTTCTGAATCTACAACAATAATAAAATCGTTTTGTGATGTAGTATTTTATTTGAAATACATCATGAGCATACACATTATCAAAATAATGAATTTTAAAAAATGTTAATATATAGAAAATGAGTTCTTTTAAGTTCCTAAAAGAAAATTATTAATTCTAGTAGTACTATGGTTCCATTCCTCTGATATTATCCAGGTGCACTTATCATCGCAAAGAGTATCTAGATTATGAGCACTTTTAACTCCGCCTGCTAACCTGGCGGATATTTTTTTTTTTCACAGAAATACATTTTAACTAATACTAGGAATGTGTTTAACATATTTATGCTACCGCATTGTTTCCAACACTAATGACTAACTAAACAGTTATTTGAACACTGTGAAGTATACGATAGGTGGGTTCACTAATAGTCTACAGTAAAAATCTACCAGTTAAGAAATAAACAATAAAAAAGCGAAAACGTACTCCAAAAGATTGAAAAAGAGTTTAAATGTAAAGTTGTGTAAAGGAGGTAATATTTTACACACTTGCAAATATCTTTGAGCATATAAAACATTTCCTGTACCATAGTAATTATGAAGATCTTGGTATAATATTCGAGTTCTAATTAAGTATTAATTTAAAACTTCGTGAGAAACCAAATTTACAGAGAACCTATGTCTTCACCTGCGAGGAACCGAACTTGCACGGAACAATCCCTGCAGATTCGCCAGAACGGAATAAACCCGAATTAATAACGACCAATAATCTCGGCAGGAACACTTGAATGCTTGGAATCTTAGTTTCAGTATTCTTTCCCCCGTATTTTCCGATCCCTGTTCTATTAACAATTCTGCTTACTTGAAACAGTCACAAGGGAAAGTGAATCGTAGTGCATGATGCGCAGATAGCAAGTAGGTTCGTGTAGAACATTGATATACCTTGTGCATACATGGTAACGGTTTGTACTCATCCGTGCAAACGGTAAAATGAAATAGAGGGATACGTCACAGTTAATTTATGAGTGGATGAATATGCGAAAAGCAGGAAACAAGTCTTTCGTGTATAATTATAAATATTGTCGCTTGAAGCGAAGCTTCTTAGCAGTAAAGTCTGATTCAGAGTGGTAGAGCATTTTTCTGACCTGGGTGCTTAATTACTAGTGGAACATTAAGTTTTCTTTAGGCTTAGCAAATACCACCAGATCTTCTGCTTCAGCGACTGACACACCTGTTGTCGTAAAACAACTCTACAGGGTGAAAAGTTCCAGTCACAAAATGTGCAGTTACCCAACACCTGAAGAACAAATCATTCATACCTCGGGGCTCTCATTTCGTCGTTCAAAGCCGCTAAAAGACAAATGCTAGTAAACGCCCCACATCTCTAGGTAATATGTTCTCACGTTATTTCCACATCACTGTGCATCAATGGAAAACGATGGACTAGCTGCCCTAGTTAGGCGAGCACAACAGGTGGTCGCTTACAACACAGATATCTTATATTATTAATGGTTTCTTTTGCCTTCACGTTCTCCAACATTTTCCTTGTACTAAACAGAATTTTACTTATAGTTAAAGGTACGTTACCGATTTTTAAATTTGTAGCTGCGAAAGACAGTTACAGAATTTTTGAACACATAAAAAAAAATCGACCAATCACGTTTAGTTTATTATGATATATTCCTATTTTAGTGGCGTAGTAATTAAGAGAAATTACTGTCAGCAGTAAGGCTTACCACTTGACGAGTACCGGCATGTTTATTCAACAAATTCTGTCTCTTAATGACGTACAGTCGCTTATTCCGCTAACGACGTCTTAATTAGTTCACTGCTCTGACATAAACATCGACAACGAACCGCTCTGCTGCTGAGCATATCGTTCTCAGGATAAGACCGTACTGCTACGCAGGTAATTTAGACAAGTCTTAATTAAGATGACGTTATTACAAAGTTTTCTTCACTGTAATAATGAAAGTAGCCTACTTTATTTTGTAGCGCACTTGAATATTAAAATTGACTCAATTTAAGCTATGTCACATTAAGCTAAAGTTGGAGGACTACATTGTTTAAGATGTTCAGTTTTGTTTTTGATTAAACAATCATGTCAACTCCTTCGTATGATCTTCTGATCTAACTCACACTTCAATTCTGCACTCAGGTTACATAAATATCGCCCAAATAATAGATTTCACATTTTATAATACTCTTATTTATAGTTTTTCCATTTTACTATCTGCTACATTAATCAAAGATCTTATTTAATTGAAAACATGACGCAGCTTCTAGACTCTCTGTTTTTTCATTATTAGTCCCCTGTCCTATTTCGTCTCTTTTTTACACGCTTTTAATTGTTTATCTTGTTCACGATAGTTGTTTCAGCAGGGTCAGATTGCTACTACAACTATGCTAAATTAATGTAGTTCGTTTCTCTCACATTTACAGTAACTTTACTTTCTAAATAACAAAATTCAGCATTTATGTCTAAATGTTAACATTAATTGTATTCTCTACCAGGGCCTCAATCGTCGGTACCAATACATCTGCCATCAGACCGAGGAAAAGCTCTGACCGTTTTATCACGGTATTTGGCATAGTGCAACTCCTGTAGATCTACCTTAGGACACTAAACTATTATTTTTCCCATTTGTAGTGTCATATGGAGATCATACTCTTGTTTATAATTTGTTTAGAGAAATGAGAGTCCAAATGTTAGTTACGTGTTGTCTTATTTTATCTAACTTCTAACATTGATTAATAAAACAATTTTTATACTGTTATTGCCCAAGTATACAATAACGAGAATGTCAGAGATATTATATAGCGTTTCATATAGAGACTGATAGGAACATGCCGTTGTTAATAGAATATTTAGCATTGGTGGTATCATAGTGATGATAAATGTCGCCTGTTTTCAATATGTGGCTTAATTCCTTGAGGATTTCAGAACTGATTAACACGTCACCTCCCTCAGTTTAGTCGTGAGGGTTAACGAGTTGAAATACTTACACGAGGAGGTACAATGGGTTAAAGGATAATCTAGTTTTCATTGTTATTATACACGAACTATTGGACATTTTTCAATTTCAAATTTCTGCTTCAGAAAATGCGTCTTTCACATTCAGTTTAACACTAAATTTACATCGTGCACGTTACCAGATAGTTACATTTAGATAACCCCCCTTACCCTAGTAATTAAGTTTAAAACCGGCTGCCAATAAACCCAGCTCAGGCTCTATCCCGGAACTCCCCTATATGGACTCTAACAACCAAGCCCCAGATGGGGAATGGGAAGGAATGGGAAACAATTCGTGTTAGAAATTTATAATTTAGAGAACATTTACCATGAAGAAGACGTTTCCGGAGATGATAAAAGGAACCTGGCGTTCACAGATATTAAAAAAGACGCGAAAATCCGAACAGTTAACGCAACAATATAAAGAACAACAGGAAACATAGTCGTCGCACTCGTGAAAGTAAAAAAAAAAAAAAAAAAAATATTCAACTAAATAAACGTGTATAGATAAAGAAGTTATCAACACACATTAGAAACTCAGAAAATCAAAACATAAATGATACAATCGCTCTTATTCTTTTCGTTTTTTCACTCTTCGTTTTACGTAAACACACGAGATAAATCTAAAAATCAAAAGAAAGTATTAAAATTACGTATTTCTGCCATCATACTGCACTAATAATAGTCTCACTAACAAGTAAAATAAAATTTATCTGAAGGAAACAATAAGAAGGCACACAGGTATTTTGGCTACATTATCCAAGGTTTTGGCATATTAGTTCAGAAAAGGTTATATAGATATAGAAAACAAAAAGATGATGCCTAACGAAAGCCAATAAGATTAACTACTACTCCTAGTAACATTAAAATGAAAGTGTATTAAACTGTAATAGCTAAATTTTACCTACATTCTCAACAAAACTGCGTTATGAACATTTCAAATTTCGATAGTTAATGGTATTTTTAAAAAGCAGCAGTTGCTCTGATGTTGCTTAAATAATAATTTATCATCTTATCACCTTTTAGTGTCGCTGATTTGCAGTCACCCAAATATATCTGTGAAGAGCCGTTCTCATATGGAAGCCTCATATTAGTCGATAAGATTTTTCCGCTCTAGAGATGGTTTATTTCAGTAAATAGATTTAACGTTCAGATATTTGTAGGTTAATTTTCAAGTTCACATGTCTTTGCATTATTAAAGAAACTCGTACTGTACAATTGGAGATTGTAACCAAATTTCGTTTAAATTCTCTGATAGAAATCTTAAGTGAAGATAATCTCATAGCAATAAATGGGTTAAAACCGGTGACTGGAATGAAGTGTAACAGGATTAGCAAACTATCAGTCAGTGATATCCCATATACAAGTAAATCCAAACTTCTATTTCCTCTAACCATTCAAGGATTAGGCCTGCAGAGCTGTTCCGGTTTCAGGAACTAGTCCTACATCTTCCTTGGTCTACCTAAACTTCTTCTACCTCCAAGTCTATGTTGGTTTAATACTTTTGGTAATCGTGCATCATCTATTCTATACAGATTGTCTCTCCATCTATTCCTATGTTCCTCTATATTGCCAATCATGCTATATATTTTCAACTCCTCTCTTATAGTCTCGTTTCTTATTAAATATAGCCTTCTGAAGCCCTTTAAAGATATTAGCTTGTAAGCGGCTATTGTCTCTTATCGGCATTATTCAAAACTCACTTCCATAGAGAATCATATGAACTGCCTTCACTTTATAGAATTTCATCTTTGTGTCTCTGCGCGTCCTATTTCCTAAGATTTTTGCTGTAGTTCCACACATCATCTAATACTTGTTCACTTTATTATCAATATCTTTCCATACACTGTGTGTAATGTCACAATGACGGTAGTTATAGTACGAAACTTGTTCAACCAGGTAGCCAATTATAACTATTTTTTCTCTAATAGGGTCTCGACAACAGAAAATCATTATTATTGTTTTGTTTTTAGTGCTTCTGTAGTTTAAGTTGTAGTGCTCTGAAAATATCTTCAATTTGTAGAGGGCTCTTTGTAATCAATTTTCATCGTTTATTACCAGTAGATCGTCAGAAAATAAAAGTACAATTAGGGACATGCCCTGTCTACATCTGTCGTTGAATATTCATTCTGCCACATGTTAATGGTATCGTTCAGATATATGTTAAAAAGTGTTGAGGAAAGACTACACCCTACTATCACGCCTTGGTTAATTGTTGACGTTCGCTCTTAGTTCCTTTTTTCAAGGAGTATCTTTATATTAAAATATAAAATATTTACTGATTCTATAATAAGTTTTGGATATCCATTCCTATGAAGGATTCCCCCCCCCCCCCCCCCAAAAAAAAGAAATAATTTGTATGCTTTGTCAAAAGCCTTCTCGAAATCAACAAATGCAATTAATGTCGGAAAGTTATATTTCCTCCTTTTCTCTATAATTTTATTTATAATATGTATTTCATCTGAACAAGAACGTCACAGCTTACACACATTTTCAAATTCTTGTAGTTAGGCTTCTGCTACTGGTAGCAAATCAAGCATTAATCTTGCATAGATTTTATATCCTCTATTAAAAATACTTATTCCTATATAATTGTTTATGTCAGTTCTGGTTAGTTTCTTGAGAACATGTAGCATAACAGATATTCTAATGACATCTTTGAAATATGAGTTCCATGGCACGGGCCTGTCAATACTCTTTTAAAAGAAAGGGTTACCATAGCAACAAGAAAAGAGATCAACTAGGAGATTGCCTAGGTCAGCGCTAAGGAGAACCTGCATATTAAGAAGTCCGATTATGTAATTGAAGCGATGTATTTGGAGAGTAATAAAAGATTGATTTAAATTGTGCAGAGTATCACGGCTAACAAATTAATTATTTGGTTTAGCCGCACAAAAGGCATATTACGATATATAATATAAAGATAAACATATTGAAAACCACTTCGGAGCTAATAATAATAAGAACATCATAAAATAAAACACGAAAATAACGATAAACTAATCATGTAAGAAATGCAACATGGCGACCGTGAAGAAATGAAACAAACACAGATTACATTTGCTATTCGCAACATTAAATCAACATTTAAATCTCCAATTATTTTTGGATGGATAAATCAACACGTGCAAGATGCATAAATACTACTCGCCTTCGTCGTAGAAGCTGTTAGTAGTCGGCGCTCCACGCAATATGTAAGCTGCAGCACAGTGTTTTTCTACCTGCAGACTGCCGGCAGTGGGAAGGAGGTCGCGGGGGAAGTGGCGGAGCTGGAGGGCGTTCACCCGGGTCCTTCGGTGACTATGACTGTGACCCGCCCTTCAAACTCGTTGACTCAGCCGTCAGCTTCATGCGCAACAGGCAGGGCGACAACGTCGAGTTTATCCTCTGGACGGGGTAAGTATCGAATGCTCTATTATGCGGCATATTATAGCAATAGACAATTGGAAAGTCTCGTTACAGACACACTATTCACTTAATTGTCTTGTGAGTTATATTACAGGGTGTTTCAAAAAGAATATACGTATTTCGAATGCATATATTTATTAAACTGTAAGACATACGAATATTAAACTTTACACACATATTTACGAACCTCTTAAGTTCAGATTACAGATGTTCAATATGTCCTCCATCAGCCACACGAACAATATCACATCGATACTCAAATTCCTCCCATACTCGGCCTTCGTCACTGATGTTACGGCAGTACGGATCCGGTTCCTCAAGTCCTCAAGGTTCTGTGGGAGTGGTGGTACATAAACGTTGTCTTTAATGAAACCCCACAGGAAGAAGTCACAGGGTGTGAAATCCGGTGACCGTGGAGCCCAGCTGATGCATGCTAAGTCGCCAGCTCCTTGACGACCAATCCAACGGTTCGGTAGAGTTTCATTCAGATATTCACGCACTTGGCGACCCCAGTGAGGGGGTGCCCCGTCTTGTTGAAAAATGAAGTTGTCTTCGTGCAGCCTCGGAAACAAGCAGGTTTGTAACATAGCGAGATACTGCTGACCGTTATCTGTGTTTCCATCAAAGAAGAATGGGCCGTAAACAGATGATCGGGATATCACACAAAACACATTGCACTTTAGGCTAATCTCGTACATGTTCAACGACTGCATGTGGGTTGTGTAGACCCCAAATTCGAACATTGTGTTTGTTTACCTGACCACTAACATGGAAAGTCGCTTCATCACTGAAAACGATGCGTTGTGCGAAAGTGTTATCATTGTCAATGGCATCATTGATCTCGTTACAAAATGCCACACGTTTCCGTTTGTCATCAGGACGCAGAGTTTGTAACAACTGTAACTTGTACGGCTTCATAACCAACCGACGTCTCAAAACACGCAAAATTGTTGTTGTAGGTAGTTGTAACTCCCGACTGGCACGACGAGTTGATTTTGAAGGACTACGTTGGAAAGCAGTTTGAATTCGTGCAACATGTGCCTCAGAAACACGAGGGCGGCCAGCACTCTTTCCTTTATATACACATCCTGTATCTACAAACTCAACCTGAAACGTCTTTGCACTGTAATCACGGAATTGCACTTCTCAAACTCGATAACACAAAATGATTTCTGCTGTGGAGTAGCCATTTTAAACATATGACGGTTACCAAGAATAACACAAGACGACTGACATCTAGCGGCTATTAAATAAACTATACTATGTATTCGTTTCTCCAATAGCCGAGCCGGGGCGCAGCGATCGATAGTATGGACAAAAGAATACTTTGTAATACGTATTCTCTTTTTGGAACACCCTGTATTTTGCTACTTATCTCAAGGTACTGCTTGGTTGTGTCCCTTTTTCACTTTAGAATAAGTTACCAACTTCTAAAGTTTACTGATCATCTTCATCGAACACAGATATTTAGTAATAGAAACTGTAGCACAACTACATTTTCTTTCACGAGAAGTTCAATTGCAACTTAATAAGCGAGAAAAATGTGGCCACATGTTTACGAAGTTCTGATATTAACATTCATGGCGAAGAGGGGTATCGTTAACGATAAACCTGAGCAAAGGCTAGCTAGAGGTAAGTATACTGTCGTTCGAAGCGTTTCATTTGAGGCATTATTGATGGATAAATATAGAATGATGCTCAAAAAAAACTCTGTAGGAAATAACATTCTTCAGTCTTAACCGAGAATCTCATCCTATTACTTGTCCACTCAGAACTGTCGTTTCAAGGTCATGTTAGACTGGCCCCGCTCCTCTCTTCATAACACCCTCCCTTTCTACATCAGCCAGATTTCTGCTGTATCCAGGTAGTCGTGTGGTGAATTTCCCCTTCGCGTGTAATTGGTAAGGCAGCGGAGTGCAGATAGAGCAGATTGACCTTGAGGCGCCTCTGTTAACAGAGCGGGCTATAACAGTCGAGTAAAATAAAATTCACTACCATTCATGGAAAATGACCACTCAAAGGGAATATTTCTGATTTTATTTTTCTAGTGTGCGTTTATTGGCTTCGCATTACCAAAAAGAGACCAGGGTAATGTAGTGACTAAGGATATATTTAGAGTCTCATAAATGGGAATCGTGGTGCAAAAAATCACACAGTATTTTGCTTCATGAAAAACACACACTATTTCAAAAATGCACCCTATCCACAGTTTTGAAGATATGGCAATGAAATTTTGTACCACGATTTACATGAAATGAACACATTTACCTATAAATTCCATTGATTATATATATTCAACTTTTTTTTAATGAATTTTTAAATTTTTATTTTCAAAAAATAATGTATGTTCCTTTTTCTTAGAAATTATTCAAGAGATTTCTACCAAATTTTCTCTGTTTCCTCTGTTTACATATAGTAAGCTTCTCTCATGAGGTTTTTTGAATAAATCAAATAGGAGAATTTTCATAAATTTTTAATTATAATTCTGAAGGTAAAATTTTAAATTCATGCAGAATTCCAAGCACTTTGCCCCATATCTCAGCTGGCAATAAGAATTTCAAAATTTGATCTTGAGACAACATTCATTAGGTTTATAGGAATAAGTGTACAAAATTTCATAATTCTAGCGTACTCAGATTCTGTGGAAAAGGTACATAAACTTAGAAAAACACATTCTTGAGGAAACGCAATTTAAAGTTCAACCTGGTATTGAAGTGCTGCTTCAAAAAGTGGGTGTGACAGGGATGTTGCGTTACACGTTTAATTATTTTTCAGGCACATCGGATGTAATTTCATCATTGAAACTTTGGGAACTTATTGTCCATGAGTTGTACTAAAAAATAAAAAATAAATTGAAAATTGACATTTTTGGTCAGTTTCATGAAACAAGGATATTCTAGCGTCGTAAAGTTGATGGATTTGATAGTAACACATTGTTGTGTTGATAAAATGTTTGTAGGATTAAAAGATTTATCGTTATACCGTGAGTTGCCTGCATTTTTCATGGATGGTGTCACCCTTCTGCTTTTTGAACTCTGCTGTCCCAGACACATTCACCTTTGTCCGCCAATCAAGTTAGAAGTAGTTAACAGTCCTCTAATAGTGCTGCTAAATATGTCTATCGGTAGACACAATCTGAACTCACGACTGTCACTGATCAGTTTATCTTAATTCCATGACGTCAGAGAACAGCGATAGTGCTTGAGCATTGCAAGATATTTTGTGTTATTACTCATGGCTGCACAGATTCGAGGCACATCACCAAATTACATCATGATTTCATCGTATCGCAACCTGTTGGTAATGCTTCACCGAGCGTGGTGGTGTAACGGAGAAGGCCTCGCATTCGGGAGGACGGCGGTTCGAATCCCCGTCCGGGCATCCAGATTTGGGTTTTCCATGGTTTCCCAAATCACTCCAGGCAAATGCCGGGATGCTTCTTTAAAAAGGCCATGGCCGAATTCCTTCCCATTCCTTGTCCCCATCCTTTCCCGTCTCTAAAGACCTCGCTGTTGAGAGACGTAAAGCAGTTAAAAAAAAGAAGGTAATGCTGCAGGAATGGTGACTTAAATGTGTGCATTAAAGTTCCTGTAGCTAAATGGCCAGAAAGGTATGCTCAGTAAATGACCTTCATCAAAAACAATTGCATGTTTCACCCCCCAGATAAGCACAGGTATCCGTCAGCTTCCTTTCCTTACTTTTCCTTTCAAAACTTTCAGATATCATTGAAACAGCGGGTGATATGATTTGAATTTGTTTAATAATTTCAAGTACATGTGAACGCCTCCTTCATGTGGTGGGTCCTGTTTAAACGTTAAAGTCACCAACGGACGCTTTCCGGTAAAAATAGTGCCAAACTGTTTACTATTATCTGCTAACCATACAGTGTACGATATGGTAGAGTCAATGGATTCTGTTGTATCAGGGCAACCAGACCATGGACGAAAATTTAACAGTTTACTCAGAATTAGAAATACTCTCCAATGTCCGTTGTCGGTGAATCTTCGTGATCCTGTCTGCCACTGTTACTGTTAGTTTGTTCAAGCACCGCTGCTGGAAACATTTGTCTTCATTCTGTGCCAGGACTATATCAAAAGTGCTAGTTCAGAATCGCCGGACTGTGTATGAAACGTCCGAGTTAAAGGCATAACCAGACATTAACCGTGTAGCAAATCTCTTGCTACAGGTTGATGTGACTATTCCGTTCATATCGGACGTATTGTTGGCGCTATTCCTGGTAATTTTCTGAAACTTAGACTTTTGTTTCTTATGGTTTTACCCCTCGCCGACGTGGATATAGGATTGGATTGGATTGGGTTTGCCTTTTAGAAGGAAGCATTCCAGAATTCATCTGGAATGTTTTGGGGGAAAACATGGAAAACCCAAATCTGGATGTTCGAATGGGGATTCCAACCCGCGTCCTCCCGATTTCGAGGCCAAAGCGTTACCGTTCACCAAACATGCTAGGTCCAAAACTTAGCCATGAATGTTGTGAGGTTTATATTGTTTCTGATGTATGTAGGTAATTGTGTATTTTGATTTTGTGTAATTAGTTTCGGAGGTTCCACAAACAAAGTAGTTTATTCAATATTATCTGAGCTTTAGAGATTGGTCCACCTTTTAACCGTGGATATTATTGTTTCATTATTGTCATTCGTGACGCATAAAACTTGCAATCACTGTATACAGACTGAAAAACTGCTAAATGTGATCAGAACTGTTGTTTGAAATGAGTTAGTATTTTATATATAATAAAAAAAACAGAGGGAAAACATAGTAACGATTGTTGACAGTAAATATACCTACTTTAATTGTAGCAACAGATTTGTTGAATGATATAGACAGATTAAATACACGCATAAATTAGTATATTCGTTTGTGCATGACGTTGCTTATGTTAACATCAATTGTATCTTTCGCAATATGTTTTTATTTTAACTATTTATCAGCAGGTATTCTGTCAAAACCAGCAAAATAGTCGGCCTCTAGTTGGCTAGCTTCGCATTTCAACAAATAATTGGCTCCTGTTCTATGGACAACATGTGCTCCATTGTATTAAACTTCATAAATAACTTTTGCGCGTATAGGAAGGATTTATGTGCAATTAAATATCTCATAAAGTGCTGCACTAGTTTTCACCCCCTTCCTCTTTGCTTACAGAAATAACACACGGTACGTAACAACATTCACCACATAGTCATATAAACACATATCACAACTCTCATACACGTGGATAAAAGAAATTGGCTGGTATACTGTATATACAGTTCTAATGTTCTTTTTTCCACATGATTCATATTGCAAACTACACATTGAGAATGCGAAGGGCATCATGGGGCCAATGTATTTATGAGCAAAAAGTATATAAGCAAAGTTACTTTTAATACAGCAGTGAAATAACTAGAGTAATGCGTCTGTAAATATCTTCTGGTTTTATTATTCAACATTGCAAAAAAACGCTGAAATCAAGTATAATTTCTTTTATGATTGGTAGCTATATTCGAAATTCTCCGAATCCTCTGTGGAAAAGGGGGTTGCGGTAGATCTTCCGCCTTAATAGGAAAGTTTAGTTTGAACTGGTAGAGGGGAGAGAAGCAACATGACCATAGCGGACTGACTTGGTAGGGAATATCGATCACTGTTGCGTCGCTAACAACAAAACTTTTTTATGCATGTAAGTACAGGGTATACTCAGTAAAGAGAACATTGGTGGCCATCACTGGTGGATCGATGCTTGATTATACACGAAATATTGTTAGATTAGTGGTTCAAAACAATCCGTATGCAGCTGTGCTGTTCGATAAATTTTCCTTTGCACTTTCAGTTTTTGTCCCTACAGCTACGAATAGTAACAATTTTCTGAAGATTGTGAAATGAATTTAAAATTGTGATCCTACCGGTTGAAAGGGTTATTACAGTTTAACTCTAGCGTACTGTGCAGTGGGAGAAACACGGTATAAGTGAGTTTCATATTCTCCAACAATAACGAGATTGGAATCTGTCACCTTCCGATGCCCAATCAAATACTGCATCTTCATTCTAAGCGCTCTTAAATCATGTAAGTATGCAGCACAACTGAGCAGTATGGTTCTCATGGGGAAAATAGGCTGTTGCTTAATAACATATGTTTATCAATACTACTGGACATGGATAAACTACTGCAAAATATCTTCAAAAATGTATTCAAGAATGCATAATCAGTGGTCTAGTATACAAACATAGACGCAGTTATGATATCTTGTCTGAAATATTGACAAAGGATACTGGTTGGCTAACTAAACTACCCCAAACCAGACTGACCTTAAACCTAATTCAATTCGAGTTATCCCACACCAAGAATGGAGCGCATATATAACAAGATTTCTTCGATCTTTTCCTGTGGCTGATGTCAAACAGTGGCGATACAGATGATGCTGTTGATGAATGATCTTCAGATAATAACGATTGGGAATTAAGTCACACTATTATGAAGGGGATATGGTTAACAAAATAGCCAGTTGCATCATTGTTTTGGTAGGCCAAACTAACGTTACTGTCGTATACCGCTATTCACAATGAATTACACACATGTTGGTGGGTGTTCGCCTTTCTGTCTACACATTTTTCCATCCGTAATCACTGTCACCGATCGGATGGAATATTTTTTTTTCCTAATGGTTCTGATCCTCAGGTTACAATAATAACACCTTCATATCTGCTAAGTTCTTTTAAAATGTGCCTAACACAATACGTACCTCCAACAACTGAAACCTTTACAACTTCCAGATATGTTCTTTACAGTGCCTGACACATAACAATTTTCTGATCGTTTCCCAGACAACAGATTTCTCATATCAGAATAGTACTACCTCCGTCAAGAAACTACCTTCCCCGCCTGCATGGGAGACAACTCGTGTCCCACAAACTTATAGCTAATTACACCCATTAACTGAATTTACCCTATATTCCATTGGTCCATACGTTCTGCCAAGAATCTCTTTGTGGTGGTGCAGTTTAGTCGTCACTTCGTGCGCACAAATACTCAGAGACTAGACCAGTAATCTGAGACCAGACCCCTCAATCCTGAATGGAGCGTGCCAACACAGAATGTCGGCCTGGTTCTTGCTAATTCTTGGTAATTTATCGGAGGAATTTACGTTAGCGCACCTTAATTAATTTGGTTTACATCACAATATACAGGGTGTTACAAAAAGGTATGGCCAAACTTTCAGGAAACGTTCCTCAGACACAAACAAAGAAAATATGTTATGTGGACATGTGTCCGGAAATGCTTACTTTCCATGTTAGAGTTCATTTTATTACTTCTCTTCAAATCACATTAAACATGGAATGGAAACACACAGCAACAGAACGTACCAGCGTGATTTCAAACACTTTGTTATTGGAAATGTTAAAAATGTCCTCCGTTAGCGAGAATACATGCATCCACCCTCCGTCGCATGGAATCCCTGATGCGCTGATGCAGCCCTGGAGAATGGCGTATTGTATCACAGCCGTCCACAATACGAGCACGAAGAGTCTCTACCTTCCTGCAATTGGGCCAACTGGCGGTGAATCGAGGAAGTACAGTACATACTAACGAAACTAAAATGAGCTCTAACATGGAAAGTAAGCGTTTCCGGACACATGTCCACATAACATATTTTCTTTGTTTGTGTGTGAGGAATGTTTCCTGAAAGTTTGGCCGTACCTTTTTGTAACACCCTGTATTGGAGTACCTGAAAAACAAAAATCAGTCTGGTGTCAATTGGCCCATCAGAATGGTTATCCTCGCATGGCTAGAATGTGCCTTGAACAACCAACATGAACCATTAAACACATGTTATAAAGTTACCACTTTCCGACTCAATTTAAAATTTCATATATTTATCTGAAAGGTTTTTCTCGTTAGATACTAAGAAAAAATATTTATTCATCCGTTTTTCATTACTTGCTTACAATTTTTATATTAACTTTTCATTATGAAAGAGCTATTTAGGTACACTCTTCATATCAGTGCATTAAACCATGAAACATGATTGTCGCTTTGTTTGAAAACTTCACATCAACTACTTAATATGACACGCAATGGTAATCTCGATTTGTCATAACGTTTGTTCCATCTTTTCCAATGTTTCGATCCCAATCGGAGAGGGTAAATCCTGTTGATTATCCTTTAAAAGGCTAAGCGAGACTCCTGACCGTGATCATTTACAGTGATTGGTGATACGTGAAACACAGTGCAACCGTCCGTGAAATATTTTTATTGTATTATAACATAGGTTGCGCAAGCCTCAACATATTAAAAGTCTTTCTGTCAAAATCAAAAGTAAAATTACAAAATTTTTAATTTTTTTTTTAATTTAATTTAATTGCAATGGAGCACAGGCTCCGGTGGCAATTTCCCTACACAGCTATCTTCCCCCTATCCTGCACCCACCTACATTTGCCCTCTACAAATTTTTTCTTTAAATTCCTTCAAAGTTTTCGGTAAATTATTCATCGTTTCTCTTGGTAACTCATTCCAATCCCTGACACCCTTACCTAAAAAAGAGAATCTTCCTACACCCTTGTGCCTGAAATCGAGTGCCAGCTTGTGGTCATGGTCATCTTTTCCCTTCCATGCACTACTTTTCATACCTACTGCAATATCTTTCCATGCCTCATCACCAGTATATGCCCTGTACACTCCCATGACCCTCCTCATCCTCCTCCTGTCTTGCAATGAATCCCATTCCAGCTCCTTTATCATATCCGTCACTGATTGCATTCTGCGATAATTTCCAGAAACAAATCTAGCAGCCCTTCTTTGCACCCTCTCCAACTCCTGTATTTGATACGTAAAATGAGGGTCCCATACTACACTACCATATTCGAGCAATGGTCTGACCAAAGTTTTGTAACCCAATTCCTTGACTTCTCTCGTACATCCCCTCATAACTCTCTCCAACAAGTGCAGAACTCTGAAACCTTTTCCTACCACCTGTCCTATGTGTCCTGCCCAGTTAAGTTTGTTATCAAAAGTAATTCCAAGATATTTGCATTTCAAGTCTTCAGCAAGCAATTCTTTCCCCACCTTATATTCATAATTAACCTTTTGTTTTTTATTTGTGTATCTAATAAGCTGACTCTTCTTTGCATTTATCTTCATTCCATGTTTACTAACCCAATTAGATATCCTGTCCAGATCACCCTGCAACTGTTTACAATCCTCTATCGTTTTGATTCTTTTATACAGCATTATGTCATCTGCAAACAATCTAATTTCAGATAGTAAACAGGCAACACAATTATTCATTAGAATAATGAATAGCAATGGTCCCAATACGCTACCCTGTGGCACACCCATTTTTACTTCCACTTCTTTTGATACTACATTTCCTACCCTAACTTTCTGTTTTCTACCTTTTAAAAATTCTTCTACCCAGCAAATCACTTTCTTATCCACTCCAATGGTTTTTACCTTATTTACTACCATTTTATGGCTTACTCTGTCAAACGCCTTAGACAGATCTAGTGCTACACTATCAATTTGGCCTCCCTTGTCCATTTCATCTGAAATATCTTGCATATATCCCACCAACTGAGATTCGCATGAATATCCTTGCCTGAAACCATGTTGCCTGCTTGAAAACCAATTACGTTCCTCACATATATTTCTGATGTGGTTGCATATCAATCTTTCCATTAATTTACCTACCACTGATGTCAAACTGATTGGCCTGTAATTCTCAACTCTATTTCTCACCCCTCCCTTATGTACCGGTACTACTATTGCACTTTTCCAGTCCTGTGGTAAGCAGCAAGTGTCTAGACTCAATTTAAATAATATTTCAAGATAAGGTACAATGTCACATCCGGCTATCTTTAAGATATCTGTAGTAATATTATCTTCACCAGCCCCTTTATGTTTTTTCAGCTTTCTTATTTCCTTCATGATTTCCTCAGGATGGATATCAAATTTTTTACTATCGTCATTTCTAATTGTGTTGTTAAGCTCGTTCTCCAAATTAGACCCTCCTGTTTCTGATTCATTTTCCCTAATGCTTTCTCTGAACCAGTTACTTAAAATCTCTGCCTTTTTCAAATCGTCAGTAACTTCTTCTCCATCCTTATCTATAAGTGTCTCTACATCCTCCCTTCCCCTCAGTTTCCTGATATAGCCATAGAAATTTCTAGATGCATCAGTCAATGGTCCCCCTGCACTGACAATACTCTTCATAAACCCATCTTTGGCCATTTTCTTTGCTGTTATTAAGTCCTTGTTTAGTTGTTTTAAATATTCCCTACTACCCTGCTGTCTCTTAACTCTGTTATGTTCTTTTCTTACCAACCTCTTTAACCTCCTCACTTCCCTATTATAGTACATAGGATCTCTACTTTTCTTTATTTTTTGCTTTGGAATAAATTTTTCTTCCCCCTTTCTTATTATCTCCTTGAACTCTTTCCACCTTGACTCTACTGTACCTGAGCCTTCCTTCCATTTGCTGAATTGTTCTCTGAAATGTCTCCTCAAATTTGAAACCTGTGCCTTTTTATAATTGTACCTATTTCCCCCTTCAATTTTGGCTGCTGGTTTACTGAATCCTCTAATATCCATCAGAACTGCTTCATGATCACTTATTCCTTCAGTTACTTGATACCTCAAAAGGTTTTCATCGGGCTTAATTAGAAATATATCCAAAATATTTTGTCCCCTAGTGTTTTGCTCAACCACTTGTGTAAATCCTCCTTCCCTTATTAAGATATTTGCAAATCTTTGTTCCCTTGTGTTATTTATCTTATTCCCTTCCCAGTTTACACCTGGTAAATTTAAATCTCCGCCGATGATGATCATTCTATTCTCACCTCTGAAATCTGAGTATGAATTTAATTTCTCCCCAAGAGCCTCATCCTCTTCTGTCATTCTTCCACTGCGGTAAACAGCCAACACTCTGATTTTTTCTTTTTTACTACCCCAGAAATCTACCCCAAGTAACTCATGGTCTTGATCTATGAATGCCAGTGAACTATGGTAGTTTTTGCTAACTAGTATGAAGACTCCTCCACCAATTGCTCCTCGATCTCTGCGGTACACTCTGTAACCATCAGGAAAAACCTCACTGTCTAGTACTTCTTCTTTTAACCAACTCTCTACCCCAATTATTATTTGTGGTTCATGCATCTCTATTAAGTTTGCAAATTCGATTACTTTGTTCATTATACTTCTACAGTTTACCATTAAAACCCTTACTATTGGCTTTACATTTTCAGAATTTATCTCCTCTTTCCCACTTTTAACGCAGTCAGTTATTGTTTCAGCCATTTCATCTATTTCTTTAATATCTGTGACTTTCCCCATCGCGAATCTGCAATCAGTATCACTTTGATAATCTATTTCTGTCCCTTCACCAGCAGCCCCTAACCTAAAAAAGGCACAGTCCTGACCCCATCATCACTGGAAACGGGCTCCCTCATTAGGGCTCTAGGAATCTGACATTATTGTGCGGCCTAGCATTTAAATTAGTTCAGTTATGTTTTTAAAACAGTTTCTTTGCGGATCATTGGGGTTACAACATTACGCCAACAACGGAGCTTTACTGTTTTTTCAATTGTTTGACTTTTTCGTTTAGCTTAAGATCTTCATCATACGTTAAATCACAGCTTGGTATCTCCGTTTCCTACAAATGCAGCAATAAGTTCAATTAGTTTCTATTTGGATGATCTTACAGTCCTAAATTATATTGTACTAACACATTGTTCAAGAATTGCCGGATTTAATTTTACGGTAATCCGTAATATTTTGCTTTTTTTTTTTTTTACATATAAATGGTTTAATTGTGTTAGCTAATTGATCATTTGCTAGTTCTGCAAAAAATAACATAAAAATCTAATTTACCTGATGTAGTTCCGGAATACAGTTTCCATCATTTTCAATTAATTTGTGCTCTCTATCCATAAGTGTGTGTTTTTACAGGACAAAAATTATTTTGACTGCAGACATTTTCGACACGTTATCAGCAATCATTAAAACATTACTCCTTGTATAGAAACTTATGGGTGTAAAACATTCCGTCAATAGCCTTCGAATTCTTTCACAAATTTCCTAACGACTAATGGATTTTGAGAAATTTTATAATGGACGTTGTTCTATGATTATATTGCTGTTTGCGTAGTAACAATAATAAATAAGGAAAGAACTAAACGCTAATTTTTGAACGACATAAATAGTTTTGGTTTCAATTCACCAAGAATTATTTCCATTTTGAGGGTTTGTTTCGTTTGGTTGGATGGTAAATCCAAATTTCAATTAAAGTTTGTGGCCTCCTATCAGAGTTATAAATTTTAATTTATTCACCAACCGAGTTTCTCATAGTTGTAAAAAAAAAACTAAATCACAGCTAAAAGCCTCCCCCCGTACATGATTGTTTCTGATTTTGTCAGTGAATTTTTAAGGCCATTAGGTTCTTTTAACCATTCCAGTCAGAATCCTAGAATTGGTCGTACATTGTCGTAAAACATTACCGATAATAAAATACTTGTGATAGTTCCAGAAACGTATTTCGTTCCATTAAAATACATGCTCAAAACGCCAGAGGAGATGGAATTTCTCAGATATTTGATGTTTTACGAAATTAGTAGCTATACCTGGAATTAACTATAGTTTGTAGTACTTTGTAAGTGAAATACAGCAGTGTATCTTAAAACAATTATAATAGTCCTTATTATTTATTTAGTAAATTAACTAATGACTCGAGAAAAATTAATAAACAAAGAAATGGTGATCATGGTTGAAACGTTCGGAAGAAAAAGAAGGAACGCTCTTAAACTGCATAGAACTCGTTAAGCTGTTTATACCAATACGAGGCTGCGAAAACAGCAAAATCTTTTATAAATGGTCATCATAATAAACTATCTGCAATAAATTCATTTTAAATTTTTGTTAATACGCATTTAGCTACTACATTAGCTGAAATTTTTTTAAAGTTCTCTAAGTCGTCATATTTTTATTATGCAATCTTGAACATTTCGAAGTGCTGGTTGTAAGAAAGACTGTGATCATTTTTTTCATCTTCTTTTACGCTGACGAAAGGGAGTGCTATAAAGGATTACATTAGCACTGCTAAAAGCAGATATCTCCATAAGGCGAGAGCTTTTAGTATCAAACATTGACTCAGCACTCAGAAAGAGCATCCTGAAGCAGATTTTTTGAAGCACAGCACTTTATGGAAGTGACGCTTCGGCGTTACGTAAACAAGATAGACAAAAATATAATAAACATAAATCGCTATGATCTAGAAATACGCGTAAAGATAAGATGTATTTAAAAAATGTGAAATAAACATTTTCTAAAAATATTTTTTGAAGAATGTAATTTATAGAAAAGTTTCAACAATATAACGCATACGGTGATTTGTCAAAATTATAGGCAAACGGGGTTTGTTCTTTTGTTTGTAGAACTAATGGTAAGGTACATACAAAAAAGGTGAATAGTTTATTCTAAGCGTATAACTGAGAACACAGAATATTGCGAAATGAAAAGAAATGAAGTAAATCCGAATATCAAATGTCGATGATATTATTCACATCATACACTGCGATGGTTTATGGTACTCGTTTGCTGGCTCCAGTCCCAACTGCGGAAAAAATTTCGACAATACGGAACTTGGGAAACATGGTATGATATGTACTGGTGTTCGTTTCCTAATTACCAGCTTGTGTAGCAAACACTTAGGTTAGTCACAACGGTTTCTACAGTTCTGAAGTTCTGAAAGCTTGTGATAATTTTTGTTGGCAATTACCCAGCTTGATATAGCACCAACTATTTTCTTTCAGCTGCACTCTCACTCTGCATATAATTTGTACCTAACCACACTTATCACAACTGTAATCATATGAAAAAAAGACACTTTTACACTCAGAGGAAAGAAGCAACTAGTTTCATTATGATTGCAATCAAAAACATTTTACTGGAAAAATAGATTATTTCTTCGTCAAGAGTAAGTAAGTGAACTTGGTGGATTTTTTCTTTTTGAGGATTTTTTTTATTAACAAATACAGCTTTTCACTGGTATTTCGAGATGTGAAACAAACAACAGAGACAATACTAAAAGAAAAAAAGTAAAAAAAAAAGCTCATCTGGTGATACAAGATATGAATCGAACAAAATAATTATTGTGTAAATACTTTAGTAGTTCAGGTGTAAAGTAAATTACTGCCTAAATTTTGTCGTTAACAAGCTTAAGTAATGTCAGTTGGGGATCAAATTGCTTGAAACATTCATTATGATTACAATCAAAAACATTTTACTGAAAAAATATATTATTTCTTCGTCAAGAGTAAGTAAGTGAACTTGGTGGATTTTTTCTTTTTGACGATTATTTTTTATTAACAAATACAGCTTTTAACTCGTATTTCGGCAAGTGAAACAAACAACAATACAATACTAAAAAAAAAAAAACAAAAAAAAAAAAAACCTACAGCTCATCTGGTGATACAAGATATGAATCGAACAAAATAATTATTGTGTAAATACTTTAGTAGTTCAGGTGTAAAGTAAATTACTGCCTAAATTTTGTCGTTAACAAGCTTAAGTAATGTCAGTTGGGGATCAAATTGCTTGAAACATTCATTATGATTACAATCAAAAACATTTTACTGAAAAAATATATTATTTCTTCGTCAAGAGTAAGTAAGTGAACTTGGTGGATTTTTTCTTTTTGACGATTTTTTTTATTAACAAATACAGCTTTTAACTCGTATTTCGGCAAGTGAAACAAACAACAATACAATACTAAAAAAAAAACAAAAAAAACCTACAGCTCATCTGGTGATACAAGATATGAATTGAACAAAATAATTAATGTGTAAATACTTTAGTAGTTCAGGTTTAAAGTAAATTAATGCCTAAATTTTGTCGTTAACAAAGTTAAGTAATGTCAGTAGGGGATCAAGATTCTTGAGAAATTCGTTATGATGGCAAGCTATTAAAAAAAAAAAAAAAAAAAAATTGCTGGAAAAATAGGTTATTTCTTCGTCAAGAGTAAGAAAATGGGCTCGGTAAATTTTTCTTTTTAAAGATATTTTTTATTGAAAAATACTGCTTTTTACTGGTATTTCAACATATGAAACAGATAACAGAGACAATACTAAAAGAAAATAAAGTAAAAGAAAAAAGCTCATCTGGTGGTACAAGATATAAATCGAAGAAAATAACCAGAGAGTAAATATGGAAAGAAAATAATTGTTAAAAAAAACACAAAAACTATATCTCTGGTACTGAAATACAAAGAGGAGGATAATTTTTTCAAAAATTAAACAAAGCAATGAAACAGTTAGCTTAGTACTGCAATGTGTGAAAGAAAGAAATTAACCACTGAGTTGTAAGAAAAAATTACGAAAAACCTTTCCCTGGTAATGCAATATGTGAAACTAAGGAAATAACCACCGAATAAAAACTACGCTGTATTTGAAAACATCTAGGTAAGCTCAGGGTTTCAGGCAGGCAATGTGTTTCCAGCAGAGAACGGAGAGAGCCAGCAATCTGTGCCACACCCGAGGGGCATCCGGCCTGATTTCCATCACCGAGGTTTAGACCATCAACGGAGACACCCGCAGGCAACTTCACAAAGGCCGAACACCTCACCATTAACACCCCAACCCTCCTTCCCGGGAATCCATTCTACGGACCTCTCCATCCCTGCCCTGCAGATCGGCTTTAATTCAATTAGAAAGTAGTTGTGGTAGCCGGTTGCCCTGGGGTGCCGAAGCCACTGACCGCCGGGGAAAGTAGGAAGGGGCGACCAGCCTACTACGCTGCAAGCTGACGGAGAGAGCGCGAGAGGAAAAAAAGGAGCCGGAGGGAAAATAAAATAACAGAGAAGGGAGAAGGAAAACTTTTTAGCGTGAGTTCAGTGGAAAAAGCGGTTGACCCGCTCGCATTGTGTGGAGCACAGTGGAGTCTCGCCTCACAATGGAAGAAATCGGGTGGACGCAGGTCTCCGATCCACCCTCCCTTCTCGTTCTGACGTCACACTCTAGTACCCGCCGGGCGAGGCCCTATTTTTGTGACAGTACGGGCATTGTCGTCTGTATAGCTAGAGGGAACCGTGATGCGAAGCGGCAAAACAGCCGCCTCTCGCCCGCGGGCGGAGTGGCTTGGCTCCCGTTCGCGTTATTAATGGCGTGTCAACAGCTCATAATGCGTCGAATCACCAGGGGGCACTATTAATCCGGACGTATCAGTCAATACGGTCGACAATGCGCCTGGCTCGGGATGCTGTACACTGTTTCGGCGCTTTCCATTAAGGGACGTTCCAAGTTCTACTGTATCAATTAATTGAGCGCTCCTGTGGAAGCCTGACTGAAGAGCGAGAGGTTGACAGACAGAAAACCCATCTCTGCCGGAATTTTTACTGATCATAAATATTACATTCGCATCTGTTCGTATGACTCCACGTGGTTTGGATTGCACATAAAATTGTAGAAACCTTTAATATGACAAAAATAAAAGGTTTAATGTAAAGTTAGAGATGAAAAGTGCGAGAAACCTGTAATCTGGTCGTTAACTACTGCGACGTCACCAAAAGTACTGTGCATGGATTTCATCCTGTTTTTGCAGTATTAGGGATTAATCTAGTTTTTTTTTTTTTTGATGGATTTACGCCTTGTTGACGTCAAAGTCATTAGAAGCGGCCAAGGACTGGAAGCAACGAACGGGAAGGAAATTGCCCATGGCTTTATGAAGGTAAAAACCCAGTATTCACTTGGAGCCATTTGAGGAAAACATGTTAAACCCAAATCTAGATACCCGGACGGGAATTCGAAACTACGTCGTCCAGAATGCGAGGCCAGAGCTTTGCCACTCATCCACCACTCTCGGTATCTTGGATTGAGAAAGCAAATCTAAATCTGTGTGTGTGGAGCACAGCACTTCACGGCAGTAAGGTATGGATTTTAGAAATGCTACAAGGAAGGAAAATTGAGGTGTTTGAAATGAAGTACAGTAGAAGGATGTAAAAAATTAAGCGAACATAAATATTACGAATAGAAAACGTTTTGGAAATGTTGAGCCAGGAAAGAGGATTGTGGAAAGAGGAGAGTTTCATAGAGAGAAGAAGCAATAACATTTTAGAGCATAGACGATTGCTAAATTTGCTAGCTGGTTTAAAGGAAAGCACCTTGATGATATACAACGATTAGAATACATGAATCAGATAATTGAGGACGAAGGATAGAAGCGGTATGTTGAAGTGAAGAGACCACTGGGCAGATGGATGGTAGATTAATAAATTATAATACATGCATTTAGTAAATTAAAATGGAAATATGAGCGTCAAGGGACAGTAGTTCGTTGATGTAATGGGGGATTATATTTTTACCTCTAATCGTCTAATACTGATGGAATATCTATGGAACGGAGGTGAAGATTTATTTATTCTTACTGACTGATGTGAAGAAACTAAGGATAGTCCTTAATTTATTTTTATTTATTGTTAATAAATAGTATGAAGACACTACTTAATTTCTTTTCATCTTACGTAAAAGCATAAAAATAATTTCTGGATGGCATGACGGATATTTATTGCCTTTCATCACATACATTAGTCTTGTTTCTTGTGAGAGAATTAACATTTATCAAATATAATAGTCCCGAAGCAATATTAAGAGCTAAGATGTCTAACAAAGTAGATTTTTATTTCTCAGCCATATGAGTTTCGTTGACACATGCTTGGATACTACATTGTGTTGTTCTGAGGAATGAATGTCACCGTACTGACCCCTCTTTCGCTTCTTTCTGGCCACTATTCGTAGTAAAAAAGGAGCTAACGTATGGTAATGTGTCCGAGAACAGTTTAAGCCATGTTTTTATTATTATTAGTATCATTATTATAACTCCGCGATTCATTAAAAGTGTGTGGCGGAGAGTGCATTGCACCTATCGAAAAGGGTGATGGTTTGTAAGGGATATGCGGGATATGGCAGGAGGCGCCCATGGGCTATTGTGAGGAACCATCCCAGCATTCGCCTGGAGTGATCCGGGAAACCCATGGAAAACCCAGATCAGGATGTTATTGTAAGAGTTCATTTGTTTTTGCATTCTGTGATTTTTTTTATACCGATAGTGGCCACCGACCAGCATGTCCAAGATGATTATAAAAAATCAAGTTATAACTGAATCAGAACTGATGGAAGTTTGGATCCAGTGTTTGAAACCTTGATCCTTTGTACCATCTCGTGTCCATTATGATAATGCTTTAACTCCTGCGGCCATATTGACAGCTTATAACGTGCAGAGAAATGTAACTGTAACGCTGCCAATTCTACGGATTCATCCGTAGATCTAATGATTTTTATAAAAAGTTAGGATTTTTGGGTTTTGTTTAAATATTTACGAATCTTTTATCTTTTTATTTTTTGTTGATTTTTCATTATATTGGGGTTTTGTTAAACTTTGAGCAATTGGTGTTAATGCATTACGAAATTTCAGGAATTGTAATCGGTTCCTTGCAAACGCTCGTGTTAATCTAAGATTAAAATAAAGCTCATATTTTGTTTGATTGTAGATTTTATAGATCTTGAAAGACGGTAACACAAAACTATCGGCGCGCTCTTTATGCACGGTAACACGTTCGTTGGCTCCGTTTACAAAGCAGTACCTTCCGAGAAGACCTACCAATATCCGAGAATCAAAGGGGTCGCAGTTTTTAACATTTCCTATTACACAAGATATGCTAAATTTAATGACAACAACAAAGTAAATGTAATGTCTCACCCCCCCCCCAAAAAAAGTGTACAGCAGCGTGAAAAAAGTGATGCTGTATAAAGCTTGTTCAGATATATTTCTTACTTTCAACGTAGAATATATTTGTTGTATTTCTAATTTTAAGGACCTGGAAATAAAAAGTATTCTTAATTTTGACTATATCTTCAATTATTATAGTTTCAGTCTTTCAGTTAGTTTCCGGATTTATGTAATTAATCTACGGAAATTTTAGCGGCTATCTACGGATATTCGCCAAGTGGCTGACAGCACTGTGTAACTGGTCGTTTATATCCGTTTAAAAATCGCCTGGCATATCTGGGGAGTGAAATTAATGTTACCTGTATGTTCATGTCAAAAATCATGTAAGATTGATGGATTATAATGCCAAAGTTATGCAACATAAACACATTATTTGCAGATTAACTTCTCCTTATTGCAAATCAGTTCTCTTAGTAGCAACTGTATTTTAGCTTCGTGCACTACGAAATAAGTAATATATTCTAAAAATATTGTGAATGTTTTAGTGAACGAAAACTTATTTGAGAAATAGATATTAACTATCAGTCCCCCCCTTCCCCCCCCCAAAAAAAGGGCTCCCTGTCACTCCACTGCGCATGTTGAGTATTAGAGTCAATATTATTGAAGTTACTATCAACAAATGATAAGTTACTATGTGAACGTAATTTAGAATAGAGGATCTTCTGTAGCCACGTATATCTATAGTCGGAAATGACATCTAATTTTCATTGCTGTTTAGTAAAGAAAAGAAACAACTATGCAATTTGAAGACAGATAAATTATAATTCTGAGATTAGATCTGCAAAATACAGAAAAAAACATTGCCAGAAATGAATTTACAAGGATGTGGAACATATAGCCAAAGCAATGTATATTTTTAGGTGGTTTTGCCATATTGAATATATTGCATACGAATAATAGGATAGTAACTGGATGTTAGGGGATAATGTCCAGTTCAACGTCATGGAAAGGGATATTTGGACCGGTTAACAAAGAATAGTATTGGTATGATACAGAAGAAAGCTTTTTTTTTTTTTTTTTTGCGGTCATCAGTCTTTCCACTGACTTCATGCAATCCTCCATCCCTTCCTATCTTATTCTAACCTCTTCATCTCTAAATATCCATTCCAACACATATCCTCAATTATCAGCTTCATATATTCTAATCTCTGTCTTCCTCTACAGTTCTCGCCTTCGATTGTTCCCTCCTCCAGAAATTAACCAATCCAGCTTGACTCAAAATATGACCTACCAGCCTGTCTCTTCTTTCTGTAAGTTTCTTCCACAATCTTCTTTCATCACCCATATTTTCAAAAATTCGTTCATTTCTTACATTGTCTGTCCACTTAATTTTCAGTTCTTCTGTAGCACCCCGTTTCAAATTTTCAATTTTCCTTCTTTCCGGTATTCTTAAAGTCCATGTTTCGCTACCGTAAAGTGCTATCTTCCACACATAGAGTTTTAAAAAGTTTTTTCTAGTTCCTAGATCAATATTTGAAACTAAAAGGTTTCTCTTTTTCATGAAGGTTATTTTTTCTAGTGCTATTCTGCTTTTAATATCATTCCTGCTTCGGCCATCGGTTGTAATTTTGCTTCCCAAGTAACAGAATTCACTTACTTCTCCAATTGCATTTGATCCAATTTTTAAATTTAAGATACTAGTATTGGTATAATATCTCTTACATTTCATCACTTTAGTCTTGCTTCGATTTATATGCAGTCCAAAATCTGTAGAAGAAAGCTATCAAGAAACAAAGAAATGTACAGTTAGAAAATATCATACCAGTTCGTACGGAAAGATATCACGATTACTTATATTCTACCAATATTGGCTTACGGAGCTTTTTTT
Organism: Vandiemenella viatica; assembly: GCA_031002005.1. Classification (NCBI taxonomy): domain Eukaryota; kingdom Metazoa; phylum Arthropoda; class Insecta; order Orthoptera; family Morabidae; genus Vandiemenella; species Vandiemenella viatica. Next base: position 147,601,162 of record JARYHS010013631.1, on the reverse strand, counting down.
TTTTATGGCATTTGGCACCGGAGGCCATACAGCCAGCTCAATGTAATTGTTATTGCTTTTAGTGTATAAGTTATCATCCAGTAGTTATTTTGCATTTTTCCAATTTATGGACGCCATAGGACGGACAGGACATTCACACAGACACACAGACACACAACACTTAAACACCCATGCCCGTGGCCGGATTCGAACCGGCGGCCTTCGGCACGCGGAGCTAGTACTCTAGCCCCTGCGCTACCGAGGCCGGCTTACGGTAGCTTAAGCTTGGTACTTAAAAAAATAATTTTTAAATATATTTAATATATGAAATATGATTTGTTGATGTTAATATCATATAGCAAAATAATTAATTTAATAACAACAATAAAAAAATTAAAAATCAGTAGGCGTAGTTGTATACGTCAGGTAGTCACAGTGTAAGGAGGTAAGGCCGCATGCCACTAGAAAGTCTAAATGGCGAAGTATTTTCATCTTGGAACGCTGAGTGCTCTTCAGAAGGATCATCCCTCCAGTGTTACTTGGCCTCCGCGCCGCTGTAATAGAAATGTGCACACAGTAGTTACGAATGTGTCTCGCTTTGTAGAGGCTTAAAGCCGCGTTGTCGAGCTCTGCTCAAGACGTGCTCCTCGTCCTGCCCACTGCTTGCAAACCGAAGAAGCAGCGTAGCCTACTTCAAAGGGGCCTGGGAAGGAGACCGAGGAGGGGGGCTGTAAAGGGTTCGCTCGGCCGTGACGCCCTTATTTACGCACAGTACTGCGGGGGCGGGGAAGGATCTGCGATGTCAGCGTGGCCACTTGCAGGTCCAGAAGTTGCTAGGGTTGAAGTGCCGCATCAATGGAGCGTGAAGCGGAGCTTAAGTCAAATATTCACAGAAACGTAAATTAATGATATAGTTAAAAAAAAAATGAGTCACAAGAAATTACAGGTTTGACACGGTAATGGTGGAAAGAGAAAGATGTATTCCACATTACACGCTTCTTGATTATCGATGGTCTTCAAAAATCGGTTATTTATGTTATAAATCAGAATTTTAATGAAAGTTTTGGAAACATTTGAATATTTTCGAATATATGCAAAACAAGTTGTAACAGCCGTCATACCTGAATTTTGAATAGTATTGTACTGTATGAAGTATCTTTAGTGAGCTAAAGTTTGCTTGAATATGATCTGGTATGTTTGTTTTGTAATTTCTTGTAAATCAGTGTATATAGACTTTGTCCATTTAATATGTTTAAGAACCGAATGGTGCAAGAGAATTTCTTAAATGTTTGTAATTCCATGTATTAATGCAAGTTATGATGTCTACAGGACAATTTTCTACAGTTTGAGATGATTTCTGCAAATAATTTTGTATTTAAGTATCTCCAATTACCATTTCTGATCATTATGTAATGTTGTTAAGTAATTTTGTACTAATTCCGATTGTTTTTAATATGTTTGAGTGATTGTTAATGTACGAGAAATATCGGGCGGATGCCTTTGAAGAATTCTCGTAATTTCGATAGAGACTATATAAACAGATCGGCTGGACAGAGCAGTTAGTTAGTTAGTTGACTTCATTCAGTATTCAGTTTTACAGAGAGATTCATCCAGTTAGTTCACAGAGATTATCTTTGCAACTGTTCAGAAGTGCATCTCTGTATTGTATCTATGCTTGTGATTATCGCTGACTTCGTTTTGAAAACAATAAACAAATCTTCAATATAACCTTCTGGTGGACTTTTTAATTAATCAATATATATAAATTAAATCACCGAAGATCCTAATATGGCGAACGTTGACAGGACGAGAAGTAATTAAACCATCCGAAGAACATAATAAAGTCTCTGGAAAAATCTGACTGAAATACAAGTGGTAGCATTAGTTGCGTCCACTAATTAATGATAGAAACGTTGGATATGACTTTTCTTACGTTGGGATACTCATTATTGGAATGGATTCCTAAAACCTTCGCTGATATTATTTTGGCCTAAAATTCTTTTAATTTCTTCAACGTTCATCATTTAATTAATCATTATTTATTTGCATTCAGTTATTAATGATTGGAACGTTACATTTGACTAGGCTCACGTTAGTCTAATCGCCATTGGAAGAGAGTCATAAAAACTGATATTTTTGGGCCTGCCTATCTTTTAGCTTACCCAATTTTCGTCATTTAATGAGCAAAAACTTTGTGTTTGAGTTTTTCACTCTTTTAGTTACGAAATGGTAACATAGTCAGTAAGAAAGTTGTGAATTGAGTTAATTGATACTCCCCTACATTTGAGTTCTGGTTCCGAGATGAGTATTACCTACCAAAATTATAATAAATGTGTGACGGAGAAAGAATTTAGTTTGGCTCGTAAACCATAATGTATTTGGTATTTCTACGTATCTGCTATCAGGAAGAGAAGAAAAATTATCTGCATAAAATATTTTGACTAAACCGTATTGTGAAACAACATGGTACAGATTTTATAGTACGGTCTTAGCTCTAAGTAAAACAAAGTAATATTATAAGGCTAGAGATTAATGTGAATGAATAAAATACATATGTATACTACGGCGCTACATTACTTCACAACCTCCTTTGTTATATTGTTTCTCCCAAATAACAAATCAAATTCGTATAAAAATTATTTTAAAATTGTTTTTCAATTTGTAGAAAGTAATGATTTCGCAACGAATTCGAAACTACATTTTTTACATATAAAATTAAAAAGAATTATTAACTGAAATTTCTTTCACATAATTTTTCGTTCACGTGGGACGCAGAAAGTCTAGATCATTTTAAGAACTTCTAGCTTAATTTATTAACATTTACATGTGGCGAATTAAAGGAGTAAGATTTTTTTAAACATAGTTTACTGATTACAACTCTCGCCAAATTTATTACAAAAGAACTCTGAGTGCAACAAACATTTACTCCTAGACCTTAGAGTCATGTTCAATCTTCTATGAGAACCGATAAATTCGTTATCAGTGTAAAAAACCATGGGGACACTACACCACAGGCATTTACTGCATGTAGGGAGTGAATTTTCTTTTTCTAAGACCGCCTTTGCCGTGTCTGGAAGTCTGGAAGTAGGCTATTACCATAGGTGATGTTTATCGTTCCACTTAAACGTCTAGGAAAATGAATTGGTTTAGATTCCCTTTGCGTTTCCTATTGCGACCGAGTACATAAGTCTTATGTAAGCGTTGATGACTGTATGAGTAAGGTGTGGTTTGTCTTTGGGAAAGAGATGAAAGAATGTTATGGTGAAAACCGGTGCCAGTCCATTCAGGCCTACTCTTCCAAAAGAAACCAAGGGAACCTCCAGGCTTAAAGTGTCCTCATCAGAGGTATTAGCATGTTTGAATACCTTCACTCCAACTAGGATTCCATCCGTTACTTTGGAACACAATCTGGTGATTATGAATTGTGCTCCTTTACGAGTCCAACGGTGCTGACAACGTCCTGATGATGGAAATTTCTTCCACTGCCAGGACTGGAGTCGACTATCTCTCGTATAAGCGACGAACACCGTATCGGTGGCGCAACCACCTGAGCCAACGGAGAAAGTTAGAGACTGCGTACCTCATGATATTGTGGTGGACGGTCAAGGAATTTTGAGCTACATTATTAAAGTTACTAAAAGTTGAGAGAAAGCTGATTGCTTGTAGCAACGGTTGAAAACAGGACAGTTACAACAGAGATTCAAAACAATTAGAAGCTTTGGAATGTAAGGATACAGGCAGCAATGGCATCAAAGTGGATCAGATAGTCAGCAAAATTAAGCTGTAGCAAGACGTCTTTGACAGATGGTAGGGAAAGAATTATTTACGCGGCCAAACTTTCAGGAAACATTCCTCACCCACAAACAAAGAAAATTTGTTATGTGGACATGTGTCCGGAAACGCTTACTTTCCATGTTAGAGCTCAGTTTATTACTTCTCTTCAAATCACATTAAACATGGAATGGAAACACACAGCAACAGAACGTACCAGCGTGACTTCAAACACTTTGTTACAGGAAATGTTCAAAATATCCTCCGTTAGCGAGGATACAGGCATCCACCCTCCGTCGCATGGAATCCCTGATGCGCTGATGCAGCCCTGGAGAATGGCGTATTGTATCACAGCCGTCCACAATACGAGCACGAAGAGTCTCTACATTTGGTACCGGGGTTGCGTAGACAAGGGCTTTCAAATGCCCCCATAAATGGAAGTCAAAAGGGTTGAGGTCAGGAGAGCGTACTAACATACTAACGAAACTAAAATGAGCTCTAACATGGAAAGTAAGCGTTTCCGGACACATGTCCACATAACATATTTTCTTTGTTTGTGTGCGAGGAATGTTTCCTGAAAGTTTGGCCGTACCTTTTGGTAACACCCTGTATTGGCCAGAGGCACTCCCCACTACGGATGCTAGAGAGTTGGAAGCCGCACAAAACGGGAAGCAGACGGAATCAGGAGGAAGTCACGTGAAATTGGTCTTCAGTATTTGTTGAGAGATGGAACTTGGGAAGGACTAGGAATTTGGTCAGGCTTCCTAAGCAGCTATGCAGCCTCAGGACTGTGATATAGCGAGGCGACTTCACCTACAGGTAAACAGGTGGGAGCTAGCCAGTGATTCATAAGTAATGTAGAGGACAATGATTAAAGTAGCATGCTGGGAGTGATAGTCTATGGAAGCATATAGGGAGCTTGGAGAGGCCTTATTGTACAGAACTTATCTAATAAAATGTAAATGTATGTACATATCCTTACTGAGAATTTTATTTATAAGTCATATTTCTTTGATACTCTTTAGATAAAATATTAAAAATCTGCTCAGTATACACTCTTCTCAAGCGATGATATAAGTTTCACGTTTGATGGCAGATCTTAAACAAAGAAACTCCGCTCTTTACCTTTAAGTTATAAGGAAAAGAATTTGATGTTCAGATGGGATATTGTTTTTCTGTTCCAATGCCAAGCAACTTAGATTAACTATACATACCTCTCATTTTAATTTAGAATATTTGATATCAAACAATTGAAACTTCATTATAATCTACTCATTTGTTTGCACGTCATAGCAGAATATAGGAAAAGCTTTTAGTAGTTAAAACATATTTTTAATTCCTTCATCGGTGCTACCTGATTTAGTGTAATGTACATACCTCAAATTTTCAACTATCAGACTAAAGAAATTTGTTCAGTAGTTTTAACTTAATGATGGATCAAGGAGACACAGCATATATTATAGATTACAAATGTGGTGTGAAGTTGATCAAGAAATAAATTACTGGCATCTGAAAAGCGTTCAGATACCCTAGCCTCTTTGATTGTGAAGAGTGACACCTTGATACCCTTTGCACCACAATAAAGTTATTTCTCGAACAAGATTTTTTCTTCGTGTAATCCCGTGCGAATATAATTTTCTCTGCTATGAGACTCGTAGACGTGGTGTTGAATTCTTACATGTAAATTGTTCCACACAAAGATCCAGTACCGACTACTAACCAGTACATTTCTATGATGAAGTTGATAACAAGTGGCCCAATCAGGTAGCACTACTTGTCGCCGGTGTTTCCTACTGGCGATGTCAACCACAGGCCGCCCCACCTCCGTCATTGTGGCCAGTTGCCAAGCAACCGGCGGCCTACCACCCTGCTGTCTGGACGTCGTTCGCAGCCAGCGTCGTTGGGCTAATCGAAGAAAGAGGCGGCAGAGAAATTAATAGTTCACCCTTACAAGTTCACAATTAAGACTATTTACAGGCAAGAAAATGAAGCGAACAGACTTCCAACCTCCTGTTTGAAACCTTCTACCCTTTTCTTTTTATATTTGTCCTTTTTATCCTTTTAACTTTATCTCTCTAACTTAAAGACCAGTTTATTGGGGATTCTACGATAACCGTGGCAATTTGATGATTGATTCGTATGTAACTCGACGAGACAAGTTGAAAGTAAAGAATAAACTTTTTTGATATCTCGCTTAGTTCCCGAGATATCGTATCTCAAAAGTGAGGAGGTTAGGGTGAGATCCGGCCTGGACGAGAAATTTGTTTCCCACCAAACCCATTATATGTACACGGTAGAAATGCACTATAGATGTTTTATTTTCTTCTTAGTGGTTCGGTTGAAATACAGCCTGGACTAGAAGAAATGTCACCAAAACCACGAGGAACTATGTCTATAACTGATTTTTGACATGCTATATCTCGAAAAGCAAGCGATACATCAAAAAAAATTATTCTTCATTTTCGATTTGTTTCGCCGCGTTTATAAGAATTCATTATCAGATTATGGCACCACGGTAATTATAGAACTGCCCGTTTACTCCTTCGCGTGCTTCATTACTATTAGTACAAATTATTACAATTAAGACTGCTCCTTAGAACAATGCACACAGAAGAATTTTTAATACGGGACAGTGACTGGGGATAATCACAATAAAATCAGTTATTAAAACAAGTTTCGCATTTATTATTACCTCAGACACGAGAACTAATAGAATTTTTACAAACATACTGGTCTCTACTTCCAAATAGTTTAAACTATCTTCCCCTTTTATCAACTTTAGTAATCGTCTTTACATATACACTCATTAATTTTGGTACTGCACATATATGAGAGAAAATGAAACACAGGGAGAGAGAGTGAGAAAGAGAGAGAGATAGATAGTGCAAATTATCTCACTTAAATCATGACAAGGTTTACCATCATGGCGCATCTTCGCCACTGACCAACTTGACTTACCAACTAACTGATCTACCCTGAGAAAACTGACAGGTCCATACTGAGCTCCCCTGTATAAGGCTTTTTAAAACAACCCGTCTAACAGGATTCTTAAAAGAGCACCAATGTTCGCGTTTCTCCTTGTCCAGCTCAAGGCGGAGCAGCCACGCTCGACAAACAAATCTGAGGGAGCTTGGCATAGCACCTCTGGCTTATGGGCGCTGCTATACAAAAACTACTGAGCGTGGTGGGTGAACGGTTAACGTTCTGGCCTCGCATTCGGGAGGACATTTGAGTTTTCCATGCTTTCCACAAATCACTCCAGACGAATGCAGGGATGCCACACTAAAATTTAAAAATACCATTCAAACTGGCGAAAGAAAAGAAAAAACTCCCCAATTTAAATTCCAGAGATGTTGTATTCATTAGCATATTTTTTATATTCGTTCTATCTTTTCTTTAACATCAGGTGACTGTGTTTTTTTAACTTATGGCTTTACGCCTCGTCGACGTCGAGTTGATTAGAGGCGGTATGGGACTGGGGACAAGGAACTGGAAGGAATTCGGCCATAGCCTTTTTGAAGGAAGCATCTCGGCAATCACATGGAGTGATTTGGGGAAACCCTGGAAAACCCAAACCGGTATGCTCAGACGGGGATTTGAACCGGCGTCCTCCAAATGTGAGGCCAGAGCGTTAACCGGTCACCCACCACGCTCGGTATAATCTCTGCTGAATACACTACCATGTAGCATTCGTTTTCGTTTTGGGAGATGGATGTCATTGCCGCAGTGTCATGGATTTTCGTACTTTCCTGTTTCTTTGTAACATTTTTTTTTTTTTTTTTAAATTAGAACTAAGTAATGAATTTGTTATATACAGTAGCTACACAAAGTAAGTAAGGAGTCTGATAAAAAAGAAAACACTACCCTTTTTTGAATCAGGATATTCTCATCCATTTGAGATGTTACACACGTCTAAAGTAAACGCGTATGGCATTATTGGTTGGGAGGCCTCGAAGGATATCTAGGACGCCGAGTGATAGATTATCCTAGCGGGTAAATGGGACCTACAGTTTTACGTAGAATCCAAACCACGGTGTTTCTTAGCGTTCTTCACTTGAATAAAGCGAAGCTTTGCCAGAAGTAATGTTCAGTTTTAAGGCCCATAAAAAATTCAGATGAGGCCGAGATTGAAACCGAGGAACCTGTCTTTTACACGCTATGCACCTTGACAAACATAAAAAAATGAAGAACATGATTAAGAAACACCTCATTGTTATATAAGTGTTTTCATGAATAATACACTGCTGTTATACGCCGGGAAAGTCTTCGTTCTTACACATTACAAGTTAATTAAATTATAATCTTTGGAACATATGTACCTTAACTCACTCCGATAAAACTAAGCTCTTACCTCACATTAACCTCACGCCACCATCCGTGCGTTTCCAAACGATAAGAAAACAATTCTCAATAGAAATAACATTCACAAGGTCAGAGGATTTAAAAGGCAGGATTATATTTATCAGAAACCGTTTTTTTCTTATGTATACACCCACGTGGATTTTTCACGAGTTTTTAGATTTATTAATATTATTTATTTGTGTATTAAAGACACATACGGTCAAAAATTCAACGATGATCATATTATCACTGCTAATATTGTTTTCAAAAAAGTTTTGTACAGTAAACGAGATTGAAAAACTGCCATTTTTAAAAATATATTTAAGTTTTAAATGTTTCACAGCTAAATGTATAGTATTTAATGATAACGATTTTTTTTATTTTTTTTACAGTAAAAGTGATATTTATTACTACTCTTAAAAATAAAACACCTTTAATTAATAAATACTTGCATTTACTTATTTTCTCATTACTGTATTGCCATTTTGTGACTGATCACGATACTGTGCGTTATATTCGTATATGCCAGTTAGTAGGAATATACATGAATGCTTCGTTTAAAGATATACGAGTTTTTGCTGAAGTCGAAGAGAAACTATCAGTATGCTTACTGGTACCTTTAACGTCTACGAGATGGCGTTAGAGCCGTTTCCAAGATACCAAACACATTTTTTTTGATATTCTAGTTTTTGTAGGGAAGACACCTATATAGGTTAACTTAAAAATTAAGACGCTACCTACAAATGAAGTTTCATCCAAATCGTTAGAGCTGTTGTCGAGATAGCAAATATATATATACAAGAATTGTTCCGGCCCAAGAGATTCAACACACTTTTACATTTTATTTTTTTTTTACATTTCATTTTTAGTGTTATATATTTCTTTACAATGTGCGTTTAATATCAATATAATTATATTATCTATGTTTACATGTAAGAAAAATTCTAAACACAATAATAATAACCCATTATCTTTCAATTTTTCACTTCAAAAAAACGTCTATAGTGAGTCTTAATCTCATATGGGAATATATAATTTTATATGCAGCCCGCGGAATTATGATGCATTTCCAAAGTGGCCCGCAAGATCATTTGTGTAATGTAGGAGTTAGTTTTTCCTAGTAAGCATCGGACAGTAAATTGTTTTATAGTGCGAAATCTGATTTTTTTTTCCGGTTTAAATTTTATGTGTGGGATGAGGCCCTGCCTAGGAATGCCATCAGTTCCAGCGTGTGTCTATTCATAATGTGGGCATCCGTAGTTGCCATATGTGTATTTCGTATAGCCTTGTTTCTATAACTATCTGAACCACAAGACCGCTTGTTCATTGTACATGTAGTATCACAAAGAAAGTGCATCAAACACGTTGTAGACTATTTCTGACGTCAGTAACATACTTAGAACAGTCAATTCAGATAAAATTCTTAAATATAAATTAAGATACTGCGTATTATTGAGCGCATTGTAGTTGGCGTTTAATATCTTGGCGTCAAAAATTAACCTTTATTGATGCAAGATTTCCACAGGTTGGAGCGAATTAGGAGTACACTTCAATATGCAGTGGCGTGGCTATAGCCAGATAGCTCAAGCATGTTTCCATTTATTAGTAGCAGACGCTAGGCAGTCAACGAAGCCAGTGCTTACCGGACGAGTGGGTAGACAGCGTTCCTAGCAGGCAGCCCTCATGGCATGCAACTTGATATAACAAGCTTCATGACCGTGCTTGGAGATAGTAGGAGGTACCTCTTCAATATTATCCCTGTTCAGTAAATACGTAGCAGATAGTAATCTCAAATGCTTTGAGTGGCAGTCTCACGAGCAGTACTAATAGGTTGGTTTATACGTTTATTCCCGTATGATATCCGAAGCCAATAACAGAAGCAGCCATTAGAATTATCCGCAATGAAGCAGAAATTCGGTTCCAAGGTATCTGAAACAGGTATTTGCATTCCAGAGAGACAAGCGTAAGTGCCTGTTTGGATACTGCTATCTAAACGTTTCTGTAGGCTTTGCTGTAGAAATGAACATATTTACTATGGCTGTTATCATTTCACTATAGGTGGTGGTCACTTTAAAATTGCACCTTTCATTGTTCCATGATTACAGCACTCGAATTATCACATCTCCTCCCGGGAACAAACCGATATTTTAACCTAACATTAAATGTGTGGTTGCGATTTTTTTTTCTATTCACCTTCCAAGTTGCATGGAGCAAACTTGAAGGTTACTCGGCTTAGTGGTTTTGCCTTTCTGAATTAAAAGACGAATTAAAGAGTGTTTACAACAATGTGACTCATATTTGAACCACGAAATTTATGGCGAGTTAGAACCACGTATCTGATAATTATCAGAACAAGAAAGGACGTTTAAAATTTAATTCATATATTCAAACGGAACTTGTACAGGCTAAATCAGTAGCTCAGCAATCAAAATGTATTATTATGCTGTGAGTGGCAGTTGGCTTATAGGAATCAGTGGAGTAGAACTGTATTCAAGATAAGAAAAAAGTATCATTACCTATTTCCTAAAAGACTGACCATGAAAGTATTTGTTAGGCTGAAAACAATTTTGCGTTAGGAAATGTTTGCGGAAACCAGATGGAGTATAAATTGATTTTGTATAAACATTTTTACTGTTAGGAGAACGCACAATGTACGAAAATGAGCCAATAGCTTGATTTTGTTTCTTCTCAAGCATCTCCTAAATTGCCAAAAAGTTGGCATAACTGCAATGAAAAGAAGTGACTTAATTTGAACTATAATAATCTGTAAATTGCTTCCATTCTGTTGCTGTTTGAATAAACGATAAATTATAATCGAGGTAGCTCGTAAATTAAAAAAAAAAAAAAAAAATGGTCACGTAATTTTGAACAGATTTCGTCTTTAGGAAAATAATGCACCAAAAGCTGTATCCACAGTGAATAATAAATTAACAAATCAAAACTACTATAAATTTAGTGCTCTAGTAGAAAGATTCCTGAAAAAAAACCGGAATTGCTCTGAAAAATGTCTTTCTTTCTTCCACTTTGACATTAAAGAGGAGATTAGTCGTTGTACGTTTCTGAAAGAGGAGAGTGAGTGCGTGTAAATGCTGAAATCAAATTACGCGGAAACAATTTTCACACAGCCTGAAAATGGACGAAGAAAAAAATAAAAACTCCCAGTCTGCCCTTGAGCCTCTTTCCAGAACACAAGAGGCCGACTTCAAACGAATACCTGCTACGCGTGTTTGGCCCGGCACAAAGTTCTGGACGACTCACTCCAATGGTTTAATTATAGGCAGAACGCCGTGGTGGCTCTGGATTCCCATGTCGCTTCACAGCGGGTTTGGGTGGAGGGGAGAGGGAGAGTGGGCGCTCTGTAGTGGTGGTGGGAGGGGGGAATGGTGATCCAATGGCGAGGTGGAGGGGGACTCCTGAACGACACACGCAGGCCCACACAAGAATTCCATTAAATGCGGTACGTGTCACACGCTCTGAAATGCGGCACTTTTAATTTCTCGAGGAATTTTTTCCTTTTTTTGGAGGCGTGGGAGACTGGGAAGTGGTCAGGGGAGAGGTGACTAAACACGACACTGTTACCAGAAATCTCTAGTGTTCATTAGAGCGAATCGGCCGTCACTATTTTTTGCCTGTGGAAGCACTTGACACATCCATTTGTATGTCCGTTTGCATGCGAACGAAAAAATGCGTTAAAAGGAGAATCAGATATTCAAACAAGCACTGTTTGAGGGTAACAAACTCACAACGTATAAAAAGAATTTAAAGTTACCAGTCCTTCTGATAGTGGTTCCGCAAAACGCGTTTGGTTTTTTACTTTAACTGTAGCAGTCACTGTGATTTCGCGATCGAGGTCTCTAAACTCCGTTGTATCGGCAATAGATGACGGAACTACTGGTAAACTAGTGAATGAAATTATTTGAAAACTTCTTGATTGTTACTACAGTACAGGGTTGTAACAGCAAGGTGTAGGGTCATAAATTTAATGTGAGAACAAACACTGAACAGTCACAATAACTTTATATAATCGAAGGAACATATGCTACAAACATCCATTGTAAATTAAAAAAATACTTACGTTTCAGAAAAGTTGTAAAAGACGATAATTATAAGATACTCAATCCGCACTGGCTTAAATACTGTAACAAGACTTCCAAATGATGGGAAATTAAAAAAAAGTACTCAACGATAGCCTTATGTCATTTAAAAATAACTAGAAACGCCAGGAAAACAGGCAGATTGCTCCAAAATTCTGCTCAGTTTGTAGAGTTTTTAACCGTAATTATTATTCTTCAAAGTTTTTCCCCTTCTCCATTCCCACTTAAGTACTCACTTAGGACATAATCCTGTTGGTACAATCGTACGCCTGTTAAGCCCTTGAGCATATGGCTGCAAGAAAGAACTTAATTAATAGTTTCAGTTTCAGTTTACATGTAGGCTGAAACCGAAGAATCGCTGGATTTCAACTACTTTCAAGTTCAAAGTTGTGATCATTAAATTCCATAAACAAGAACTCTGTTTGTTCGAGAGCTAAAATCATAGTGGCATAAGAAAAATGAATGGAATAAATATTGGTTCGTATAAATATTTACTATTCTGTTTGATTATCTTTCCAAAAGTAAAACCTATGGGAAATTTTGAATAAAGATAACTTTCAAAATCCAGTCACACAGAACTGTTGGTGAAAGGATTTTTTTTTTTTTTAATATAAAAGAAATAGATTTTAGTTATTTATTTAATGATGGAACATATTTAAGATTTATTGTTTCGAAATGTCTCACCTGTTAAATATGACAAAGTTGACAGAAGGAGCACCATGTTTTTAACAGACATCAACTGAGGACATTACAAGGATCTATTTTTCTTGGTTTAAAGAACAAGCACTTAAAAAATGTTACTAGTGTCAAAAATACGTAAATGCTCTTCCAGAATCTTGGATTACTTGTAAATAATTACTGGAATCATACAAAAATTAAAATGGCTCACATAAAAATTAGATGACCATGCAAATTTAGTTACACTTCAAGGAACATACAGTTCAATTGTAATGAAACTTTAAAAAATCACAAAAATTGAAACTACCTAGAGCACGAAGAATTTTTGACAGGGCCTAATTTTTAGGTGACATGAATCACTGCTGTGAATACCTTATTGTATGAGGTGAAAGAATGACTACAGGCTAATGATGTTTACAGCGATTTCCATTGTGAGACGTAGTCTGTGGTTTATCAGCATTCAGTGTCTGCATCGGATGCACTCAGATGGGTCTTTGAAAAGACCCATTTGATATGGGGAAAGTAGTCTTCTTCGCTGTTAAAAGAAGGCTGCGATGTTAAAGAAATCACCATTCCTGGTGTTCAAAAAAGAAGTGAAGTTATCTCCTTCGCTTTGTAACGGGTGGTGTGTGAATTGGGGCTTAGAAAGTAATTTTGGTAGTTTAATTAGTGAAGATTATTGTAAGCAATTCGTAGCAAGCGCACGGGATGCATACGTGATCAAAACTGTAGAGTTGCAAGTTTATACTGAGAGGCTACTGCAGCGTGGAGCTCTCGCTTACGGATGTACAGTACAGCATTAAATCCTACATAGAGTGTGTATAAAAACCCTGACGTCATATGGAATCAGATCTGTTCTGCTAGCGGCGATGTAGGGGTAAGATCTGTGTCGTGGCTGTCACCTTGGCGGCGTGGTAAGCCATGATTACACTCAGCGTAGTCTCCTATTAGGTATTCGCTTCGATAAAGTACTCCTTGGTAGGTTAGATAAATCATTCATTCTGTGTAACTTAAAGAGTTGTTTGCCATTCTTTATAATAATACCTGATGGTGATCATGTTAGGTAATGTTCGGTCGGATTTAATCAGGATAATTTTCAGTATGTTGGTTAATAATGTTATGTGTTGGTTACTAGGTTAAAGTGCGTATGAAGAAGCTATTCATTGATTTAGTATTGTCCAGTTGGTAGTATTGTATGCTAGCATGCTTCACGTGTCGCTTCCTTTCATTATAAACTCAGCTAGAAATTCGAATAATCATTAAATACTGGTTTATCTTATCCACTGTGTCGTAAATACATTCCAGTCGTTAAGTTAGATTCCGCATAATTTCAGATAGTAATTGCGTGAAAGAACCTTGGTTGATATGTCGATAAGGTAAGAGGTACTGCATTAGACTAGTCATGGGACTCCTGCATACTCAATAGTGTCAGTCTGATATCAATTGTGTTATCGTGACAAATAAAATCTAGATGCCCACAAGCAGATAATTTGTTATGACTCAGAGAATAGCTTGAGAAGCAATGACACTTCTGGAATCTTCATAAAATATACAATATTGCCCACAGAGTGGACTACATCGGACAAATAATACCCTAAGCTTCTTAGCAGTTTAACTCAGTTTTCCTCTTGATGAGACCGCTGGTTCTCGAGTATTCAGTCCCTCTCTCTCCATCCGTCAATTACGCAGAAAACTATTGTTGATTTTGAGGCTTGTTGCTTTAATACTTTGTGACTGGCCCAGATGTCTCATCTTCTTTTTTCTCTTCGCCTATTTACAGAGGAAACCTTGCTCTAACAGGTTTGGGATTAGTGTATGTAAAATTACTCTAAAATCCTTCTCTCTTATTGCGTAAGAAATTTAAATTAGAATATGATCACATCCGTCGTAAGACACGGGTCCATTATTATTTACGAGTTAGGGGGATGTGTAGTGATGCTTCTGTGTCGATAACTGTTCATTTTTTCTTGGCTATGGCAGAGTCTGGAGGTAATGAACAAATCATAACTCAAATATGGTTCGTTTCTGCCTATCTAGGTGGCCAAATCATGGTCTGGAATTCTCCAAAATGCTCATAAATCAGTCACGCTTAACCTGGTGATAATACTTGAGATTTAAACTTTTCACAATTTTTCTGATATATGGAGAGATAAATCACATAACTCTGTTTTTGTCTACTAACGTTTAGCCAACTTGCCTGTTTACTGATATAATTAGGAAATAGTAACTATATATCTGGTTCTCGACACAGAGTTAGCTGATCTGGATCCCATTGAAGGGAAAACTTTTTACGAAACAGTACTTTTCAATTAGGTAGTGGTGAATAGTTCGTAACTGCCAGTATATGTACCAAAGTAATGGTCGAAATCTCAAAAATCTCTCCTGTGTGTGTCATGAGCCACTATTGATGGTGATTCGTGTGTCGTCTGAAGGTGTTATAATTGTATTTTTCAGAAGTAGGTCAGAATTCACCCGGATATATTTCTCCTTAGCTCATACCTCGACCTGCTGCACAACGGAGACAACTGATTACACTTAGAATACACTTGAGTACATTCATCAACATATATGTAGTAACGCACAGAAAGTTGGAAAAAGGATCCTCAATGTATGACCTAATGCAGGTTTTAAAAGAGTTTCTTTCCTTGGTTGTTGTAAAATATCTTGTTACCTTAGTTAATATTTAGTGTCCCATCTTAATTTTCTCTCCCTGTCTCGTCCATTATTCCGTCGTTCTTTTATTCCCATTTTATGATCATATCCTTTAGCTAAGTGTCTAGGTACCGACTCAGAATTGATACTTAGTATAAACCTACCGTTGCAGAAAATGTTTTGATTTCGCCGACCCTTGCCTTGTTAATAACACTTACTTCTTCATCCGTATCCTTCATCAAGCTTTGAGAAGGTCACAGAGCACCGAAAAGGCCATGATTGCTCGTTATCGATTATTTTACGCCAGAACTCCACCATAAATCTATCAGATTATGGAAATTGCTCTACCAGCACCTACCACGAAATAGCTGCCAGTACAGAAGTATCTAACGTAACAAGGCCAGTGAGCATTCTTATCCACCGCGTTGATAAATTGTTCCTACCAATTACTCAGGTTCAAGAAAAGGTCAATGTGTGACGTATTCCACATTACGCACTACTTCTGCCAAATCAATAACTGATTCATGGAAGTCATGACGCACGGAACCTTAAACTATCATATATACATCAGCTGAAGAGACCTAATTGGACGCTTCTCATTCGCCCATACAGGGGTTGATGATCCATCTGCCACCACACTCAACATTCTATGTCAATTCCACACCATACAGAATATTGTCGTGCAAATTACCGTCTACTCACTCTCAAACTCGCTCTGTTATTCCTTTGATCGGTCCTCTCTACTCGAGCGAGCTGTGAGAGTTGTAGTTTTTTTCCAGACTCGATGGACAAACGTAGGCTCGGTGGACAAAGAAGGTTCGGCAATGCAGTTATACGGCTCAGCGTCTTCCTCGCCGCGCCGCACAACAAGTGTGGAGATCAGAGAAAACGGGACAAGGTTGTACGACACAACACTTTCTAAACTACAGTAGTGATTGCTATCAATATTCTGGGTATGTTCTATCGACTGAAACATCGTAGATAACGTGTATGTGTTTGATAAACATATGTATCGAAAGTATTACTAACCATGAAATAAGAACACAATGTAATGAAAACCATAATATAAATCAGTTATTTAAAGTAACTCACATACCTAAGGTATTTCCTGAATTCACATTTAGTACATTGTGATTTATACGGAGGCTTCAAATATAAGCAACGTCTTATAAGAATTTATATCGAAGTACGTCATTGAAAACACTTTACTGATATAACTGATATCGCTCTTCTGCGTGATTTTAAATAACGTAAAGATCATCAGAAGGAATGTCCCGCTTTATTGAAATGATTAATTCAGCTCAGTAGTAGTTTTAAACATCTGACGGAACTTTTTGGTTCTAAATATCCACCTAGTTAGTAGATTGTCCTCTTCATCGATATTGTTGAAAGATACGTAAACTATGTATTGTTAAACTTCGTTCGTCTTTTTTCTAGTAGCATCCCTCTTCTGTATTTAAGAAATTCAAGTTTTCGTTCTATATTTGGAGGACAAGAGGCGTTTACTTCAGGCTGATTTGAATTTGAGGCCCTACCCCAATCTGCAAATACACAAAGTAAATAGTTAAATATGAGTAAGATGGATTAGATACACCTCCGATATCAGTGCATATCGTTCTAATGTGACCATTAGAGTTGTTTTTATTCTGGAGAGAGAATTTTTGCATAACTGAACAATCACCACAGATATGTTGAAATAACTCTCGATTTTTACTTTTTCATTAACATAGCGTAGTGGCCAATCTTTAAGTATCTGAATTTTTTAAAAAGTAAACGTATACAATCTTATAAAAGAATACATTAGCACTTAGGACCGAGAGTGGTGGGTGAACGGTTAACGTTTCTGGCCTCGCTTTCAGGAGGACGCGGGTTCTAATCTCCGTCCGGTTATCCAGATTTGAGTTTTCCGTGGTTTCTC
>JARYHS010013631.1:147492402-147582729 GCA_031002005.1 Vandiemenella viatica | reverse complement strand
AAATTCCGCATTATTTTATATGAAATGTAGCAAACACTAAATTCCTAATAGACAAAACAGTAAGGGATAGTATTTTGCAAACGGAAAAAAATCTATGTTTGTGGTTGTAATGCATGCACTGAATTTAGGTTACAATTTTTGAAGTCAACAACAGCTTGAGCAAACATAGAATACCAACAATCGAAATCGTTTGCTACAAATACATAACCTGGAGTAGTCATTGATTCTACTGAGGTAACTTCAAATAGTGCACGATTTAAAAGTTAAATTTCAAATAAAATCATCATAGCATGTATGCTGCGTTAAGGTTCAATTCAGGAATGTTGTAAAGTTATTAGGCACCAAAAAACTCAATTTACATTACCTATTAAGTTTCTTGTCCAGATTCTAAGTGTATTTCCTGTACTATCATTGATTGAAAGATCGTAGAAACTGAGCAAAATCGCCATAAATCTGAAGTCAGTGTGATACTGTTCAATCTATGTCCTGGTGTGCCTGTCGTTATGATTAGATTTTTAGGCGGTTTTCCCCCACAAACCAGCCCTTTACTTGGATAGTCCTCATTCACTCTCCGCTTTTAAAACAACACCTTACGAACAAAATAACCATAATTGCATCTATACCTGTGTAGCCCAGCTCAACGATGAATAAAATCGTCTCCCGAACGATTGAGTATTAGGTTGCGTAATCAAAGAGAAACCAAATAACATTTCTGTAGGTTTTCCATGTGTCACAATCAAATTGTTCAAAGAATTTGTTCCAAACTTTAAATTTACACACCTTCTAGATCCTAAACAGAATATAGAGTTTTTTTGTTTTTTAAATCTTCAAGCTAGATATGCAGAGAAGTAAATTGGATATGTATACATTTACTACCTTGTGTCAAGTATATGAGTTTGCAATTTGTCATCAAAAGAAATACTGTTATCTTTTTTTCTTTTTTTTTTAAAATACCCTGGAAGTGTAAATCTTATAAATGATATTAGTTTTAGTTAAGATGTCTATCTCAAAAACAATATTACCCCGGACCTTGAAATTTTTCCCCAGTATCAGGCATATCATATTTTATTTAAAAAGAAAAATCTAAAAAATATTTACTTTTAATATTCTATGTACAGTTATAGCCTGCTTTGTGATATTTAATACCATTTTATTGAAAATACTCGCAATTGAAAGTGTATTTCATGCTAATACACCCAAAATGTATGTAACAAGACAATGTCGCACAGCACTGGAAAACCACGGAGAGGAAAGTATTAGATAACCTGAAAATATCTCATCCGGTTATATTTGTGACAGGCGGTTGTCATATGACCTACCAGATGCAACATGTCCGTTGAGGTCATTATGTGTTCGGAACATAACTTCACCAAGCTCGACTTGCACTACCCATTTTTATGTATTTGTCCTTCGATGATTATGCGTTTTTGCTGCTATTGTTTACTTCTCGTAACATGTCTCATGTGAAATGTATATTTAACTCAGATCTGATAAATAATCTCACTATTATATTTAGTAAAATAGCCGAGCACATAAGTAGCAAATAACCAGACGGCTTAAAAAAATTAATATTGCTAATGTGGTATCACATGTAATATGGTATCCGTATCTTCGAAACGAAGCTTTTTGTAGTCCAAATGCTTCTTAGCATAACGTTTATATTTTTCTATTCATTTCTTTACTGTTTTATAGACATTGTACCTTGCATCGGTTTTACGTAGTCTTGCAGTTCAGCTATACATTCATTGTTTATTATTTCCACTTTGCTTATATAAACTTTGCCCTATATTGACGGTATAATAGTGCGTTACTTTTTTTCTGTTTTTCTTTTGTTTTTTTCTCTGTTTCTTTGTATTTGTTATCTTTTTGCCATATCCTATAACCACCTTTTTTATGGTGAGTTTTGTTTTTGTTTTTTTTTGTTATCCATTACAACTACAAGTATAAAATCATCTTGAGTGTTATGCATGGAAATTTTAAGTGTATTTGTACAAACAGCTAATCAATTATTAACACCTACAGACTTCAAAAGGAATGGCAATACAAGATGATGATCAATGTATGTTATCGAACACCATATTGACGGCACAGTTTTCAGCGATCTGTCCTTCTTAAATTTATCCCCAGTTTCATAATTGTTTACTTCATCTTGTCCTCGTTTGTCATTACAGTGCTATGAAACTATGAAAGAAAGAAAGATTGATATGCAACCACATCAGAAATATATGTGAGGAACGTAAGTGGTTTTCAAGCAGGCAACATGGTTTCAGGCAAGGATATTCATGCGAATCTCAGTTGGTGGGATATATGCAAGATATTTCAGATGAAATGGACAAGGGAGGCCAAATTGATAGTGTAGCACTAGATCTGTCTAAGGCGTTTGACAGAGTAAGCCATAAAATGGTAGTAAATAAGGTGAAAACCATTGGAGTGGATAAGAAAGTCATTTGCTGGGTAGAAGAATTTTTAAAAGGTAGAAAACAGAAAGTTAGGGTAGGAAATGTAGTATCAACAGAAGTGGAAGTAAAAATGGATGTGCCACAGGGTAGCGTATTGGGACCATTGCTATTCATTATTCTAATGAATAATTGTGTTGATTGTTTACTATCTGAAATTAGATTGTTTGCAGATGACATAATGCTGTATAAAAGAATCAAAACGATAGAGGATTGTAAACAGTTGCAGGGTGATCTGGACAGGATATCTAATTGGGTTGGTAAACATGGAATGAAGATAAATGCAAAGAAGAGTCAGCTTATTAGATACACAAATAAAAAACAAAAGGTTAATTATGAATATAAGGTGGGAAAAGAATTGCTTGCTGAAGACTTGAAATGTAAATATCTTGGAATTACTTTTGATGACAAACTTAACTGGACAGGACACATAGGACAGGTGGTAGGAAAAGGTTTCAAAGTTCTGCACTTGTTGGAGAGAGTGATGAGGGGATGTACGAGAGAAGTCAAGGAATTGGGTTACTAAACTTTGGTCAGACCATTGCTCGAATATGGTAGTGTAGTATGGGACCCTCATTTTACGTATCAAATACAGGAGTTGGAGAGGGTGCAAAAAATGGCTGCTAGATTTGTTGCTGGAAATTATCGCAGAATGCAGTCAGTGACGGATATGATAAAGGAACTGGAATGGGATTCATTGCAAGACAGGAGGAGGATGAGGAGGGTCATGGGAGTGTACAGGGCATATACTGGCGATGAGGCATGGAAAGATATTGCAATAGGTATGAAAAGTAGTGCATGAAAGGGAAAAGATGACCATGACCACATGCTGGCACTCGATTTCAGGCACAAGAGTGTGGGAAGATTCTCTTTTATAGGTAAGGGTGTCAGGGATTGGAATGAGTTACCAAGAGAAATGATGAATAATTTACCGAAAACTTTGAAAGAATTTAAAGATAAAATTTGTAGAGGGCAAATGTAGGTAGGTGCAGGATAGGGGGAAGATGGGTGTATAGGGAAATTGCCACCGGAGCATGTGCTCCATTGCAATTAAATTAAATTAAATTAACTTCAATAAACTGGCAGCCTTCATGCTGCTATTAAAATGCCATCTGAAGAGGCATAACACACATTATCAGATACTTATACACAAGAAACCATTAGTGACATTAGGTTTGTGTCATTTGACACTGTAACGCAGCAGAATTACACCTCCTCATTTCTCCAGTCGATGCGACAGAAGTTTCAGAAAAACAGCGGGGTAAGAAGCAGGGTGATTGAGACAGGTGGTTCGCGTGAGGGCGCTATTAAAGCACCTGACGCCCAGTATTCAACGACCGAACACCTTTTACGGCGGCTCCCTCCATTTTATGAGGGACGATAAACACAGTTCTCTGGCGAGGCGACGTTCCGTGACACTTGTAACAAAACTCTGGTTTTATATGGGCGCCCGCGGTCTCGGCACGGCCCGGATCGACCTTTACACAGGCTCCGAGAACAGTAAAACAGAGCGAGCGGTCGATACATCACAGAGCGGGAGGCTAGGCTCGACCTGTCTTAAGGGACCGCGGGCGACGTAAGGGGATCTCTGATCTCTGTCAGCGGTCTCGATATATGATACCACAGGGAACTCCATCACGTGACACATCACTGCACTCTATCTTGTTTTCCGGGCTGAATCAAAGGGAAGCATTGCAAGGAAAGAAAGTAAAATTTGAAAAAATTATGGAACAAGTACACTATTTGATAATTGTGTTTGAGGTCGCGTTTACACGAAGGCAGTAATCTGGAACGAGTGTACTGTCTGGAATGTGCGCGCAACACGTGATTGACACTCGTGTCAGCAGGTTTAACACAGGTCGGTTTATCGACGATAGTGGACTTGGTTCATGACCAGGTTTTATTTATTTTATTTATTTTATTTATTTATTTAAAGGTTTATTTAGCCTGGCAAGATTAGGGCAATCAAGCCCTCTCTTACATCATACCAGGTGTTTACAATAAATAATATACACTATACACAAACGAACAGTATACAACACTTATATAACATTTGTCCAAAATTAAGTTCAATAGTAATACTATATAAAGAAAAGAAAAAAAAACACTCAATAATATTTATGAGTGAAATACTAACTAAAATCATAATAGTATTCGTGTTAATAATTTAATGACATAAGCTAATGCTAATGGAAGTTAAAGAAGTAAACAGTTTTGGCGTGCGAGTTCAACAAACAAGATGATAATTAACTAGACCAGAAACTGGAGTGATGCAGAAGCATTACATTTTTCAGAATTGCATGAAATTGAGGAAATTCTGTGGAATTTCAGGAATAAAAATTATAAGAACAATATTTTAGAGATGCTGCTTTCAAAACAATTGCCTGATAACGGTTTCATGCTTTATATAGACATCGGTAGAAATATTTTACAGCTGCTCTTCAAATTGAGATACAGTTACTCTTAAATGATTTCGGTAATTTTCTATTTTACAACCTCATTCTAAAAACTCGCTAAGGCATCTAAAGTGTTTCTTTCCGATAGTCATTCTCTTGCCCATTTTTAACGTTTTCTTTTATTATTATTCATAAAATTCAACTTTGTAATTAACAAATCAGTTACAATATTAATTAATTATTGTAATACGGACATACTTTCAAGAAGATTATCGCAGAGAACTGTAAAATTGTCCTGACAATGTACTGTCATCAAATTATTATTACTACCATACTAGTTCACTCTCTTGCCCCTAACGCCGACGATCCTGCATATTGTCGTTGATTGGAGTGATTTGGGGAAACCATGAAATCGGAAATCTGGATGCCCGTTTAGGGATTCGACCCGGCGTCCTTCCGAATGCAAGGCTATAGCGATAACTGCTCACCCACGACTGGGTCTCCGTTTGTTCCTCGCTTCTTCTTCACTGGCATCTCCTTGTACTATAGGGGTTACTGGGTAGACATCATTGTAGGCTGCGATAGTGAAAGCAGGTTTCCTCTTGAGGTAAAAAATACAGAATTTTAATTCATGTATCATATGTGATTCAGGATAAAATCCATCTGTGTCTCACTGTAAAATAATTTAACTTCTTCAGAAGTGTTTTATTATGTGCGTAAACGGTACACAGTCAAAAAGTAGAAAATTCTGATCAATAAAGCTCGAAAACTAAGCCTCACTTCTGATACTGTTTGCTGAGAGTAGTAGTTTCCCTGATTGTAGGATGGTAGTAGCCAAATCACCTCTTTATGTCTTCTTGCTTCCCTAAAACTTAATTCCTACTCTTCAGCAAACATCCAGTTAAATTGGCCTTGTGGCTCTAGGGTGTAGATACCTTTCTTTTGCGTTCAAATTCCTTACCGGCGGCTAAAATTGGACAGTAATATCAGAGCCCATCAAGGTATCATAAAACATTGAGACACAATTCCCACTCCAAATCAAGTGGATTCAGAAGTGTAGAGTAATTTCTCCTGGTAAATATTAGTTAATAATGACGTTGTGCGTTACTTAGTGCTTGCGGTTCAAGAACTCGTCACCAGCGACCCATACAATATCCTTCAAGTTTCATAAGACGAATATCAAGTTGATTACGGCTCACTGAAAACACCTTAAGGAACGAATTTTTTTTTTTGTTCTAAGTATTTAGACAAATTGGGCTGTCGGAACTGATGAGGTTTCCTGGATCGTGACTATCAGTTTTGAAAGCGTTTGATACAATGAAACTAAAAATTTGTGACTAATAGTGACCTTGATTGTAGAAATGACTCTTTTTGTTACTAGAGTTTTGGGGTATGCCGCGTTGTTTATTTGCTGTTTTAAGCTTTCGGTTGGCATTCTGCAGCCTTTATCAGAGATACTGTTTATGTTGACACAGCAGCGAGCACCAACCATCGCAGTGTAATACCCAGCTATCACCCTTGAAATTTTTGATATTTTTTAAAAATTTCTGCTGCCTCTTTCACTCGTCGAGTTCACCACTGATCTTTTAAACATACCAAAGACTTCAACGATGATAGAGGCCTATTAGTCTGCGATGCTTGGCGCTCGTTACCACGTTAACATAAACAGTGTCTCTGACGAACGGACAGTATCTCTGACAAAAGCGTAGCACACCACATAAACAACGCGGCATACCCATAAAATCAAATAATCATTAACAAAGACGACCACGGAAGCCTGATATATCATGTTTTCTGTTGTTTCAGGTTACTTCTGGCACATCACCGACATCCACTACAATTCGAGATATTCTACGACTGGGGACCCGAGAAAGAGTAAGTAATAACTCAAATATGATAAAAAAAATTCCTTGATATTCATACTATTGTAAACCAGGTCATTTAGTTTGGTTTTTTCATCAAGAAATGCAGTGAAAAGTCTAGTTTGGATTTTTAAATTTCAAACATTTTTTATCTGTTGCTGAATTCATAACAATAATAAAATCTTTATATGACGTAGTATTTTATTTTAATTAAATCATGAGCACACATATTAACAAAAGAATGTATTTTGTAAACGGATATATGCAGAAAATTAGTTGTTTTAATTTCCTAAAAGAAATAATAAGTCTAGTAGTACCAGCGTTCCATTCTTCCGATACTATCCAGGTGCACTTCTCATCCCAAAGAGTATATTCTCCAGAGGAAAAGCTTAGATTATGAGCACTATTTTCTCCACCTGCTAACCTGGGATTTTTTTTTTGTTTACAGAAATACATTTTAACTAATACTAGGAAGGTTTTTAACATATTTATGCTACCGCATTGTTTCCAACTCTAATGACTAGCTAAACAGTTATTTGAACATTGTATTATGAAGTATACGACTTGTGTGTTCACTAATATACTACAGTAAAAATCAGCCATTTAAGAAATAAACGATAAAAAAGCGAAAATGTACTTAAAGTTTTGTAACGGAGGTAAGTTTTTACACACTTGCAAATATCCTTAAATATGTACAACATTCCCATAGTAATTATGAAGTTCTTGGTATAATATTCAAGTTCTAAAAGTATTAATTTCAAACTTCTGAGTCGAACTGTCATATATCTGTACTTTGATATAAATTAGAGTAAATAACCATCACGATGAACTAAAACTTCGTGAGGAACCAAATTTACAAATAACCTATGTCTTGACATGCGAGAAACCGAACTTGCACGGAATAATCCCTGCAGATTCGCCAGAATGGAATAAACCCGAATTAATAACGATCAATAAACTCGGCAGGATTACTTGAATGCTTGGAATCTTAGCTTTAGTATTCTTTTCCCCCGTATTTTCCGATCCCTGTTCCATTAGCAATTCTTGCTTACTTGAAACAGTCACAAGGGAAAGTGAATCATAGTGAATGATAGCTAGTAGGTTCGTTTAGTACATTGATATACCTTGTGCATACATAGTTAAGGTATATACTCTTCCGTGGCAAACGGGAAAATGAAATAGATGGATAGGTCACAGTTAATTTGTGAGTGGGTAAATATGAACAAAGCTGAAAGAAGTCTTTCGTGTAGAATTATGAATATTGTTGCTTGAAGCGAAGCTTATTAGCAGTAAAGTCTGATGCAGAGCAGTAGAGAATTTTCCTCACAATTAAGACCAAATAAAATATTTTCTGAAATTGCGCCTGACTTCTTCCAGACTATTAGTCAACCCCTATCACCTTCTCACTTTCAACATACTGACCATGGTGTTTAATTACTAGTGGAAAATTAAGTTTTCTTTACTCTTAACAAATATCAAAAGATCTTCTCCTTCAGCGACTGACATACCTGTTGTCGTAAAACAATTCTACGGGGTGAAAATTTCCCATCACGAAATGTACAGTTATCCGACACCTGAAGAACAAATGCCACGAATAATCGTTCATTCCTCGGGCTCTCACTTCGTCGTTCAAATCCGCTATAAGACAAATGCCGGTAAACGCCCCACATCTCCAGGTAATATGTTTTCACGTTATTTCTACATCACTGTGCATCAATGGGAAACGGTGGACTAGCTGCCCTAGTTAGGAGGGCACAACAGGTGGTCGCTTACAACACAGATATCTTATATTATTAATGGTTTCTTGTGCCTTCACGTTCTCCAACATTTTCCATGTACTAAACAGAATTTTTTTTATAATTATAGTTACGATACCGATTTTTAAATTTGTAGCTACGAAAGACAGTTACAGAATTTTTGAACACATCAAAAAAAATCGACCAATCACGTTTAGTTTATTATGATATTAGTGGCGTAGTAATTAAGGGAAATTGCTGTCAGCAGTTAGGCTTACCACTTACGAGTGCTGGCATGTTTATTCAACAAATTCTGTCTCTTAATGACGTGCAGTCGCTTATTCCGCTAACGACGTCTTAATTAGCTCACTGCTCTGACATAAACATCGACAACAAACCGCTCTGCTGCTGAGCATATCGTTCTCAGGATAAGAGCGTACTGCTACGCAGGTAATTTAGACAAGTCTTAATTAAGATGACGTTATTACAAAGTTTTCTTCACTGCAATAATGAAAGTAGCCTACTTTATTTTATAGCGCACTTGAATATTAAAATTGGCTCAGTTTAAGCTATGTCACATTAAGCTAAAGTTGGAGGACTACATTGTTTAAGATGTTCAGTTTTGTTTTTAATTAAACAATCATGTCTACTCCATCGTATGATCTTCTGATCTAACTCACACTTCAATTCTGCACTCAGGTTACATAAATATCGCCCAAATAATAGATTTCACATTTTATAATACTCTTATTTATAGTTTTTCCATTTTACTATCTGCTACCTTAATCAAAGATCTTATTTAATTGAAAACATGACGCAGCTTCTAGACTCTCTGGTT
Organism: Vandiemenella viatica; assembly: GCA_031002005.1. NCBI lineage: Eukaryota > Metazoa > Arthropoda > Insecta > Orthoptera > Morabidae > Vandiemenella > Vandiemenella viatica. The sequence continues at coordinate 147,573,441 of JARYHS010013631.1, read as the reverse complement.
TTTCTATTATTAGTCCCCTGTCCTATTTCGTCTCTTTTTTACACGCTTTTAATTGTTTATCTTGTTCACGATAGTTGTTTCAGCAGGGTCAGGTTGCTACTACAACTATGATAAATTAATGTAGTTCGTTTCTCTTACATTTACAGTAACTTTACTTTCTAAATAACAAAATTCAGCATGTATGTCTAAATGATAACATTAATTGTATTCTCTACCAGGGCCTCAATCGTCGGTACCAATACATCTGCCATCAGACCGAGGAAAAGCTCTGACCGTTTTATCACGGTATTTGGCATAGTGCAACCCTTGTAGATCCACCTTAGGACACTAAACTATTATTTTTCCCATTTGTAGTGTCATATGAAGATCATGCTCTTGTTTATAATTTGTTGAGAGAAATGAGAGTCCAAATGTTAGTTACGTGTTGTCTTATTTTATATAACTTCTAACATTGATTAATAAAACAATGTTTATACTTTTATTGCCCAAGTATACAATAACGTGATTGTCAGAGATATTATATAGCGTTTCATATAGATACTGATAGGAACATGCCGTTGTTCATAGAATATTTAGCATTGGTGGTATCATAGGGCTGATAAAAGTCACCTGTTTTCAATATGTGGCTTAATTACTTGAGGATTTCAGAACTGATTAACACGTCACCTCCGTCAGTTTAGTCGTGAGGGTTAACGAGTTGAAATACTTACACGAGGAGGTACAGTGGGTTAAAGGATAATCCAGTTTTCATTGTTATTATACACGAACTATTGGATATTTTTCAATTTCAAATTTCTGCTTCAGAAAATGCGATTGTCACAATCAGTTTAACACTAAACTTACATCGTGCACGTTCACAGATAGTTACATTTAGATAACCCCCCTTACCCTAGTAATTAAGTTTAAAACCCGTTGCCAAGAAACCTAGCCGAGGCTCTATCCCGGATCTCCCCTATATGGACTCTAACAACCAAGCCCAGACTTGTTAGGTGGGGAATGGGAAGGAATGGGAAACATTTCGTGTTAAAAATTTATAATAGCAAACATTACTTGTTTTTGCTTTCAGCGTAACGCCTCGTCAACCTAATGGTCACTAGTTGCAGGAAAGTACTCAGGGCAATGAACGGGGGAAAATTGGCCAGTGGCATTTTGAAAAAAAAAAAACCGTTTCTATCCATGAAATCACGTGGACTGATTTGTGGAAACCACGGAAAACTCAATCTGAATGGCCGGCCGGGGATTCGAACCAACGTCCTCCAAAATTTGAGGTAAGAGCGTTCACCCATAACGCTTGGTCACACATACAAATACTACTAACGAATGGACGAATGACAACAGTGGTAGTTCGAAGGTTTTGATTTGCAATGTCGCTATTAATTTGCAAGAGTCGAAATAATTGAATGTATGAAGATCGTCCGAGTTTTGAATTTTTTTGTAGGTCTATTGAACAAGATGAATGGCATCTCAAGATACTTGATTTCTCTTATCTTGTTGTAGATACACCATAGTGCCAGAGTAGACGATCCATCTCATAACATAACCTCATTTAATCAATCAATCAATGACACTTGGCCACAGTACTCGTTAGAATCAGGCCCGCAAGACCACCAAATCTGATAAAATGTGTTACAGCAGATTACTTCAAAAAGTTCGGACCAGTCTGACGAGAGAATTGCATTTCATAAATTCTTAACATAAATGACCTTCGTCTGTCACTCTTGCTTTCTCTTGTTTGTACTTGGACCATTTTCAACGTCTGAGTGTCTTGCTATCCAATGCACTGATTCTGAATCCAGCTGTCTAATTGTGTAGATCAAATTCTACCTAATACAACAGCGAGCTGTGGGCAGAACCATTTAATTCATTGTTGCTGTAAACCATTTTGTAATATTGTACCTCCCCTTCTTTCGCTGTTAATTCTCTCAATTTTATTTCAGTCAATTTCTCCTTAAATTTTTCTGTTCAATAATACTTTATCGGATTCATTACCAAAGATTGATTACTTTCATAGGATAGACCATATGAATAAAATCAACAACAGGTTACATTAGAAAGAATATTTATATTTTATTCTAGAAATAATCTTGCATGACAGTAGACGATTCAACATCACTCAAATATAATGTTTATCGAATACTGCACTACCAAACTGATCTGTACTTCAAAAGTCTTATGCATTCGCGATTAGTTCTTTTAAATAAATAATGTTCATTAAATTTCAGTTTATCCATATATATATAACTCAGTCGTGATAACTTCTGGTTGCCACATAGTGCCGCAGAACCACGCACCAATGTACAGATACGATCATACCAGCGGCATCAAACAGAATGATGACTCCTTTGTTCTGGAGTGCTCTTTGTAAGCTTGCAACTAACGGGATCTTAATTTCACGTGGCTCTACTGTTAGTAACCCTAGCATTTTAAACTGAGAGACGATAACAAGAAGTATCTATGGCTTATAGGGTTCTCTATATACAAATCAGCGGTATCCTTTAAGTGTTCCAACTACCTGTCCTGTTTTTTGGTTTTCCACAGTTGGCTGATGTCACAGATGCCTTGCCGCCAACTACCTGAGCCATCTGTCCCGCCAAACAAGTAAAATATCTGCCTACTCATATCCTCTCTCTAATCTCCTTAATATTAAATATTCATACATTAAAATAATCAAATTAATAGTAAATAGTAAAATTACCAATATAAAATTCTAACAAACAGAGACATTTTCAAATCAGTGTTTTCAATGGATAATACACATATTTAAGAAACCTGGAAGAGCGAAGTGTGATTTAGAGAACATTTACCATGAAGAAGACGTTTCCGGAGATGATAAAAGGAACCTGGCATTCACAGATATTAAAAAAGACGTGAAAATCCGAACAGTTAACGCAACCATACAAAAAACAACAAGAAACCTAGTCGTGGCACTCGTGAAAGTAAAAAAAAAAACATAAAAAATAAATAAAATAAATAAATAAATAAATAAATAATAATAATTCAACTAGATAAACGTGTATAAATAAATTTATCATCACACATTAAAAACTCAGAACCAATAGCATCGCTCTTATTCTTTTCGTTTTTTCACCTTTCGTTTTACGTACACATACGAGATAAAACTAAAAGTCAAACGAAAGTATTAAAATTACGTATTTCTGCCATCAAACTGCACTAATAATAGTCTCATTAACAAGTAAAATAAAATTTATTTGAAGGAAACAATAAGAAGGCACACAGGTATTTTGGCAACATTATCCTGTGTTTTTGGCATATTAGTTCAGAAAAGGTTATATAGATATAGAAAACAAAAAGATGATGCCTAACGAAAGCCAATATGATTAGCTACTACTCCTAGTAACATTAAAATGAAAGTGTATTAAGCTGTAATAGTTAAATTTTACCTACATTCTCAAGAAAACTGCGTTATGAACATTTCATATTTCGATTGATAATGGCAGTTGCGCTGATGTTGCTTAAATAATAATTTATCATCTGATCACCTTTTAGTGTCGCTGATTTGCAGTCACCCAAATATATCTGTGAAGGGCCGTTCTCATATGGAAGCCTCATATTAGTCGATCAGATTTTTCCGCTCTAGAGATGGTTGCTTTCAGTAAATAGATTTAACGTTCAGATATTTGTAGGTTAATTTTCAAGTTCACATGTCTTTGCATTATTAAAGAAACTCGTACTGTACCATTGGAGATTGTAACCAAATTTCGTTTAAATTCTCTGATAGAAATCTTAAGTGAAGATAATCTCATAGCAATAAATGGGTTAAAACCGGTGACTGGAATGAAGTGTAACAGGATTAGCAAACTATCAGTCAGTGATATCCCATATACAAGTAAATCCAGACTTCTACTTCTTCTAACCATTCAAGGATTAGGCCTGCAGATCTGTTCCGGTTTCAGGTACTAGTCCTACATCTTCATTGGTCTACCTAAACATCTTCTACCTTCAAGTCTATGTTGGTTTAATACTTTTGTAATCGTGCATCATTGTCTCTCCAGTTTTTCCTGTGTTCCTCTATATTTCCAATCATGCTATATATTTTCAACTCCTCTCTTATAGTCTCGTTTCTTATTAAATATAGCCTTCTGAAGCCCTTTAAAGATCTTAGGAACTTCATCTCCGCAGCTTGTACGCGGCTATTATCTCTTCTCGTCATTATTCAAAACTCACTTCCATAGAGAATCATATAAACTGCCTTCAATTCATGGAATTTCATATTTGTGTCTCTGCGCGTCTTATTTCCTAAGATTTTTGCTTTAGTTCCACACATCATCTGATACTTGTTCACTTTATTATCAATATCTTTCCATACACTGTGTGTAATGTCACAATGAAGGTAGTTATAGTAAGAAACTTGTTCAACCAGGTAGCCATTTATAACTATTTTTTCTCTAATAGGGTCTCGGCAACAAATCATTATTAGTATTTTGTTTTTAGTGCTTGTGTAGTGTAGGTTGTAGTGCTCTGAACAGAACATATCTACAATTTTTAGTGGGTCTTTGTAATCCTTTTTCATCGTCAATTACCAGTAGATCGTCAGAAAATAAGAGTACAATTAGGGACATGCCCTGTGTACATCTGTCGTTGAATATTCATTCTGCCACATGTTAATGGCATCGTTCAGATATATGTTAAAAAGTGTTGAGGAAAGACTACACCCTACTATCACGCCCTGGTTAATTGTTGACGTTCGCTCATAGTTCCTTTTTTCGAGGAGTATCTTTGTATTAAAATATAAAATCTTTACTGATTCTATAATAAGTTTTGGATATCCATTCCTAAGAAGGACCCCCCCCCCAAAAAAAAGAGAAATAATTAATTTGTATGCTTTGTAAAAAGCCTTCTCGAAATCAACAAATGCAATTAATGTCGGAAAGTTATATTTCCTCCTTTTCTCTATAATTTTATTTATAATATGTAATTTATCTGAACAAGAACGTCGCAGCTCACACACATTTTGAAATTCTTGTAGTTAGGCTTCTGCTACTGGTAGCAAATCAAGCATTAATCTTGCATAGATTTTATATCCTCTATTCAAAATACTTATTCCTATATGATGGTTTATGTCGGTTCTGGTTAGTTTCTTGAGAACATAGATTACATTTGCTATTCGCAACATTAAATCAACATTTAAATCTCCAATTATTTTTGGATGGATAAATCAACACATGCTAGTTGCATAAATACTACTCGCCTTCGTCGTAGAAGCTGTTAGTAGTCGGCACTCCACGCAATATGTTAGCTGCAACACAGTGTTTTTCTACCTGCAGACTGCCGGCAGTGGGAGGGAGGCCGCGGAGGCAGTGGAGGAGCTGGAGGACGTTCACCGGGGTCCTTCGGTGACTACGACTGCGACCCTCCCTTCAAACTCGTCGACTCGGCCGTCAGCTTCATGCGCAACAGGCAGGGCGACAACGTCGAGTTTATCCTCTGGACGGGGTAAGTATCGAATGCTCTATTATGCGGCATATTATAGCAATAGCCAATTGGAAAGTCTCGTTACAGACACACTATTCACTTAATTGTCTTGTGAGCTTATATTACAGGGTGTTTCAAAAACACTATACGTATTTCGAATGCATATATTTATTAAACTGAAAGACATACGAATATTAAACTTTACACACATATTAACGAACCTCTTAAGTTCAGATTACAGATGTTCAATATGTCCTCCATTAGCCACACGAACAATATCACATTGATACTCAAATTCCTCCCATACTCGGGCAGGCATGTCCTTCGTCACTGATGTTACGGCAGTACGGATCCGGTTCCTCAAGTCCTCAAGGTTCTGTTGGAGTGGTGGTACATAAACGTTGTCTTTAATGAAACCCCACAGGAAGAAGTCACAGGGTGTGAAATCCGGTGACCGTGGAGCCCAGCTGATGCATGCTAAGTCGCCAGCTCCTTGACGACCAATCCAACGGTTCGGTAGAGTTTCATTCAGATATTCACGCACTTGGCGACTCCAGTGAGGGAGTGCCCCGTCTTGTTGAATAATGAAGTTGTCTTCGTGCAGCCTCGGAAACAAGCAGGTTTGTAACATAGCGAGATACTGCTGACCGTTATCTGTGTTTCCATCAAAGAAAAATGGGCCGTAAACAGATGATCGGGATATCACACAAAACACATTGCACTTTAGGCGAATCTCGTACATGTTCAACGACTGCATGTGGGTTCTGGAGACCCCAAATTTGAACATTTTGTTTGTTTACCTGACCACTAACATGGAAAGTCGCTTCATCACTGAAAACGATGCGTTGTGTGAAAGTGTTATCATTGTCAATGGCATCATTGATCTCGTTACAAAATGCCACACGTTTCCGTTTGTCATCAGGACGCAGAGCTTGTAACAACTGTAAATTGTACGGCTTCATAACCAACCGACGTCTCAAAACACGCCAAATTGTTGTTGTAGGTAGTTGTAACTCCCGACTGGCACGACGAGTTGATTTTGAAGGACTACGTTGGAAAGCAGTTTGAATTCGTGCAACATGTGTCTCAGAAACAAAAGGGCGGCCAGGACTCTTTCCTTTATATACACATCCGGTATCTACAAACTGTCGATACCATCTACGAATGTTCCACCCATTCGGAGGATGCATTTGGTACCTCAACCTGAAACGTCTTTGCACTGTAATCACGGAATTGCACTTCGCAAACTCGATAACACAAAATGATTTCTGCTGTGGAGTAGCCATTTTAAACATATGACGGTTACCAAGAATAACACAAGACGACTGACATCTAGCGGCTATTAAATAAACTATACTATGTATTCGTTTTCTCCAATAGCCGAGCCGGGGCGCAACGATCGATAGTATGGACAAAAGAATACTTTGTAATACGTATATTCTTTTTGAAACACCCTGTATTTTGCTACTTTTCTCAAGGTACTGCTTGGTAGTGTCTCTTTTTCACTTTAGAATAAGTTACCAACTTCTAAAAGTTTACTGATCATCTTCATCGAACATAGATATTAAGTAATAGAAAGTGTAGCACAACTACATTTTCTTTCACGAGAAGTTCAATTGCAACTTAATAAGCGAGAAAAATGTGGCCACAGGTGTTTACGAAGTTCTGATATTAACATTCGTGGTGAAGAGGGATATCGTTAACGATAAACCTGACCAAATGCTAGCTAGAGGTAAGTAAACTGTCGTTCGAAGCGTTTCATTTGAGGCATTATTGATGGATAAATATAGAATGATGTTCAAAAAAACTCTGTAGGAAATAAAATTCTTCAGTTTTTACCGAGAATCTCATCCTATTACTTGTTCACTCAGAACTGACGGTTCAAGGTCATGTTAGACTGGCCCCGCTCCTCTCTTCATAACTCCAGCCCTTTCTACATCAGCCATATTTCTGCTGTATCCAGGTAGCCGTGTGGTAAATTTCCCCTTCGCGTGTAAATGGTAAGGCAGCGGAGGGCCGGCCTCGGTAGCGTAGGGGCTAGCGTGCTAGATCGGTCGCCGGTTCGAATCCGGCCGCGGGCATGGATGTTAAGTGTTGTGTGTCTGTGTGAATGTCCTGTCCGTCCTGTGGTGTCTATTACTTAGGATCATAAAAAAGTACTGGAGAAATTATTCACATGAAGAGATGTCGTAAACACATTGAGCTGGCTGAATGGCTTAGTCGCCGAAAGCCATTAAAAAAAAAAAAATAAAAGGCAGCGGAGTGCAGATAGAGCAGGTTGACCTTGAGTCGAGTAAAATAAAATTCACCACCATTCATGGAAAATGACCACTCAAAGGGAATATTTCTGATTTAATTTTTCTAGTGTGCGTTTATTGGCTTCGTATTACCAAAAAGAGACCAGGGTAATGTAGTGACTAAGGATCTGTAATTCGATTAAAAAGGATATATTTAGAGTCTCATAAATGGGAAACGTGGTCCAAAAAAGCACACAGTAATTTGCTTAAAGAACATGAAACAAGGATATTCTGGCGTCGTAAAGTTGATGGATTTGATAGTAACACATTGTTGTGTTAATAAAATGTTTGTAGGATTAAAAGATTTATCGTTATACCTGAGTTGCCTGCATGTTTGCTGTCCCAGACACAAAATATATACATTCACCTTTGTCCGCCAATCAATTTAGAAGTAGTTAACAGTCCTCTAATAGTGCTGCTAAATATGTCTATCGGTAGACACAATCTGAACTCACGACTGTCACTGATCAGTTTATCTTAATTTCGTGACGTCAGAGAACAGTGATAGTGTTTGAGAATTGCAAGATTTTATGCGTTATTACTCACTGATGCACAGTTTTGAGGCAAATCACCAAATTACATCATGATTTCATCGTATCACAACCTGTTGGTAATGCTTCACCGGGCGTGGTGGTGTAACGGATAGCGTTCTGGCCTCGCATTCGGGAGGACGGCGGTTCGAATCCCCGTCCGGGCATCCAGATTTGGGTTTTCCATGGTTTCCCAAATCACTCCAGGCAAATGCCGGGATGCTTCTTTAAAAAGGCCATGGCCGAATTCCTTCCCATTCCTTGTCCCCATCCTTTCCCGTCTCTTAGACCTCGCTGTTGAGAGGCGTAAAGCAGTTAAAAAAAAGGTAATGCTTCAGGAATGGTGACTTAAATGTGTGCATTAAAGTTCCTGTAGCTAAATGGCCAGAAAGGTATGCTCAGTAAATGACCTTCATCAAAAACAATTGCATGTTTCATCCCCCAGATAAGCACAGGTATCTGTCAGCTTCCTTTCCATACTTTTTCTTTCAAAACTTTCAGATATCATTGAAACTGCGGGTGAGATGATATGAATTTGTTTAATAATGTCAAGTACATGTGAACGCCTCCTTCATGTGATGGGCCCTGTTTAAACGTTAAAGTCACCAACGGACGCTTTCCGGTAAAAATAGTGCCAAGCTGTTTACGATTATCTGCTAACCATACAGTTCACGATATGGTAGAGTCAATGGATTCTGTTGTATCAGGGCAACCAGACCATGGACGAAAATTTAACAGTTTACTCAGAATTAAAATACTCTCCAATGTCCGTTGTCGGTGAATCTTCGTGATCCTGTCTGCCACTCTACGTACTGTTAGTTTGTTCAAGCACCGTTGCTGGAACCATTTTTCTTCACTCGGTGCCAGGACTATATCAAAAGTTCTAATTCAGAATCGCTTGACTGTATATGAAACGTCCGAGTTAAAGGCATAACCGCACATTAACCGTGTAGCAAATCTCTTGCTACACGGTTGATGTCACTATTCCGTTCATAGCGGACGTATTGCTGGCGCTATTCTTGGTAATTTTCTGAAACTTAGAGTTTTTGTTTCTTATGGTTTTACACCTCGCCGACGTTGAGGTCATTGGATATAGGATTGGATAGGTTTGGGTTTGCCTTTTAGAAGGAAGCATCCCGAATTCACCTGGAATGTTTTGGGGAAAACATGGAAAACCCAAATCTGGATGTTCGAATGGGGATTCGAACCCAAGTCCTCCCGAATTCGAGGCCAAAGCGTTACCGTTCACCCAACATGCTAGGTCGAAAACTTAGCCATGAATGTTGTGAGGGTTATATTGTTTCTGATGTATGTAGGTAATTGTGTATTTTGATTTTGTGTAATTAGTTTCGGAGGTTCCACAAACAAAGTAGTTTATTCAATATTATCTGAGCTTTAGAGATTGGTCCGCCTTTGAACCATGGATATTATTGTCATTCGTGACGCATAAAACTTGCAATCACTGTATACAGACTGAAAAACTGCTAAATGTGATCAGAAATGTTGTTTGAAATGAGTTAGTATTTTATATATATAAAAAAAACAGAGGGAAGACATAGTAACGATTGTTGACAGCAAATATACCTACTTTTATGGTAGCAACAGATTTGTTGAATGATATAGACAGATTAAATACACGCATAAATTAGTATATTCGTTTGTGCATGGCGTTGCTTATGTTAACATCCATTGTATCTTTCGCAATATGTTTTTATTTTAACTATTTATCAGCAGGTATACTGTCAAAACCAGCAAAATAGTCGGGCTCTAGTTGGCTAGCTTCGCATTTCAACAAATAATTGGCTCCTGTTCTATGGACAACAGGTGCTCCATTATATTAAACTTCATAAATAACTTTTGCGCGTATAGGAAGGATTTATGTGCAATTAAATATCTCATAAAGTGCTGCACTAGTTTTCACCCCCTTCCTTTTTGCATACAGAAAAAACACACGGTACGTAACGACACTCACCACAGTCATATAAACACATATCACAACTCTAATACACGTGGATAAAAGAAATTGGCTGGTATACTGTATATACAGTTTTAATGTTCTTTTTTCCACAGGATTCATCTTGTAAACTACACATTGAGAATGCGAAGGGCATCATGGGGCCAATGTATTTATGAGTAAAAAGTATATAAGCAAAATTACTTTTAATACAGCAGTGAAATAACTAGAGTAGAGCGTCTGTAAATATTTTCTGGTTTTATTATTCAACATTGCAAAAAACGCTGAAATCAAGTATAATTTCTTTTATGATTGGTAGCTATATTCGACATTCTCCGAATCCTCTGTGGAAAAGGGGGTTGCGGTAGATCTTCCGCCTTAATAGGAAAGTTTAGTTTGAACTGGTAGAAGGGAGAGAAGCAACATCACCATAGCGGACTGACTTGGTAGGGAATATCGATCACTGTAGGGTCGCTAACAACAAAACCTTTTTATGCATGTAAGTACAGGTTATACTCAGTAAAGAGAACATTGGTGGCCATCACTGGTGGATCGATGCTTGATTATACACGAAATATTGTTAGATTAGTGGTTCAAAACAATCCGTATGCAGCTGTGCTGTTCGATAAATTTTCCTTTGCACTTTCAGTTTTTGTCCCTACAGCCACGTATAGTAACAATTTTCTGAAGATTGTGCAATGAATTTAAAATTGTGATCCTACCGGTTGAAAGGGTTATTACAGTTTAACTTCTAACCCGAACTGCGAAAGGTTCTGATCCGAACTGTGAAAGGTTATAGCGTACTGTGCAGTGGGAGAAACACGGTATAAGTGAGTTTCATATTCTCGAGATTGGAATCTGTCACCTTCCGATGCCCAATCAAATACTGCATCTTCATTCTAAGCGCTCTTAAATCATGTAAGTATGCAGCACAACTGAGCAGTATGGTTCTCATGGGGACAATAGGCTGTCGCTTAGTAACATATGTTTATCAATACTACTGGATATGGATAAACTACTACAAAATATCTTCAAAAATGTATTCAAGAATGCATAATCAGTGGTCTAGTGTACAAACATAGACGCAGTTAGGATATCTTGTCTGCAATATTGACAAAGGATAATGGTTGGCTAATTAAACTACCCAAAACCAGACTGACCTTAAACCTAATTCAATTCGAGCTATCCCAAACCAAGAGCGCATATATAACAAGATTGCTTCGATATTTTCCTGTGGCTGCTGTCAAACAGTGGCGATACAGATGATGCTGTTGATGAATGATCTTCAGATAATAACGATTGCGAATTAAGTCACACTATTATGAAGGGGATATGGTTAACAAAATAGCCAGTCGCCTCAATGTTTTGGTAGGCCAAACTAACGTTACTGTCGTATACCGCTATTCACAATTAATTACACACATGCTGGTGGGTGTTCGCCTTTCTGTCTACACATTTTCGCATCCGTAATCACTGTCACCGATCGAAAGGAATAAATTTTTTTCCCCCTAATGCTTCTGAGCCTCAGGTTACAATAACAACAGCTTCATATCTGCTAAGTTCTTTTAAAATGTGCCTAACACAATACGTAGCTCCAACAACTGAAACCTGTATAACTTCCAGATATGTTCTTTACAGTGCCTGACACATAACAATTTTCTGATCGTTTCCCAGAAAACAGATTTCTCATATCAGAATAGTACCGCCTCCTTCAAGAAACTCCCTTCCCCGCTTGCATGGAAGACAACTCGTGTCCCACAAACTTATAGCTAATTACACCCATTAACTGAATTGACCCTATATTCCATTGGTTCATACGTTCTGCCAAGAATCTCTTTGTGGTGGTGCAGTTTAGTCGTCACTTCGTGCGCACAAATACTCAGAGACTAGACCAGTAATCTGACACCAGAACCCTCAAACTTGAATGAGCGTGCCAACACAGCATGTCGGCCTGGTTCTTGCTAATCCTTGGTAATTTATCGGAGGAATTTACGTTAGCGCACCTTAATTAATTTGGTTTACATCACAATATACAGGGTGTTACAAAAAGGTACGGCAAAACTTTCAGGAAACATTCCTCACACACAAACAAAGAAAATATGTTATGTGGACATGTGTCCGGAAACGCTTACTTTCCATGTTAGAGCTCATTTTATTACTTCTCTTCAAATCACATTAAACATGGAATGGAAACACACAGCAACAGAACGTACCAGCGTGACTTCAAACACTTTGTTACAGGAAATTTTCAAAATGTCCTCCGTTAGCGAGGATACATGCATCCACCCTCCGTCGCATGGAATCCCTGATGCGCTGATGCAGCCCTGGAGAATGGCGTATTGTATCACAGCCGTCCACAATATGAGCTCTAACATGGAAAGTAAGCGTTTCCACATGTCCACATAACATATTTTCTTTGTTTGTGTGTGAGGAATGTTTCCTGAAAGTTTGACCGTACCTTTTTGTAACACCCTGCATTGGAGTACCTGAAAAACAAAAATCAGTCTGGTGTCAATTTGCCCATCAGAATGGTTATCCTCGCATGGCTAGAATGTGCCTTGAACAACCAACATGAACTATTAAACACATGTTATAAAGTTACCACCTTTCTGACTCAATTTAAAATTTCATATATTTATCTGAAAGGTTTTTTTCTCGTTAGATACATAGAGAAAATATTTATTCATCCGTTTTTCATTACTTGCTTACAATTTTTATATTAACTTTTCATTATGAAAGAGCTATTTAGGTACACGCTTCATTTCAGTGCATTAAACAATGAAAAATGATGGTCGCTTTGTTTGAAAACTTCACGTCAACTACTTAATATGACACGGAATGGTAATCTGGATTTGTCATAACGTTTGTTCCATCTTTTCCAATGTTTCGATCCCAATCGGAGATGGTAAATCCTGTTGATTATCCTTTAAAAGGCTAAGAGAGACTCCTGACCGTGATCATTTACAGTGATTGGTGATACGTGAAACACAGTGCAACCGTCCGTGAAATATTTTTATTGTATCACAACATGAGTTGCGCAAGCCTCAACATATTAAAAAGTATTTCTGTCAAAATCAAAAATCATACTAAAAAATTATTCATTAGGGCTTTAGGAATCTGACATGATTGTGCGGCCTAGCATTTAAATTAGTTCAGTTATGTTTTTAAAACAGTTTCTTTGCGGATCATTGGGGTTACAACATTACGCCAACAACGGAGCTTTACTGTTTTGTAAATTGTTTGCTTTTTCATTTAGCTTAAAATCTTCAACATACGTTAAATCACAGCTTGGTATCTCCGTTTCGTACAAATGCAGCAATAAGTTCCTATTTGGATGACCTTACAGTCCTAAATTATATTGTACTAACACACTGTTCAAGAATTGCTGGATTTAATTTTACGGTAATCCGTAATATTTTGCTTTTTTTTTTTTTTTTAACATATAAATGGTTTAATTGTGTTAGCTAATTGATCATTTGATAGTTCTGCACAAAATAAAATAAAAATCTAATTTACCTGATGTAGTTCAGGAATGCAGTTTCCATCATTTTCAATTAATTTGTGCTCTCTATCCATAAGCCTGTGTTTTTGCAGGACAAAAATTATATTGACTGCAGACATTTTCGACACGTTATCAGCAATCATTAAATCATTACTCCTTGTATAGAAACTTATGGGTGTAAAACATTCCGTCAACAGCCTTCGAATTCTTTCACAAATTTCCTAATGACTAATGGATTTTGAGAAATTTTATAATGGACGTTGTTCTATGATTATATTGCTGTTTGCGTGGTAACAATAATAAATAAGGAAAGAACTAAACGCTAATTTTTGAACGACATAAGTAGTTTTGGTTTCAATGCACCAAGAATTATTTCCATCTTGAGGATTTTTTTCGTTTGGTTGGATGGTAAATCCAAATTTCAATTAAAGTTTGTGGCCTCCTATCAGAGTTATAAATTTTAATTTATTCACCAACCGAGTTTCTCATAGTTGTAAAAAAAAAACTAAATCACAGCTAAAAGCCTCCCCCCGTACATGATTGTTTCTGATTTTGTCAGTGAATTTTTAAGGCCATTAGGTTCTTTTAACCATTCCAGTCAGAATCCTAGAAATGGTCGTACATTGTCATAAAATTTTAACGATAATAAAATACTTGTGATAGTTCCAGAAACGTATTTCGTTCCATTAAAACACATGCTCAAAACGCCAGAGGAGATGGAATTTCTCAGATATTTGATGTTTTACGAAATTAGATTAAATTAGTAGCTATACCTGGAATTAACAATAGTTTGTAGTACGTTGTAAGTGAAATACAGCAGTGTATCTTAAAACAATTATAAGTCCTTATTATTTATTTCGTTAATTAAGTAATGACTGGAGAAAAATTAATAAACAAAGAAATGGTGATCATGGTTGAAACGTTCGGAAGAAAAAGAAGGAACGCTCTTAACCTGCATAGAACTCGTTAAGCTGTTTATACCAATATGAGGCTGCGAAAATAGCAAAATCTTTTATAAATGGTCATCATAATAAACTATCTGCAATAAATTCATTTTAAATTTTTGTTAATGCGCATTTAGCTACTACATTAGCTGAAAATTTTTTAAAGTTCTGTAAGTCGTCATATTTTTATTATGCAATCTTGAACATTTCAAAGTGCTGGTTGTAAGAAAGACTGAGATCATTTTTTTCTTCATGTTTTAAGCTGACGAAAGGGAGTGCTATAAAGGATTACATTAGCACTGCTAAAAGCAGATATCTCCATAAGGCGAGAGCTTTTAGTATCAAACATTGACTCAGCACTCAGAAAGAGCATCCTGAAGCAGATTTTTTGAAGCACAGCACTTTATGGAAGTGACGCTTCGGCGTTACGTAAACAAGATAGACAAAAATATAATAAACATAAATCGCTATGATCTAGAAGTACGCGTAAAGATAAGGTGTATTTAAAAAATGTGAAGTAAACATTTTCTAAAAAATATTTTTGAAGAATGTAATTTATAGAAAAGTTTCAACAATATAATTCATACGGTGATTTGTCAAAATTATAGGCAAACGGGGTTTGTTCTTTTGTTTGTAGAACTAATGTTAAAGTACATAAAAAAAAGGTGAATAGTTTATTCTAAGCATATAACTGAGAACACAGATCGTAAGAAATATTGCGAAATGAAAAGAAATGAAGTAAATGCCAATATCAAATGTCAATGATATTATTCACATCATACACTGCGATGGTTTCTGGTACTCGTTACCTGGCTGAAGTCCCAATTGCGAAAAAAATTTCGCCAATACGGAACTTGGGAAACATGGTATGATAGGTACTGGTGTTCGTTTCCTAATTACCAGCTTGTGTAGCAAACACTTAGGTTAGTCACAATGGTTTATACAGTTCTGAAGTTCTGAAAGCTTGTGATAATTTTTGTTGGCAATTACCTAGCTTGATATTGCACCAACTATTTTCTTTCAGCTTCACTCTCATACTGCATATAATTTGTACCTAACCACACTTGTCACAACTGTAATCATATGCAAAAAAGACACTTTTACACTCAGAGGAAAGAAGCAACTAGTTCTTTGTTACTATACCAAAGCCTATAACGATTCTATGTCGACATCATTTAATTTAAATAGCCAAAGTGCGTTATTATATCCCATATCACAAAGTATTTTAGTAATTAAGGTGTAAAGGAAACTTACTGCGTATATTTTGTTGTTAACAAGCTTAAGTAATGTCAGTTGGGGATCAAATTGCTTGAAACATTCATTATGATTGCAATCTAAAACATTTTGCTGGAAAAATAGATAATTTCTTCGTCAAGAGTAAGTAAGTGAACTTGGTGGATTTTTTCTTTTTGACGATTTTTTTATTAACAAATACAGCTTTTCACTGGTATTTCGACATGTGAAACAAACAACAAGACAATACTAAAAAAAAAAGAGAGAAAAAAAACTACAGCTCATCTGGTGATACAAGATATGAATCGAACAAAATAATTATTTTGTAAATACTTTAGTAGTTCAGGTTTAAAGTAAATTACTGCCTGCGTATACTTTGTTGTTAACAAGCTTAAGTAATGTCAGTTGGGGATCAAATTGCTTGAAACATTCATTATGATTGCAATCTAAAAACATTTTACTGAAAAAATATATTATTTCTTCGTCAAGAGTAAGTGAACTTGGTGGATTTTTTCTTTTTGACGATTTTTTTTATTAACAAATACAGCTTTTAACTCTTATTTCGGCAAGTGAAACAAACAACAAGACAATACTAAAAAAAGAAGAAAAAAAACCTACAGCTCATCTGGTGATACATGATATGAATCGAACAAAATAATTATTGTGTAAATACTTTAGTAGTTCAGGTTTAAAGTAAATTAATGCCTAAATTTTGTCGTTAACAAAGTTAAGTAATTTCAGTAGGGGATCAAGTTTCTTGATAAATTCGTTATGATGGCAAGCAAAAAAAAAAAAAAAAAAAAAAAATGGATGGAAAAATGTGTTGGAAAGAATTGTTAAAAAAACACAAAAACTATATCTCTGGTACTGAAATACAAAGACGAGGATAATTTTTTCAAAAATTAAAAAAAGCAATGAAACAGTTAGCTTAGTACTGCAATGTGTGAAAGAAAGAAATTAGCCACTGAGTTGTAAGAAAAAATTACGAAAAACCTTTCCCTGGTAATGCAATATGTGAAACTAAGGAAATAACCACCGAATAAAAACTACGCTGTTTTGAAAACATCTATGTAAGCTCAGGGTTTCAGGCAGGCAACGTGTTTCCAGCAGAGAACGGAGAGAGCCAGCAATCTGTGCCACACCCGAGGGGCATCCGGCCTGATTTCCATCACCGAGGTTGAGACCATCAGCGGAGACACCCGCAGGCAACTTCACAAAGGCCGAACACCTCACCATTAACACCCCAACCCTCCTTCCCGGGAATCCATTCTACGGACCTCTCCATCCCTGCCCTGCAGATCGGCTTTAATTCAATTAGAAAGTAGTTGTGGTAGCCGGTTGCCCTGGGGTGCCGAAGCCACTGACCGCCGGGGAAAGTAGGAAGGGGCGACCAGCCTACTACGCTGCAAGCTGACGGAGAGAGCAGGAGAGGAAAAAAAGGAGCCGGAGGGAAAATAAAATAACAGAGAAGGGAGAAGGAAAACTTTTTAGCGTGAGTTCAGTGGAAAAAGCGGTTGACCCGCTCGCATTGTGTGGAGCACAGTGGAGTCTCGCCTCACAATGGAAGAAATCGGGTGGACGCAGGTCTCCGATCCACCCTCCCTTCTCGTTCTGACGTCACACTCTAGTACCCGCCGGGCGAGGCCCTATTTTTTGTGACAGTACGGGCATTGTCGTCTGTATAGCTAGAGGGAACCGTGATGCGAAGCGGCAAAACAGCCGCCTCTCGCCGACGGGCGGAGTGGCTTGGCTCCCGTTCGCGTTATTAATGGCGTGTCAACAGCTCATAATGCGTCGAATCACCAGGGGGCACTATTAATCCGGACGTATCAGTCAATACTGTCGACAATGCGCCTGGCTCGGGATGCTGTACACTGTTGCGGCGCTTTCCATTAAGGGACGTTCCAAGTTCTACTGTATCAATTAATTCAGCGCTCCTGTGGAAGCCTGACTAAAGAGCGAGTGGTTGACAGACAGAAAACCCATCTTTGCCTGAATTTTTACTGATCATAAATCTTACATTCGCATCTGTTACTATGACTCCCCGTGATTTGGATTGCACGTAAAATTGTAGGAACCTTTTATATGATAAAAATTAGAGGTTTAATGTAATGTTAGAGGTCAAACCTGTAATCTGGTCGTTAACTACTGCGACGTCAACGAAAATACTGTGCATGGATTTCATTCTGTTTTTGCAGTATTAAGGATTATTCTAGATTTTTTTTTTTTTTTTTTTTTGCTTATGGCTTTACGCCTTGTCGACGTCAAAGTCATTAGAAGTGGCCAAGGACTGGAAGCAACGAACGGGAAGGAATTTGGCCATGGATTTATGAAGGTAAATACCCAGCATTCACTTGGAGCCATTTGGGGAAACCATGTTAAACCCAAATCTAGATACCCGGACGGGAATTCGAAACCACGTCGTCCATAATGCGAGGCCAGAGCTTTGCCACTCATCCACCACTCTCGGTATCTTGGATTGAGAAAGCAAATCTAAATCTGTGTGTGTGTGGAGCACAGCACTTCATGGCAGTAAGGTATGGGTTTTAGAAATGCTACAAGGAAGGAAAATTGAGGTGTTTGAAATGTAGTACAGTAGAAGGATGTCAAAAATTAAGCGAACATAAATATTACGAATAGAAAACGTTTTGGAAATGTTGAGCCAGGAAAGAGGATTGTTGAAAGAGGAGAGTTTCATAGAGAGAAGAAGCAGGAACATTTTAGAGCATAGACGATTGCTAAATTTGCTAGCTGGTTTAAAGGAAAGCACCTTGATGATATACAACGATTAGAATACATGAATCAGATAATTGAGGACGAAGGATAGAAGCGGTATGTTGAAGTGAAGAGACTACTGGGCAGATGGATGGTAGATTAATAAATTATAATACATGCATTTAGTAAATTAAAATGGAAATATGAGCGTCAAGGGACAGTAGTTCGTTGATGTAATGGGGATTATATTTTTACCTCTAATCGTCTAATACTGATGGAATATCTATGGAACGGAGGTGAAGATTTATTTATTCTTACTGACTGATGTGAAGAAACTAAGGACAGTACTTAATTTATTTTTATTTATTGTTAATAAATAGTATGAAGACTTAAATTCTTTTCACCTTAAGTAAAAGCATAAAAATAATTTCTGGATGGCATGACGGAAATTTATTGCCTTTCATCACATACATTAGTCTTGTTTCTTGTGAGAGAATTCACATTTATCAAATATAATAGTCCCGAAGCAATATTAAGAGCTAAGATGTCTAACAAAGTAGATTTTTATTTCTCAGCCATATGAGTTTCGTTGACACATGCTTGGATACTACATTGTGTTGTTCTGAGGAATGAATGTCACAGTACTGACCCCTCTTTCGCTTCTTTCTGGCCACTTGTCGTAGTAAAAAAGGAGCTAACGTATGGTAATGTGTCCGAGAACAGTTTAAGCCATATTTTTATTATTATTATTATAACTCCGCGATTCATTAAAAGTGTGTGGCGGAGAGTGCATTGCACCTATCGAAAAGGGTGATGGTTTGTAAGGGATATGCGGGATATGGCAGGAGGCGCCCATGGGCTATTGTGAGGAACCATCCCAGCATTCGCCTGGAGTGATCCGGGAAAACCCATGGAAAACCCAGATCAGGATGTTATTGTAAGAGTTCATTTGTTTTTGCATTCTGTGATTTTTTTTATACCGATAGTGGCCACCGACCAGCATGTCCAAGATGATTATAAAAAATCAAGTTATAACTGAATCAGAACTGATGGAAGTTTGGATCCAGTGTTTGAAACCTTGATCATTTGTACCATCTCGTGTCCATTATGATAATGCTTTAACTCCAGCGGCCATATTGACAGCTTATAACGTGCAGAGAAATGTAACTGTAACGCTGCCAATTCTACGGATTCATCCGTAGATCTACTGATTTTTATAAAAAGTTAGGATTTTTGGGTTTTGTTTAAATATCTACGAATCTTTTATCTTTTTATTTTTTGTTGATTTTTCATTATATTGGGGTTTTGTTAAACTTTGAGCATTTGGTGTTAATGCATTACGAAATTTCAATAATTGTAACCGGTTCCTTGCACTCGCTCGTGTGAATCTAAGATTAGAATAAAGCTCATATTTTGTTTGATTGTAGATTTTATAGATCTTAAAAGACGGTAATACAAAACTATCGGCGCGCTCTTTATGCACGGTAACACGTTCGTTGGTTCCGTTTACAAAGCAGTACCTTCCGAGAAGACCTACCAATATCCGAGAATCAAAGGGGTCGCAGTTTTTAACATTTCCTATTACAGAAGATATACTAAATTTAATGGCAACAACAAAGTAAATGTTTGCCCCCCCCCCAAAAAAAGTGTACAGCAGCGTGAAAAAAGTGATGCTGAATTGTTCAGAGATATTTCTTACTTTCAACGTAGAATATTATTTGTTGTATTTCTAATTTTAAGGACCTGGAAATAAAAAGTATTCTTAATTTTGACTGTATCTTCAATTACTATTGTTTCAGTCTTTCAGTTAGTTTCCGGATTTGTGTAGTTAATCTACGGAAATTTTAGCGTCTACGTATATTCGCCAAGTGGCTGGAATCACTGTGTAACTGGACGTTTATATCCGTTTAATAATCGCCTGGCAAATCTGGGGAGTGAAATTAATGTTACCTGTATGTTCATGTCACAAATCATGTAAGATTGATGGATTATAATGCCAAAGGTATGCAACATAAACACATCATTTTCCATTGATTAACTTCTCCTTATTGCAAGTCATTTTTGTTAGTGGCAACTGTATTTTAGATTCGTGCACTACAAAGTAAGGAATGTATTCTAAAAATATTGTGAATGTTTTAATGAACGAAAACTTATTGGAGTAATAGATGTTAACTATCAGTCCCCCCTCCTCCCCCCCCCCAAAAAAAGGGCTCCCTGTAACTCCACTGCGCATTTTGAGTATTAGAATCAATATTATTGAATTTACTATCAACAAATGATAAGTTAGTATGTGAACGTAATTTAGAATATAGGATCTTCTGTAACACTTAAGCCACGTATATCTACAGGGTGTTACACAAAGGTACGGCCAAACTTTCAGGAAATATTCCTCACACACAAACAAAGAAAATATGTTATGTGGACATGTGTCCGGAAACGCTTACTTTCCATGTTAGAGCTCATATTGTGGACGGCTGTGATACAATACGCCATTTTCCAGGGCTGCATCAGCGCATCAGGGATTCCATGCGTCGGAGGGTGGATACATGTATCCTCGCTAACGGAGGACATTTTGAACATTTCCTGTAACAAAGTGTTAGAAGTCACGCTGGTACGTTCTGTTGCTGTGTGTTTCCATTCCATGTTTAATGTGATTTGAAGAGAAGTAATAAAATGAGCTCTAACATGGAAAGTAAGCGTTTCCGGACACATGTCCACATAACATATTTTCTTGTTTGTGTGTGAGAAATGTTTCCTAAAAAGTTTGGCCGTACCTTTTTGTAACACCCTGTATAGTCGGAAATGACATGTAATTTTCATTGCTGTTTAGTAAAGAAAAGAAACAACTATGCAATTTGAAGACAGATAAATTATAATTCTGAGATTAGTTCTGCAAAATACAGAAAAAAACATTGCCAGAAATGAATTTACAAGGATGTGGAACATATAGCCGAAGTAATTTGAGCAACGTATATTTTTAGGAGGTTTTGCCATATTGAATATATTGCATTCGAATAAAATGATAGTAACTGGAGTAACTGGATGTTAGAGGATAATGTCCAGTTCAACGTCTTGGAAAGGGACATTTGGACCGGTTAACAAAGAATAGTATTGGTATGATACAGAAGAAAGTTTTTTTTTTTTTTTTTTGCGGTCATCAGTCTTTCCACTTGCTTCATGCAATCCTCCATCCCTTCCTGTCTTGTTCTAACCTCTTCATCTCTAAATATCCATTCCAACACATATCCTCAATTATCTGCTTCATATATTCTAATCTCTGTCTTCCTCTACAGTTCTTGCCTTCGATTTTTCCCTCCTCCAGAAATTAACCAATCCAGCGTGACTCAAAATATGACCTACCAGCCTGTCTCTTCTTTCTGTAAGTTTCTTCCACAAACTTCTTTCCTCACCCATATTTTCAAAAATTCGTTCATTTTTTACTTTGTCTGTCCACTTAATTTTCAGCATTCTCTTGTAGCACCCCGTTTCAAATTTTCAATTTTCCTTCTTCCCGGTATTCTTAAAGTCCATGTTTCGCTACCGTAAAGTGCTATCTTCCACACATAGAGTTTTAAAAAGTTTTTTCTAGTTCCTAGATCGATATTTGAAACTAAAAGGTTTCTCTTTTTCATGAAGGCTCATTTTTCTAGTGCTATTCTGCTTTTAACATCATTCTTGCTTCCCATCTGTTGTAATTTTGTTTCCAAAGTAACAGAATTCTCTTACTTCTCCAATTGTATTCGATCCAATTTTTATATTTAATATACTAGTATTGCTATAATATCTCTTACATTTCATCACTTTAGTCTTGCTTCGATTTATATGCAGTCCAAAATCTGTAGAAGAAAGCTATCAAGAAACAAAGAAATGTACAGTTAGAAAATATCATACCAGTTCCTACGGAAAGATATCACGATTACTTATATTGTACCAATATTGGCTTACGCTAGCTTAATCTTGGAAATTAAAAAAATAATTTTTAAATATATTTAATATATGAACTCTAATTTGTTGATATTAATATCATATAGAAAAATAATTAATTTAATAACAACAATAAAAAAATTAAAAATCAGTAGGCGTAGTTGTATACGTCAGGTAGTCACAGTGTATATAGGAGGTAAGGCCGCATGCCACTAGAAAGTCTAAATGGCGAAGTATTTTCATCTTGGAACGCTGAGTGCTCTTCAGAAGGATCATCCCTCCAGTGTTACTTGGCCTCTGCGCCGCTGTAATAGAAATGTGCACACAGTAGTTACGAATGTGTCTCGCTTTGTAGAGGCTTAAAGCAGCGCTGTCGAGCTCTGCTCAAGACGTGCTCCTCGTCCTGCCCGCTGCTTGCAAACCGGAGAAGCAGCGTACCCTACTTCAAAGGGCCCTGGGAAGGAGAGCGTGGAGGGGGGGCTGTAAAGGGTTCGCTCGCCCGTGACGCCCTTATTTACGCACAGTACTGCGGAGGCGGGGAAGGGAAGGATCTGCGATGTCAGCGCGGCCACTTGCAGGTCCAGAAGTTGCTAGGGTTGAAGTGTCGCACCAATGGAGCGTGAAGCGGAGCTTAAGTCAAATATTCACAGAAACGTAAATTAATGACATAGTTAAAAAAAAAAAAAAAAAGTCACAAGAAATTACAGGTTTGACATGGCAATGGTGGAAAGAGAAAGATGTATTCCATATTACACGCTTCTTGATTATCGATGGTCTTCAAAAATCGGTTATTTATGTTATAAATCAGAATTTTAATGAAAGTTATGGAAACATTTAGAATATTTTCGAATATATGCAAAACAAGTTGTAACAGCCCTCATACCTGAATTTTGAACAGTATTGTACTGTATGAAGTATCTATAGTGACCTAAAGTTTGCTTGAATATGATCTGGTATGTTTGTTTTGTAATTTCTTGTAAATCAGTGTATATAGACTTTGTCCTTTTAATATGTTTAAGAACCGAATGGTGCAAGAGAATTTCTTAAATGTTTGTAATTCCATGTATTAATGCAAGTTATGATGTCTACAGGACAATTTTCTACAGTTTGAGATGATTTCTGCAAATAATTTTGTATTTAAGTATCTCCAATTACCATTTCTGATCATTATGTAATGTTGTTAAGTAATTTTGTACTAATTCCGATTGTTTTTAATATGTTTGAGTGATTGTTAATGTACGAGAAATATCGGGCGGATGCCTTTGAAGAATTCTCGTAATTTCGATAGAGACTATATAAACAGATCGGCTGGACAGAGCAGTTAGTTAGTTAGTTGACTTCATTCAGTATTCAGTTTTACAGAGAGATTCATCCAGTTAGTTCACAGAAATTATCTTTGCAACTGTTCAGAAGTGCATCTCTGTATTGTATCTATGCTTGTGATTATCGCTGACTTCGTTTTGAAAACAATAAACAAATCTTCAATATAACCTTCTGGTGGACTTTTTAATTAATCAATATAAATAAATTAAATCACCGAAGATCCTAATATGGCGAACGTTGACAGGACGAGAAGTAATTAAACCACCGAAGAAAATCTGACTGAAATACAAGTGGTAGCATTAGTTGCGTCCACTAATTAATGATAGAAACGTTGGATATGACTTTTCTTACGTTGGGATTCCTAAAACCTTCGCTGATATTATTTTGGCCTAAAATTCTTTTAATTTCTTCAACGTTCATCATTTAATTAATCATTATTATTTGCATTCAGTTATTAATGATTGGAACGTTACATTTGACTAGGCTCACGTTAGTCTAATCGCCATTGGAAGAGAGTCATAAAAACTGATATTTTTGGGCCTGCCTATCTTTTAGCTTACCCAATTTTCGTCATTTAATGAGCAAAAACTTTGTGTTTGAGTTTTTCACTCTTTTAGTTACGAAATGGTAACATAGTCAGTAAGAAAGTTGTGAATTGAGTTAATTGATACTCCCCTACATTTGAGTTCTGGTTCCGAGATGAGTATTACCTGCCAAAATTATAATAAATGTGTGACGGAAGAAAGAATTTAGTTTGGCTCGTAAACCATAATGTATTTGGTATTTCTACGTATCTGCTATCAGGAAGAGAAGAAAAATTATCTGCATAAAATATTTTGACTAAACCGTATTGTGAAACAACATGGTACAGATTTTTATAGTACGGTCTTAGCTCTAAGTAAAACAAAGTAATATTATAGGCTAGAGATTAATGTGAATGAATAAAATACATATGTATACTACGGCGCTACATTACTTCACAACCTCCTTTGTTATATTGTTTCTCCCAAATAACAAATCAAATTCGTATAAAAATTATTTTAAAATTGTTTTTCAATTTGTAGAAGTAATGATTTCGCAACGAATTCGAAACTACATTTTTTACATATAAAATTAAAAAGAATTATTAACTGAAATTTCTTTCACATATTTTTTCGTTCACGTGGGACGCAGAAAGTCTAGATCATTTTAAGAACTTCTAGCTTAATTTATTAACATTTACATGTGGCGAATTAAAGGAGTAAGATTTTTTTAAACATAGTTTACTGATTACAACTCTCGCCAAATTTATTACAAAAGAACTCTGAGTGCAACAAACATTTACTCCTAGACCTTAGAGTCATGTTCAATCTTCTATGAGAACCGATAAATTCGTTATCAGTGTAAAAAACCATGGGGACACTACACCACAGGCATTTACTGCATGTAGGGAGTGAATTTTCTTTTTCTAAGACCGCCTTTGCCGTGTCTGGAAGTAGGCTATTACCATAGGTGATGTTTATCGTTCCACTTAAACGTCTAGGAAAATGAATTGGTTTAGATTCCCTTTGCGTTTCCTATTGCGACCGAGTACATAAGTCTTATGTAAGCGTTGATGACTGTATGAGTAAGGTGTGGTTTGTCTTGGGGAAAGAGATGAAAGAATGTTATGGTGAAAACCGGTGCCAGTCCATTCAGGCCTACTCTTCCAAAAGAAACCAAGGGAACCTCCAGGCTTAAAGTGTACTCATCAGAGGTATTAGCATGTTTGAATACCTTCACTCCAACTGGGATTCCATCCGTTACTTTGGAACACAATCTGGTGATTATGAATTGTGCTCCTTTACGAGTCCAACGGTGCTGACAACGTCCTGATGATGGAAATTTCTTCCACTGCCAGGACTGGAGTCGACTATCTCTCGTATAAGCGACGAACACCGTATCGGTGGCGCAACCACCTGAGCCAACGGAGAAAGTTAGAGACTGCGTACCTCATGATATTGTGGTGGACGGTCAAGGAATTTTGAGCTACATTATTAAAGTTACTAAAAGTTGAGAGAAAGCTGATTGCTTGTAGCAACGGTTGAAAACAGGACAGTTACAACAGAGATTCAAAACAATTAGAAGCTTTGGAATGTAAGGATACAGGCAGCAATGGCATCAAAGTGGATCAGATAGTCAGCAAAATTAAGCTGTAGCAAGACGTCTTTGAGTGACAGATGGTAGGGAAAGAATTATTTATACGGCCAAACTTTCAGGAAACATTCCTCACACACAAACAAAGAAAATATGTTATGTGGACATGTGTCCGGAAACGCTTACTTTCCATGTTAGAGCTCATTTTATTACTTCTCTTCAAATCACATTAAACATGGAATGGAAACGCACAGCATCAGAGCGTACCAGCGTGACTTCAAACACTTTGTTACAGGAAATGTTCAAAATGTCCTCCGTTAGCGAGGATACAGGCATCCACCCTCCGTCGCATGGATTCCCTGATGCGCTGGTGCAGCCCTGGAGAATGGCGTATTGTATCACAGCCCTCCACAATACGAGCACCAAGAGTCTCTACAATTGATACCGGCGTTGCGTAGACAAGGGCTTTCAAATGCCCCCATAAATGGAAGTCAAGAGGGTTGAGGTCAGGAGAGCGTACTAACATACTAACGAAACTAAAATGAGCTCTAACATGGAAAGTAAGCGTTTCCGGACACAGGTCCACATAACATATTTTCTTTGTTTGTGTGTGAGGAATGTTTCCTGAAAGTTTGGCCGTACATTTTTGTAACACCCTGTATTGGCCAGAGGCACTCCCCACTACGGATGCTAGAGAGTTGGAAGCCGCACAAAACTGGAAGCAGACGGAATCAGGAGGAAGTCACGTGAAATTGGTCTTCAGTATTTGTTGAGAGATGGAACTTGAGAAGGACTAGGAATTTGGTCGGGCTTCCTATGCAGCTATGCAGCCTCAGGACTGTGATATTGCGAGGCGACTTCACCTACAGGTAAACAGGTGGGAGCTAGCCAGTGATTCATAAGTAATGTAGAAGACAATGATTAAAGTAACCTGCTGGGAGTGATAGTCTATGGAAGCATAGAGGGAGCTTGGAGAGGCCTTATTGTACAGTACTTATCTAATAAAATGTAAATGTATGTACATATCCTTACTGAGAATTTTATTTATAAGTACTACTGCTCATATGACTCAGGTTACCCACAGTTTATATATCCTTCTCGGGAGTGGCAAGGCGGACAAGGGAAAACAAGTTCGCTCGTCAAACACAATATTTAAAAAAAAAAACCCTAGACGGCTTTAAGGATACGTCATATTTCTTTGATACTCTTTAGATAAAATATTAATAATCTGCTCAGTATACACTCTTCTCAAGCGATGATATAAGTTTCACGTTTGATGGCAGATCTTAAACAATGAAACTCCGTTCTTTACCTTTAAGTTATAAGGAAAAGAATTTGATGTTCAGATGAGATATTGTTTTTCTGTTCCAATGCCAACCAACTTAGATTAACTATACACACCTCTCATTTTAATTTTGAATATTTGATATCCAACAATTGAAACTTCATTATAATCTAATCATTTGTTTGCACGTCATAGGAGAATATAGGAAAAGCTTTTAGTAGTTAAAACATATTTTTAATTCCTTCATCGGTGCTACATGCTTTAGTGTAATGTACATACCTCAAATTTTCAACTATGAAACTAAAGAAATTTGTTCAGTAGTTTTAACTTAATCATGGATCAAGGAGACACAGCATATATTATAGATTACAAATGTGGTTTGAAGTTGATCAAGAAATAAATTACTGGCATCTGAAAAGCGTTCAAATACCCTAGCCTCCTTTGATTGTGAAGAGTGACACCTTGATACCCTTTGCACCACAATAAAGTTATTTCTCGAACAAGATTTTTTCTTCATGTAATCCCGTGCGAATATAATTTTCTCTGCTATGAGACTCGTAGACGTGGTGTTGAATTCTTACATGTAAATTGTTCCGCACAAAGATCCAGTACCGACTACTCACCAGTACCTTTCTACGATGAAGTTGATAACAAGTTGCCCAAGCAGGTGGCACTACTTGTTGCCGGTGTTGCCTACTGGCGATGTCAACTACAGGCCGCCCCACCTCCGTCTTTGTGGCCAGTTGCCAAGCAACTGGCGGCCTACCACCCTGCTGTCTCGACGTCGTTCGCAGCCAGCATCGCTGGGCTAATCGAAGAAAGAGGCGGCAGAGAAATTAATAGTTCACCCATACAAGTTCACAATTAAGACTATATACAGACAAGAAAATGAAGCGAACAGACTTCCAAACTCCTGTTTGAAACCTTCTTCCCTTTTCTTTTTATATTCGTCCTTTTTATCCTTTTAACTTTATCTCTCTAACTTTAAGACCCGTTTATTGGGGATTCTACGATAACCGTGACGCCAAAATTTGATGATTGATTCATATGTAACTCGACGAGACAAGTTGAAAGTAAAGAATAAACCTTTTTGATATCTCGCTTAGTTCCCGAGATATCGTATCTCAAAAGTGAGGAGGTTAGGGTGAGATCCGGCCTGGACGAGAAATTTGTTTCCCACCAAAGCCATTATATGTACACGGTAGAAATGCACTATAGATGTTTTATTTTTTTCTTAGTGGTTGTTGTTAAGTTGAAATACAGCCTGGACTAGAAGAAACGTCACCAAGACCACAAGGAACTATGTCTATAACTGATTTTTGACATGCTATATCTCGAAAACCAAGCGATGCATCAAAAAAAAAAATTCTTTATTTTCGATTTGTTTCGCCGCGTTTTATAAGAATTCATCATCAGATTATGGCGCCACGGTAATTATAGAACTGCCCGTTTACTCCTTCGCGTGCTTCATTACTATTAGTAGGAATTATTACAATTAAGACTGCTCCTTAGAACAATGCACACAGAAGAATTTTTAATAGGGGACAGTGACTGGGGATAATCACAATAAAATCAGTTATTAAAACAAGTTTCGAATTTATTATTACCTCAGACATGAGAACTAATAGAATTTTTACAAACATACTGGTCTCTACTTCCAAATAGTTTAAACTATCTTCCCCTTTTATCAACTTTAGTAATAGTCTTTACAGATACACTCATTAACTTTGGTACTGCACATATATGAGAGAAAATGAAACACAGGGAGAGAGAGTGAGCAAGAGAGAGAGATAGATAGTACAAATTATCTCACTTAAATCATGGCAAGGTTTACCATCATGGCGCAGCTTCGCCACTGACCGACTTGACTTACCAACTAACTGATCCACCCTGAGAAAACTGACAGGTACATACTGAGACTGATCTCACCTGTATAAGGCTTTTTAAAACAACTCGTCTAACAGGATTCCTAAAAGAGCACCAATGTTCGCATTTTCCTTTCGTCCAGCTCAAGGCGGAGCAGCCACCCTCGATAAACAAATCTGAGGCAGCTTGACATACCACCTCTGGCTTATGGGCGCTGCTATACAAAAACTACCGAGCGTGGTGTGTGAACGGTTAACGTTCTAACCTCGCATTCGGGAGGACATTTGAGTTCTCCATGGTTTCCACAAATCACTCCAGGCGAATGCAGGGATGCCACACTAAAATTTAAAAATACCATTCACACTGGCGAAAGAAAACAAGAAACTCCCCAATTTAAATTCCAGAGAGATGTTGTATTCATTAGCATATTTTTTGTAATCTTTCTAGCTTTTCTTTAAAATCAGGTGACTGTGTCTTTTCTTTTTAACTTATGGCTTTACGCCTCGTCGACGTCTAGTTGATTAGAGGCGGTATGGGACTGGGGACAAGGAACGGGAAGGAATTCGGCCATATCCTTTTTGATGGAAGCATCTCGGCATTCACATGGAGTGATTTGGGGAAACCCTGGAAAACCCAAACCGGTATGCTCAGACGGGGATTCGAACCGGCGTCCTCCAAATGTGAAGCCAGAGCGTTAACCGTTCACCCACCACGCTCGGTATAATCTCTGCTGTATACACTACCATGTAGCATTCGTTTTCGTTTTGGGAGATGGATGTCATTGCCGCAGTGTCGTGGATTTGAGTACTTTCCCGTTTCTTTGTAACATTTTTTTTTTTTTTTTTTTGAAAAATCAGAACTTAGCAATGAATTTGTTATATACAAAGTAAGTAAGGAGTCTGATAAAAAATAAACACTACCCTTTTTTGAATCAGGATATTCTCTTCCATTTGAGATGTTACACACGTCTAAAAGTAAATGCGTATGGCATTATTGGTTGGGAGGCCTCGAAGGATATCTAGGACGCCGTGTGATAGATTATCCTAGCGGGTAAATGGGACCTACAGTTTTACGTAGAATCCAAACCACGGTGTTTCTTAGCGTTCTTCACTTGAACAAAGCGAAGCTTTGCCAGAAGTAATGTTCAGTATTAAGGCCCATAAAAATTTCAGCTGTGGCAGAGATTGAAACCGAGGAACCTGTCTTTTACCCGCTATCCACCTTGACAAACATAAAAAAATGAAGAATATGATTAAGAAACACCTCATTGTTACATAAGTGTTTTCATGACTAATACATTGCAGTCATACGCCGGGAAAGTCTTCGTTCTTACACATTACAAGTTAATTAAATTATAATCCTTGGAACATATGTACCTTAACTAAGGTATACAGTCTCCTGTCACCTTTTCCCCCATCTGCTCGTTTCTTTTCTTGACTGCCAGCGTTCTGGCC
The DNA here is from genome assembly GCA_031002005.1 of Vandiemenella viatica. Classification (NCBI taxonomy): domain Eukaryota; kingdom Metazoa; phylum Arthropoda; class Insecta; order Orthoptera; family Morabidae; genus Vandiemenella; species Vandiemenella viatica. The sequence continues at coordinate 147,542,866 of JARYHS010013631.1, read as the reverse complement.
TCGCATTCGGGAGGACGGCGGTTCGAATCCCCTTCCGGGCATCCAGATTTGGGTTTTCCATGGTTTCCTCAAATCACTCCAGGTGAATGCCGGGATGCTTCCTTCAAAAGGCCCTGGCCGAATTCCTTCCCATTCCTTGCCCCCCATCCTTTCCCGTCTCTAAAGACCTAGTTGTTATAGGAGACGTAAAAAAAAAAAAAAAAAAAAAAAAAAAAAAAACTTGACTGCCAGATGAAGCGCGCAACTGCTGCATGTTGCATTTGTTGCATTCAGTATTCGGCGGCTGTTCAGCCCCATTTATTATTCACCTTCTAGTTTACTACAAATTAATGATGATATTCCATTTTAACTGAAGTTTGCGAAATCACTCAGCATACAAGGTTTTCACATCGATCGGGAATTCAACACGGGCTGCCTGCGTGACAGGTGATAATTCTGCCAATTTATTTAGTATAGGCTTTCTAGAATTATGATGTCTAGCATTCTCGCATTATATATAGTACCTGGGTGACCGATCTTTGCTCGGCATTTTTCGATTTTTGTTCAAAATGCGAGAATTTCAGTACAGTTTGATTAAAATTAAACGTTTTTCTTGAAGGCTTCCTAGGAATCTTTAAGTGTACAGTTCCGGTTTATTGGTACCTGAATCCTACCAGATGAAGTTAGAGCCTTTTTCCGAGATACCAAATCCAAGAATTGATTTTTTTTTGATTTTTTTCTGCAAAATCGTATTACAAACTAGAAAAGCAAATCGTTATTTACATATGAACTTCATCTTCCAAATATCGTCTGGTTTACCACTTCCTCATCAATTGTTTTTTAAATATACAGGGTGTTACAAAAAGGTACGGCCAAACTTTCAGGAAACATTCCTCACACACAAACAAAGAAAATATGTTATGTGGACATGTGTCCGGAAACGCTTACTTTCCATGTTAGAGCTCATATTGTGGACGGCTGTGATACAATACGCCATTCTCCAGGGCTGCATCAGCGCATCAGGGATTCCATGCGACGGAGGGTGGATGCATGTATCCTCGCTAACGGAGGACATTTTGAACATTTCCTGTAACAAAGTGTTTGAAGTCACGCTGGTACGTTCTGTTGCTGTGTGTTTAAATTCCATGTTTAATATGATTTGAAGAGAAGTAATAAAATGAGCTCTAACATGGAAAGTAAGCGTTTCCGGACACATGTCCACATAACATATTTTCTTTGTTTGTGTGTGAGGAATGTTTCCTGAAAGTTTGGCCGTACCTTTTTGTAACACCCTGTAAATATTAATGCTAATCAGGAATATAATTTAATTTAATTTAATTAATTTAATTTCAATGGAGCACAGGCTCCGGTGACAATTTCCCTACACACCCATCTTCCCCCTATCCTGCACCCACCTACATTTTCCCTCTACAAATTTTATCTTTATCGTAATTAATGGTGCAAGATTAGTGGTAATTCTCTTAGACGACTACATCATCAATGCTAAATTAATTCACTCCGATAAAACTAAGCTCGTACCTCGCATTAAACTCACGCCACCATCCGTGCGTTTCCAAACGATAAGAAAACAATTCCCAATAGAAATAACATTCACAAGGTCAGACGATTTATAAGGCAGGATTATATTTATCAGAACCCGTTTTTTTCATATGTATACACCCACGTGGATTTTTCACAAGTTTTTAGATTTATTAATATTATTTATTTGTGTATTAAAGACAAATACGGTCAAAAAGTCAACGATGATCGTATTATCACTGATAATATTGTTTTCAAAAAAGTTTTGTAAAGTAAACGAGATTGAAAAACTGCCATTTTTAAAAATATATTTAAGTTTTAAATGTTTTACAGCTAAATGTATAGTATTTAATGATAACGATTTTTTTTTTTTTTACAGTAAAAGTGATATTTATTACTACTCTTAAAAATAAAACATCTTTCATTAATAAATACTTGCATTTACGTATTTTCTCATTACTGTATTGCCATTTTGTGACTGATCACGATACTGTGCGTTATATTCGTATATGCCAGTTGTAGGAATATACATGAATTCTTCGTTTAAAGATATAAGAGTTCCTTGCTGAAGCCGAAGAGAAACTATCAGTATGCTTACTGGTACCTTAAACGTCTACGAGATGGCGTTAGTGCCGTTCCAGAGATACCAAATACATTTTTTTTTTTATTTTAAATATATTTGAGTTTTTATAGGGAAGACACCTATATGGATTAACTTAAAAATTAAGACGCTACCTACATATGAAGTTTCATCCAAATCGTTAGAGCTGTTGTCGAGATAGCAAATATATATATATACAAGAATTGCTCCGGCCCACGAGATTTATCACACTTTTACATTTTTTTTTTTTTTTTTTTTACATTTCATTTTTAGTGTTATATATTTCTTTACAATGTGCGTTTAATATCAATATAATTATATTATCTATGTTTAAATGTAAGAAAATTTGTAAACACAATAATAATAACCCATTATGTTTTAATTTTTCACTCCTAAAAAACGTCTATAGTGAGTCTAAATCTCATATGGGAATATATAATTTTATATGTAGCCCGCGGAATTATGATGCATTTACAAAGTGGCCCTCAAGATCATTTGAGTAATGTAGGAGGTAGTTTTTCCTAGTAAGCATCGGACAGTAAATTGTTTTATAGTGTAAAATCTGATTTATCAGGTTTAAATTTTATGTTCACAGCGTGGGATGAGGCCCTGCCTAGGACTGCCATCAGTTCCAGCGTGTGTCTATTCACAATGTGGGCATCCGTAGTTGCCATATGTGTATTTCGTATAGGCCCTAGCCTTGTTTTTATAACTATATGAACCACAAGACCGCTTGCTCATTCTACATGTAGCATCACAAAGAAAAGTGCACCAAACACCTAGCAGACTATTTTTGACGTCAGTAACATACTTAGAACAGTCAATTCAGATCATCATCATCCTAAACAGTTTCCAGCCTCTGGCCGGGTCTGCTTTATACATAAGCCTCTCCATTTGCATCTTTCATCCCACCACCTCTCTGTCACCACTTTGTTCCAGTCCTCTCCTCTCTTCCGTACACCCTCCTCCACTCCTTTCAGCCATCCATCTCTTGGTCTTCCTCTGGGTCGTTTACCTTGCATCTTAATTTCATGGATCTTTCTCGGGATTCTCTGAGCCCCCATTCTCTTGACATGTCCATACCATCTCAGTCTGGTCCTCTCTACCCTTTCCTGTATGGGTTCCTATTTCATGGTGCGTCTAATCACTTCATTCTTTATTCTGTCCATTTTAGTGACTCCCATTCTACCTCTTAAAAACTTCATTTCACTTGCTTGTACTCTGCTGATGTCCCGCTTTTTCATTGTACACGTTTCAGCAGCATAAGTCAAGATAGGCACATAGTACGTATGATAGATTACTCTCTTGCTTCTCTGTGGGTGTAGCACCTCTTTACTCCATATCAGGCTTCTAATGCTCCTTAGAAACGCCTCTGCTTGTCTTCCTCTTTCACTTATCTCGCCATCATTTCCTCCACATTCCTCTAATACACTCCCCAAGTACTTGTACCTGTTTACCTTCTTTAGTTGTTCCCCTGCCATCACAATTCCTTGGGCTACTCTATTCTTTTTCCTGGTTGTTACCATGTACTCACATTTCTTAACATTAAATTTCAGGCCATATTCCTCCATACTGTCTGTCCATACATCCAACTGCCGCTGCACTTCCTCTTCTTCACCTCCCGAGATCATCAGATCATCCGCAAAAGCCATCACATTCATGTTTTCCTCTCCCATCCTCGCTGCCACCTTCTGCATTATTTCATCCATGATTACAATGAAGAGTAGTGGTGATAGGGCACTTCCTTGTTTTAGTCCATTCCTGTGTTCCAGCCAATCTGATTTTCCTTCCCCTATTTTCACATAGCTCACACTTCCTTGGTACAGTTCCGTCACTCTCTTGATGGTTTCTTTGGGAACTCCTCTCTTCTCCAAGGCCTTCCATACCTTACTCCTGTGTACACAATCATATGCTTTCTCGATATCGAGGAATACCATCAGTAGATCCTTTCCATACTCATAATGTTTTTCCTGCAGCTGTCTCATGGCAAATATCAAATCTACCGTCGATCTCCCTGATCTGAAGCCATACTGCTCTTCCCTTAGCCCTTTTTCCACCCTGTGACGTATTCTTTTTTCAATTATCTTCTCTTACACTTTGACACAGTGGCACATCAGTGTAATACCTCTATAGTTTTTAAACTCCTTCCTGCTCCCTTTTTTGAATATAGGTACATTATTCCTTTTTTCCAGTCTTCAGGAGTTCAATTCAGATAACATTTCTAAATATAAAGTAAGATACTGCGCATTATTGAGCGCATTGTCGTTGGCGTTTAATATCTTGGCGTCAAAAATTAACCTTTATTGATGCAGGATTTCCACAGGTTGGAGCGAATTAAGAGTACACTTCAATACGCAGTGGCGTGGCTGAAGCCAGATTGCTCAAGCATGTTTCCATTTATTAGTAGCAGACGCTAGGCAGTCAACCAAGCCAGTGCTTACCGGACGCGTGGGTATACAGCGTTCCTAGAAGGCAGCCCTCATGGCATGCAACTTGATATAACAATCTTCATGACCGTGGTTGGAGATAGTAGGAGGTACCTCTTCAATATTATCCCTGTTCAGTAAATACGTAGCAGATAGTAATCTCAAATGCTTTGAGTGGCAGTCTCACGAGCAGTACTAATAGGTTGGTTTATACGTTTATTCCCATATGATATCCGAAGCCAATAACAGAAGCAGCCATTAGAATTATCCGCAATGAAGCCGAAATTCAGTTCCAAGGTATTTGAAACAGGCATTTGCATTCCACAGAGAATAGCTTAAGTGCCTGTTTGGATTCTGCTATTTAAACGTTTCTGTGGGCTTTGCTGTAAAAATGAACATAATTACTATGGCTGTTATCATTTCACCACATGTGGTGGTCACTTTAAAATTGCACCTTTCATTGTTCCATGCTTACAACACTCGAGTTATCACTTCTCCTCCCGGAAACAAACCGATATTTTAACCTAAGATTAATTGTGTTGTTGCGGTTTTCTTTCTATTCACCTTCAAGTTGCATAGAGCAAACAAATTTAACAAAAGCTTTAAATTTTACTTTGTTCCTATGGTAATGATATTGCTGATTTTCCTTATATTTATTCAATGGAAACGTTCCGGTACATATTTGCAGGTTAATTGCTTTGTTCTGGATGAATGAGTATGCTCAAACCGTCGAACCTGTCTCATGAAGAGAATTAATTTCCAACAGATTTAAAAACAGAAAAACAAAAGAAGGTGCGGGTGTTCGGGGATGTTTGTGTGTGTGGGGGGGGGGGGGGGGAGGGGTGTTTAACTAATGGCAACTTTAATTCAGCTTGTCTTTTCTTCTTTCTTTAGCATGAGCATCCAATTCTTGGGTTCTAATAAATTTAGCTGCTCGTGCTCTGCTAGAGCTACACTTTAGGCTAGGTTTACACCCGCAAGGCATGGCAAAAAAGAAGACAAAACAAACTGGTGCCAGAAACTTTCAAGATTAAATGTGTTGTTGCGGTTTTTTTTCTATTCACCTTCCAAGTTGCATAGAGCCAACTTGAAGGTTACTCGCCTTAGTGGTTTTGTCTTTCTGAATTACAAGACGAATTAAAGATGGTTTGCAACAATGTGACTCACATATTCGAACCACGAAATTTGTGGTGAGTTAGAACCACGTATCTGATCATTCTCAGAACATGAAAAGATGTTTAAAATTTAATTCATATATGCGAAAGAAACTTATACGGCCTAAATCAGTAGCTCAGCAATCAAAATGTATTATTATGCTGTGAGTGGCGGTCTCACGAACAGTCCTAATATGTGGGCTTATAGGAATCAGTGTAGTAGAACTGTATTCAAGATAAGAAAAAAGTATCATTACATATTTCCTAAAAGACTGACCACGAAAGTATTTGTTAGGCTGAAAACAATTTTGCGTGAGGAAATGTTTGCGGAAACCAGAGTTTGCAGATGGAGTATAAATTCATTTTGTATAAATATTTTTACTGTTAGGAGAACGCACAATGTCCGAAAATGAGCCAATAGCTTGATTTATTTATTTATTTAGCTTGTGGCCATTGCACAAAAATAATACAATTTAACATTAAATTACATTTAAAATTCAAAATTAACATGGTGTAGCCAATCTAAAGCTTCATTTGAAATGTTAATAAAATCTATCGATGATCCCCTGAATGCTCGAAGTGGGCAGTCAAATGTCACGTGACGGATGGTTTGTTTCTCCTCACCACAGTCGCATCTCGGTGAATCTCTCATTCCCCATGTATACAGAGATGAAGTAGATCTTCCCTGACCAGTCCTAACTCTGTTAAGAGCTACCCAGGTCCTGCGAGGAAGGTCGAGTCCCTTTAGTGCCTGTTGACTGTGGAACAGGGAGTGCCATTCTGGTGGGGCTGAGGCTATCCACTCCAATTTCCAAGCTTCTCTCCCATCAAAATTATCAGATATAATCTGTTTTACAGTTTTTACACTTGGATTTCTCGATTTAAGTCTCACAAACATATTATCCATGTCGTCATGGATGGGCAGATCCAAGTTATCACATATCTTATTATACTGGGCAATTAGGAGATTGTGTCGTCTTATCGTAGGCGGTTCGATGTTGCACAAAACAGGTAGCCAGTACAGTGGAATGGTCTTAATACATCCGCTAATTATCCGCATTGTCTGGTTTAAAACTGTGTCGATCTTTTTGACGTGGGCGCTATTTATCCAGACAGATGAGCAGTACTCAGCTGCAGAATATACAAGGCTCAGTGCTGATGTGCGGAGTGTAGAGGCGGATGCTCCCCAGGAGGTGCCAGTTAACTTCTGAAGAATATTATTCCTGGTTCTTAGTTTTGCTGCAAGATTGTTTAGATGTTTATTGTACGACAGGGTGCGATCCATTACGACTCCCAAATACTTGGGGAAGGGGTTGTGTCGGATGGGAGTGCCATCAAGAAGAACGTCAAGTGAGAGATTCGCCACCCGATTGTTAAGATGGAAGACACTAGTTTCAGTCTTGCTGGAACTGGGTACGAGACGCCATTTCCGAAAATAGTTGCTCAGGGTTTTGAGGTCTGCTGTTAAACTATTTTCAATTTGCTGAACGTTATCAGATTGTTGTACTACTGCCAGATCGTCGGCATAAGAGAACTGTCTGGATTCTGTTTGAGGAATGTCAGAAATATAAACATTAAAAAGAAGTGGGGCAAGAACTGAGCCTTGAGGCAGACCATTATTCACTCTTCTTACTTTGCTTATCTTATTGTCTGAAACAACTTGGAATGTTCGGTTAGCTAGCATGGTATTGATCAGACAAGTGATTTTTTTACACTTCAAAATGTTCAGCAGTTTATATACCAGGCCCTCTCGCCACACTGTATCATAGGCTGCGGTAAGGTCAACAAATACAGCACCAGTCTTCAATCGTCTCTCAAATCCTGCTTCTATGTGAGTTGCCAATGCCAGGACCTGATCCTCGCAGTTTCTTGCAGGTCTAAAACCTGCCTGTTCAACTGGGAGGTTTGCGAAAATAATTGGACTGATTCTATTGTAGATGATCCTAAATTGCCAAAAAGTTGGCAAAACTGCAATGAAAAGAAGTGACTTAAGTTGAAATATAATAATCTGTAAATTGCTTCCATTCTGTTGCTGTTTGAATAAAGGATAAATTAAAATCGAGGAACCTCGTACACAAAAAAAAAAAAAAATTTGGCCAGGTAATTTTGAACAGATTTCGTCTTTAGGAAAATAATGTACCAAAAGCTTTATCCACAGTGAATAATAAATTAACAAAGCAAAACTACTATAAATTTAGTGCTCTATGAGAACACATAAATTTTTTTATTAAAACGACGTCCTAACCGAAAGATTCCTGTATAAAAAAAAAAAAAAAAAAAATAAAAAAAAAACGGAATTGCTCCGAAAAATGTCTTTATTTCTTCCACTTTGACATTAAAGAGGAGATTAGTCGTTGTACGTTTCTAAAAGAGGAGAGTGAGTGCGTGTAAATGCTGTAATCAAATTACGCGGAAACAATTTTCACGCAGCCTGAAAAAGGACGAAGAAAAAAATAAAAACTCCCAGTCTGCCCTTGAGCCTCTTTCCAGAACACAAGAGGCCGACTTCAAACGAATACCTGCTACGCGTGTTTGGCCCGGCACAAAGTTCTGGACGACTCACTCCAATGGTTTAATTATAGGCAGAACGCCGTGGTGGCTCTGGATTCCCATGTCGCTTCACAGCGGGTTCGGGTGGAGGGGAGAGGGAGAGTGGACGCTCTGTAGTGGTGGCGGGAGGGGGGGAATGGTGATCCAATGGCGAGGTGGAGGGGGACTCCTGAACGACACACGCAGGCACACACAAGAATTCCATTAAATGCGGTACGTGTCACACGCTCTGAAATGCGGCACTTTTAATTTCTCGAGGAATTTTTTCCTTTTTTTGGAGGCGTGGGAGACTGGGAAGTGGTCACGGGAGAGGTGTCTAAACACCACACTGTTACCAGAAATCTCTAGTGTTCATTAGAGCGAATCGGCCGTCACTCTTTTTTGCCTGTGGAAGCACTTGACACATCCATTTGTATGTCCGTTTGCATGCGAACGAACAAATGAGTTAAAAGAAGAATCAGATATTCAAACAAGCACTGTTTGAGGGTAACAAACTCACAACGTATAAAAAGAATTTAAAGTTAACAGTCCTTCTGATAGTTGTTCCGCAAAACGCGTTTGGTTTTTTACTTTAATTGTAGCAGTCACTGTGATTTCGCGATCGAGGTCTCTAAACTCCGTTGTATCGGCAATAGATAACGGAACTACTGGTAATCTAGTAAATGAAATTATTTGAAAACTTCTTGGTTGTTACTACAGTACAGGGTTGTAACAGCAAGGTTTAGTGTCAAAAATTTAATGTGAGAACAAACACTGAAGAGTCACAATAACTTTATGTAATCGAAGGAACATATGCTACAAACATCAATTGTAAATTAAAAAAATACCTACGTTTCCGGAAAGTTGTAAGTTATAAGATACTCAATCCGCACTGGCTTAAATACTGTAAAAAGCCTTCCAACTGATGGGAAATTAAAAAAAAGTACTCAACGATAGCCTTATGTCATTTAAAAACAACTAGAAACGCCAGGAACAAAGGTAAATCTCCAGGAAAACAGGCAGATTGCTCCAAAATTCTGCTCAGTTTGTAGAGTGTTTAACCGTAATTATCATTCTTCAAAGTTTTTCCCCTTCTCTATTCCCACTTAAGTTCTCACTTAGGATATAATCCTGTTGGTACAATCGTACGCCTGTTACGCCCTTGAGCATATGGCTGCAAGAAAGAACTTAATTAATAGTTTCAGTTTACATGTGGGCTGAAACCGAAGAATCGCTGGATGTCAACTACTTTCAAGTTCAAAGTTGTGATCATTAAATTCCGTAAACAAGAACTCTGTTTGTACGAGAGATAAAATCATACTGCCATAAGAAAAATGTATGGTATACATATTGGTTCGTATAAATATTTACTATTCTGTTTGATTATCTTTCCATAAGTAAAACCTAAGGGAAATTTTGAATAAAGATAACTTTCAAAATCCAGTCACACGGAACTGTTGGTGAAAGGATTTCTTTTTTTTTTTTTAAGATAAAAGAAATAGATTTTAGTTATTTATTTAATGATGGAACATATTTAAGTGTTTCGAAATGTCATCTCTCACCTGTTAAATATGACAAAGTTGACAGAAGGAGCACCATGGCTTTAACAGACATCAACTGATGACATTAAAAGGATCTATTTTTCTTGGTTTAAAGAACAAGCACTTAAAAAATGTTACTAGTGTAAAAAATACGTAAATGCTCTTCCAGAATCTTGGATTACTTGTGAATAATTACTGGAATCATACAAAAATAAAAATGGCTCACATAAAAATTAGATGACCATGCAAATTTAGTTACAATTAAAGAAACATACAGTTCAATTGTAATGAAACTTTTAAAAATCACAAAAATTGAAACTACCTAGAGCACGAAGAATTTTTAACAGGGCGTAATTTTTAGGTGACATGAATAACTGCTGTGAATACTTTATTGTATGAGGTGAAAGAATTACCACAGGCTAATGGTGTTTACAGCGATTTCCATTGTGAGACGTAGTCTGTGGTTTATCAGCATTCAGTGTCTGCATCGGATGCACTCAGGTGGGTCTTTGAAAAGACCCATTTGATATCTGTTAAAAGAAGGCTGTGATGTTAAAGAAATCACCATTCCTGGTGTTCAGAAAAGAAGTGAAGTTATCTCCTTCGCTTTGTAACGGGTGGCGTGTGAATTGGGGCTTAAAAAGTAATTTTGGTAGTTTAATTAGTGAAGAATATTGTAAGTCATTCGTAGCAAGCGCACGGGATGCATACGTGATCAAAACTGTAGGGTTGCAAGTTTATACTCTGAGGCTACTGCATCATGGGGCTCTCGCTTAATGATGTACAGTACGTGGCATACAGCATTCAATACTACATAGAGTGTGTATAAAAACCCTGACGCCATATGGAATGAGATCTGTTCTGCAAGCGGCGATGTAGAGGTAAGAGCTGTGTCGTGGCTATCACCTTGGTGGCGTGGCAAGCCTTGATTACACTCAGCTTAGTCTCCTGTTAGGTATTCGGTATGATAAAGTATTCCTTGGTGGATTAGATAAATAATTCATTCTGTTTAACTTAAAGAGTTATTTGCCATTCTTTATAATAATACCTGATGGTGATCATGTTAGGTAATGTTCGGTCGGATTTAATCAGGATAATTTTCAGTATGTTGGTTAAATAATGTTATGTGTTGGTTACTAGGTTAAAGTGCGTATGAAGAAGCTATTCATTGATTTAGTATTGTCCAGTTGGTAGTATTGTATGCTAGCATGCTTCACGTGTCGCTTCCTTTCATTATAAACTCAGCTAGAAATTCGAATAATCATTAAATACTGGTTTATCATATCCGCTGTGTCGTAAATACATTCCAGTCGCTAAGTTAGATTCCGCATAATTTCAGATAGTAATTGCGTGAAAGAACCTTGGTTGCTATGTCGATAAGGTAAGAGGTACTGCATTAGACTAGTCATGGGACTCCTGCATAATCAATAGTGTCACTCTGATGTCAATTGTGTTATCCTGACAAATAACATCTAAGTGCCCACAAGCAGATAATTTGTTATGACTCAGAGAATAGCTTGAGAAGCAATGACACTTCTGGAATCTTCATAAAATATACAATATTGCCCACAGAGTGGACTACATCGGACAAATAATACCCTAAGCTTCTTACCAGTTTACCTCAATTTTCCTGTTGATGAGACCGCTGGTTCTCGAGTATTCAGTCCCTCTCTCTCCATCCGTCAATTACGCAGAAAACTATTGTTGATTTTGAGGCTTGTTGCTTTTATACTTTGTGACTGGCTCAGATGTCTCATCTTCTTTTTTCTCTTCGCCTACTGACAGAGGAAACCTTGCTCTAACAGGGTTGGGATTAGTGTATGTAATATTACTCTAAAATCCTTCTCACTTATTGCGTAAGAAATTTAAATTAGAATATGATCACATCCGTCTTAAGACACGGGTACAGTACTATTTACGAGTTAGGGGGATGTGTATTGATGCTTCTGTGTCGATAACTGTTCATTTTTTCTTGGCTATGGCAGAGTCTGGAGGTAGTGAACAAATCATAACTCAAATATGGTTCGTTTCTGCCTATCTAGGTGGCCAAATCATGGGCTGGAATTCTCCAGAATGCTCCTAAGCCCGTCACGCTTAACCTGGTGATAATACTTGATATTTAAACTTTTCACAATTTTTCTGATATATGGAGAGATAAATAACATATACTCTGTTTTTGTCAACTTGCTGTTTACTGATATAATTAGGAAATAGTAACTATATATCTGGCTCTCGACACAGAGTTAGCTGATCTGGACCCCATTGAAGGGAAAACTTTTTACGAAACAGTGCTTTGTAATTAGGTAGTGGTGAATAGTTCGTAACTGCCAGTATATGTACCAAAGTAATGGTCGAAATCTCAAACATCTCTCCTGTGTGTGTCATGAGCCACTATTGATGGTGATTCGTGTGTCGTCTGAAGGTGTTATAATTGTCTTTTTCAGAAGTAGGTCAGAATTCACCCGGATATATTTCTCCTTAGCTCATACCTCGACCTGCTGCACAACGGAGACAACTGATTACACTTAGAATACACTTGAGTACACTCATCAACATATATGTAGTTACGCACAGAAAGTTGGAAAAAGGATCCTCAATGTATGACCTGATGCGGGTTTTAAATGAGTTTCTTTCCTAGGTTGTTGTAAAATATCTTAATTAATATTTAGTGTTCAATCTTAATTGGCCTCTCCCCGTCCCGTCCATTATTCCGTCGTTCTTTTATTCCCATTTTATGATCATATCTTTTAGCTGACTGTTTAGGTACCGACTCAGAATTGATACTTAGTATAAACCGACAGTTGCAGAAAATTTTTTGATTTCGCCGACCATTGCCTTGTTAGTAACACTTCTTCATCCGTATCCTTCATCAAGCTTTGAGAAGGTCACAGAGCACCGAAAAGGCCATGATTGCTCGTTATCGATTATTTTACGCCAGAACTCCACCATAAATCTATCAGATTATGGAAATTGCTCTACCAGCACCTACCACGAAATAGCTGCCAGTACAGAAGTATCTAACGTAACAAGGCCAGTGAGCATTCTTATCCACCGCGTTGATAAATTGTTCCTACCAATTACTCAGGTTCAAGGAAAGGTCAATGTGTGACGTATTCCACATTACGCACTACTTCTGCCAAATCAATAACTGATCCATGGAAGTCATGACGCACGGAACCTTAAACTGTCATATATACATCAGCTGAAGAGGCCTGATTGGACGCTTCTCATTCGCCCATACAGGGGGTTGATGATCCATCTGCCACCACACTCAACATCCTATGTCAATTCCACACCATACAGAATATTTTCGTGCAAATTGCCGTCTACTCACTATCAAACTCGCTCTGTTATTCCTTTGATCGGTCCTCTCTACTCGAGCGAGTTGTGAGAACTATAGTCTTTCCAGGCTCGATGGACAAACGAAGCCCCGGTGGACAAAGAAGTCTCGGCAATGCAGTTAGACCACTCAGTGTCTTCCTCGCCGCGCCGCACAACACGTGTGGAGATCAGAGAAAACGGGACAAGGTTGTACGACACAAGCACTTTCTAAACTACAGTATTGATTGCTATCAATATTCTGGGTATCTTCTATCGACTGAGACGTCGTAGATAATGTGTGTGTGTTTGATAAACCATGAAATCAGAACACGATGTAATGAAAACCATAATATAAATCAGTTATTTAACGTTACTCACATACCTAAGCTTTCCTGAATTCACATTTAGCACATTGTGATTTATACGGAGCCTTTAAATATATGCAACGTCTTGTAAGGATTTACATCGAGGTACGTCATTGAACACACTTTACTCATGTAACTGATATCGCTCTCATAAGTGATTTTAAATAACGTAAAGATCATCAGAAGGAATGTCCCGCTCTATTGAAATGATTAATTCAGCTCAGTAGTAGTTTTAAACATCTAAGGGAACTTTTTGGTTCTAAATATCCACCTAGTTAGTAGATTGTCCTCTTCATCGACATTGTTGAAAGATAAATATACTATGTATTGTTAAACTTCGTTCGTATTTTTTCTAGTAGCATCCCTCTTCTATATTTAAGAAATTCAAGTTTTCGTTCTATATTTGGAGGACGTCAGGCGTTTACTTCAGGCTGATTTGAGTTGGAGGCCATACCCCAATCTGTAAATACACAAAGTAAATAGTTAAATATGAGTAAGATGGATTAGATACACCTCCGATATCAGTGCACATCGTACTAATGTGACCATTAGAGTTGTTTTTCTTCTGCAGAGAGAATTTTTGAATAACTGAACAATCGCCACAGATATGTTGAAATAACTCTCGATTTTTACTTTTTCGCGCTAATGACCTCGTCGTCGACGCGCCCTAAAACCCGTTTACTTTTTCATTAACATAGCGTAGTGGCCAATCTTTAAGTATCTGAATTTTTTAAAAAGTAAACGTATACAATCTTATAAAAGAATACATTAGCACTTAGGACCGAGCTTGGTGGGTGAACGGTTAACGTTCTGGCCTCGCATTCGGGAGGACGCGGTTTCTAATCTCCGTCCGGTTATCCAGATTTGAGTTTTCCGTGGTTCCCCCAAATCACTCCAAGTGAATGCCGGGATGCTTACTTCGAAAAGGCCATAGCCGAATTCCTTCCCGTTCCTTGTCCCCCAGTCCCATCCCGCCTCTAATGAACTTAGCCGTCGACGAGGCGAAAAAATAAAAATAAAGCACCTGGAGAAAAAGACACACACTCCACAGTTACAAGTATGGAGTGAGTACCAGCGCCACTTTGTCCCCACAAACACGCGTATAACAGATCGAGCCTACTGTCAGGCTCGAGCTTACATCCAGGCTCGGTTCTATGCACTGTATTTCCGGCATTTGCCCGGCAGAATTCGCGCTAGCAGCAACAAACCCAGCGAGCCTAGAAAGCGTTTGCACAACTCCAGTACAGCATTCACAAAAATGCCAGTTTTACGATAAAACTTGTTTGGAATTTACTCATTTCTGGTTGAGTTAATGTGATGTTCTACGTGTATTGTGGTATTCTATAACCTTATCTTTTGTTACAGGGACGGTTCGTCGCGAGACTCGGCTGAGACTGCGGCTGAACAACTGAAGGCGCTGGAGGATATAACCCTGCGAATCAAGAAGTCCTTCAACAGCCAATTCGTGTTCCCTGTGCTTGGGCACGAGGACGCACCCCAACACTATGCCAATCTGTCGCACCTCTGGCGCTTCTGGCTGCCCACAGAAGCCATGCTCACCTTCAACACAGGTACGCATCTTCACACCTTTTAAGGCTAAACACTTAATTTGTGTTATCAGCACAGCGATAATAGTTTTTATGAAATTTTGTACCATCCACTTTGTTCTCTACAGACATACCGTTTAGTTTTCCATGAAAACGCAGCTTCTTAGAATGCTACTGAAAGCTTGTAAAATTAAAACAGCACTGTGAATGGAATGACACAACACAATACTACGAACAACACAACTAGTTCTGCTTTCTCATGAGATTATTGAGACCAATTCGTAAGTTCATACTATTTGCTCTGCAGTTAGAAAAGGACACAGTGCCAGAAAATTGCTACATAACAAAAAGACCTACGATTGGGGTATCGTAACAGATTTGTGAATGTACAGCTGTACACGCTGTCTTTTAAATCCACCGTGACAGCATGCAGTTGCAGAGATGATACATTAATGATCTGAATCTTGATAAATGAGACGTACACAAGATTTCTAAGTTTTGTTGATAATTCCCTAATGAAAATAGGATTAAAAATTTATTTATTTAGGGTTATCTTGACGTACTTCCAGCATAGTTAAATCAATATCTACTTAAGTTTAGTGCTAATGAATGCAAGGTACAATGAATAAGAAAGTAAACGAATCCACTTTCCAATCAGAGTAAGATTTTTAGTCCTTGAAAAGGTTGTTTTATTGAAGAATTCGAAAGTAACACTGCCAAGGAATTTGATATGGCATCAGGACATAACCTCTCTCGTAGGTGAAACTAGCAATTGATTCATAAATATTTCTTAAATAATTGTAATCAATATATTGATACTTAAATGAAAAACCACTGTCACATCGTGCTCGTATGCATCCTGGTGACGATTATTATTCTCACGTATTTAGAAATCCATTTCATAAATACGGTACTTATCGTGTTTCGCAGTCGAAATTAAGAATTGTGATTTGTGTAATTTTAGATGCATTTACTATGATGATAATAGAAAATCTGTTTAAAACTGTAATCAGTAACTTCGGCACACCTAGGTTCTCCCCGTGTATTAGGGGTGTTGATATTTTTAAAAATATCGGATATTCGATATATCGATATTTTAAAAAGTATCAAAATCGGCTGTCAATATATCGGAAAAAAGTATCGATATATAAATACTTTCATAAATACAATTTCAAAAAGTCAAAACATGAAAAAATAAGGCTGACCACTGATAAATAGACGTGTGATTTTGTTCTGAATCAGGTTTTCACTTTCGAATGGTTTTGTTGGTGATGATGATTGTTGATTTTTTTTATAATTTGACCATTATGCGTCTCATAAGTTTCATAAAAATTAATAAAATTTATATAAGTCTAAAGAGGTTTGAGGCAAATCTTATTTTGTGTATTTTTAAGACTGATATGTAATACAGTTGAGGTATTTATTTAGGTAGAAGTTGAGATATCATAGCATTCATTATGGCCAAGTTACATAACTTTTTTTATAAGATTTTTTATTTATTTTTTGGATTTTCATTTAGTGTTGTATGTTGATAGCTTATTCTAACTCTTTGTTATTTACACTTCCAACTATTCCTGCTAACACACTAATTTCAAGTTGGACTACCCTGGACAATCCAAACGCTCATTTCAAACAATGTGCTCGCGTTCTATTCGCACTGTTGTCATCATCTGAGTAGACTTGGTACTATCAAATTAATTATAGAAACGTGGTAATATTTACTTAAGTTTGCTGATCTCTATGCGTAACAGAAATTTAAGGGACATAGTGTCATTCAGAGCTAACGAAAAATGATAACTTATTTAAAAAAATGTCGAAGCCGATATCCAGATTTCAGTATTGAAATATCGATATATCGTTCTAAAAATGTCACTCATAAATATTGATATTTTCCAAAAATAATATCTATATTTAGATATATTATCAGCAGTCCAACCGTGTACAAAATATTGCGTCACTTCACATCAGCCGAGCAATCTGATGTTTCAATTCTTCTGCCTAGGTTGTGTATATTATTTTTCATCACACAGGTTCGAGGTTCTTTTAAATATGTTATTTCTTTTCGGAGATGTTAATTATGTTAATCCAAGATTTAAGAACTGCAGTCAAGCAACAATTACTGTTGAGACACTTTGAGACAACCAATTAATTTGAAAGTGGTGGGAAGTGCTACCGTATTTTACTAGAATAATTTTTCAGCGCACTTTGTTATTCTATTGTCACACACACGAAATCTTGACTGGGCGTGGTGGATGAGCGGTAACGCTCCGGCCTCGCATTCGGAAGGACGCGGGATCGAATCCCCGTCAGGGCATCCAGATTTGGATATTCCATGGATTACCCAAATCACTCCTGGTGAATGCTTCCTTTAAAAGTCCATTACGGAATTCATTCCTTGTCCCCAGTTCTTTCACGCCTCTAATGACCTTGATGTCGATGAAGCGTAAAGTCATTAGCATATGAAACGAAATAATGAACTAATGTATCTGAAACTGCTACTTCAAGAGACAAAACTAAAATTAATGTTTTCCGTTTTCAGGTGGCTACTACACTATCGAACAAAAGAAGGAGAAGCTGCGTCTGGTGCTGCTCAACACCAACCTGTACACGAATTCACTCTCCGGGTCCGAAGAGGACCCTAAGGGTCAGTGGAAATGGCTTCGGGGAATCCTCGAAAAATCCAAGGACAACGGTGAAACGGTCAGTGCCCTCTTAATCACCAATAAATCACATTCTCACCTTATTTTAATGACCTGTCCTCTGTTGATTTTATCAACATGTAGGCTAAAAATACACATAGCGCTTCTATCTAGGTCATGGTTCAAATAGGAACGACGAAAGTTTGTGCCAATACATCTCTGATGTTCGTGTAAGCCTCACGCCAAGAATTGAGAGCGATTCTCTACTTTCCAGCTTAGTCCCGTGTACACACAAAGGATCATACCCCAGAGACTATTTATCCGATTAGAATGTACCAACTTTTTTTCGGTCATAGTCGGTTTAAACTTTGTATCTTAAAAAATTTGAAAGATGCGATATTCTGCAATTGAAGACGTTTGGAAACTTTTAAAATTTCTCATAATTTCTCTATATATGAAGAAGAAGGACAACTAGAATTATCAAAATCTGACACGAGTGAGTAGGGGACAGATTCCAAACCGAATGATATCAAAATCGCCAGCCCCGAACCTAAACGCGCAGTACTGCCACGAATATGGGAATCTTAAGAACACTCCGAAAACTCAGATGGCATGTGTCATGAGGCGAGCCTTGGTCAAGTATGGTTGAGGATTTTGTTTCTGATGAAACGGAGAGTGCAGTGGAGGTTGACACAGACCCACAATCCACTATTGACGGCTTCACGAAAACGGCCGCTAGGAGTTTTTTTTTTATGTTACGCTTTTGAGCGAAATATAGTAGATATAGTATCACGGTTTCAACATTAATAGATTTAAAGTTCTTACTGAATGCCCTGTTGAATCAGATGATGGTTACAGTACCAACTATCAAAAATTGATTTTACTGGTGGTTCTAAAACTGTGGAGAAGAATACGAAACTTCGGTGTAAATGAGTGTTGGGCTAACATGTTACGGAACATATGTAGCGGGTAAAGGTCACGGACACAATGGAATTATGTCACCAACAACTAAAAGTGAATACACGTTTTTCTATAGTGTAAGAGGTTATTTGTAACATACTCCTCGGTGGATGGTAAAACCGAATTTAAATTCCTTACTAGTCTCAACTGGCGCACGGCATTGTTGGATGGGAGACCCCGAAGTGTAGTTCGGTTGACAGGGTTTCGATTTGGCACGCATGCGCCCCTGACGTGGCTAACCTAAACAATCCCGGTGATGCTAGCAGGTTACAGTTTTACGTGGAATCCGAACCACGGAGTGGCCTAGCGTACATCACATGGCAACACGAAGCTTTGCCACAAGTCAATGTCAGTTTTCCAAAGCCGTAAAAATTTCACCTGAGATCGCGATTCGAACCGTGGACCTTCAGTTCCCCAGTGAGGCGCCTTAACCAATTAAGCCATTAGTAACGTTCGAAGAATTTTTTTACATTATTCCTTAATACGAAGCGGAATAATATTTCAATCATAACTATAATTTAATTTGTACTAAAAGATACAATTGCCACAGGTGATAGCGCTGGCTGGGGAAAAATATTAACTTGTTTCATTCACTTAGAAGTTTGCGGTGGACAGTGCAATTTAAGCCTATCCGAGCATGTGACTTGGTGTTATTAATAAATTTCTTGTATAACATAACGTAAAATTAATGAGATGTTTGAAAAAGAGCAATATTAATCAGGAATAATTTTCGGTGATGAGTTTGAGAATAAAAGTTGTCCCGGACGTCTCAAAACATTTTCTTTACAAAAGAAAACGTGAAGCACTACAAAGATGTTATTTGTCCATTGTTTATGGTGAGCGGAGGGGTAAAGAGATGATATTATGTTGAAAAATACTGCTGCTAGCTCGACACGAAGTGTATTCCAGACTGGTTGGGTGAGGACTCCGTTATTGTTGGAGAAGCGTTTGAATTAAACACGTTTTGATGCCAGTGGCTAATTTTTGATGACATTAACGTTTCAATAGTGTGGTTGTGATACGGGATTTCTCGTGCTATGTGGCAGACATGGAGAAATTCTTTACCTTGAAGTTGGTTTTTGAATACATTGGTTTCTGCTGACAATATTGTTTTTATTCCGAACATTACAATACTTATCGCCGCGAAAGAGCTCCATTATTATTATTGTTATTAGCGAATTCTCCCACGAACTGGAAGACGTTAAGCAAAAAGACCCAATGAAGTTTTCTTTGAGTTCTTCTTGTTGTTCCAATAGGCTTTCATTCTTTCCAAGAAAGCTTGTTTGTGTTCTTCCGACCACTTTAGTCTGTATTGTTTTTGTTTTGATTGCTCAGTTATTCCCATTTTTCTACTTTGTGTCTGAAGGTGTCTCTTTCTAAGATGTCTGTTGCTCCTGTGATTGCACTTTTAAGATCCTTCCGAATTTCATTCAGGCAAGGTGTTGGATTTTTAAGTGAAGTTACATAATCTATTATCTTTTTTGTCAATCGATTTTCTAGTAACCTCTTTACGTGGCCAAAGCATTTCATTCGCCTTCAGTCAGTTTCGATGTTTGAAAACTTTTCTGTTGTTTTGATTCATTGTAGTTTCTACCACCTTTAGTGAGTCTTGCTCCTAGAATTTATCTAATGATTTTTCTTTCTACTTTTTTATTTCTTCAAGGTCATATTTTGTGTTAAGTGTTAACGTTTCACTTGCATAGAGGACTGTTGGTTTTGTGACTGTGTTCTAGTGCCTAATTTAGGTCTGTCTTGACATGGATTATTTGTTGTAGAGATTTTATTATTATTATTATTGCCATATAAAACGCATTAAAATTAAAAGAGTGGTAAGACGATATTAAATTTCTCGTCTACACTTTGGGTTCCATAGGTCTGGGTCAAATGTCAAATATCTCTTCAATGTGAATAGATTGAAGCCATAGCATATTTTTGATGGTGGTTAGCTGTACGATAATGATGTCAACGTTAAGGTATACGGAAAAAAGCAATTGTCTAAATCAAATAGAATAGTAAATTGTTGGATCGTAACAAGCTTCAGGAATTGCAACAGTTTTGATTTTCTTAGAACACTTGCAAATTGTTTGAGCTCATTTTGGATCCAGTTACAAGAAATATCAGCTAAGCGAAGATGCTAGGCTTGAAAATACTTATCATTGTACAACGAGATATAATCTACATAAAGTTTATAGTATTAATGTACTACTAGATATTCCATTTCAGATATTTTATACTAAGAACGTCAACGGCTTACTTGTTGGATTCATATAGAGAGCTCAACGTACAATTTTGCCATCAAATGTTTCAGTACTGGGATCAGCTGGGGCGTTTTCATGGTTACTGTTCATGTAAGTCACGTTTCTAATGGCACTGCTTTTACAGAAACACAGTGACCACAGCAAAGGAATGGTATATAACATAGTCCATTTTCACAGCTCAGTACACCAAGGAAATGGAAATGCCTTATCGCTGTTTAACCGTCTGTCCTTTTGTCACAGACCTCCAGCTGGTAAACAAAATTCATCGCAGACTTACTCTCTGTGCCAGATATGTTTGTTTCTGGTGCAAAACCGAATACGGCATTTGTTTATTTTTTTAAATTGTGATTATTGGGTCCCCCATCCAAATAATCGAAATCTAAGAAGAAATGTAACCTCCGCGAATTGCGCATCGATTTTATGTCGAAAGTAAGAAAATAAAGGTATTACAAAAACTTCTTTCACACAAAAATAAAATTTTTGACGGTTTGCAAAGTTATTGATTTTAGTCATTTCTTGTAGCTTAGTCTGTCTTAAATGTTATTAACTGGGAACATCAATTAAGTCTCCAACATGGACCTTATGCTATATGTATACAAAAGAAAACACGTACAATACTCATTCTTTTAAACCTAATATAGTTTCTTAATAGCGTTATAAGCATGCAAAAGTCTTAATTTCTTGGTTATTTTGCTGTGTGTTAATAAACTGCTTTTAATTCAGATTGAGGCGTGTATAAATGAATCAAATAAGAATTGAGTGATAAATTTAAGTGCAGCGATTTCACAACCTGTGCAACCTTGGCGGATTATGGAGCTCCTAGTTTGCTGGATATCCTAAAATTATGTCATTCATTTGTTTTGCGTCAAGCGACTGTCGTTTTAACGTCCGCATTCATAAATTTCTTGGTCATTCTTCCGCAGTTGCCTCTTAAATAAATGTATATAATTGAAATACCATTTTAACTACTTTTTTTATAGAATAAAAAATTAAACAAATTAAACATCAGGAGAGTTACGCCCTAGAGGAATTAAACAGCGATAACTTGGTAGAATCAACTCTATTTGCACTTATATACGATATAATTTAATGCTTTGATTCAACATTATTCCTTTCATTTTTGCAATGATCACTATTTCACTGGTTTTTTACCTACTGATCGAACATTTTGCAGATTAAATACATATTGTGATTAAATAATTGATTTTTTTCTCAACAACGGTGTTTCATTTACAAACATACCACAACCAAATCTGTGAATGCACTTAAAATATTTGGTCCCAATTCAGCATTGCTCAACCTGCACTTTAGCGACGTGTATTTTTATTTCTTTTGCGTATAAAATGAATCTGACTTCAAATGCAACTTGTAAATTATTTTCCACAGCGATGTCGTGCGGAAAACATTTCCCCTTTGGCTCCCCAGGCTTCTCTTTTAACCATCAACTAGCTTTCCAGTGACATTCCCTCAGACCGTGAACTGTGCAAGCCGTGTTTTGCTAGCGTATTGTGAAATTTTGAGACGGAAATTGCTGACAGTGTCAGACTTTGCCTAGATTATTGTGGAACAACGCCTCAACACGGTCTAATACATCGTCCATCTTGATGTATGATCGTGGACAAGTTACACGTATCGGAATACAGAATTGAGACACTTCAATGTCTACTGCTGAACGTGAGAGCTAAAATATGAAACTTTATTTATGTATCTTGTAAATCAGTATAAAGAAATTGTACGTCTCAGTGCGTTTTCTGGTTTTAATGTAACGTTATAAGTGTTACATTTTTATATATATCCATATCACTACAACAATTGAGGGTTTAGTAAATAACGAAATGAATTATTGGAACGGATGCTATCTAAATATTATGAAAAGGTAGCTCTACAGCTTTTTTATATAGACTGTGTTTTCGAATTACGTCAAAAACTCATTACTTCTCTATTATGTTCGTTAGTGAACGGATAATGCAGAAAAAAAATTTTGCTCACATGCCCAACCACGCCAAACAATGTTCCCGCTCAGCTTAATTAAAGATTAAATTGCGAGTAAATTGAAAACACGATGACGAAAACTTTATTCGAGGGCAGTTTAATTAGGAAATAAATTGGAAATATATTAAAAACGTACATGCATATCATCACACATGAGCTCAATTACTGTGACAAGTAACCGATAACTAAATTAGAAGATAACAGCAACCTTCATCTGGTATTGAATAACACGTGAAACACGAAAGTAATTTAGTGTTAAAAATTGTATACTCTTGTGGGTATAATTTATACATTCAATTTAAAATACGTATAATCTCATTGAACATAAAAAGTGTTGTCACTCTATTTTGCAAAGAGTTTCATTATGATACTGATAGTAAACTAGTCTATAGTTATCATTGCCTTCCGCGTTTGAAGGTTATGCCGAAAAGGTCGTGTATTTCTTTACTTCTTCGATGTCTTATTATAATTTACTTATGACTCTGTGATATCTGAATATGAACCAGTGATTACGCACAAAAAACAAATTAATGTATACGCCAACCTGTATTTCGATAACCAGATTCTTTTCGATTCTTGTTAATTTTTAGTAACCTATTTATACATCTGGGAGTAGTTTATTAGACGAGCAAAAATAATAGAAGCTTGTATTTTTTTTTAAGTAAACAGAGTCGTTTAGATATTTATAATGTTGATTTAGCTTTGTATAAAACAAATCCACTTGCCTTCTGCACACATACATACTTTCTGCATTTCCAATTTCAGTAGTTCCAAAAATATTTAAAGTTATTAAGTAATATCATCTCTTTCTATATTAATCAAATTAAATCAGAGTAATTATTTTTTAAGTGAATGTCGTACTTTTTTGTGACTTGGCGAATAGTTTTTTTTTCCGTTCAACTAATTGCTTATTTACGAGTACATATGAGATTTAAATCAATCCACTATTCCGCGTTATACGCTATTTTGTTATAAGAATTCTGAAATTAAAGCTCATACCTTATTTATATTATTTATTTTTATTAGTAGTTAAAAAATATTATCAACAATTAAAATAAATACTCACGTAATTTTTTATATTTTATCGAATGTGAAGTTTAATTATTAGTAGCATGGATAGCCTTGCTTACAATGAACAAATCACTTTAATTTAATTTAATGAAATTGCAATGGAGCACACGCTCAGGTGGCAATTTCCTTAAACACCCGACTTCCCCCTATCCTGCACCTTCCTACATTTGCCCTCTACAAATTTTAACTTTAAATTTTTTCGATATTTTTGGTAAATTATTCATCATTTCTCTTGGTAACTTATTCCAATCCCTGACACCCTTACCTAAAAAAGAGAATCTTCCTACACCCTTGTGCCTGAAATCAAGTGCTAGCTTGTGGTCATGGTCATCTTTTCCATTCCATGCAACTACCTTACATATCTACACCAATATCTTTCCATGCCTCATCACCAGTATACGCCTGGTAAACTCCCATGACCCTCTTCACCCTCCTCCTCTCTTGCAATGAATCCCATTCCAACTCTTTTATCATATCTGTTACTGATTGCATTCTGCGATAATTTCCAGAAACAAATCTAGTAGCCCTTCTTTGCACCCTCTCCAACTCCAGTATTTGAGACTCAAATTGTGGGTTCCATGCTACACTACCATATTCGAGCAATGGTCTGACCTAAGGTTTTTAACCCAATTCGTTTACTTCCCTCGTACATCCCCTCATCACTCTCTCCAACAACTGTAGAATTTTGAAACCTTTTCCTGCCATCATTCCAATGTGCCCTGCCCAGTTAAGCTTGTTATAAAATGTAATGCCAAGATATTTACATGTCATGTCTTCAGCAAGCAATTCTTATAATCATAATAAACCTTTTATTTTTTTATTTGTGTTTGTAATAAACTTACCCTTCTTTGCATTTATTTTCATCCATGTTTACCAACCCAACTAGATATCCTCTTCAGATCACCCTGCAACTGCTCACAGTCCTCTACTGTTTTGGTCCTTTAACACAGCATTATGTCACTATCACTGAACATTTCTAAAGATGCGGGGATTTCTGGTTCCCACAATCAAAATGCCGATTTCCGGGCTCACTTTGCCACTTGAAACACCAGTTCTAAGTCTACTGACCACCTTCCACTCAGCACAGAGAAGAATGCAGCTAGCAACAGGTTTCACCTTTTCAGAGCACTGTAGATGCCACATTGCTATGTATCTCTGAACCGAAGGTTCCAGGTGATAGATTCGTTGTCCGCATGACACTTTTTCTAGACCTGAACATAGGTGCTTGAGCTTTATAACTAAACATTGGATGCCTGAGATCCTTTCCTTGCTTATAACTATCAATTCCTGCAGCTGTTTTGCATTGTATATCCGTAGTTGGTGCGTCCATCAGATAATATATTTTGCTGACATGGGTTGGCAGCATGCAGCAGGACAAGTAATTTCATTCAGTGCAACATTGAACTGTTTTGCCTGAACTGAGATGCCAGTGAGTTTGCTTAGGGCATTTTTAAAAGAATGTAGTGTCTAATTTTACTCCCAGTAGTTTTGAACTATCATAGTAAGACTATTGATGGCCTCTTCAGATTACCTCTTGGCTTCAGTAGTTTTTATGGAATGCAGAACCCTGATTTATTTTCAGAATTTAATCGTATGTCGTTAATAACACAAAAGGTCAAGGGCTATTGTCAATTTTATTTCCTCCTGTTCGATTTTATTACTCCACATGTGTGTGGCCGCGTTATTGCAATCAGCCAGACACAAAAATTAACAACCAAATTCGTACCGTTCCTTCCTTTCAAAAATTTATAAATATTTCGCTGAGTTTCAGTGGTGTTTTTTTTTTTAAAAATATTTGAGGTGTATAGAATTGTGTAAATTCTTTGAAAATTAATAAATAAATAAAAAGTTGTAAATATTAACTACTAATTTAAATTGTTTGAGCATACAAAAACTTTAATAATTTTAGTTCATATATTACTATTCTCTGAATATTAATAGGAAGACCACAAGAAGATCAGAGAGAATTAAAAGATCTATATGGTATTGTGAAGCAATTTGCTACTTCGGTACATCTTTTACTCCGTAAAAATTGATACTGTTATACGTTATAACAAAGTTAATTAAGCTCCAGGTATGGATGATATGCTTAGAGAAAAATAATATATATGTATATATATATTTTACTTAAAACCAGAAAATGATTTCTAAAATTAATGTAGGCACATCACAAGTAACAGAGATTTGGGGCAAAGACAAAGTTGTAGTTTTGCCAAACCATGGATGGGAACCAAGGGACGCTAAAAATTTTGTTCCAGTTTCTCTTCTCTGACATCTATTAAGCGTTGAATAGAATTATTCACAATTGAATCTCAAATCCCACTGATCAGATACATGTCGAGGAACTAATCGGTTTCCGTCCAGAAAGGTAATATGGCAAAGTCCTTAATTTAGAGAGGATGGATAAGAATGATAAAGTTGCCCCTATCTTGTTGTTAATTTAAGGAAATTGAGATTCTTAACTTTAACTTATATAAAAGGGTGAAAGAATTTAGTAGTCTACAAAGGAAGCGGAGCGGACAAATAATACGGAATTAAAACAATGAAATTATCCTAGGAGTTGAAAGAAAACTTGAAGGGCGGAAGGAATATTTCGAACTTCCCCTCCCCAGACGAATGAATCAATGACGTCGGTTCAGAAATCACAAAAAGTAAATTAGTACATTCTATTAACTTCAGGAGAATGTTAAAGCCGCAGGTCCTGATAGAGTATACTCAGAAGTTATTAAAGTTTCAGCTAAACAGAATTTGAATGGCCTCAGTCTCTTGACATCGTGTTTCAGTGTTGTTTGTGTATATCTTATGACTGGCTGAGATGTGATGACTATCTTATGATCAGTCAGATGTCGCAGGTTAGCAAAATATTTCTGCAAATCATACGCACCCGGATTTACAAGAAGTGTGATTTTCATTGGATGAAACCCAGTTTGGCTTCCGAAATGGCATTGGCACACGTGAAACACTCTTTTCCTTAAATGTATGAATGCAGAGGTGCAGGGACATGGATGTTGATGTGTACACCTGTTTCGACTGTGAAAAAGCCTTCGATTGCGTGAGACATGAAAAGAAGGTAAATATTTTTAGATCAACTGGTATTGACCAAGACGATAATACGCATTATCAACATGCAATATTGGAATCCGACTGCAGATGTCAAAACTGACGACGGAACAACAGAAGCGACTGCAATCAGGAAAGGTGCTCCCCAGGGCTCTGTATTATCAGCTCTCTTGTTCAACATTTATTCTGAGTTAATTTTCAAGGAAGTGTTGAAGAAATAAAACAGTCAGACCATTGTAAATGGAAAATAAACAACAATATCAGGTATGGAGATGACACTGTTGTCACAGCTAGTGATCTACGAGTGGATGAAAATTTAGTGCAGCACAGTGAAGAGTTTTGCCTGCTTGACAACCTTTCTAAGACCAACGTTGTTTTAGTCTTCTCTAAGAGAAAAGTCCAGGTAACTCTATGAATTATCATTATCAGCCAGTTCAATAATTTTCTGATGTGACCTCTTAAAGTCATGATTTCACGTATAACTTGAGCAGTCTTCTCCAGGTAGCATGATCTTGGGCGATCCTCTGCCAGTTAACTCCGACAACCCTGCGCATGTTATTGTCCCATCGGTTTGTGGTGATCTCTTGGGCTCCATTCTAACACTGCTTTTTGTCCAATTCTGGTCTTTTCTCCGAGCAAAATGGCCAGCCATTTCCACTTCAAGGATGCTGTCTTCTCTAAGATGTCTGTGACCTTTGTAACTGACCTAATGTCAGTTGCTCTTTTCTTGTATTTTCTCGTTAAGTCTAGCATTGACCTCTCCATAGCTCTTTGTGCAGCCCTGGGTTTACCTTTTGTAAATTCACTTAGAGTCCAGGTCTCACTGCCGTATATCAGCACAGGAAGAATGCACTGGTCATAGACTATTTGCTTTAGATTTGTGGGAATTTTATATTTCAGGATAGTAGAATGCCTCCAAAAGGCTTGCCATCCCAGCTTAATGCGATAGAAAATTTCAGGTCTTACATCACCTCTCTTATTTCGAAGCTGGCCAAGATAAATGTACTCACCGACATTTTCTAAAGATTCATTATCTAGTTGTGCACTACCCTCTGTGGCCCATTTGTTAGAGATAATTTTTGTTTTTCATAGATTCATTCTTAGGCCAACTGCTTTACACTCAGTCCCAAGGTTGGTAACCGAGGTATGGAGTTCATCAAGGTCATTAACAACAAGCGCAATGTCATCAGCAGATCTCAAGTTGTTAAGTCTTCTGTCATTGCGCATGCAGAATTCCGCAGCAGCTTTAGCACAATCTACCACATTCTTGCCCTGCGAGAACTAATTAGCCGTGCAAACGAATGCCAGATGCATCTTTGTATAGCCTTTGTAGATTTCGAAAAGGTATTTGATTCAATAAGTCACTAGAATGTCCTGCAAGCCTCAACTGACCATGGCGTGGATACAGCTTATATTAGAGTGTCCATAACATCTTTGTCACCTCCCCAGCATTTGTCAACGTTAGAGAGCCAATCGCTTAGTTCCGTATCGAACAAGTTGTTAAGCAAGGTGATCCCACCTCTCCAAACTTATTTTCACCTGCCCTGTAGATGGTAATGACAAAGATAGAATGGACGGAAAAGGGAATTAGAACCCTATATATAGAAGATAATAATACCGAACGTTTATCCTCTTTCAAATATGTGGGCACTGTGATGCATGACCAGTTTGACTGCAAGAGAGATATCAAATCTAGAATAAAACACGCCAGAAGGCAATTTATTACCATGATTTTTTCAATATAAAATTGGATCTTAGTCTCTAACTGAGAACGAAAATGATTCTTTGTTACGTGTTCTTCAATTAGCTCTATGGGTGTGAAAGCTGGACCCTAGACCAAATCTAGAGAAAAGAATTGATGCATTTGAGATGTATTTGTATCGTCGTCTCTTACTCATACCTCAGGTGGTGAGAATCTTAAACGAAGATGTACTTAATCGGATGGTGAAACAAAAAGAACTGCTGCTCACTATAAAGCAAAGAAAAACTCAATATCTAGGACACATTATGAGAGGCTATAGGTACCAGCTACTGCAACTCATCATTTCAGGAAAGATACAAAGTAAAAGATCTGTTGGAAGGTCAAGGAATTGGTGGCTGAAGGACATTGTGAGATGGTACAACTGTACATCAGAAGAGGCTTTCTATGCTACAGTGTCACGTCCAGAGCTAGCTATGTGGACCGCCAAACCAAACCTCCGAAGGGAGAAGGCGCTTTAAAAAGAAGAAGTCGGTAATAAATAAATGTTTAACTTATTATCAAATGCAACAATTAAATAATGAAGTGACAAAAGTAACAGTTAAAAATTTTAAAGAATTTTTGTTTTAAATTTAACTGTGATGTAATTGATTCAGCTATAATACTGTATGTATTTAATAAAATAGTTTAATTTATTATGATTTTTTTCACGCAAGGGATTTAAAAAGGGCCCATAAATTTAGGAAGCGAATATATTCAGCGATCTTTGATTTACTTACTCATTTTTTAATTTTATGATTATTTTTGAGCAGCACTGGTGATGTGCATTAGCAGAAGGGCTTCAGTCTTAGAAGGGTGACAGTGTATTTTCTAGATAAATTGAAGAGAAATACGCCCTCACTAAAGATGGTTTTTGTAATCAGATATTTAACTTTCATCTACGCTCTATGGCTTGTAGCTGCGTCAGAAAACTTATGAGCACCCGCAATTAATCATACGAACTTTCTGGTGGAACAGTGTCCATGCTGGAATAACTCCGAATATAGAAGAGTATTTTAAGTTACCTCCTGCCTGTATCCTTGAGGAAAAATTCTGTTATTCCGGAAGTAACTTTTTGGAATTCTCTTAGTATGGCTCAGGTGAACGGTCGAATTTAGGGTAGTCTTAAACTTCGTGGGTTGATTCATAATTCATTTCTCTATAAACTCAATTACATTATTCTGCGCTTCCATTAAACAAGAAAACTCTGTCTACACATTTGTTAAGAAAATATATTTTTTAACCAATTTCGTCAACCTGAAATGAACGACCATACACGTAAAGAAATGCACCAAGTAAAAATTAATCCGAAATGCTAATTGTTTTGTAACTTTCTGTTCTGTTATGTTTAGCAATTAGGAATAACCTATATTGTGTTTTCCTCATGAAATCGCAGGAAAATGAGTTGTGCACGTCTTGCTTGATTTTCATAGACATAAATTGGCAAAGATTGAACTAAATTGTTTTAGTCACGCTATTACATCAACTATATTTACTGCTTTCTCTTATGCTTAGGCGAGAGTGTGCGATTGAGCTAGGCGTGATGGAGGATGTGGATTCAAATCCTGGTTTGGCCATCACTCCAGATGAATTTCTCACCGTTCCATGTTCCCATTTCTACTCGCTCTGTAATAAACTCGATGACTGCTAGCCTTATATGCCTAAGATAAAAGTGTAAGGTTCGCACGCAGTAATAACTTAGTTTAAATTCTATTTATGTTTAGTAAGTGGTAGTCCAGTGAAATCGTTGTACCTCAAGGTATTGCCCCCGGTCCACTGATACTCGTGGTAGTTTTGTGTGTTTCCGAACTTTGACATACAGTCATTAGAACGGTATATTAGTGGTTTGTTACGAGTGAACTGAAAATTAAATTCTTAAAATAATTAGTAATTCTCCGTCTGCACTAGTTATTGAAAAACTCGTGAAACCAGTATTGATATAAGCCAGTACACAAAGTTGATAATGGAAGACAATTTTGAGGACCGAGCGTGGTGGGTAAGCGGTTAGCGCTCTGGAATCGTATTCGGGAGGACAGCGGTTCGAATCGCCGCCCGCGTATCCAGATTTGGGTTTTCCATTGGTTCCCCAAATCACCCCAGGCGAATATCGGGATGCTTCCATAAAAAGTCCATGGTCGAATTCCTTCCCGTTACTAGTCCCTAATCCCATCCTGCCTCTAATGACCTTGACATTGACGAGGCGTTAAGCCATAAGTAAAAAAAAAAAATTGTGAGAATCTTCGTTTGTTCATTACGACTGGAGCTTTGATTCCCAGTTTCCTCTGTAATGTGATGTTTGTCCGGTGTCCAGGTGTACCTGGTGGGTCATGTGCCGCCCGGGGTTGACGAGAGGGTGCCACATGGTGTGGGACATCCCGGAGCCAGCTTCGACGAGCGCTTCACCCGCAAGTACCTGCGACTCGTCAGGCAGTACCACGAAATCATCGTCGGCCAGTTCTTCGGACACCTACACTCTGACTCCTTCCGCATCGTCTTCGACGCTGAAGGTAAAGCGTGTGTACACAGCGCTCCTACTTCATGGTCACCTAATCGATGAAAATATGAGGGTGATATAAATAACAACGTTAAGTATTTTTAAGTGTTGTTTGTTTTGTATGAGTGGTAGAAAGCTATGTCAAATTTCAACATAACTAGATAACGCGTGTGAAAATTTCACGAATACGATGAATAGTAAGGTTAGATGAACCGCCTCATTTATATTTTTTTTGTTTTTTTTGTTTGTTTTTTGTTTGTTTGTTTTTTGTTTGTTTTTTGTTTTTTTGTATTGTTTATTTTTTGATTGTTTTCTGTTTTGTTTTTATTGTTTATTTTTTGTTTTGATTGTTTTCTGTTTTTTTGTTTAGTGTAATAGGTACGTAACAAAAGTGACGTCAGTGAAGCAGTTTATTAGTATTTCTGTGATACGTGCTGCTGCTATTTAGCTTGGCTCTGAACTGTCTCATACATGTGACTTCACAATTATTACTTTTGTCCTTCAAGTGTCTAACTCAGAAAAATTTTGTTCTTAATTTATAACGTTGCCTGTGTGGAGACTTTAATCTTTTAAATAATACCTCATTTCTTTATTTCGGTTATATATCAAGGAAGATAAATGACTCGTGACAAAAAAAAATACGTTATGCAAATATTGATACTTTTGACCCTCAGGGGTCGAATTCCGAAAATTCCCTTTCTTAAAATGTGATGCTACCAACGCGTAGACTTTGGTGCTGAAATAATACGTCATTTAACAATTTCGGTTACATATCAAGGGAGATAAATAGCTCATGGCAAAATAATAATAATAATAATAGTAATAATAATAATAATTCGTTATGCTGATGATAATACTTTTGCCAATTAAGAGTCACAGGGGTGATTTTAATCTTTAAAATGATACCTCATTTATCTATGTCGGTTAGATATCAAGAGAGATAATTAGTTCGAAACACAAAAACGCGTTGTAAAAAAAAAACAAAAAACAAAAACAAAAAAAACCTTGTATTTTTGCCATTTAAGGGTCGAATTATGAAAAATACCTTTATTAAACTATTATGTGACTAAAGCTGAGACCATAAACTTTAAAATGATACCTCATTAATAGATTTTGGTTAAGTTTGAAAAGATGTTATGGCTTGTAACGGTAAAACACCTTATAGAAATAATACAGATAATTTCGTCCGTTTTCTACAATGTGAACTAATTCCTTTTGTATGTACCTCGAGCACTCCGTTTTCTGCACAACGGAATGCTTTCCCCGCATTGCTTCTTTGATAGGTTGAGACAAATGGAAATCACTTGGTAAAAAGTATATTGAGTATCCTGGATGAGGAAGGGGCTCAAAATACAAGTTTCTAATTGTCGTAGCTGTTGTATGGGGACTTGTATTGTCACGCTGTCACACAACACTTGTTGACAGCAATCAAAGTAGTTATCATTTGATTTCAGGCTGAATATGAATTTTTAGAAGATCTGAATATGATGAACTGTAGACTGCGATTTCTCTACACATATAGGTAGTGGTATGGTGGGTTCGAATTCCGGCATTGGCTGGTATTTTCAAAGGCCCTTTATTCAACCTCTGCCACAGCTTGCTGTGTGATGTGAAATACGCCAGAACGTTTCCGTGTTTGGGATTCCTCAATAATCTGTAAGTCTCCTAAAAGGTATAATTGGTAGGATTACTGGGATAGGTTATTTAATTACGACAAGAAGCGTCTGGTGTGGTGAATCGACAATGATTTGATTTGAATTAGGTATTTAGTGCTCCAAGATGAGCCTCTTTCTAACCTATAGACAGTCAGCATAATCTTCCTTGTTAATTGTTGTGTTGCAAGTGTCTTCGTTGTTGGAGGTTCAAAACAGTGCCTTAGTTTATGGTTGATATAAGTGGCACCAAATTGCGTCCTCAGTAACGATTCTTGCAATCAAAGAAGTCATTACATTCTCGCACAAAGCACCACAACTCGAGAATTCGGTATCAGTCTTCCACTGATGTTACAACACCCAAATATCGCGCACCAATAGTACACTATCACAAACATGCTTTACCGGGCACAAATTTCATTCTTGAATAAACTGTAATAGTTTTCACACACCACTATGCAAAACCTGAATAACTGGACGATGGCCTTAAGTTCTACACCTCTCAAGTGGAGCTCCAGTCTTTAGGTGCTATGACGTTGTTCATCCATCTTCACGGTACGACCTCCTACAAGTCATCCTGCACGCTGTTGAAGCACGTTTACACTTATTATAGAGCAACGGTGTTAATTTATTTTATTACAAATTTCAGGAGTTAACCTAACTCATTCTTAGATTTGTGGCTTCGTGGTAACGTGTCTAAACAGCATCTAGTATTTCATGGTCCAAATCACAATTTTGTAATAATTGTGAAATGCTTTAAACCTGTCCTTTAACTGTGGCAAAGCTTGCTCCGTAAATGTAAATTTAATTTAATTTAATTGCAATGGAGCACAGGCTCCGGTGGCAATTTCCCGACACACCCATCTTCCCCCTATCCTGCACCTACCTACATTTGCCCTCTACAAATTTTATATTTAAATTCTTTCAAAGTTTTCGGTAAATTATTCATCATTTCTCTTCGTAACTCATTCCAATCCCTGACACCCTTACCTAAAAACGAGATTCTTCCTACACCCTTGTGCCTGACATCGAGTGCCAGCTTGTGGTCATGGTCATCTTTTCCCTTCCATGCACTACTTTTCATACATATTGCAATATCTTTCCATGCCTCATCGCCAGTATATGCCCTGTAAAATCCCATGACCCTCCTCATTCTCCTCCTGTCTTGCAATGAATCCCATTCCAGCTCCTTTATCATATCTGTCACTGATTGCATTCTGCGATAATTTCCAGAAACAAATCTAGCAGCCCTTTTTTGCACCCTCTCCAACTCCTGTATTTGATACGTAAAATGAGGGTCCCATACTACACTACCATATTCGAGCAATGGTCTGACCAAAGTTTTGTAACCCAATTCCTTGACTTCTCTCGTACATCCCCTCATCACTCTCTCCAATAAGTGCAGAACTTTGAAACCTTTTCCTACCACTTGTCCTATGTGTCCTGTCCAGTTAAGTTTGTTATCAAAAGTAATTCCAAGATATTTACATTTCAAGTCTTCAGCAAGCAATTCTTTCCCCACCTTAATGGCTGGATTTCACTTTAAGCTGTAAGTGATCGTTACAAAGTAAGATTATCAAGTCGGACGGCCATAGTCCATCACAGAGGCTGATTGCTGGGTCATTAGAAAGCGTACTTGATACGGCCTCCAAATTACTCTTTACGGCCTTCCGGCTAATAATGCCACACGCATTATGCTCGTAGAGCTTACTGTTCGACAGCCATTTCATGACGTCTAGGATCAATGGGTCATCAGATTAATGTGATATGACCAACTACGACACAGCAGGCTCGATAACCCACAATTAGAGCACCTTAGTGCATTGAGTACCAACTGTAATATTGAAAGTATCAGCATCATCCATAAAAAAAATTTATCCATAATAAATGGACTTTATGAAAGTCTGTAACTGTTTTGAAATATAAGGTATGCTAATAATTTTTACTGAAACACAGTTACTTTTAATAAACTGTTTATTTATTAATTTATGGCGTGACGCGTTTCAAGATCTTAGTCTCATTTTCAAATGTAGTGACAAAGTGCACGTGTGACTTTCTGTGTTTCGTGTTTTGAAGAAATCTTCACAAAATGAAACACAAAGTAAGTCCTGTTAACATTCAGCAGAAACTTACACGAGCACTCTTCACACCAAGAATGTAACAACAAAAACGTCGTTTGAAAATGAGAAAAAGATCTTGAAACGCATAACGCCATAAATTAATAAATAAACAATTTATTAAAAGTAACTGTGTTGCAGAAAAATTATTTGCAGACCTTATTATCCATAAAGTTTTTACTTTGTTTATAACATCTGTCTTCGATGTAATACCACCATGATGATTAAACTTTCTGTTGTTTTCTTTGACAAATCAAATTCAATCACAAATTTCCTCATAATTACAATAAGGCGTTAAACTGGAAGTAAAACGTGAATCTTGTGTATTTGATGTTCAATGCCACCAGTAATCCTTTAATAACTTACCATGGATTTTTTTTAATATCTAGAGGCATTAAAATTCAAAGAATTTTGTAATCTATCCTAGCTTACCTGATGTTTAAGAGATACTGGTTGAAATTATTACTAAACTGATAAATATATCAGTTATTTCAAACTCCTTTGATCTATATTTTGATTTGAGAAATATACGAGTTATTTTAAACTCCTCTGATTTATATATATATATATATTGAGTAACCTGTAATATTTTTTATAGTGTAATAACCGAACTGTGTTGTGAAAAGTTGATATTTATTCGGCTGGCTCTTCCATCTTCTTCGAATGTAACTACTTCTGTACAACTGCCAGCTCCCTTCATTGTAAATTCTCTGTTATCCTGGATGAGGACCTTGCGTTTAACTGTTGCAGATCTTTCTCAGTCAGACGTTGTTTTTACATTTGTTTCCTTAACCAATTTATGTTTCTAAGAAAAGAGAATATATGGTTGCCTAATTGTAGCATTAATAAAAACACGTGGACTAATATAAATCAGCATTGTTACTATATCGACCCTGAAACAACAACATTGACAATAAGAATAAAAATAATGGAAATGGCATTAATTAATTAAAACTGTAAAGCTACCAGTAAATATTAACATGGTTGACTATGGAGATGGGAAGAATCTGGAATGGAACTGAATATAATTTTGCTTTTTTTTCTCGTTGTTGTGGAACTAAAGAAACTTGGATTTGTGTTCGATGGAGTGACAAAAGACGGATAGTGTGAACGGTGCAAAAAAATAACTGAAATTAAAAAGAAAAGATAATATTATACACTTAATAATGTACCGCGAATTCACTTACGCTGTTTTTTATTTGAAGTGTATTCCCATTGACTACTCTTACCGTAATTTCAGATAGTTTGTATAGTTCAAGCGGATCTATTGAGTTCTCTGTGAACAGTGAGAGACCAATATTAGGTGCAAGATTATTTTTTTAAAAGTGCTAAAGTTCAGGACGACGGAGGAATGGTAATTGTCCCTATCTTACTGGAAAGTTGTAAGTCAGGTGTTTAAGTTCTGGCGGTTCGAAAGGGGGAAAACTAAAACTTGAGGGAACAGGGTGGATGGAGATGTAATATTAGATGAAGAATAATCCAAGACAGTATGCGACCCATATAGTGTATATCAGATATAAAACACTGAGTGGTTTGAAGAATGGTAGCTCGATTTGTATGAGTAAATTATCGTGGAACACACTTGGTAACTTATGTGATGAAGAAGATGGGTAGGCTACGATTTGTGAGTAGTATACAGAAGAGAGACTGATTAACATTAAACCTGCTCTTCATTTTATGTATACAGGGCAAGGAAAGTTGTCATTCGTATGTGATGCAATAATTATAGACAGATACAAATAGATTTCATGCAGTGAAAGAATTTAAATTAATACACATTGTAACAGTCCTCAAACCTAAACTTTAACTGGACTTGTATTTTATGAAGCATTTGTAAAATGCTAGAGTGTGATTGAAAATGGTTTTGTATATTTGTCTTGTATTTAATAGTAAATCAGTGTAAAAGGACTTTTTCTGATGAAAAGAAATTATGTAAATTCCATTAAATATGTTTAAAGACAGAACTGTACAAGAGAATTACTTAAAAGTTTGTAATTGTAGGTATTAAGGTGAGCTACGATGTTTAAAGAATAATTTACTACAGTTTAAAATGATTTATGTGGATAATTTTGTGTTTATGTATCTTTAATTTTCATTTATGAGCATTTCGTAATCATTGTAAATGATTCTAATTGTTTTTAATATGTTTTCAATTGTTTAAGTATTGTTAATGTTCGAGAAATATCTGTGGGAAGCCAAGAACTTTCGATGGATATAAATCGATAAGCAAATACTCAGAAACAGTTTTACATTGACACTTTTTCGACGAGCTTATGAAAACGGTGATGTGATTGTATTGTCTTTGGAAGAATTGGTGAATTTAATCGCTGGAGTTGTTTACATGTGTGCATTATCTATGGAGTTCGATGTGCTTATGAAAATAAAAAGTTAAACTTGAAACTGGATCGTGGACTAGTTATTTAATATAATTAATTAAGACCACGAACCATCTAATAACATGAACTTTTGTGCCGGTTTATTCCTGTAGAGTGGTTGATAGTTAAAATGTCTGCAGGTCGGCGTCCCGTATCGTGGCTGATGGTGGCCCCAGCTCTGACACCTCGCAGAATGAATGGCGCAGCCGTCAACCCCGGCCTGCGCCTCTACAGGTTCAACACCGACACCGGACAGGTGGGTCCGGCGACACTGCCGTAAATCATATCCCAACCAAATTAACCCTGAGTCGGCTGTATCCCCCACTACTCACATTGACCGCACTGATGCGAAAAGCGAATGCTCCAAATTCGTGCAAAATGAGGAACTTCGACTAAATGGCACACAACGAATTGCCACTTGACGACTTTAGATCTGTATCATACAGATACTGTACACAAGGTCATTAGAAGTACCGCGAATGAAATGTAATTAAAACGAAGAGACACTTTTTTTTTCTTTGTCGTCAGTCTATACACTGGTTTGATGCAATCCCTTCCTATCCTGTGCTAACCTCTTCATTTCTACATACCCCTTACAACCCACGTCCTCAATTATCTGCTTCATATATTCTAATCTCTGTCTTCCTCTACAGTTCTTACCTTCGACTGTTCCCTCCACTAACAAATTAACCAATCCAGCATGTCTCAAAATATGACCTACCAGCCTGTCTCTTCTTTCTCTAAGCTTCTTCCATAAACTTCTTTTCTCACCCATCATCCCCAAAACTCGTTCATTTCTTACTTTGTCTGTCCACCTAATTTTCAGCATTCTTCTGTAGCACCACATTTCAAATGCTTCAAGTTTCTTTCTTTCCGGTATTCCTAACTCCATTTTTCGCTACCGTAAAGTTCTGTGCTCCAGACATAGAGTTTTAAAAAGTTCTTTCTAATTCCTAGATCAATATTTGAAACTAAAAGGTTTCTCTTTTTCATGAAGGCTCTTTTTGCTAGTGCTATTCTGCTTTTAACATCATTCCTGCTTCGGCCATCGGTTGTATTTTTGCTTCCCAAGTAACAGAACTCACTCACTTCTCCTATTGCATCCGATCCTATTTTTATATTTAATCTGCTAGTATTGGTATCATTTCTGCTACATTTCATCACTTTTGTCTTACTTTGATTTATATTCAGTCCAAAATCTTCCTTCAGTATTTTGTTCATGCCATTCAATAACTTCTCAATATCCTCAGCCCTCTCTCCTAACAAGACAATGTCATCAGAAAATCGTAGCATACTGACTTTTTCTCCCTGTACACTTATGCCACATGGAAATTTTTCTTTGATTTTCTTCATTGCTTCTTCTACATACAAGTTGAATATTAACGGGGATAGACATATAATTTGCAGGGTTATCGTAACAGCACAGTTTGTGGCAAGTAAAATAATTACAGACTTTCGTACATCCTTTGAGATGTTAACAATGTAAGCAAGTTAACTAATATTATGTGGTCGAAGCACCTGGAGATGGAGAATAGAATGTCAGTGGTGACAAGTAGAAGGTAGTACATCTCATTGGCATGACAAAACATTTCCTATGTTTGATTTCTCAAGAGATACCTACTGTTTCCACGGATGTACTGTCCATGATTCAAAATCAGACAGTACGATCTGTTAGCGTCTTTAATCTGAGTGACTAAGTACGAGACGAAAATTTGCACAAGACAGACGTACGTTTTCAACATTCACTATTGCTACATATCTGTATTTGACAAAAAGAATTCTTCATGCACCGCAACTTCAACAAGTGAAGAATCGATCATTGTATATAGGTTACCGTCTTCCTTGCGACAGCGTGGGAGAAAAATATCGAGAAAATTGTGGTTGTATAGGAAGCAGTTAACTCGACTGTGACGTGGACTAATCAAAATTTTTCTGAATTTACAGAAAGCTGTGAGTGGAGGAGGATGAACACTTGCATGCTGAGGGTTCCGAGCACAGAGTATATTTTAAACTTAATTCATTTTTAACATAAAACAGTAGCCAATAACAAATGATTTTTAAATGAAATTCATTATTATTATTTTTCGAAATTGGTTTTCAAATCTATGCATGTATCAACACTGACAGAATTCGTTGAAAAAGTTATATTAAGTATTATAATTTATAAAACTTTTTTAAATTACTGTTTACATGACATGTTTGTCGTCATACGATATGCATATAATTTTGTTGACTTCTTAATTTTTCCTTTATTTTTGAAGGCTAAG
Organism: Vandiemenella viatica; assembly: GCA_031002005.1. Taxonomy (NCBI): domain Eukaryota; kingdom Metazoa; phylum Arthropoda; class Insecta; order Orthoptera; family Morabidae; genus Vandiemenella; species Vandiemenella viatica. The sequence continues at coordinate 147,503,241 of JARYHS010013631.1, read as the reverse complement.
TATGACTGTCATGGTTGAAAAAATTGATTTATTACTTCGGGAATAAAAGAGGATTAAAGTTTTGTAATTTTACTCAAGAGAATAAAAAAATACAGAAATAAGAAGAAACCAATTACGTTGGTAGCTGGCGGGTTGTCAACTTTCATTTCAAATACATGGTGGTTATGTTAATAAATTATTTTCCTTCATACCTCGCTAAAAGCAAGAGGATCTATAACTCTTTTCAAAACCATTTTTTTTTCAAAACCTTACTATATAATCATGTTAAGGTTAGTGAGAACTAAAGTAATTTTCAAATAGGATTTTCTAAATTAAATGGATCAGAATTTATAACAGTCAAAAAAATGGACAATTAAGTGATTCCATATGGGTTCCGTCTTTCAATCATATGATATGGAATCTAAAAAATAGAATAAAGGTTTAACTGCAGGAGATAAAAGATGGTTATGTCTGAACAGTTCAGTTCGATGCTATTGCTTAAAAGGTATTTAGCTTATTTGAATTTATATTTCGTTGTTATAATACACATCTCCTGAGCTGATGTAATATTTAATCTTTCGTTTTGGTACTTTTTCAATTAGATTATAAGCTCTTCTTATAAAAGAAAAATAATTATAACAATAAAATATACAACACAGCAAAAAAAGGCTACAGAGTAAAATAAATAAACATTTAAAAGCAAGTATCTTTTTGGTAAGGCACCCAGCTTGAGATGTAAAGGACCCCGCAAAGACCTGGAATTTTTAAGGTTTATTGACTTTTTTAATTATTGTCTAAAAAGTGCAGGACTATCAAGAAGGAAACAACAATGAAGAACACATTAAGATCAATTTAAAGTGACAAAGTAAACATTTGTCTGTATCGCTATATTTTTCACTGGTGTGTGTGGCCCTCAGGTGCAGGACTACGAGCAGTTCTACCTGGACCTGGAGAACGCTAACAGTCGAGATTCTGCCGAGTGGCAGCAGGAGTACTCCCTGAAGGCGTACTACGGACTGCACAACGTGTCTGCGGAGGCGCTAGCAGACCTGGCACTCTCCTTCTCAGACACCTCGAGGCCAGACCTCGTGCAGAAGTGAGTATACATGTAGCCCCGATTGCCTTTGATAACTGACACAGGGTATCTTGTTCTTTTATTTATAGTATTTGGGACGAACAAGTTAATCGTTCTGGTCGATAGTCTTCGATTTTGAGACCACACACAACGAAAATATGAGAGGTGTACTAAAGCAAAAAGTAAGATGGCGTGAAAGAGTGAGAGTATATGTGGGGAGAGAGAGATGTTACTATCATGAACTATGCAAAGAGGTGGTGACGGTTTGAAAACTGTTGGGATCAAAAATTGAGTTGGAGAGACAATTCATGTAATGGACACGTTATCTTGAATCTAAACTGTAATGAAGTGCACAGAAAGATTTAGAAAGAGAATAACTCAAAATTATAAGGCTTTGTTTATTAACCGATAAAATGATATCAATGAACTGTACAAATAATTTCTTTAAATTTGTGCTATTGATTGGGTTTCTATTATTTTAGCTCAAAAAGTTAATCTTAACATTTTCCGAATACCCACTTACTGTACCCGCAATATCTTGCATATTTGATTTCAGAAAAGAAGAATATCAAAATATTCATAATTACGCATAAGGAAAACTCAAAACAATTTCGCTTAAGTCCACTGATTATTGAGTACCTGATCTCAGAAAAATTATACAAATTCCTGTAACTGTCATGGTTTAGCGTTTAGTTAATTCCCAGTTATTTCTTTAATCTTATCGGTATTCCAAACGGATACATTATGCTCCACGAGCGGAAGTTCGTTTTGGGATAGCAATTCTTGTAATTATGCCTTGAAAATTATTTACATCTTATCTGGAAAGGAAATCTGTGACTTCACAGACGACACTTACCTGGCACAAAAAGTAATACTTGAGATCTATTCAGATTTGAGGGAGGAACCTGGTTTTAGATAAAAATAATCATACTTTCGTGTGGTCTACAAGACATACTCACAGAATATCTGAATATCTAAATTATCCCAGTAGTACTTTGAACCCATACACGGAGCGGCACTGCCAGAGGGGAAGGTAATTATTCAGCGCGTAAAATTCCAATCAAGATCACGATAATCACACTGAAACATGCCTTAAACAACCGAGCTAAGTGACTCATCGACTCTGGACTCATGATAATTGTGTTATAAGGCCTGCAGTTTTTTTAAAAACATTTCTTTAACTATAATAAAGTTTTAAATTAAGAAAAAGTTTAATGGCTACGAGTTTGATATCAGATGAGTAATTCCCTTTGAACTCTGCCTGATTCTAAGACAAGTTGTAGACCTAAAAATAATGGCTGCTAAGAGCGGAGTAGCTTAAACTCTGCCGGACGGTGCTAAGGATACGATTTTTTCCTCTGTCGGAAATTTTATCTTAATCATGTGCTGGGTAATGTTTGTAGAGATATATGGTGGAGCAGCTCCGGCAGACAATGAAACAGATATATTTATCACTCTAGATCCTTACTGACTGAGGCTGCTTGAATACTGCCATGCTAGAATCAGCGGGCGTATGTAACAGTGTGCCTGGAATGTACTGTACGTGTTGCAGGTACTCGCGCGCTGTGTCTGCGCGGCAGGAGAGTGGCTCCTGCGACGCCGCCTGCGCTCACCGCCTGTTCTGCGCCGCGACGCGCCTGGAGGCTGCGTCCTTCCGCGACTGCGTCCAGACGGCGGCCAGCTCGCTGACGTCAGCCGCCGCGGCGCCGGGCGTCGCGACGCTCCACCTGCTGCTGGCGCTGTGCGGGCTCGTGCTGGCGTCTTGACGTCCGGTGTAGCCTCGTCCTTGGCCAAGGTCACTCTGCTCTGTCACACGGGATCAACTAGTCGCCACCTCGCAAGGGAGGCGGCAGCCATGTTCGTTGTTGCTACTCGCTCGGCTCGTTATGTGTTTATTTTTGTTACCTGTCGTATTTAAAAAGAGTATAAACAGATGTGGGTTATATTATATGGTGTAAGAATGATAAAAGGATTAAAAAATACAAATGTGATAAAGGAACTGGATAGATTACATAAAACAGGACAACTACCGGACAGTAAATCTCTGGCGCATTTGTTTTTGATATTGTGTTCCTCGTAGATGGTTTTTTCCTCGTAAGAAGTGTCAATGGAATGCTCGATTTATAGCTACTGTCGCGGCTACCTGATATAGTAAATAACATGTAAGAATTGTTTTTGTATACATAAATGTTTGTGTTCTTATATATTTGTGGCCCTTAATGTTTATTATTCGTCAATCGTCTTTGTGTAATCGTTGCCCCTGGTGTTTTCGATAGCAGTTGATCGGGAAATGTTTACTAGATGTGTTTAAATATCGAACACTTTTGAGGACGAAGTGTTATTTTTGCAACTGTAATGTTTGGTTTTATATGAAGAAGTATATCTATATAATGTATTACACCTAAATTAACATGCATTGTTCATTGTCACTGTGAGTGTTCTTTATGTAACTGTTCATTGCGCCCAATGATACTGTATTTTGCTTTAAATATATATTGCTTATTAAAATTCCTACTTATTTACAGAAACATCAAAAACCATATTTGTCTTTACAGTGATTCATTTAACATTAAAAATATATTACTGGGTGTGGGTCATATTTAAAATGCCTATAATTAAAAAATCTGGGCTGAGATCGATATTATATTCTCTTAAAAAATCGATAGAAAGTTAACCTCGCAAAAGACATAAATTCAATTTTTTGCATATATGCATTAATTATTCCCACGCATTTGACAATTAACGTTAGAGCAGTGTTGCAATGAATCTGGGAGTTTCAACAGTCCTACTTCAAATATAAGGCCCAACTTAAAAGCTATCATTATTACTGTTTAAAGGTGGTTTTCCATTGTCATCTAGTGTAGATATATGTAATAATAGTGTTCAATTTCGTCTTCAACAAATGCATGATTTAGAAACAGAATCACACAAATAACACAGACTACTAGTAGATCATTCAGCAAAATAATTACTCGCTCTTTCCATTAGAAAACAATAGGCTCTCGTTATAAGTTTGCCCTTTAGTAATATTACCACATCTTTTTGCTAAAAACAGGTTTTGTGGAAGAAAACGGTACAGGCGATAAGGAGAAGAAGATTTTATAGTTTAGGTTGCTTTTTAATGTTTCAAACTAATTTTCGGTAGCAGGGACAATCTTGATGTTTACGGACATACAGCGTGTTTGTGTTCTCAAGAATTCTTTAGAAAGATGTACATTTGGAGCATTTGGTAAATCACAGGTTCACTTTTAATTTTTAAGATTTTCTGTTGGACACTCATATTATTTCAGATATGAAAATTCCCCTGTAGATTTTTTAAGTTTGTCAGTATCCTTACGGCTATTATAATTTAAGAAAATTTTTAACTGGATACCGAATTTGTTTTTTAAGGGAAGTGGTGCGTGCAGTAATGAGAAATCTATGTTTTTTTTAAAAAAATAAGTATGGAATTCGGGGTAGAAGGGAGCACCAAGTTGAAAGTATGTTGTTTAAAATACAAAAAGGTGGATTAAGAGAGCTGCAAGATAATGCGAATTTTCAAGGGAAATTTTTTACCTGGATACCGATTTTTTTAAGGGATGTAGTGCGTGCAGTAATGAGAAATCTATGTTTAAAAAAAAAAATAATAATAAGTAAGGGAATTCGGGGTAGAAGGGAGCACCAAGTTGAAAATATGTTTTTTAAAATACAAAAAGGTGGATTAAGAGAGCTGCAAATTTTTATATTAACACATTATAATGTAAAAATCACAAAAAACAATTATATTCGAGGAAAACCAAAGAACAATGGTTCTTTCTCTAAAACAGAAAATTAAGTCATTTACCCCGTCCTGCCCGGAGCATGGGGCAGAATGTGATAGCAAGCACTAGTTATAAATACACATAAACCTAGTGGAAATGAAGAAAAATAAGTTTATCAATATTTACTTAGTTTTAAGTGATTATAAAGGCTTAACTACAATTTTTTTTTTTTTTTTTTTTTTTTTTTTTTTTTTTTTTTTTTGATTATGAACTTTTCCAAGTCTATTCACAATACTCACACACTAGGACAGCCTCATCATCTTCGAGATCTACTGCCGTACAGAAATTGTGTACTAATTTTTTGCAAATAGAACAAGCTACCCAACCTTCAATTGAATTTGACTAAAATTCATCGCAATATAAATATTCACAATGATGACAACCATTAGAATAGTTCTCGTTAGTTTTGGGTTCTCTCTTCATTCCTGCTTTTTTCCATTTATCTTCCTTTGTATTTTTACCAATTGTTAACTTTGTTCTGTTTCTTAAATAGTTTTATCTTTGCTTTTTCTTCTTTGGCAAAGTTCTTTTACTCTTTCTCCCTTCTAATCACTTCTAACTCTTTTGGTATGGGGAATATGTTAATACACTTAATCTTTGCTTTTTCTTCTTTGGCAAAGTTCTTTTACTCTTTCTCCTTTCTAATCACTTCTAACTCTTTTGGTATGGGGAATTTGTTAATACAGTGTGTTTCGCCTCTTCATATTTGTCCTTTTCGTGCTTTATTTCATTTTCGAAGTAGTTATTAGAATTTCAGGTGAAACATAAAATGAGGAGGACCTATAGTTAGTTGTCATCCAAGAGGACCCCAACAGCGGGGCAGAATGGAGTGTTTCCCCATTCCGTCCCACCCATTCCATACCAGGGACACAATTTATGTTAAGGAGGTAAGGTCACTCGAGAAAGATATGTAAAAACATTTAATAACACGAAACTAAAGAGAATTAAACGTAGTTTAAGCATTTACTAACTATATTTGTAATGTAAACAAGTCTTATAGCTACCTGGCTACAAAAACATCAGTACAATATAGGAGTATAAAATCACTCAACAAAAATTTCACACACTATCGCTCTAGAAAAACTAGACTAACAAGGCTGCCGTAGTTGAGCCACATTATGTTGGTCTGGTTGTACTATTTCTGCTTGAGTCCGAGAAAGGTCGAACTTCATTCAGCCCCGGTACCCCTTGTACCTCTGGTTCCCCTATTGCTAACAGTGTTGATTAAATACACTTCGTACAAAATACAGGTTATTAATGATAATGATTTACAGATTATAGAAAAATAGCTCTATCCTATATGGGAAATGTCACAGACGAAAGATATCTCAGTTTAAGCAATGATCTTATTATTTAATTAATTAACGTACAGGAATGAAATTATTTTTGAATCATACTAATTAACTTTTTTGTCTTAGAGTTTGTTTATGTCTACAGTTTATGGATAATATTAGTCTGTAAATGCTGGTGATGCTAAACGAACAGCATGTTCAGTGAATTATCAACAGTGGTTTAGGGTGAAGAAATTGTGAATATTTGCTATTTTTTATCTAGTGTCGTGTACAGTATGAAGTAAAACTTAAATCAAATTTTAGTAATAAGTCACAATTCAAAGTCAACAGAACAGTAACACTCTTGATACTGTTACAGTAGAAACACTTCCTTGATTACCGAACGTTTCTTAAACTATAATGTATCTCTATGCATGTTTCCGATAGCGTATTAATTATCGCACTCTGTCGACATATGGAAGGTCGGTAAATAGACTGCCCGTTCTTCCGTGGCTGGTTTACTTACAAGTCATTTTCTTGATTATGATATCGAATGAATTATGTCAAATTGATGACTGCAGTTACTGTATTATGTAAGGACTTATGGTAAGAGCTGTTACTAGGCCATCAGTTTTGATTTAACGAAATATGCAAATCAGATGGCATCATATAAACAGGATACAGACGCCAGAATTTTGCCAGTTTGTAAATCTCACTATCTTTAATAGCAACGTTCTTCGTTTTGTAATGTAATTTGTACTAACATAAATTTCCTCAGGTTTTCACCATCTGGTGTCCAACTGGTTAGATGTTAAATATTATCATTTTATGGTGTTCATTGCTGTATGGCTTACCTGACAATTCATTCTAGGAAACTTCCGAATTTCCTGATGCCATCGGTTTTTTTTTTTCCATCGGCAAACAGAACGTCCAGTTTTTGAAAAGAAGAATCCATTCTTTCAAAACTGAAGACATTTCTTTGGTACCTGCTTCTCTTTCCAGATAAGTTTATCGAATATGAAAATATTTTACTAAAATGTAAAAATGAGTCTTTACCACAGCAAAATTATTTTTAAAAAAATCATTAGTACCATTAGCGAAAATGCATATTGTAGTTATTTTAGCGAAGAAATTAGCTTTTTGTTACATAATTACTCTCCACGAAGGTAATACGAATAATGACCTGAAACATAAATCTGCTGTTTTGAACCGAGCGTGGTGGTGTAACGGATAGCGTTCTGGCCTCGCATTCGGGAGGACGGCGGTTCGAATCCCCGTCCGGGCATCCAGATTTGGGTTTTCCATGGTTTCCCCAAATCACTCCAGGTGAATGCCGGGATGCTTCCTTCAAAAGGCCATGGCCGAATTCCTTCCCATTCCTTGCCCCCATCCTTTCCCGTCTCTAAAGACCACGTTGTTAAAAAGGGACGTTAAACTGTAAAAAAAAAAAAAAAAATGCTTTTTTGAACTGGCAATCACATTTTAATACTGCGGCATGTGATTAAAACTAAATGGTGAAAACTAAATGGTGGAAGGTAACATATTTTCACCGTTAAAAAATCTCCTTCATACAGTTTGTCTCAGTTATAAATCATTTATTAGGATCATAACCTAAAGCAAGATAAAAGTAATGAACTTTAGCACAATTGATAACAGAACTATAAAAATGGGATTAAATGTAATAGGCGAAGAAGTGAATTCCGTTACTTGTCTCATGTGTTAATAGATTAACTTTTAATAGGCAATTGCAATTTAAGAAACGGTTTCTAAAAGAAATTGTGAAGATTATGATATTTACAGTCTATTATTTTTTATTCTGATCAGTCCATACGCCAAATATCCTTTGTGTTCAATTCTTAAAATTGACTGTATGTGAAAGAAAACATCTCAGGACCATTTGACAGTTTCGAGCGTTGAATCGTCTCATAAGAATATGTTTCTATATCGGTAGAGGTAACACCTGTACTATACTGATATCCAACACTAGTTACATAGTTGCAGTATGACATGCGCGGTGACTCAGAGATCGGCGTTTGCTGTGGATGGAGGAACTAACCATGCAATTCCTCACCTATTTTTACTTTGCTGATGTTGCGTTGCCTCCCTCTGCTTGAGCAGCATAAAGTGTTATATCAAACAAAGAGTTGGTTGTTATTATGTGTGTGTTAAACAGGCCTGCTCTTTCAAAAGAAAAAACTTAATCCACCAGATTAATGTATATCTATCCGAGGGACTAATTACCACTAACAGTGTTGCATGACTCCTAGTCAAATGCATTGCGCAGATCTTTATGATTTAGTCGAACCGTATGAAGCACAAACACTACCATAGTGTTCTTCTGAGGTACAAAATACAAAACGAAGTAGTGCTTGTGAAATGGTAGATTCTACGAGACATGAGATGTCGCGATTAGACCATTAATTACGGTATACATCTTTCTGCGCTGACATTTAGTTCTTTAATGAAATGCAGGGTGAGTCAAAAAATACTTTACAACATTGGAATGATACATAAATTTGATGAGATAAATTAAAGAATCTGTAGATGTGTTATTTTGTAACTTTTTATAGGCAATTGCAATTTAAGAAACGGTTTCCAAACGAAATTGCGAAGTATCTGATATTTACAGTCTTTTATTTTTTATTCTCAAATTTGATGTACTACGTGCATCAGAACACCATTCCGCCACCAGGAGACCGAGAGCGGTGGTGTAACGGATAGCGTTCTGGCCTCGCATTCGGGAGGACGGCGGTTCGAATCCCCGTCCGGGCATCCAGATTTGAGTTTTCCGTGGTTTCCCAAATCACTCCAGGCAAATGCCAGGATGCTTCCTTAAAAAGGCCATGGCCAAATTCCTTCACATTCCGTGCCCCCATTCTTTCCCGTCTCTAAAGACCTCGCTGTTGAGAGACGTAAAGCAGTTAAAAAAAAAAGCCACCAGGAGCCCCAGCGTAGTGCACAGTTAAAATGGCTACTTTTGGTTTCATGAATCGAACTCTGCAACAACTTTTCGGCTTAAATTTCGCACCGTATACGCTAAAGAACTTCCAAGCAGGCCTACAATTTACTCTTGGCACAATAACTTTGTTCAGACGGGTTGTTCACTGCATCATGATACTAAATCACCAGTTTCCCGCGTATTAATGATTATGTCAAATAGGTTAAAGTGTATACGGATATGCTTGAGAACGTTTTAATTCCATAGATCGATGAAATGACGCAGATGGGATAGTTTACAGACGGACGTTCCAGGTTTCCTTGACAACCGCTTCCCAGGTCGGTGGATTGGCCGTGATGGGTCAATCACATGCCACCTCGCTACCCAGACCTGACATAACTGGTTTTCTTACTCTGAGGTTTCATTAAATATCGTGTGTATGTTCTTCTCCTGCCAAAGAATTTGGCAGACCTGGAAAATAGAATCTAAGCTGCGTGCTGCGCAAGTAACGCCCAAACTGCTACAAAGATTGTGGGAAAAAATTGATTTACGCTGGGATGTTTGCCGCATGTCAAAAGGTAGTATCATCGAACTAAAAGGACAATTAACACTTTCATATGAAACTTGAGGTTGTTTGCTACAAAATGACATATTTACCGATTCTGTTAGTTTCTTTTTTTTTTTTTTTTTTTTTTTTTTTTTTTTTTTTTTTTTTTTTTTACTATGGCTTTACGCTCGTCGACGGCTAAGGTCATTAGAGGCGGGGGATGGGACTGGGGACAAGAAACGGGAAGGAATTCGGCCATGGCCTTTTTGAAGGAAGCATCCCAGCATTCGCCTGGAGTGATTTGGGGAAACCATGGAAAACCAAAATCTGGAGGCCCGGACGGGGATTCGAACCGCCGTCTTTCCGAATGCGAGGCCAGAACGCTAACCGTTCACCCACCACGCTCGGTTTCTGTAAGTTATCTCAATAATTTTCTATATCAGTCCAGTGTTGTAAAGTTCTTTTTGACTCACTCGTAGATGGTTTTTGATGAAGAATAAAGAATAACGATGCGACTATGAAATAAAGAACGTGTAATCTACTATAAAATTTCATGAGCTCACTGACTCACCTCAACAGTTATTGGCTGTGCGAATAGTGACGAAACGTGTATGCCTTCACTCGCAAATTAACAACGACGGGAGATATTTTTAGAAATTATGGGTTACGCGCCCAGTTTAATAGGGAAGCAACTGCTATGAAATTAATTGCCACAATACATTTATTTCGTTTCGTAGCATTTTATTCTGAGAAAATTAAGGAAAAACTTTATCGCTGAATAAACGTGGAACTACTTTTCAGTAACATGTCAGAAATGAGAGCAATATAAAAAAAATTAAAGAAAATTAAATTACTCGTGGTCTCTACTGCAACAACAAATGCCAATTGTCATTTCGGCCTAGGCTAAATTTCAATTTAATTAAATGTTTCGTTAATGTTGCTGCTTGAGAAAAGTTTATATATTACTTTTTATTTGCTTTTGCGTATTTCACTAAGCACTTTCGTTAATGCACTTGGTTCGTGTTCACTGTTCGTGGTTATTAGGTTACTTAAAATAAACATCAAAATTCGTATATGTTACTTAACGACTATTTCACCAACTCATTTCTTCGGAGTTGCTTCACTGTATCATAACCTGGAAGCTGTAGTATGTTCTCTGGCCGCTACGGACTCGCTGACCAAAGACTTACATAATGAATGTTTGTTAGCCTCAATCAACAACAATGTAA
>JARYHS010013631.1:147466404-147491402 GCA_031002005.1 Vandiemenella viatica | reverse complement strand
GTAGATGGTGTAGTGATTTGAGAAAAGTTTTCTCAGGGACTTGATTACCATGCTCTATCACAAAGTTACTCGTTCTATCGACGATCAGTTAATGCTCCCACATACTGCAGTAAGTCCAGATCTTCACTGCCGCGTTTGCCGCTCGCAGCTGCCTCGAAGCTCCATTCCCGGCAGGAAATTGGCCCGGGCTGACCAGGAGGCGACGAATTCCGGCAGAGAGGTGGCCGGGTGGACGCAATTGAGTTTCCACCAACTGATTAGGGGCGACGCTCCAATTGGCCCGTAGCGGCATGACCCACGAACCTAGACAAACTCCTGCAGTGAGGAATTCCATAAAGCAGAGCAACTGCTGCAGGAACGTCTTGTTGATAGCCATATCTCATTACTGTCGTAGGTATGACATTGACTCCAAATAGCAAGTACGCACCGAGCATGGTGTCTATGTTTTTTTTGGGGGGGGGGGGTATTCGCTGGAAGGCTATGCTGAGCCCCGTGGGGGGAAGGGGGATTCCGAGCCAAGCCACGTAACTTTTCATTCATAATATTTGTAACAGTTAATATAAAGTACAGAACACTCAACAGCATGTGTATCTATATTTCAGTAAGTAATTTAAGACAAGAGTAAACAGTACAAAATGTCTTTCGGAATCATTAGGGAAAAATGGGGAAAAACGCTACGTGCCACGTAGGGGGTGTGGATAGAGGCAAAAGACAAGTCGGGCTTCGTGGGAGGGACAGGGGGGGGGGGGGGTTTCACACGAGGCCAAAATGGAGATACGTGGTTTATGGACGCTCCCTAGTGGAGTTGCTTGTCTACAATTACTGATCGCCAGAATTAATGCGTTAAACCAAGCTTGGTGACTATGCGGCTAAAGTCCTCGCATGGCATTTGGAAGGTCACTGGTTTGATTCCTGATACAGCCTTCCTGAATTCCATTTTCCACGATATCCCGAAATCGCTCCAGGTGAGTGAAAGTCAAGATGGATCTTTCAATGGAGCACTACCTAATTATTTCTCGGTCCTTGTTCCAAATCCTCTCCGGTATAAATACGAGGGCTGTCCAGAAAGTAACAGACGTTTTGACCTGGCGCAACAATGGGTGCTCCTAGCGCCGCCATCTTGGCGTCAGACTGTTCATACATTCAGTACGCAACCAGCGGTGGTAGTTTGTACATCGTTCCTATCGTACTTTGAATACAGTAGAGTGTTAAAATGAGCGCTGCAATTAAAAATCCCGCCAGTTGTGAAGTGCGAGCTGTAATACGGTTTTTGTTGGCGAAAAATCACAAACCAATTGAAATTTATCGCCAGATTTGTGATGTGTTAGGCCAAGGAATAATCAGTGAAAGCCGAGTGAGGCAATGGTGCATTGATTTTAAAAATGGTCGAACCAATGTTCACGATGAGGACCGTGTAACATAACAGTAGCATTCCGCCGCTCCGAAATGAGCGCATGACTACATTGTTTAAAGTCAGTCGTTATCGAGGTATGGCGCGTAATGTGAGACGCTATACAAACTGTGCGGGTGTAGCATGAAGTAAGAAGAAGAATGAACTAGTTTAACCATTGCGACGTATGTTTTAAATTGATTTGAATAGTGTGTTGAGATACCAGAACAGTGAAGTGTGGCATCGAAAGTAATTTAGTGTGGACTGATATGGATTAATAACTTTCCTTTTTTTCTAAGAATCTTGCAATCGACGGATTACGAAGTTTCAATAGCCTTATCATCTAAATTCTGATAGTGGCCAACTGGTTCGATGTGTACTTTATTTTAATAAACGTGTGGAGAAACTATTTTCATTACTTTATACTTGAAGGTTTCTCTTAATTAGTTATCCTCACACTTTTATCGGACTGGTTTGGACCCTATCTGGCGACCGGCGGCGACTACGAACTCATCTATCCGGCTTCTAGTGCTGTATGTTAGTAATTAAAACTTTAGCAAGCACGAAGTTCGGTCTACAGTAAGTAAGTATCATGTCAACCGCATGGGTAGGCCTAGTGTTGTGAGTGATGAACTGGTGGTGAAAATCAACGAAAAAATCCGTGAAAATCGTCGTTTCACGATTACGGAGCTTTCAGAACATTTCCCCCAAATTTCACGGAGTTTAGTTCATGAGATTGTGGTTGGTAAACTTCGTTACCACAAATTTTGTGCCAGGTGGATTCCGAAAATCTTAACAGAAGACCACAAAAAACAGAGACTTGCTGCAGCACTGACGTTTCTGGAAGACTACGCCAAAACTGGAAACCAAGTTATCGATCGTATCGTAACAGCGACGAGACTTGGGTAAAGCACGTCACCTGTGAAACAAAACGGCAGTCTATGGAATGGGGACACACGCATTCGCCCAAGAAACCGAGGAAGTGTCTGCAAACGCTGTCAGCAGGAAAAATTATGGCTACTGTGGTTTGGGATGCTAAGGGTGTGATTCTCGTTGAATTTCTTGAACGTGGCCAAACAATCACTTAAGAAAGGTATTGCGAAACACTCAGAACATTAAGACGCGCGATACAAAACAAGCGTCGGGGAAAACTCAGTGAGAAAGTTTTGTTTCTCCACGACAACGCTCGTCCACACACGTCCAATCGTACCCAAGAGCTCTTGGATGGGAAGTTTTCAATCACCCGCCGTACAGCCCGGATTTGGCACCGAGCGACTACCACCTGTTCCCGGCGATGAAGACGTGGCTCGCAACACAACGGTTTGAAACTGACGCTCAACTGCATCCCGGTGTAAACCAGTGGTTGAAGTCTCAGGCGGCAAATTTCTACAGAGGGGGTATCGAAAAGCTTGTACCACGTTATGATAAGTGCCTTAATTTAAATGGCGATTATGTTGAAAAATAGTCTAAGAGTTTACCTCTAAAACGTATATAATAAAAATCGTTTTTTTCACTTTGTTTATTTTTTATTACAACACGTCTGTTACTTTCTGGACAGCCCTCGTATAAGTAACGTCGACGAGCAATAAAGCTCCTAGCAATAGGAGAAATATTTCACAGCATTATGCATTTACTGAGCGTGGCGGGTCATGGGCACACGGGAGGACATGTGTACGATACCCCGTTCAACCATCCAGGATTTGGTTTTTCATGGTTCCCCCAAATCACTCCAGGCGAATTTCGGGATGGTTCCTCGATGTCAATGAGACGTAAATACATAAGCAAAAAAAAAAAAAAAAAAAAAAAACCCTATGAATTTCGTCTGCTGTAAGCAATTTAAAACTTACCTGTCTCAAATTGTGCAATACATAATTTTTTAAATTTTCTCCCAAACTAGCCAACTAACCATGTGTTCCTGTATCAACTACTATGCCAGAGGAAAACTATTCACTTCCAGTAAAAGAAACGAAAGTCTTCTGGCATTAAATTCGATCTATAGTAACTTCATTAACTGAGCTTCTTCTTAGTTTTCCTTGTATCAACATACAACAAAATCAATGCAGATTTTTAGAATTTTGATAATTAATTCGACACACTTTTTAGTGGTGTTAATATTGTGTTACGAACTAACTAAGTGAAACGAGTTTCTAACTTGAATTTATCTCACAATGATGACAAACATTTCCTTCAAGTATATGTTACCATACGGGTTTCAGCTTATAGAGGCTAAACTCAACCTTCTTCAGTGGAATCCCATTGAGTTCGGTAACCGAAATTCTGATGCACCAAGCAAATCTTCTTTACGCAAAAAGCTAAGATCAGAAATAGGACTGACCGTATAATCAACTTTGTGCAAATATTTGCAGGATTTTAGTTGATATGACGTAGTGAAAAGACAGATAACGAAGATAAAGAAGAATGTAAAAAATCTGAAAAGTGAAAATTGCTTTTGATTCATATTTACCTTTTAATTTTACACATTTACATTATTATGAAGTGTGCATTCCATTAGCACAAGAATTTTTTAACCAGTTAATTAATTTGTTAGATTTAAATTTTCCGGAAGCAATCCTTCGGTATTTCAGGTATGTTGAAGTTGAGAAGGATTTTAAGCGCGCTTCCTCAGGTATTACATTTTTCAGGTATGAAGCAGTAGAATTTTCCTTTTGTTTTCTATCGTTTATGAGTACACATTCTGTAATGGCTTATCGACCGTAAACAAACAAAAACAAAAAAGTGGTTCGTTAACGATGTAACATTAAATAAAGAAAATCGGAAAATAATTCTAATTTTCGTTTAACTATGTTATCTTCGTGATGCGGGTGGAACCGTGTAAATTTTTGTGAAACCTAACGTTTCGATCATCATTCTATGGCCAATATGAAAGTACTACCATGTCTTGGATCGTTGCCGCCTGTAAATAGCTTGTTGAGTTGCTGGTCTATACTTCAAATCTGTGTTTTCGACGAAAATTGAGGAGCTTCTCAACGTGCGCCAGTAAAATTAGATAAAAACTGCAATATAAATGTTCAGTACGCAGTTCGCAGGATATTCATCTTTTTCATTTTCGGTATATCAGCGATCTAAGGCATCCGGCCGTTGGCTGTCCAGCATATAGATTACGTGTGTAATACCAGAACAAAACCGTGCAATATCTAGCAGTATTGAATAATGCATGTGGTAGTTACGGCCTTTCTTAGGGCTTCATTACGTACACATACAACGAGGAACTACCGTGCTTTCGGTGCAACGTTACTTCCGTCACCAACAGCATACCGAGAAGGTGGTGTAAACGGTTAGCGTTCTGGCCTCGCATTCGGGAGGACGGCGGTTCGAATCCCCGTCCGGGTATCCAGATTTGGGTTTTTCATGGTTTCCCAAATCACTCCAGCAAATGCCGGGATGCTTCCTTCAAAAGGCCATGGCCGAATTCCTTCCCATTCTTTGTCCCCCATCCTTTCCCGTCTCTAAATACCTCGCTGTTAAGAGACGTTAAACAGTTAAAAAAAAAAAAAACAGCGTAGTATTTTCCTGTGCTCAGGTGAGACAAGGTGCCTTGTCAAACACATTTCATAATCTGTATCTCTCTTAACTTGGGTGAGATTGTTGGTTGGGGCATCATGTGCGTTTGCATTGCACCAGAATTTATATTATTATTATTATATCTACGATATTTGTAGATTAGAAAATTATGAAGGCATTCTCCCATAATGTGTCTTCCCATCAAGTATTAAGTTATCCGAACATATTTTACTGTTAACGTCTCTATGCGCTCAGCTCAAAAATATTGATACAAAATATGACTTCCATTTAAGCGAACGAATAGGCTACAAGTCTGGAAAACCCACACATCATGTACAATAAACAAACTACTCTAAACTAGTCTCAATGTTGAAAAAACATTGTAACCAAAAGTAAAATGATAACAACTCTCTGACTTAATGAAACATTTTAATTTTTATATAAAAACTAGCTGACCCGGCGAACTCTGTTCCGCCTAAGAGGCAATAAATAAGCAGATTTTTGATTTTATTAAGTTCATTTTTTTATTAGGAAATACAAATAAAAAAATTAAGTATTTTAATGATTCTTTTTTGTTCATGTATTTTGGTGCATAGGTTGCACTCTTCAGTTAAGTACATTGTGATACACGACATTTTTTGTTTTATTACCAGGTGCAAGAACAAACAACGCAGATGATCTTCCGACCCGTGAACATGCCACATATAATTGACTATGGTTTTAACATGGATATTCCAGATTCAAACCACAAACTTTCAAGGATTGGCCTTGTGATTTGTTAATGGTCATGGTGAATGTAAGACGGATCGGAAATTGAAGTGTTTTAAACTCAAACGGCATATCGGTTGGGATCATCGGGATCCTCTGAATGAGAACTTGCTCACCTTCTAAATTTCCTTTGAGTATCGTGGCGTAAATCACATTGTTCATCAATTTACTTACCACCAAACGCGTAAAGTTGCACAGTTTTGGTTGGTTTATGTTTCGAAGCATGATTACTACGGAGCGGCATTGTTAATGATAATTCAAAGAGAATACAAATTACTGATTATTGATTTCTGACAAAATCTATAATTATCAAATTTTTTCAACGATACTTAACCATATACAAAATTACATCTAGCTGTCATTTGCGTTTTGTTATTCTAAGTCAGATGCGTTTTTGTTATACCACGTTTTATAGTGACATGTATTCTCTTTGATGTTTTCTTATTCCAAGTCAGATGCGTTTTTGTTATACCATGTTTTATAGTGACTTATATACAGGGTGTTACAAAAAGGTACGGCCAAACTTTCAGGAAACATTCCTCACACACAAACAAAGAAAATATGTTATGTGGACATGTGTCCGGAAACGCTTACTTTCCATGTTAGAGCTCATATTGTGGACGGCTGTGATACAATACGCCATTCTCCAGGGCTGCATCAGCGCATCAGGAATTCCATGCGACGGAGGGTGGATGCATGTATCCTCGCTAACGGAGGACATTTTGAACATTTCCTGTAACAAAGTGTTTGAAGTCACGCTGGTACGTTCTGTTGCTGTTTGTTTCCATTCCATGTTTAATGAGATTTTAAGAGAAGTAATAAAATGAGCTCTAACATGGAAAGTAAGCGTTTCCGGACACATGTCCACATAACATATTTTCTTTGTTTGAGTGTGAGGAATGTTTCCTGAAAGTTTGGCCGTACCTTTTTGTAACACCCTGTATATCCTATGTCCGTCTCCTGGTTCTAAGCTACCTCCGTACCAATTTTCAGCCAAATCGGTACAACCGTTCTTGAGTTATAAATAGTGTAACTAACACGACTTTCTTTTATATATATAGATAATAACAACAAATTCAGTAAAACGCTTAAAAACTTTTCATTTTATTTAAGAAATGTTCCTGTCTGATATCTGTATTTATAGTTACTGTAAAATTTCCAAATTGTCTCCACAGTTCGCCAGTTGTAACTCCTCGAGCCAGGAATCTTTATTTACAGTAGCGGTGGTTTTGCCGCAGCCAAATTCTGTGTCATAGTTCCCACGTAATGCCGCTCCCAATATTGAAAAGCGACTGCAACGCCATACCATAAATCACGCGCATTCTATTGTGGGGCGCGGACCTGTGGGTTACAGAATAAAACTTGGAACTGCCTGCCCGCCATACCTGCCGCCGTATACAATGGAGACAAATGACCCTGCGGCGTGACGCAAACAAAGTCACAGAGAACACTAATCCCACGCCGAACTCAACAAATACGAATACTATTTCGTCGCTGTGATTCAGACTTCGTGTGTGGAGGACTCAATCACTTCGTGGGCGTGAGTGGATGATTTACACATGTCGTTTCCCCCCCCCCCCTCCCCACCAGTTCCCATATTCTATTGAGAGGTCTGGTCTGAGAATTGAGTCTTTCCCAGCGTTCTGATGACAGAAATACTTCTCGGGTGTTCTGCCGAATAAGTTCTTCCATGTGCGACGTTTCGACAACATCAAGTGTGTTGCTGCCGCAGTGTCAACTTCGACCTTTTAGCCTGATGAAGACAATATGTTGCTGTCGAAACGTTGCGTATGGAAGAACTGATCCGGCAGTGCATCAGAGAATAATTGCTGTCGAATGGTCTGGTGTTTCAGTGATTAATAACATCTGACTGTAGATTGAAATGTTCCCGCATCAAATCAGATTTCGGCTGGGATTTTGAACGAGCTTTAATCCGACATTTACCTTTGGCTATGCTTTCTATATCTATGCGACGTACGTCAGAAAACATCCGTGGATCGAATTTCACATTTAACTGTAGGCCCCCTATACGAGATAGTACTAATGGCTTAGGACAGCCGCTACGGTAGATGCGGATTGCGTAGTCGATAAGAAATTCCATCAACCATGTCCTAAAAACATCACACGAAGTTATTATTAGTGCTAGATTCTTACAGGCTCTTTCTATGCTCATTTCAACCTACCTAATCTAGATTGTTGGGTGAACGAATAACTTTTGTTCCTGGCGTTTTGGAGCACATTGAGTCTACACTATTTACCAAAAAGTAATCGGACACCAGTCCACAACGTTTTCTCGGTGGTTGCTACCCCGTTAGAATCTCGCAGGGCCACCTCTTGCGGCTATAACAGCAGCCAGCCTGTGTGACATGTTCTCTACAAGTGTTTTTAAGACTTCCAAAGGGATTTGTCACCATACCTTTGCAACGATTCCATGAGTTGAGCGATAAAATGTCGAGTGCTCACCCGGGGATGCAATTCCTCCTAAAGATGTTTGACAATGCTGTGGTTGGAGGCCTGGGGGGGGGGGGAGGAATTGCAATCGGAGTACATTGTGTCGGCATACCACTGCATAGTAGCCCTTGAAACTTGGCACCTTGCACTGTCATCCTGGAAGTAATGCAAGTCCGTTCCATAATGTTGGAAACATTTCATTATACACAATAGGACTCTGTGGTTACGCTAACATGGACACCAGTGGTCCTATGCCGAAGGTCGTGAAACAGCACCACACCATCCTCCTACTTCCACAGAATTTCTTAGTTGCCACTATACATTCCGACAGAAGACATACCCATACACTTCCATCTGAACGGAATGATGTAAACCTTGACTCTTCACTCCACAGAACCGATTTCAACTGGTCCAGTGTCCATTGTCCAAACACCACCCGAGTAGCCGAGCTTTGTTGTTTATCGTGTTGTGGCACTTGCCGGGTGTTTCAAAAATGACCGGTTTATTTGGAAAATCATTAAAAACTAAACGGGCAGCGATAGAAATACTCCGTTTGTTGCAATATGCATGGGACAACAGTAAATTTTCAGGCGGACAAACTTTCGAAATTAGTTACAATTTTCAACAACAGATAGCGCTGCAGGCGATTTGAAAGAAATAGAAGTAAACGCAGTCTGTGAGTTCGCCATTATGTCTTTCTGCTGTAAGCGTGTGCTGTTCACAGATTGCAGGTTTACTGTGAAAAAATTGTTTATTCCTTTTAACTTTAGATTTTTCCAGACTGCAGCGCCATCTGTTGTTGAAAATTGTAACTAATTTCGAAAGTTTGTTGGCCTGAAAATTTACATTTGTCCCAAGCTTATTGCAACAAACGGAGTATTTCTATCGCTGCCCGTTTAGTTTTTATTGATTTTTTAAATATACCGGTCATTTTTGAAACACGCTGTATGTGGAGCAGCTCTTAAAAAATATCGATGTCATTTGGTCTCTGTGCTCAATGTTCCAGTGAAAACCGATACTCTGCTTGCTACTTGATACTCCTGTTGCAAGGTAGCCTGGCTTGTACCCTATTTTTGATAATTTTACATTTCAATGTTTTGCGATTTCTGTCGTTCAAAATTAGAGGTCGCCCAGAACATGTAGCACTGATACAACCTATAGCTATCTTCCACTTACGCCGGACGAGTGGAACCGTTGATTTGGGCCTGATAACTTTCACAGCAATCACCCGGATAGAGAGCCTACTGAAATTGCAACCCATAAAAACGCCCTTATCGAAGTATCAGTACATCCTACCCTTTCCTTGTCAACTGGTTTTACAACTGCCTCCAACATATAGCGACCGTGGTATTGAATCCCATATCTTCATAGGTGTCATCTTACTTTTTGGTAGATAGTGTTTATACGGTTCGCACATCCAGATTTCGGTTTTCCATAGCATCTCTAAATCGCTCCAGGTGTAAGCTTGCAAGTTTATGACATACAGTCTATGACAAATTTCACTCCCATACGTGGGTTTCAATCCTTTCCGAGCTTTAATGTCCCTGTTATTGATAAGCCATAACGTTCTTCGAGGTGGTATTTTCATCTGGCCATCCAGATTTTGACTATCCATGTTTTTGTGAAATCAATCCAGGCGAATGCAGGTATGGTTCCTTCAAAACGCAATTCATTCTCGTTCCTTTTATTCAATCCCCTTCGCCTGTAATCAGCTCGACGACGACGATGAAGTGAAATGAAAATCTCCAAACTAATTACGCTAATTTAAATAGAATTTTTACCTTCAATCACGGTTATTTCACTCGATATCCATTAACAAATTAACCATCCAGCAAATTTTAAAACGTGTTCTACCTTGCTATCAAATCTTGTAGTAAAACACTCCTGCGAAGTTCTTTACTCACTCCTCATTTCAGGGACACGTTAATTTATTGCGTCATCTACCGTTTGTTTTTTAAGCTCCTTCTATAGTACCACAATCACGGTTACTTTTATTTTTAGGGCTCCTTATGTTCAAGCCTCACTTCGAAAAATCAGTGGGAATACAGATTCGGAAAGTTTTCTGTGAATTTTACGTAATAATTTTATAGTTTTCGTGAATACTGCTCTTTGTTTTTGAGAGTGTTCTGTCATGAATACTAGTGTAGTCTCAAACAAGAGTACTCCCCCCGCATCTAATGACCTTAGCCATTGACGAGGCGTAAAGCAATAAATAAAAAAAACCCTCATTTTACTACCTCTCCTTTGGTTTTTATATTTTGTCTTATATGTTATTTCTTTTACATTTAAGAACTTTTGTCTTCCTTTAATTAGTATGTAGATCAAATACTTTTTTTTTCTTATGGTTTTACGCCTAGTCGTCGTCTAGGTCATTAGAGGCGGGATGGGACTGGGGACAAGGAATGGGAAGGAATTCGGCCATGGCATTTTTGAAGGAAGCATCGTGGCATTTGGGGAAACCATGGAAAATCGAAATCTTCATGCCCGGAGTAAGATTCGACAGGTATCCTACCGAATTCAAGGTCAGAGCGTTAACCGCTAACCCACTTCCCTCGGTGCAACGTTTTTTCTTACTACCATCTAGTAACGGCAAGCCAATAAATGTATAACCCTCTTAATAAGATTTTGAATTGCTTAGGTTTACTTGCCTCGTAAATCATATATTTTTTCCGCGTACAGAAGTTAGCAACTGGCAGCATTTTGAACATGATTTCTTAAGATAGATGTATTGTTTAATACATTAATTGTAACCTCCACCAGTATCATCGAAGATGACATCCATAATTCTAGATATATAATTGTTATAAACGAATATGGCACGAATCAAAAAAATCTGCAAGACACCAAGATGGCCTCAAGAAAGAGTAAATGTGATATCACTACAGTCTGTCCACTCTTATTATTCGGGTATATGTTAAAGTCTGAATTTTAAACTTCCTTTGATATTAAATTAGAGGATGTCGACAAACGGTTAATACAACGGTATATGCTATAGTTACATGTTCTACCTATTAGTCGAAAGCTGTGTCGACGTTAGAAATTAGTAAATAGTTTATTGAAAATGTTTACGTTAAATATTTAAATATGGCTGTGGACGATAATATGACGCACGTTTCGAAACCAGCGATAAATAAATTATACCGCAGGGAAATATTGTAACCGCGTTAGTCCGTTGGGTATTTGTGGCCGCGGGTTGGCTAGCCTGATGCACAGTGAACTGAGAGCCCGACTGATGAAAAGTTAATGCATGTTACTTCCCACGGCCCACAGAGTGACCCAGGCCGTTAAACAATAAGCACCCTCCCCGCGGATGTGGAATAGCACCCCGTGTTCCCTGCTTTCCCACTACACAGCGAAAGCGCGGTGGTTGAAAAGTGCAATTCGACTTCTGACACAGTAGAATAGTGACAGTCATAGACTTCAGATATCTGCGATAACTACAATCCACTAAACAAAAATTTCTGAAAACAATCTAATAGTGTCTTTCCACAAACACACATACACAAACTGCCATATTATGTAAATGTATTAATAATTACAACATGAAAATATCTGTATCTTATGAAAGAATATTTCACAACACCATCGCAAGTCGTCAGTCATTAAGATTTTACGCTAAATAGGCCTACTGATTTCGTAACTTACGATATGTGTACAATCAGTCATGTTATTTTCTGAAATCTGAAGCTTTGAGGCCTCGTGATGTCATTTGAGATTCAGAGTCCCGAGAACTGAAATATAATGTCCAACACACATCACCAGTTTCGGGTGCAGATTTCATTGCTGATTTTATGTTAATTCCCGTTAACTTGAAATCATCCTTCTGGGTACTAGAACTAAGCATAACACATGGTAGAAGTTGAAATACGATAAATTACTTGAATGGAAGCTTCATTCAACCATATTAATTTATAACAAATAAATTATATCATACCTCCTAAACTAAAGGTGACAACCTGAATTATAATTAGACAGCAGTAGACTGTGTTAAGTTAATATGGCAGTAGGAACTCGATGATTGTTGCACATTTCACTGTATTTCACCTTCCATAACACGTTGGATCCAATTTCGACATTATCACACACTGCAATAGTTATCACCAGAGTTCGACATTGATTTCGTTACAAAAAATAACGTTGTGTTTTTCTTCACTTTATTCCTACTATACTGTCACGCGAACACTGCGAGTAACATTTATCTTTGACCATCATATTTCTCACTGATTAGGCACTAACCATGTTTACCCCTCTCTGCAGATTTCATGAAATTATCTTCCGATTCTTACCGATTAGATGTGTGACTTAAAATTAGTTTTTACTATCTAGAAAGTGCTCAACATTATAATTTAAATCGCTCCACTTGTAGTTAAGACTTACATTGTTTTTTTTTTCTCTCTCTTAGTTCTGATACTTCGTAAACTTGCTGAATAAATTTTACATTCCAAAAAATGACCCTGTCAGATTTAACAGTATTCGATATTCGTAGATTTCGATATTCGTAGATTTCGATATTCATAGATATTGATGCTACCTTCATGGAAATCTGACGTCTAAAAGATTTTCCTTCGAATCACAGCAGCGTTATTTAGGCTTACTTTCAGCTACATTACAGTAACACTTAAGTGTAGCTTTATTTTACTTAAGTCGGTTTAACTTAAAGGCTTCTGTTGTAGACATATACGCAAAAAACCTATTATATAAATGACTATTATATCAAGCAAAGATTACAATTAAATATACAACAATTTAATATTGCGCTTGAAATTATATCTCCCTCAAAATTATAAGTTCTACTACGCAAACACTGCTCACGTTAAGAACCGACAACACGACCTCGGTTATTGTTGAATAAATACAACAAACATGCGAAAGTTTATGAGCTCATAACAAATATTTGATTCAGTCACGTAACAATGATTAATTTAATCCAGTAATTAGTTAACACCTCGACACGATCAATTATATGGAAACCAGGATCGTAAATCAACAATCGAAATGCAATATATACCGAGTTTCATGAATATGAATTAGATCAAGTGTTGTTTATTCATGCTGAAGATTACGTGTTGCTCGACTAATAGCAGTGAGTACATGCGGAAGAAGTATAAACATCTCTTCACTGACGTGTAAAATTACAGTTTCTATGCTTTAATAACTTCATACGCTTCGCAAGAGTAACGAGCGCTCCAAACTTCACCACTCATGCACAAACTCTTAGAAATGGAGGTGATTTCTGGTACACACAAACTGATCTGTCTCAGTGGATTCAAATGTTTTGTTTTTCATACGTTAGCAGTGATAAGAGACAAGTATTTATGGATTAATATGCTTGAGTAAACCGCGGTAAATTACAATGAAATTATTTCATTCCCAGAAATAAATCCGTTAGCAGCCAAGATTATTTTTTACCGACTGGTATTTGTGATAATGTTTTGCCACAGTGAATCAAGCAAAATTTTCATCCATTTCACTTTAGAATATATCAAACATTTCGTTTGTCAATTCTCATAAATATTATTATTATTAATAATAAATTATTCCTGTCAGGCATAGGCCAGAACTTGCGTATTACACCACTATCACATGTTGTGATAACAATAAATGGGGTAAAAGTAACGCGATCAGTAGATTAAGTGGTTGCATTTTTTTACTTAAAAAAGTGAACATTTGTTTTGATAATACAATCAGAAATTTTAATATCTACGGTAGATAATTTCCTATTTCTTGATGTACAGAAAGAGGAAAATACGTTCACTCAGTAAATTGTTTGTTTAAATTTTAACCTTTTTTTTACATAAATTGACGATCTGACAAGTTGTTATCATTGATTTGAGAATTATTTCTTTGATTTTTGTTCAATGCTTTTTCCCATATACGTCGATAGAGAAAACAACTGCCAACAGTTTACTTGTTTTTAGGCTTTCTTATTGTTGTCTTCAATCATCTTATTTATATCTTTTTTGCTAATGACATTTACTTACATTTAACAGTCAGGAATTAAGAACAGTTATGTTTTATTTTTAACGTGGTTTATAATAACTATAAAATGTAACGTTTTTTGTTTATTTATTGAAATTATGTTCTTAATTACTGAAAAACAATTAAATTTATTCTAATAATTCTATTAATAAAGTGGATTTACCTTAGTATAATATGACTATACTGTTTAGATACGCAGAACATAAGAACCAAATACAGTTATGGTCTTATTCCTAATCAAATAGGACAAAAAGTATTCCACTTTCTGTCAAACAGATAGACTCGTTGTATATTCACTGGGCGAAACAAAACACTTGGTTAGAAATTAAACTACAATAGTATCGGGGATCCAATTACGTATTTTTTTATTTAAGAAATTTCTGCCCATATCCATAGGTAGTGCAACTATGGCAAGTTGAAAATGTGTGATGGTATTGTTAGCAGACTGACGACGTATCTTTCGTTTCAATTTATTGGTAAATGTGAAACAACAATTTTCGTTTACAAGTTTGGTAAATACTTCGTTAACCAACCAATTTTAGTCACAATTGACAGAAATTTGATGAGAGAAATTAGCTAACATACTGGTACTTATATTAATCCTTTTTCCCCTCTGGCAATTAAAAATTGGATAGCGCAGAATAGATATTAATTTTTTCCAAAGCACCCTCTGGTATCCAAAATTTTATACGCTACAGAGTATAAGCGTAGATGAACCAGAGAACTGAGGGATTTGAGACACATATAATTGGTCAGATTGTTGAATAATTACGGTGGGGTAATATTGGATCTGCATAATGCATAACGAATACAGGAACTGAAGAGGGTGGAAAGGAGAGCAGATAGATTTGTTCGGGAAAATACCGTAGAGCACAATTTTAAATCATCTGCTAAATTAACTAGATTGGAAGACACGAGGTGGTTGAAGTATGGGCTGGGAGTGAATGAGTCAAATATCAATGATGAATCCTGGGGAAAATTAAAAAAAGAATTTATTGTAATATTTTGAAGAAAAGAAATGAACCGTAGTATAAACTATTTAATTATTGAAGCCTTAATGGAGTGGAATGGAGGAGAATCTTTTGTACGTAAAGATCTAAGGGGTGGAAATAAATTATTTAGCACCACCGTGATCAGTTTACTTCAAAGTTTATAAGAAATTAAAGTAAAAATTGGTGAAATCGAAGGATATTATCTACTGGAATTGACAGCGAAACACATGTTCCGTCTTAATTAAATTTAACCAAAGAATGATAAATAAAACGAGAAACAAAAACAAATAAGGATAGCAAAACATTGGTTGTTTACAAAAATGACATGTGATACCTGTTAATCCACGCTGAAATATTATTCCTTTTAGGGTGTAAGTGGCAATATTTTTACGCTCTACAAATTCCTAAACAATAAGAGAAACACAATTTGAGGAGTAATCGGAAAAGCACAGATAGTACAAATTATTAACTGAACATGAATTATTGATTATAAATCTGATTCCCTCATTCAGAGAATTTGACTCCATAGCGTGCACCATATACGCTATTCGATACGCGTTTGATGCAGTTAGCTACGTGTATTAGAGCCATCGTCACAATAATCAGAAGTCGCAAATGAAGTGAACGTGGCAGCTGAACTCAGTGCCATTCCGTTCGATTAAACGGCACAATCATCGCATAATTATGTCCAGCACGCAGCGCAAACACAGTTTGTAGCTGGTCGCACACCAGAAAACATCCCACTGTGACCGTGTCAGCGTTGGAGTTTGTCGGAGATGAGAACGCGGCTCCAATTTTGACGACAACTTTTGCGGAGAACAATTGCGTGGTTATGTGTGAAACTGCTATATATGTTAGATTATTTAATTCTTTATTGCATGGAAATCAGAAAAAGATGACCTCTAGGAAGGGAAATGGAGAAATGCCTCACGAAACTGAATGTCTGCAGGAAGTACTAACAGCTATACAAACCTTGCCTGGATAATGCTCATAATGAATGACAAATCATTTCTCAAATCGTAATCTATATAATTGCCGTAGCCAATATTCTACTAAATTGGGCGCAAATATTGCTAATGGCATAAATTTAATCAAATCTGACGTAATTTATTTTCTAAATATAATCGGGGTTGGCTGACGGATTTTTTCGATTAAATACGAGGTTTCGGCGGCGTACTCTACCACCTTCTTCAGGTCTGAAGATGACGACAGATTACGCCACCGGAAGTTCGTATTTCATCGACACGATCTGGCGAAGATTGTTTTAGTGACACGCCAGGAAAGTCTTCGTTCACACATAATTCAGGTTTTATTAAATTAGACTCACTCAAAGAGATATTCCTTTTTAGAAATATAATAAAATGAATAGCGGTCATATAATGAGTAGACAGGTACTAATAAGTTGTAGTACTCCAACAGCTATGAAGATAATATTTTTCTTCTGACATTACTTTTAATTACCGAAAAACTGGATTCGACCACTGTTCCTACCATACAGTTTTCGGTCCGGAAATTATTCGGATCGAAATCTATCGTCGGTTTGCTTCATCTATCTGGGTCCCAACAACCTCCTGATGAGTGGTGTCTTCGTCTCTACAGGGTGTTACAAAAAGGTACGGCCAAACTTTCAGGAAACATTCCTCACACACAAACAAAGAATATATGTTATGTGGACATGTGTCCGGAAACGCTTACTTTCCATGTTAGAGCTCATTTTATTACTTCTCTTCAAATCACATTAAACATGGAATGGAAACACACAGCAACAGAACGTACCAGCGTGACTTCAAACACTTTGTTACAGGAAATGTTCAAAATGTCCTCCGTTAGCGAGGATACATGCATCCACCCTCCGTCGCATGGAATCCCTGATGCGCTGATGCAGCCCTGGAGAATGGCGTACTGTATCACAGCCGTCCACAATACGAGCACGAAGAGTCTCTACATTTGGTACCGGGGTTGCGTAGACAAGGGCTTTCAAATGCCCCCATAAATGGAAGTCAAGAGGGTTGAGGTCAGGAGAGCGTGGGGGCCATGGGAACTAAACTAAAATGAGCTCTAACATGGAAAGTAAGCGTTTCCTGACACATGTCCACATAACATATTTTCTTTGTTTGTGTGTGAGGAATGTTTCCTGAAAGTTTGGTCGTACCTTTTTGTAACACCCTGTATATGGAATCGACTATGCTCTTTTAATGTGAACACGACCATTGAACATTACAGGATTGTAATTAATCACCATTGAGAACTGAAATCAACAGGGTTATTGGCAAGCGAGATGTAGATGATTTCATCTTTACCAAATTCACAATACGTATTGCAATATAGTCGCAACCGGTACTTTCTGCTTTATTGAATGTTTGAGCCACTGACGCTGCAGAAGTTAGTTGAGTGCCGTCACGTTTCATTTAAGGTCTTGAAATTGACAGACCGCACACGTGCAACCACAGTAAAACCATTCTTTATTCAACTTCTTAGTTGCAGTAACAATGACAATCAATATCACAACGTAAGCGCCCTCTTCGGCATTAGGAGAGGAGACATGGTAGGCCAGTCTAACTTAATCCAAGCACATATTATCCTGCAGACTT
Organism: Vandiemenella viatica; assembly: GCA_031002005.1. Taxonomy (NCBI): domain Eukaryota; kingdom Metazoa; phylum Arthropoda; class Insecta; order Orthoptera; family Morabidae; genus Vandiemenella; species Vandiemenella viatica. The sequence goes on along the minus strand of JARYHS010013631.1, from coordinate 147,473,709 downwards.
AGCCACGTTGTTGAGAGGTAATTAGGACAGAGGACAAGGAACTCATTACGGCTAACATAATTTCTGAATACCTCATGTCAGGCTGTAGATCCTTCATACCACGTACAAGTCCGTGAGATAGCTTAACTAGCGAAACCAGCGATATAGCCCACATATAGCCTACGGACATGGGGAGCATTGGATGAGAAACCAACGACTTCAGAATGAGCAGTGACTGGGTGAGAATGAGAGTCAAATAAGACCGCGATCTTGTTTACATACTTTTTACAGCCTCAGTTAACCTATGAACCTGATGCGACCAATGAAATCAGCTGAATATAGAGCGGGCTACCATCTTCCAATGGTGAAAACTACCTGTTTTCATATAAATCATCGCGTGAAACTGTTCGATATGGCGTTTAGGAAACTAGCCTGATCTTGGCAGTATCCTCTTTTTGCCATTGATTTCTGAAGTTGTAGCTGTTCTTTAGACATCGAGCCACATTAATTATTATTACCTAATTAATCTTCTCTCTATCCACTAAGTTGGGAATTGCACAAAACATGGATGTAAAACTTAAAACGTAGATTTATATTCTCAGTCACAGATTAAATATTAATACTTTTATTCGATGTAATATGAAATTAAACAAATTTTGACTTATTTTCCAAAAAAAATATGTTAATCTGAGCGAAGTGTTTAAAAAAAACATATATCAATGTAATTATGCTTTTTACTACTACTATAACTTTCGAAATTAAGGTAATGTCCACCCGTCAATCGGTCCTTAAAGACATTATATGGGATTGATTTCTACTCCCATCCAGCATGTAATTTTGGTCAACGCCACTCCCCTCCCCATTTAGATGATCATCCCTACCCTCATCCCGAATCCATATCTATAAGGCATTATTGAAATGACGTTTAGTTTATAAACAAAAAACACAACGTATACAGCCGATCACCCATAAAGACAGGAGTGTGATGATTCTCCGGACAATCCATAGGCAATTATAATGTGTTTTCTCTGTAATTAATTACCTTGTAACCGTCATACATCCTTTTTACATCCTCCATTCGGACAGCTAGAGTTCAGTATGTTTCTGTCTCATACGCCGTGTACAATATATAATTTTTTTTAAAAAATCCATAATTCTCCTTTAAATCACATTAATCTTATCAATACGCGGCATTTCCAGTAAACAGTTGTGAACCAGACCATTCTTCCTAACGACGTGTTTAATTATTTTGTGCATATATCTTCTCTATTTTTGCCATTTGTTTTTTTAGGCAACACTTATATTCCGCCAAGCAACAACCAAAAGTATAATTGTATAAACTAGACAATTCATTAGAGTCGATTTTTCAGACCCTACTTTTGTTAATGAACTTACTGAAGTGTGACACGACCATCTTACAAACAACAATTTGCTGACTGCTTTTGAATGTATTTAAATCATTTAGCAATTTTATTTGTACTCCAGTATAGCAAAAATATATTTATTTACAATTTCACTTCATACAAAAGTCGGGTGATTTCAAATCACAACTAAAAACTTTTAATATTTTTAAATATTTTGATCCAATAGACGCTGATTAAATCAAGATTCATAATTACTGGGCTGATGTTTAGCAAATTTACAGTACCGAGCAGTTAAACCATAAATGTTTGTTATAGTTATAGCGTCTTCGGTGCTAGACAAAATTCTGGTTTCTATGCCCAATTTTTTTCTCGAATATTAGATTCTGAATGACAAAGCGTATTCGGGAGGCATGTGGCCAGTCTATCAGCCAAACAGGCCCATTCTGGAATAAAACTAAATAGAAGAAGAGACAGGTTGGTAGGTCATATTTTGAGACATGCTGGATTGGTTAATTTGTTAGTGGTGGGAACAGTCGAAGGTAGGAAATGTAGCGGAAGAGAGAGATTAGAATATATCAAGCAGACAATTGAGGACGTGGGTTGTTAACTTGATAATACTTTATCCTGTTACTTAGGTATCCTGCCGCGAATCGACATGTGATAGTACGGAATAGTATACGTCGATATTTTATAAACTTGTAAACTGCAGTTTGTATCTGTTACCAAGTGATAAGGCGTGGTGGCTTGTTTCTAAGAATGCCAAACAATGGCGAAAGTAACATGTCATTATAAAACAAAATAGCCTCGAAGTCCGTCAAAAATGACGGGTTTAACGGAGTGTTCTGATAATTCATTTCCTTGAAGCCGATTAATATTGAGACATACTGGATTGGTTAATTTGTTAATGGAGGGAAGAGTCGAAGGTAAGAACTGTAGAGGAAGACAGAGATTAGAATATATGAAGCAGATAATTGAGGACGTGGGTTGATTGTAAGGGATATGTAGAGATGAAGAGGTTAGCACAAGATAGGAAGGGATTGAGGATTGCATCAAACTAGTCGAAACACTGATGACAGCAAAAGAAAAAACAATGGTCTATCAATCTGGCTCGAATCACCTCGCATTAGTCAGCCGTAATACAGTATTATGCAGGTTTATCCAAAGTTATGATTCCTGGTATGGTCTGAAGGAAACAGTTTACTGAACTCGGGGTGATTCTGTGCAAAAATAAACACGTTTTATATGGGATGATACAGAGAAGTAAAATATATCTGGGAGATTTTATTCTTGATGAAGTTTTCACATGTTTTTGACAGTCAACAGTGTTAGTAGTGTAGAGAAAGTATAAATTATCTAACGACCATATCTACTGGGAATCAAAGAATTGAGGAAAGTACGTTTCCATCAACACTCGTAAAATTTGCAGCGGGACGCGACCTATCGGAGCGCAGTGGCGGGAGTGGGGGAGCGGGGTCCGAGGGTATAAATATCGACGCCCCCGGAGCAGACCAGCAGCATATAGACCAGTAAGCACACGATCAGTTTTTGGCAAGTCGGCGGTATAAAGATTATAGAGGACTGGCCCGATGACTGAACCTTGCGGTACACCAGCCTCGATGCTTCTAGTAGATGACACGGCCTCGTCTAAGATTACCCTGAAAGTTCTGCCGGTCAGATAGTTCTTCAGCAGCCTCACGTGCGACAGAGGGATGCCTAGTACAAGGAGTTTGTATAGCAGTCCTTGGTGCCAAACAGTATCAAAGGCTTTCGAGACGTCCAGAAGAACTGTCGCGAAATACTCTTTCTTCTCGAGTGCACTTAGCGCATGTTGTCGACATAGCGCAGTTCACAAAGAGCATTAAAGCACAAAATGCAAGGAACTCGCTTCAGAGAGCCTGCACAAATATTGAAGGCTGGGCCAAAAGATGGAGACTTGCCTTCAACGCAGGGAAAAGTCAGGCCACATTTATAGCCAGGAGAGTAGTTCCACTGAATCTACAACCCATCCAACTATTTGGCGAGCCGATACCATGGACCCAAACCGCGATCTACCTTGGTGTAACCCTCGATAAGCACCTCACCTGGAAACAGCATACTAGGAAAGTCAGAGCAAAGGCAGAAGGCAGAATGAGGACTCTTTATCCCATTCTCAACCCGACGTCTAAACTAAAACCTGACCAGGCCATAAGACTGTATACTGCTCTGGTACGCCCGGTTCTAGAATATGCAGCGATTGTGTGGGGAAATGCTGCTACCTCACACATCCAGAAGCTGCAAACGATTCAAAACAGAGCAATACGCTATGCGTATAAACTGCCCAAAGAGACCCCGTCTTCAGTGCTACATGAAGTCAGTGGTCTGGAAAAATTAAAAGTCAGAATTAAAAAATTGGCTGCTAAGTTCTATACAAACAGCACCAATTCAACAAATCCACTCATTGCTCAACTAGGCAACACACTTCATTTCAACGACAATATCAGGTGGCCAGTCCACCTCATACAGTAACCCTCACCGGAGATGACAATCCAAATAAGCCACACCAATAAAGACAACCAAAACAAAAATCTGGAAGGAGATGCACCATGTGTAAGAACTTCCCACACTCCAGGAGAACAGCCACCTGGGTCATAGTCCGAAATGGCAGACCAGCAGTCGCGTCCCGGACTGCGCTCTTCACGCCGACCAGTGGACGCTACCTGAAGATGATGGCATGTTACGCCATCGAAAATTCGTACCTCTCCGATCAATTGACCCGGCTGCACGCCCGAGAAATCTTCAAAAAACAAGATTACCTACTTGCTGCGCAAGCAGCACAACACGTTCCACTGCTGGAGGCGGGGGGTGCCGCAGTGTCCGTGTTCGCCCTGTGTGCGACCGTGGGCACGTGCGCCTCGGCAGCCGGTGACGCAACCACTTTATTAGCGTCGGCCCCGCTGTTTACTTAGCAAACACTATCGCCCGGTCCCGGCGTTCCCCGCCACCGTATTTCAGCATTACGCTACCCCCTTCGCTTCTTGCGACGCACTACACAGTACAAATGACTGATTTACACCTGTCTGGCCGGCTGCTTGCAGATACGGCTGAGCACTCGCGTTTTACTGCCCTCGTGACGGGTAATAACTGTTACGACCCTTCTCAGAAATGTAGCACACAGCTGTGTGTTGGCTTTACATCCTACTTTGTATGCTGTGCTTTTATTCCCGGTTCTCTGATAGTCTGTTCTCATATTTGCTACTTCTTTCTGAAAATTTGAATGTTTTGAAGACTTTCTCTCATGAACTAAATATGAAGGCATACACCAGACTTCTTACTTATCTATTCTTGTAAAACGCTTATTTTGCAACGATGTTCTGTCACGCCATGAAGTCACACTGTAACGTCAAGCTATGACATCACGCTTTTCGCCTTTGTTGTCCAACTTACGACAAGAGATATTGTTCTAGGTTATGCACGTTATTTAAAAGCTGTTCTATTTAACTAAGCATCAGCGAATAAATTAACTGTCAGAACACTGAATAAAGTACGTATTCCGTTTAAATCGAAATAATAATTGTTAGTTGCTAATATTTTTTAATATTCCTTCGAAGGATAAGTATTCGTTAAAATATTTGACAATAGATATGTAAGATAAAATATTTAATTTTCGATTAGTGGCGGTTTTACTTGGATTGTTTTACAACCGGAACTTGGCGTTACAGCAGAGGGCATTTTTTAAATTATTTATATTGTTTTCCTGTTACTTAAGTCATTAATTCATTTGAATGAAAGTGATTCCACACTGATCGTGATGTATACAGGCTAGACTACAATTAAAACTAATATTACGTTGTTAAGATTTATTTTTGATTTACTTCGCTTTCACTAATTTCATATTTCAGTCGCTTGTAAGTGCATTGTGCATTCAAACGTTGTGATATCGATCTGAATCACAGATAACAAAGACAAAAGATGTAAGAACCTGTAAAGATTTTTGATCAAGTTAATACCGTGATGAATTTTTGCCACTAACATGCGAAACAGTACATGTACTGTATTAATATGCGCGTGAATGAAGTATTGTTTTTCTGGCGGCAATTAAGAATAGTGCGTGGTTAAGTTGAAATACAACCTGGACCAGGATGGAAACGAAAACCTTTCGCTATACTGCAAGGCACAAGGAATTACATTGCGCTTTATTCTTAAAACAATTCTATTTAGTTCAACAATTGCTAAGAAATGAATTGCTAGAAAACTGAAATAAACGTATTTATTTAATTTAAATTGGTATATCATCAGTTGCTTTTTATACTGAAATCGTTATTTGGTTAGAATGAAAGAAGTTACATTGACCGCTATCTATGCGGCCTAAACCACAATTAAAACTAATATTATGTGGCAAAATGTAAGTTTTTTAACGTTTATTTTTAATATCTTCCGTTATTTCAGCGGCATGTAAGCTGCGTCAGTTGTGAAAAAAGCGATTTCTATCACAGATAATACGAAAGAAACATGTAAGAACCCTTGAAGATTTTGGATGAAGTTTATATCGCGATGCGTGATGACATTAACATGCGATACACGGAATGTATTAATTCGCGTGTGATTTAAGCTTTGATTTTCTAGCGGCAATATTAGCAGAAATGCAACCTGGGCCAAGTTAACAACTGAATCTTATTGCTACAGCACAAGCGACGAGAAATTACATTGAGATTTATTTTATAACAATTCTATTTAGGCAAGCAACTGCAAAGAAATTAATTTGCCAGACCACTCAGTTAAATCCATCATTTTTAATGGGCTTTAAGGGTAGTATTCACAATAATTAATGGATTTGATGAAAAGGTTACTTGCTGGGTATATGAATTATTAAAAGTCAGAAAGCAAAGTATTAGAGTGTGAATTACATTATCAAAAGAGGTTGAAGTAAATATGGGAGTGCCACAGGGTAGTATATTGGGTCCATTGCTGTTCATTATGCTAATGAATGACTGTGTAAATAGGTTAATAGTATACAATAGGATCAAAACAGATGAAGACTGTGAAAAGCTGCTGGGTGAACTGGATAGAATATGAAAACGGGTAGGTCAGCATGGAATAAAGATAAATACCACGAGGAGACAGATTAATATGTATACAGGGTTAATTATGACTATTGGGTGGGGTCAGAATTGCTTGTTGAAAGCTTGTGGTCTAAATATCTTGGCTTAACGTCTGCTAACAAACTCAATTGGGGGGAGAGCGTTGGGAAGGAGGTAGGAAAAGTTTTAAATTCCTTCATTTACTGGGTGCAAAGAAAAGCAGATAGATTTGTTTTGTGGAAATCATTGCAAGACCCAGTAAGTAACTAATATGATAAAGGCGCTGTATTGGGATTCGTTGGGGGAAAGGAGGGTGAAGATAGTTCTGGGAATGTACAGGTCATATGTTGGTGATGGGGATTGGAACATTGGGCAAACAATTAGGAATAGTGCATGGAAGGGGAAAGGTGTCCATGACCACAAGCTTGCGATCGATTTTATGCATAAGGGAGTGGGAAAATTTTATTTTGTTGGTAAGAATGTCAGGGATTGAAACAAATTACCAAGTGATGGGATGAATAATTTACCAAAAAAGCTTAAGGAATTTAACATTCCAATCATATGTAAAGGGTTAATGAGATGACTAGGTGAACTGCCACCGGAGCCTTACCTCCATCGCAATTAAAATTATTAATAATAGTATACCTTGATTCAAAGGCACAACATATAGGTAAGTATTTGTTCCAAGCATTAGAAAAGTGAAAAAATGCATAAGATTCCCTCTCTCTCAATGTCTTATAACTGTCACTGTAATCTCATCAGCACTCAGTATGCATTTTTCAATTAAACGCTGTGGGGAATAATAAATTAACTAGCAGAGCACCCGGCGTTGCCCGGTCCATTTGGTGATGATCTACCCATACACAATGTTTATTTAGCCAGCCACTACGCCAAGTTTCATTAAA
>JARYHS010013631.1:147359005-147465404 GCA_031002005.1 Vandiemenella viatica | reverse complement strand
TTGTTATCTCTATTGTTCTACTAGATCCTAATATGGTTTTGTACAAAATATGAAGGGATGATAAATCATTATTAAAAAAAAAACATGGTGTGATATAATGTAACAATCTTTCTGTGTGTTCTTAGCCATTATGATAAACCATAGAGGATTTAATACTAGAGAAAAGCTTTCATTTATATACCAGTGCTACGAATTCCAAAACAACGAAGTAGATAGCAATCAGCTTACCTTGTGTGAGAAACGTGTTTTCATCTCAGACTGTAATGGAAAATGTACACAAACACGACGTAAATAATATAGAAGCGAATCTGATATGTATACTAACTTTTTTGTGAGAGGTTCCTAAAGCCCTTACAGCGTATTACAGCGCACAACAGTCAAAGGTATGAACGAAATACGCTCGCAAAGGCAGACGAACACGTTCGAAAAAGTGTTGAACGAGCGTACGTGAGGGCCCAGGTCCACAATCGACGTCTGGCTGTTTTAATGGAACTCCGCCGCTGGAACTTTTTACCCTTTGAACTGAAATTCTCATTTGTCGTTCTGTCGCAAGAGCGGCTGGCCACTTGAAAACCTCTGTCGATTCAATTTGCATAGAACAGTGCAAGTTTAATTAAAGTCCAGCGATGGGCAACCACTGCGGGCCAGAGAGCAATAATGAAGTATTCGAGAAAGAACCGAAACCGTAATACATCGCCATTCGATCACTACAGCACCGGACCAGGACATGTCATCGGCAGGAAAATGTATTTACAGTGTATAACCGCAAGTATACATTAGCTTCCTCTGTATGGAAAGCAATAGATTGCTTTGGGACAATTAGGATAGTAAATATAATGATCGCCATATTGAGCGGTGGAAACGTATGTGATGGTATCGGTATCGAGTCCATTATTATTGTGTAAATTAAACGCAGTAAAATGTCTTCCAGTGAAAAGGTGTACTGAAGTTTCGTGAGTATGTATGACTATCACAACTACCCTGTGAGTAAGTGAAGGAAGTGAATGTACGCAAGACATTTCATTTAAGTAAAATTACTGACACACCATTTGTTCGCAGCAGTATTATACTTTCTATGCCAAACAAAATATTAATCTGTTACATTAACCTTTGTACTCTCAAATATAAGCTCGTATGCGTTATTGTAGGTGTGGTTGACTGAAATAGTATATATGGTCAGCATATTGTATTACCTGTGTCGTATGAAATGAGAGATTAAGAAGGAAAAGGATAAATCCCGGTGCCGACCTTTTCCAACATACTCTTCCGAAAGGCACCTAGGGCCCGCTAGGCTTAACGTTCCCATCCAACGAATAAATGATCATCTACAGTGCCGTATGCACTCACTCCATAGGTACTGTTGAAAGATTGGGCATCTAAACAAGGACTTTAGTGAGCAATCTGGTGTTTAGGAACTATGCACCATCACCTCTACTATCGTAATGGCCAAGGCCTCATGATGGTAATTGATTCCACCACTGAACTCGAACGAACTAACTCCATGTCAGCGTCCGAAAATCGTTACGGTGCCACAACCAACTTTATTTTTATTTATTTCTCGTGTCCAGGACATAACAAGTTAAAAAAAATAACATTAATTAATTAATATTAAACTATAAACACAATTAAATTGAATGTGACCAGAATTCCGCAATCTTGATGGCCTTCTCGTTTGTCCTATAAAGGTCGTCGATATTGCAGGTTTCAGGGAGATTCCTGCATATCAGAAGATGTTGTGGGTTCTGAAGCTCACCACATTCACATTGATCGTTGTCATTAGTGTACCCCCATTTTTTAATATTGTATTTACATCGGGACACTTCAGTTCTTAATCTGTTTAGAGCCTTCCATATAGCATATGGCTGATTACATCCCGCAGCCGGTGCCTCTTTGATGTTCCTCCACTGTTCTTCAGGCAACGAATTTCGCCATAGTTCTAGACGGCGTGGCTCCAGTAGAAGATGTTATGGCTGTAGTTGATTGTACGAAGCTCTTCCTTGACTTCAGCCTTGTGGGTTGAGGTTCGTGTCCAAACAAAGGGTGTCTGGGGTCTGTTTCTTGTTTCCTCTTCTCCCTCTCTGCAGCTGTTTTCCTACGAATGTCAGGTGGTGCTATACCCATGATTTGATATATTTTACTAATAGGAGTTGGTTTTAGGCAACCTGTTACAATGCGACCAGTATCATTCAATGCTATATCAACATGCTTAGCATGTGCAGAGTTTTGACAAACTGGTGCTGAGTATTCTGCTGCAGAGAAACTAAGTGCCAGGGCAGATATACGAAGCATATTTGGATGTGCTCCCCAGGAGGTACTTGTAAGTTTCCGGATGATGTTGTTCCGGGCAGATACTTTAAGTTTCAGATCCTCACAACCAACTGATCCAAGGGAAAATAACGACATTCAATTGTTTTATTACAATCGTAGCTATAAATTAAATAGGTTCTGTCATGTAAGGATAACTGTACTAAATTTCACAAAGAGTCGTTAGTGAAACACGTATATTAAATTCTTAAAGCAGAGAGAGTACTCCAAGGGCTACAAAAATTTGATATCTTCCTGCGAATAGTTGTAATTTCTACAAATATATGAAACGTTTTAAGGAGTTGCTGTAGGTGGGTAGAGTGGGTTTTAGAAAACTGGAGTAAATTAAAAATAGTGAATCATCGAGACTGTGAGAACGGAACAATATGTAGAAGTGTACTGAAAGGACGCTATAAATGTGAAGTTTGTGCATTCCACTAGAATTATTTTATACGACACTCAATTTATTTCCTAACAAATAAGAAGAAAAGTCTAATAAGCAACTGAGGTATCTTTTCCTCTTTTATGTAGGTTTATGAAGAATGACGATTACAATTCGTTTAAAAAAGGAAGATTGCTCCTCTATCGAGCGTTCTGTTTACATCACAATCATAATATTAAAAATTACAATGTATTGAAAATATAGTTAATAATACTCATTTAAGACAAATCTTTCATTGTTAATAATTTTATGCATGATATGAAAAATACAAAAGTGACCAAATTTGCTTCAAAAGCTATAGCGGATGATAGTTATAATATAATGTTCCATGGTCGGTTATCATAAATACGATACTGAGAAACAGAATCGTTGTTTCTTATACAGCTAATCGTCTGGTCATTCTGTTCCCAATTGCACGAAGGAACAGGTTCTGAATGGTTTTGCCTTTCTGATTCACTGATCAGGAGCATACTATTTGGCTTCTACATGCAGCAACCATGCTCTCTGAGGTCAGAGGCAGTCGCTGAAATGAGACGTCTGTATGGGTTGGGCCGAGCAGCCTCCCGCTCGATAAACCGCTAGATCTTGGCCGCCACTCCCCATACACGCTACTTAGCAGCAAAGTTGTTCCGGATGGAAGGCTATTCATCCAATGGCGAAGTCAGCGAGTCCCTTTCACGGACTGTGGCAGTGAACTCGGAGCTGTCATCAACCGAAGAAAACTCTGCTATTTTCCTCGGACTGGCCGTTGAAGCGTCTAGCAGTTCAGTCGACGATATGGGTGAAAGGGCAACTCAGCGAAGCTTTGCTATGATAGCAGTCGAGACCACTGACAGTAACAGTATCAGTGATGTGCCAATTCAAGGATTCAGGATCATTGTAGGCAGACTTCATTTTCTTGATGGCAATGAAGTACGGAAACCTTTTCCCCAATATTTCTCCATATATACTCGTGCGTAGGCTAATTATTATTGAATACAAACTAAAATATCCATCAGCTTATTCGAAAGGAATTGGAAGGTTTTAAAAAGATTGTCCCCTTCAAGGGCTACTGGCAATCCGTAGCGTAGAGGTTACGTTGTCGGCTCTATTCTTAATTTTACCTCCTCGGTACCCAGGCCCGCCGCTAGCTGTTTGAGCGCCCGCTTGCAATACCGATTATGCCGCCCCCTGTCTAACTACAGCCAGTGTTGGATCTAGGAAATTTCCGAACCGGGTCAAGATTGCCGCCCCTTCGAACATTATTTGCCGCCCCTATTGTTGCCATCCCGAGTGTCGCCGGCCGCCCAAAGCATCTGTTGATCTAAAAAAAAAAAAAAAAAAGTCGTCCGCTACATAATGAGCTGCAAATTTCGTCGCGGCGACAACGGAGTGGCAACTATCCGGGGCGGTGACTGTCGATCACTCGTTTGCCGCCCCCCTCGACGTGCCGCCCGCGTGCGATGCACGCCTTGCACGCCCGCTTACAGCGGCCCTGTCGGTACCCTTGAGACAGTATATCACCTTGGCTCAGATCGTTATAGCAGCATGATGGTATTAGATGCTTGAAACTAGTTTAATTGGTTCAAGTTAGGCGATGGAGCAAATCAAGACATGAGGGTGGAGTAAATGGAGGGAAATTTTTTTTTAATAATTATTAAATCGGATATATCTCGGCATAGATTGAACGCAGATAGCGTAACTCGTCAGTCGTGAAAGTTTGTGGAGTTGGTGTGTTCTGGGAGCATAGGGTGAACTACATCCATATCACCCTCTTTCCTCTTCCACCTTACATCTGGATCACATGTAACTGACTGAACACACTCAGATCAAAATCGTCCACACAAACAGTAACTAGCATATATACATCCATCTCTGAGAGGGTAAATTAAACCACCTCACTTGAGTTTCCCAACAGAGTTGCCTTGAAGGGGTCACTCCACCACTTCCTCCCTCTGTCTAGGCTTCGGAATCAAACGTTCTGCGAAATTACGTATTCATCTAATCTCAGAAGTTACAAAACTCCTAAATTTTAAATACACTCCTGGAAATTGAAATAAGAACTCCGTGAATTCATTGTCCCAGGAATGGAAACTTTATATACACATTCCTGGGGTCAGATACAACACATGATCACACAGAGAGAACCATAGGCACATAGACACAGGCAACAGAGCATGCACAACATCGGCACTAGTACCGTGTATATCCTCCTTTCGCAGCAATGCAGGCTGCAATTCTCTCATGGAGACGATCGTAGAGGTGCTGGATGTAGTCCTGTGGAACGACATGCCAAGCCATTTCCACCTGGCGCCTCAGCTGGACCAGCGATCGTGCTGGGCGTGCAGACCGCGTGAGACGACGTTTCATCCAGTCCCAAACATGTTCAATGGGGGACAGATCCGGAGATCTCGCTGGCCAGGGTAGTTGACTTTCACCTTCTAGAGCACGTTGGGTGGCACGGGATACATGTGGACGTGCATTGTCCTGTTGGAACAGCATGTTCCCTTGCCGGTCTAGGAATGGTAGAACGATGGGTTCGATGACGGTTTGAATGTACCGTGCACTGTTCAGTGTCCCCTCGACGATCACCAGAGGTGTACGGCCAGTGTAGGAGATCGCTCCACACACCATGATGCCGGGTGTTGGCCCTGTGTGCCTCGGTCGTATGCAGTCCTGATTGTGGCGCTCACCTGCACGGCGCCAAACACGCATACGACCATCATTGGCACCAAGGCAGAAGCGACTCTCATCACTGAAGACGACACGTCTCCATTCGTCCCTCCATACACGCCTGTCGCGACACCACTGGAGGCGGGCTGCACGATGTTGGGGCGTGAGTGGAAGACGACCTAACGGTGCGCGGGACCGTAGCCCAGCTTCATGGAGACGGTTGCGAATGGTCCTCTCTGATACCCCAGGAGCAACAGTGTCCCTAATTTGCCGGGAAGTGGCGGTGCGGTCCCCTACGGCACTGCGTAGGATGCGACGGTCTTGGCGTGCGTCCGTGCGTCGCTGCTGTCCGGACTCAGGTCGACGGCCACGTGTACCTTCCGCCGACCACTGGCGACAACATCGATGTACTGTGGAGACCTCGCGCCCCACATGTTTAGCAATTCGGCGGTACGTCCACCCGGCCTCCCGCATGCCCACTATATGCCCTCGATCAAAGCCCGTCAACTGCACATACGGTTCACGTACACGCTGTCGCGGCATGCTACCAGTGTTAAAGACTGAGATGGAGCTCCGTATGCCACGGCAAACTGGCTGACACTGACTGCGGCGGTGCCCAACCGCTGCGCAGCTAGCGCCCTTCGACGACCAACACTGCTGTTCCTGGTGTGTCCGCTGTGCCGTGCGTTTGATCATTGCTTGTACAGCCCTCTCGTAGTGTCCGGAGCAAGTATGGTGGGTCTTACACACCGGCGTCAATGTGTTCTTATTTCAATTTCCAGGAGTGTAACTTGATAATCGACTGTTTGGTCTAATAGAAAATCGCCCAGCATTCTTCTGTAGATTCATTCGTGCTATTTGTTTGTATACTGATTTACACCCCACCCCCTTACCACCTTTGTCAGTAAGTATTTCTTGATTTCTGTGACTTCCTGTTAATTGACCTCAATTGTTTCTCTATTCTCGCAACTTACTTTCCATAGATAAAAACGGAACGTGGTGGGTGGACGGTAATGCTAGGGATTCTAATTCGGAGTGACACGTGTTCGAATTCCCTTGCAACCACCCAATTTCGGTTTTTCAAATCACTCAAGGTGAATTCCGAGATGGTTCCTTCAAAACGCTATGACAAAATCCCTTCCCGTTCCCTCCCACCTCAAATGGCCTCGACATCGATGAGGTATGAAACCATAAATAAAAAAGAGAAAAAATGCAGACCCAATTTAAATCCATTGACGGGGAATTGTTAACAGAGGTGATAGAAAAACAAAAATGGAGTTCCACCAGTGAATCTGTTGGCCGTAGTTTAGGCTTCCTGGATAATGGTGCTTCCAAAAATGTGCTAAACAAAACAGAAAAAAAGTGTAAGAAGCGTCACAATTCACTTATACACATTGTCTAATAACGCTGAATATTTAATGTTCGTCAAAAAGTTCGTTTAAAAGAAAAGGTTCATTGATAAACTTTTTGTATGAAGATCATCTACAGTGAAACTGAGTATTTAAGGGTCGATCCTGTGAGTTTACGACCTACGGTATTATAGGTCTGGTCTTCTATTCAGGACTGGTTCGAATCCCTGTCCGGGCATCCAGTTGTGTGTTTTACATTGTTTCTCCAAATCACTCCTTCAAAAGGCCATTGCCGATTTCCTGCCATTTCTTCGCCTCTTGTGACCTCGAAATCAACGAGGCGAAAGCTATAAGCAACAAAAAAAAAGTATTATAGGCGCATATATATCTCATCAAAATGTTGTTTAATTGATTTCTAGCATTTGGAAATAGAAATGAGAATGATTTCAGTCTAGGAAATATACCATGTTAACTTCCAGCTGGGAATATTACAGATCTCTTAATTCAGCTCACAGAAAATAGAAACGGTGTTGAAAGCTGTCCTTTGTGTTAAGTAGTTTAGCTGTTTCAATTAGCGGCACTTAATGCAAAAACACCTCACATTCATAAAAAGCCTTCCGCTTCTAAGAGTTATTAGTGTTCTCTTATTTTAAGTTTTTTTTTCGGATAAACTCGTAGAAGGAAGCAGATGCAAGTTTGTCTGGTCGGGAAGTTATGAGCCTCTCGCAACAGATATTTACTTATTTATGTGGGAAACTTTTGTTGCCTCTTAACAAGAATACGCCTGTAAAAGGAACAAGCTGGTGCGCATAATACGGGAAGTTGTAAAGTAATCTGAAAAGGCCGTGCGGGAGATGGAGCTAATAAAGTGTTGATGCGTTATGCTGCGCAAGTTTTGCATGCAGCTCCGGTTCAGAGGTAATAAAACTATTTTTACGGGACAGCGGCAGATGCCTGGAATTCTGTTAATAGTCCGGGGCACGTGTAGGCTAAGAGCTAACATTACGACAGGGTCTTCGAGCCTTAGATCGGCTAATGATTGTGTCCTGAATCACTAATTTTGCCACGGTAGATGTTTTAATATGTTTATTTTAATATATAAAATGATTTCATATAGGATGAATATTTCGACTAAAATGTCATTACAGCAATTAAAGTTCGTGGACAACGAGCCGGAATGAAATCTGTCATTGCATTTTCAAAGGAACCACTCCGTTTTATTTGTGAATGTTGAACGCTTGCCGTCATTAGGGGCATAAGATTAACGACTGGAAGAAATAGAAAAGAAATCCATCCATAGCCTTCTGTAGGAATCATATACAGGGGTTGGACAAAATAATATGAACACCTGACATTTACATACTATTGATTTATTAATATAGTGTTGGGCCACCTTTCGCTGGTATAACAGCTGCAATTCTTCGCTGAATATATTCGTAGAGTGGCTCAACAGGCTACAAATGAATGTTGTCCCATTCTTGTACCAAAGCATCCGCCAGTTGCTTCAATGATGTTGGAGGTGGAAATCAGCTCCTCATTCTCGGCTCTAAAACTCCCAACAGTGTTTCAATTATGTCGACGTCTGGCGATTGTGCCAGCCAGGGAAGATGTTTGATGATATTCTGATGCTGCTCGAACCAGGACAGAACATTTTTGGCTATGTGTATGGACGCCCTATCCTCTTGTAAGATGGCAGTGATTGGCAGCAGTATGCTACTCATAGTAAGAACTTCATCTTTGAGAATGTTGAGATATTCATTCCAAGTCATCCGGCCAGTGATGTGAATGAGAGGACCAGCTGAATACTACGATATAGCCGCCCATATCATAACGGAACCTCCCCTATGCTTGACTGTAGGACGTAGGCAAATCGAATCGTAGGCTTCTTCCGGGGTTTTCCATACGCAAACCCGGTCCATAGTAGGAAAAAAGGTGAACGATGATTCATTGGACCATACCACATTATTCCAATCATCAAGTGTCCAGTTTTTATCATAGTGGCAACACTTGTTTTGAAGCTTAGCGTTGGTTGCCGTTATAAGGAGTTTTGCAATTGCAGCCCTTTCAAGAATGTTAGCTTTGTGGAGCTCTCACCGTACTGTTATACTATTTCTCAGATCAGTGTTGAGTTCTGCCGTCACTTGTGCTGCGGTAGTTTTTTGTTGTCTGGCCACAATCCTTTTTAATGTTCGTCGGTCTCTGTCGGTTAACTTTAGTTTTCGTCCACTATTCCTCTTCGCCGACGATGTTTTACCATGTTTTGTGTATGCTGCCATTACCGTTGATACTGTCTCTCGTGAGACGTTAAAAAGTTCAGCTGTTTTCGTCACAGACGCTCCCACTACCCTAGCTCCAACGATTTTCCCTCTATCAAAGTCTGAGAAATCACGCATTTCATCGATTGTTTGTTATAACCGTCGCAGAACATAGCTTATAATACACTAACAAGACTTGTCACGTCAAATTCTCCGTTCATGCGGGTCACAGTATTCACACGGGAGTAGAGGTGCCAACATTAACAACTTGTACTAATCGCATGGAGTTAATATTATTTTTTCAAACCTCTGTATTTAATCGCTTTCGAGAGTTCTGAAACTACAATGCACCAGTGTGGCTCAGCGTGCTGGATTGTGGAGGTGCAATTAGACCAGGCGCCCGCGTACTGTCTCTCTGAGTATGGTTTTTAGACGGATTTCTGCAGGCATCAATGCGAACTCCGGTAGGGTCCAAAATCCCCTCAACATTAACAGCACATTTCACAATCTAAAAGTACACTTGTCACAAACAGTACACAGTGAACGTTTCATATACAGATGACAGCAATTAACTTTCCTCATTAATGGCTTATGGCTTTACGCTCCACCATCAATATATAGTACTACTGGGCAGTAGGCGTCAGCAAAGACGTATGGGCGGTAAAGTCACAGCTTCAAGTCTGATCACGCCAACGATGAATGAAACTCATTGAAGGAAATCAACCATCAAAATATGCTGAAAGTTGGTGATGAAGATATCGAGAAAACTAAGGAAAAATTAAATCGAATGGCTAGATTGGGAATCGAACCCGCGTCCTTCTGAATGCCAAAAACCATTCTCTCACTCGCCTGGAGTGATTTCGGAACCGCTAAGAAAATTAGAGAAATCTTTTCTTAGAGCGTTTTTTATTACTCCTAGTTGAATTAACGAAAAGTCTCCATCAAAATACAAAAATAAAAATAACTATGGACGAAAAGGTTACCATAGTTAATCAGAATGCCAGAAATGGATAAATGCTAAGTAACAATCGGATTAGATATACCTGTCTGTGTAATGTGATACAGTCTTTCACTTTCATGGTTGTGGCGATTGGTTTGGGATTGGATTCGATGAGGCATTGGAAGTGCGTTGATGACCCATAGGCCTCCCAATGTCCTATAGGTCGTAAAGATTTATTGGTTGGAAGTCATAAGCTCGATCATCTCTTCCGATTTCGTCCCAGATGTGCTCAGTCACACAACGTCGTGGAAACTATTTTGGATCAATGATAGTGTGCACTGTATTGTTAAAAGAAAAGTTCTGCATTGGGATGTTAAAGGCAGAATAAGTGGAGAAAAAAGTCAGTCAAGAAAATCAAGTAATGTTGACCACTGGATCGTTGCACATATCACAGTAGAAAATCAAAATGTTTTGAGAGTTGTCCTCCTTTCAGTTGACAGCCAATGAGCTTCTTTAAACAAAACATATTACTTCGCCATTCAAATTTCATATACTACATCTCAGAAGCGGAGTAAGGCGTGGGCGACGTGGGCGATTGCCTACGGCCTCGCAGTCCAAGGGGCCTCGCGCCTCAATGGTTCACGCAGCTTGATGTAGACCGTAAAACAGATTAGGACCTTCAAAAGTTGTGATAGCGATTGAATATTTTACTCATCTTAAAACGATAAATCCCACTTATACACTCCTGGAAATTGAAATAAGAACACCGTGAATTCATTTTCCCAGGAATGGGAAACATTGTATACACATTCCTGGGGTCAGATACAACACATGATCACACAGACAGAACCATAGGCACATAGACACAGGCAACAGAGCATGCACAATGTCGGCACTAGTACCGTGTATATCCTCCTTTCGCAGCAATGCAGGCTGCAATTCTCCCATGGAGACGATCGTAGAGGTGCTGGATGTAGTCCTGTGGAACGGCATGCCAAGCCATTTCCACCTGGCGCCTCAGCTGGACCAGCGTTCGTGCTGGACGTACAGACCGCGTGAGACGACGTTTCATCCAGTCCCAAACATGCTCAATGGGGGACAGATCCGGAGATCTCGCTGGCCAGGGTAGTTGATTTACACCTTCTAGAGCACGTTGGGTGGCACGGGATACATGTGGACGTGCATTGTCCTGTTGGAACAGCCTTTTCCCTTGCCAGTCTAGGAATGGTAGAACGATGGGTTCGATGACGGTTTGAATGTACCGTGCACTGTTCAGTGTCCCCTCGACGATCACCAGAGGTGTACGGCCAGTGTAGGAGATCGCTCCCCACACCATGATGCCGGGTGTTGGCCCTGTGTGCCTCAGTCGTATGCAGTCCTGATTGTGGCCCTCACCTGCACGGCGCCAAAAACGCATACGACCATCATTGCCACGAAGCAGAAGCGACTCTCATTACTGAAGACGACACGTCTCCATTCGTCCCTCCATACACGCCTGTCGCGACACCACTGGAGGTGGGCTGCACGATGTTGGGGCGTGAGCGGAAGACGACCTAACGGTGCGCGGGACCGTAGCCCAGCTTCATGGAGATGGTTGTGAATGGTCCTCTCTGATACCCCAGGAGCAACAGTGTCCCTAATTTGCCGGGAAGTGGCGGTGCGGTCCCCTACGGCACTGCGTAGGATGCGACGGTCTTGGCGTGCGTCCGTGCGTCGCTGCTGTCCGGACCCAGGTCGACGGGCACGTGCACCTTCCGCCGACCACTGGCGACAACATCGATGCACTGTGGTGACCTCGCGCCCCACATGTTGGGCAATTCGGCGGTACGTCCACCCGACCTCCCGCATGCCCACTATACGCCCTCGCTCAAAGTCCGTCAACTGCACCTACGGTTCACGTACACGCTGTCGCGGCATGCTACCAGTGTTAAAGACTGAGATGGAGCTCCGTATGCCACGGCAAACTGGCTGACACTGACTGCGGCGGTGCCCAACCGCTGCGTAGTTAGCGCCCTTCGACGGCCAACACTGCTGTTCCTGGTGTGTCCGCTGTGCCGTGCGTTTGATGATTGCTTGTACAGCCCTCTCGTAGTGTCCGGAGCAAGTATGGTGGGTTTTACACACCGGCGTCAATGTGTTCTTATTTCAATTTCCAGGAGTGTATATGGCAATACTAATAGTCTAGCAACGTTTGCTGGCGTTGTAGTGACTGTCGTGGGGTATCCCCGCACTCCGAGTTTTCCCATTAACTTTGCCTCTCGCATACGTTCAAGTTTCTCAGCGGCTAGAGAGCCAATGAGAATGCTGCAAGCATTCATGCCGTCGTATGCGGTACCTAATTTTTATTTTTTATTTCCGATAAATTTTGAATGTGAGGCTGAGTGTAGCTCATTGTTTGAAAAATTAAGCATTAAATAATTAGATAGTGATTAATGATTGTTCCGGTACATTGAAAAATATATGTAAACAACTGTTTTTTTGAACATACAGAATATTTAGAGTTTTTTGTGAATAAAAAAGTATACCTGTAATTAAAATAATATATTTTTAATAAAAGAATAAACTAATAACTAATTACATCCACGTATATATTTTACTGTATGTGCAGGACGACTCGCAAAAGCGGAAACATCTAATGATGATGATGATGATAATGATGATAATCGACCTAGTGAAGCAAGGTCTTAGTGGCATCTAAGCATTTCTGAATTTTTAAATTTGTGTATGTGTTTGTTTGTCCGTCGATAACCTCTGAACAGTAGATTCAATACTAATGAAACTTGGCACTAAGTTTTATGCTAACAGAATTTGAAAAATGCGTATAGGACTTAAATCAGACCTAGCGGTTGTTGAGATTTATGGAATTTAAGATACAAAATGTAAATTGAGAATAATTAATTTTCAAAATTCCATATGGGTATCGTATAAAAGAGCTTTGTCTGTACTTTTCAATAAAATTTCTTGTTTTTTCTAGATTTTATAGCTAAAATATGAAAACAAAAGGTAAACCGCGATTTTCCATTTGGGACGAACTGTTACTTATAAAATTTCTCGAAAATGTATAAAAAATCATTGTGTAGATATGTACTAGGATTTACAATATCTAGGTACCAATTCAAAGAAGTAAAAATGTTATAATAATTTACATGTTACATTCAACAATATACGTCTCTCTTGTCTTAACATGTTAGGCTAAGATCCCAGGAGAAATAGAGGTTTGTGAGAAGATGGGTATCTGATTCAGCAAAAAGGAAAGCTTAAAGAGCTGTGTTAAATTAGGTCTTAAGTTCAGGTACTACGATGATGTTTTATCAAAGAATTTCATCTCATAGAGAAGGATAATCAGAAAAGACAAAACCATCTGAATCGATTGATTCGATTTCTAAAAATGGTGTAGTTACGTCCAAGACTCTGTTGAGTTTGAAAAAAGCTCCAGACGTAGTAAGTACAGAACCATAGATGGAAACAGAGATGGGATCAATCTCTAACCAATCAGAATCTGAAGCTGAAACTTCTGTACTGAGCACCAGAATTCACAAAGAGCCAGTAGGTTCTCCGCCAGTTAACTGTGATGTTAAAGTATTTGTTAGTTCGAAGCCGGTATAATGTGGACGCCTCCCATAACGGATTCTATGTCATGATGTAGTTTAAAGCGGCCCTACAAACACCTAAATAATAGTAATGGGGATTATCCCAAGGACGATAACAATAGACACTTTTCTAATTTTTATTCCTCAAGAAAACTAAATAATAGATAAATTCAAAATCGTCGCTGGTCGGTTTATTTAAAATCTCAAAATAAAGTTTTCTGTTTTTCATGGAGACTATTTGGCAATTCCCAAGCTTAGATGTTACAGGGAAAATTCTGTGCCTGGAAATATTTATGTAGCATTGTACAAAAGAATATATGGCATTTATGTTCCAGTGAATGACATAAGATAAAGGAATAAAGCATGAAAAAACAGTAGAGCTGAACAGTGAAAAGCTAATTCAAGAATTTCAAAACCATTGGCAGAATTTGATTGCGATATTAATTGATATCATTAGTTTCATGATCTCTCATAATCTGGCATTTAGAGGTCGCAGAGAATCTCTCAAGATTGGTGATGATGGTGGGAATTCTGGTAGCTTCATGGACTTTTTTAAATTGATATCTGAATATGACCTTACATTACAGGAACGCATGAAATGCATTAATTACAAACAATTTATAATATCATTACCTAAGCCAAGACATTAAACATGAACTGATATCTTTGATGTCAAGTACAATTACCGATGAAATGATTCGTAAGGTAAAAGAGGGAAAAAAATCATTCTATTCTGCTCGACTGCACTGGAGACTCTACATGAACAAATTTCAGCTATCGTAAGATTTTGTGATACATCAACCAGCTCAATAGAAGTAAACTTTATTCGATTTGTTGCTGTCGACTGTAGAATATCTAACTAAGGTAATACAAGAAAAGCTATGTAAAACGGGTTAGGAATTCTAAACTGTGGTTGCAAAAGATACGAAATAGTGCAGATATGGTAGGCGTAATTAATTAAGTTATAACTTGAATATTAATATCAAGATATTTTTTACACCTTGAAAATATTATGCTTGTAATTTGCTGCTGACAGACGCAGCTAATTTTTCTGAGGCAGCAAAACAGTTTTTGGATTAATTCATAAAATTTGTTTGCTATGTTCAATATCCAGCAAACGTTGGGAATTAATCAAAGGCAAATTAATGCTCGCTACAAAGCCCTTTTCAGACAAAAGGTGGAAAATAATCGAAGCAGTGAACGCCGTATTATTTCAATTTGACGAAGTTGAATGCATTGAAAGCTTGAAAAATCTCACGAAAGACTCCGACACAGTTAAAGTTAATCAGTTTTGACCCTTAGAATTTATCATAACATGACTAAGTTAAGTTTTTAAATTTTTATATTAATGATAGGAGATACTATCACGCGTTAATATCATAAGCAAATTATGGCAATCAGTAAAAATCCCTTACTCTTGAATATTTACTTAAATTGTGAGTCTGCATCAAAGAATATAGATAAAGTGGGTTCGAACAATGTTTGTCTGAGGCTCGTTATTTTATTAAAAAAAAAAAGTTACGATCTGCCAAAAGATTTATAAATAAAATGGTAGCAAAGAGAGAAGGACGTTTTATTATGAAAACAGCAATACACCTATTCAGTAGCCCAAAAGTCGATATGGAACAATTTGATTCACTATTGAGCAATATGGATTGAAGATTTGTGTCTTTAAATCAACACTTTGAAAATATTGGTTTTCTTCATAATCTAAGCAAGTTAAAAAATATAATAATAGATCATAAATTACAAAATTGCCAAGAGTTACACACAGTACTCCGAATGGATGAGAACAGTGATTTTTAACCTCACAAATTGTATAAAGGATTACAAACAATGGTCTCAAATTTACTCGACTTAATTAAAGAAATATAACAGAAAATAAGTTCGAAGAAGTTTACCCAAATATTTACATAGTAATTTGAATTTTGATAACATTAACAGTCAGTATAGCCTCCGTTGAGAGGAGATAAAATTAAAATTAATCAAACATTATTTACATAGTACAATTAGTCGGCAAAGACTATAAGCTTTGGCACTTTTATCAGTTGAAGCAGATATATGATTTAAGCTTAATTACAATATAGTAATTAAGTTCAGTGATGCTAAAAGCAGGAATTTTCTGTTTCTTTCATTCTTTACTGTTAGTTATTACTTTACAGTGAAGATAATTGCATTTTTATAAATAAAAATTTGAGAGATCCAAAAACATAAAAAATGATTTAAAATGTCTCTCCTCTTGCGTATCAGAAGGCCTCTCAATAATTTTCTTGCCCACACCAAATTTAGGTCTTGCCCGGCCAGAGCTTTATCTCTTGTTTATTTTTAGCGGTAATTTTATTACCTGTAATAAAAT
The DNA here is from genome assembly GCA_031002005.1 of Vandiemenella viatica. Taxonomy (NCBI): domain Eukaryota; kingdom Metazoa; phylum Arthropoda; class Insecta; order Orthoptera; family Morabidae; genus Vandiemenella; species Vandiemenella viatica. The sequence continues at coordinate 147,449,516 of JARYHS010013631.1, read as the reverse complement.
GAAAGTCACAAGAAAAACACTTTCTTCTTAATTAAATTGGCATTTCCAGAAATTATTATCTTAAGGCACTCAAACAAATTCTTTCCGATTTAGTATTAGAAGGTTATACTTTTTCATTTTTACATTTCATATTAAATTATTTCCCTTTTGTAATATCTGCGATATTAATTTTTACGACACACCCTCCTTAGATTCACATTTATATTAATTACGGCGCTGAATTAGTTCCTTCACTACAAGTCCGTCTCACCGCCGCCAAGAAAGCGAAAGTCTACTCGGGACTCCAGGAGAGAGTGAAAGCGCTTTCAACCTCCTATGGAGACATCCCGGTGAAATCGTTTCACGCAAACATATATAAACCGGACCAAAACCTAGAGGTGGCAGAGTCGCAGCTCATCACCAACAGACTCAACATCAGCAAGAAGAACTCCGACACCAGTAGCCAGCAACAGCGAATAGTTGGGCACTATTCACCTGGACTTAGTCGCTAGCCAAGGCGCCACTCTGAACTTGGATTTTACACCACAGTGGGTGTATAAGTCTTTCTTGAGGTCTCAATACTTACAGTTAAGTAGCCATTTCTTCTGTTTTATTCCTAAGTGTTCTAAGAGAGTATAGGCCTTTGTTTCTCTTAGCAACCATACCTGCATTCATGTTATATGTCTAAGTGGTGTAAGACAGCATTCTCTAAAGGTATAAGGGAGTGACGAGCTTGCTTCCATTAGCTACTGCATTTCTGTTTATTTAAGGTAACTACAATAGGAGGGAGTGTGATTTCCTTCAGTTACTTCATTTATTCAAACATGATGTAAAATAAGGAAGGGCAAGCAGAACCTGCTACCCTAGTACTTGTATGTATCTAAAAGTTATGAATTAAAACCATCTATTGTGCAAAGCTTGTCTTTACGCCCAATATTACCATTAGTTTTCTATCCACTATCTTTCCCTGGTTCTCGGCGGGTAGCCGCTCGCCTGTCGAAACCAAGTATAGCTCAATCAAAAATATCTACCAGCGATACGAACCTTTCCCCCAGTCTAGGGGGCGCTTCACAGCTTTCTGAGGCACTCCGGGATGGGACACTTTTTTAAATTCTTTAGTCCAGAAATTTCGAACTCCCTCCTTCTCTCAGTTTACTCCCCTATCCGACACCAAAAATTCTCTGTTCCGATATCTCTACGTCAACTACAGACATTATTAATGTGAAAGAAATACTGTTATTCATTGCGTTCTTAATAAACAAAAATTCTGTCGCTTCACAACAGATGTAGAAACCTTAACGTCAAATTTCATTTACTTAAGGGATCTTCCAATGTATATAATGAATAAACGAATGGAAATTTCATAAATGAACTTCAAGACATAGTTGAAGACTAAACATACTCACCTTTACTGTCTGGTAGGTTTATCGCACCTACTTTACTTCATCTTAATGTCGTACAAGCTAGACGAAGAAATTTCTTTCTGGTCAGTTGCAGGACAGTCACTAATTTCTCTTACATTTACATATCCCATCTTTGTGACAAATGCTACCAACAAGAAGGATTTATGAGAAAGCATCCCGCCACGGAAAACACCCTCATGAGGCTAATCGCCTTGATGGTAACAACTAGATAGAGCGAATTTCATGAATCGTTGTGATGGGAATAAATCATTGCACACACAAAATTTTTACGTTAATTCTAAGCAGTTAAAAATGAGATCTGACGACTGTTTAATGTATTTGGCCGCTAAATATGACTTGACTAAATTTGAATGAGCATAGTATGTAGACTAATAAATTATTAACTGCGTTTGTTTTCCCCTTTATAATCTTTCGTCTCTTGTCCAATGTCATCATTAGGACAGCAAATAATGTATTCGCAGTCTTTTGATCACTTTCTTTGTTTTAATTAGAATTGCAGGCTTAAAATCAATTGTAATACTAGCTGCTGTCCACGCCTTCGTTCGTTTTGTCAACAATTTTGAAGGTTTTTATATTTGTACACGGAAACTTAAATATATCCTGCAAAATCATCAACCTACCAGTCAAAATCGGTTCATACACTAAATATGTTGTGTATAAATTAACTGTAATCTTTAATGTCTGAAAAATATGAAAAAAAGTGTGATGTGTTCTAGAACAGAACATTTAATTATATTCAACAACATTATAGTACATTTTTTAGAATATTTAAGACATTATAAAACACTTTGATCGAAAAATGAAAATTCCCTAGGTTTATTACTTTCAACTACCATATCTGCCACACACCCATAGCTACCGACATGTTGCACCATACTGCACGATGGATGACTGTAGGCTCCTACCTAGTGTTGCAAATTGAAAAAAAATAATTTTTTTTTCAGATTTGTGAAAAAAAAAAACATAGTAAAAAACCTAGCACCCTATTTTTTTTCTAAATTTGTTTTTTTTCTCAGAAACAATATATTTGATAAATTATAGTTCCATTTACGGAAGTTACATTTACATGTGTGTTTTAAATCATACTAAATCATATATTGTCTTACATAACGATTCATAAATGTATCTATATAGGTAACAATTTTATTCATCCTCTATGTCGCATTCACTACTATCAGTAATACCAACACTATTGCGGTCGGAGTCGGAATTTTCTGTTTCTTCTTCTGTCTCCTCTAGATCCATAACATAATGTAAGTAGTTACATTTTCTTTTACTGATTGTATTGTACACAAAAGATTTTGAGATTGCAATTTTAAATTGTGAGCAAAGTACGTACTGTGCATAAAGACTGCGCCGATAGTTCCATATTACGGTCATTTAAGTTTCAATTTAAATCTATTATCATACAAAATAGCAGCTTTATTTCTTTTCAATCGTTGGTTTATGCCAACTGTTGCCAGGAAATGATTCATAGTAACTGACAATTTAATGACTCAGTATCACTATATGCTGCGAGTTTAACAAGTATAAGAATATAAAGAAAGCACAATAAGTATCAGTATCACTATATGCTGCGAGTTTAACAAGTATACGGATATAAAGAAAGCACAATAAGTAATAAAAAGAGTCAAAAAACCGTTGATAAATTTAAAATTTCTAATTTTTTGAAGGGCTGGCAGCACTAGTTCAAATAAAGATTATCAATCCAAACAACGGGGATTCCTTCTCGTGCAACCTAGCCTATTCGGGAAATCCCCGTTCGTAAATATAGTAGATTGAAAAATTAAGATAAGTACTTAGTATAAACTTTAAAACAGTAATATTTAACGATAAATGCCTTAAAAACATGAAATTTAGCAGTTATGAAAAAAAAAGATGTCCCAGAAAAAAACATGTTTTTTTACAGTTTTTTTTTTTAAGTCAGAAAAAAAAAAACCGTTTTTTTTTACAACACTCCTACCAAACACAAACATCAGTGGTCTGCGCTGGGTAGTTGTCGCCGCAAAGTAAAATATAAGGACCAAAACACACATATATACATATACATGTTTCACATAGTAGAATAACAAGAGCTGCAATCTGGCAAAACAAGGCTATATTTACCGACCAGACTCACTATAAATCTGAACACTGAAGAGAGGTGCCCGAGCTGGTGGTAAGTTACGACACAGCGTAATACCGTTACAGTAGAGGACTGAAACGAATCGGATGCGCGGTGATTCGTTCGTTTCGTGTCGAATCCCAACCTGCCTCCTCGTAAAGCTGCTCTACTTTGTGGTCGGGCGAACGAGGTGTGGCGGTATCAGGCGCGAGTGGATCGGCTCGCTGTGCCGCCCTGTTTTACTGGTTGCGGCGACCGTTCTCGTCACGCCAGCCAGGCTGTTCGTTTAACTCCCCAGGCGGTGGGATTTACAATACGGCTTTACCGGTAACAATCGCCAGGAAGGAGCGGGCGTCTTACGAACTACTGCTTCCAAAATAGGCTGCTGAATAAGTGTATTTTTCTCAGTTTTAGTAATAGAATGTGACTTCTGTAACCATTCACTCAATTCATTAAGGTTTACATAAATGAAGTAAACGCGTTAAAAGTATGTAAAACACAGAGTGAACCTAACGAAATTTGCCTTGATCCATCACATAGGAAGCTTCCAAATGTTTATTCATTAATTTCAGACGTGATACGTATCCACTTATACATCAGCACGTAGAGACGGTGGATGTGGCACTTCAGAAAAATACTACTGAAAAAAAACCACACAGACATATTAGGATTCAGATTCACTTTGGAGCTCCATATAAACTAAAGATGTTAGTACCACTAGATAGCCAAATGATAAAAGAATGGGTTATACTTAGTAGGTAGGAAAGACGTAATAGCGAAGAACAAACCATAATTTTTTAAAAATAAGTACGTTTGGTTCGGATTCCACGTTGCACACTAGGTCCCAGAGGAAAGGAACTAGCCATCCTATCTCTGACATAACGGCTTAGTATAATACCTCCTTCGGTAGGATCCAAACAACCTTTGTGTTGTGGACTAAGTTAGTTTTTTACGTTTGGCCGGTTAAGCTGTTAATGTAGTTCCAGTGATTATTATTAACTTCTTTTTGTTGTAATTTAGGGACGTGGAAGTGAATTTAAATTAATTCTATTTACTACTGTGTCATTTCAATCAATTCATACAGTAATTGATATCAAAGGGCTATTTCTAAGGCGGCATCTATTATCTGTCATCAATGCCATAGAAACCGAAAAGTTCAGTTTACTTATAAATTGTGGAGTTCCCAGCGTTGCCCAGTATAGCTGGCGTAGATTTACCCGAACGCTATTTTTATTCCCGCAATGAAAAACATTTGTACAAAGTTTCATAAAATTTGGAAGAATTTTTTTTGGAATTAAAGTAAACCTAGATACATTTACCCGCCCCCTACCAAGAAACGGGTGGGTTGAAGTTTATTTTCATGTACACTTTTTTTTTTGGTCCGAAAAATTCATCTGTATCAAGCTTCATTAATTTGGTTAAGAAATTAAATTACTAAACAACGCTAGATTATGTTAAAAACTCATATTATATTCAGTTGCAAAGTGAATTGATATAATTCTTGCTTGAAACGCCAGATACTTTAAATCCGCACATTCAGTCTTTTATACAAATATCAAAAGTGAATCCAGAATAATATTATAGTAAATAAATTGTGAACAGAAGACTAATGCTGACGGCCAAAGGCATTGTAGCTATAGGTTCTGCCAGAGATCGTGGTTAAAGAAAATCTCTGTTGTTTTTACGACTATCTATGGCGTTTAAAAACTGAATATATCGAATTAAAGTATACTTCAAGTTACGGCTACCTGTAGTGTTTAAAAATTGAATATTCCAAACTAAAGGAAAGAAAACGTCATGTTTTGTTTAGTGTGCGAATAGTTATTATTGTAAAGCTATCTTACTGCTTTCACTAAAGGCTAGGGTCAGAGACATTGTAGTTGTGTGTTTAGTTGGAAGTACGCAACATCTAATCCTTACATCTTTGAAATGTGTCATCATAGTTCATAATTTTATTTAATGCTCCTGCGTTATTTAACGTTGAAACATAAGACATGCAAACAACTGAACTGAAATTCTAAGGTTTAAACGGTGAAAACCCCATCGAAATCTGCTCACTAAGATTTATAAGACAAATTTATCCTTTTTTTATTTTGTAGATATAGAGCTGAACAAGGTCACTGATTTATTCGTATTTGTTATTCATTGGGGGTACAGCTGTCTGTTGTGTCCGTTTTTAGTGAGTTTTTGCCCAGAATAGAAAGAAGGATCCCATATGGAGTGGCGTATTTGTCTTCTGCTATCTCTCTGTCATACTCTAATAAATTCTGAACACTTCAACTTAAAAATATGTTATTGTGCATTAGTTTAGTTCTTATTAATCTTTAAATAACTGTAGTATAAACGTCGTCGAGAGACGAAAATAATGTCAGGGGGTTTAGTGTGAGTTTAAGGAAATATTTCCTCTAGAGAATGTTCATGTTTATCAAATAAAATCAGCGAACATGCTTCCCCTTAACATATTTGGATATCCCTTTTACTCCATGAATTCTTGAAGTTTTTAACAAAAATCTATTGCCTCTCTTTTATTTCAAAAACTTTAGAAATTTACTGTTATATGTTACTGTTACAGAAAACCTTTTATACAGAAAATTTTCTGGAGTTAATGTTTTTCTTAAATAATTAATTTAGAGCATTTGACAAATTTCATACTTCAACAGATTTTTTCAACAAAATTATCTTTATCACTCGATCGAAAGTTTGATCAAACGGGTAATAAATACGGGGGTGATAATACTTTCTTGAAAATTTCAAATTTTTCCAAAGACGTATAATTTATAAGTTTTTAAAAAAAATTTATACCTACCATTTGAAATACAATTTCTTGAAAGGTGTAATTAACTACATTAAAGATAAATAGTTATTGATTTTATTAATTTTATAAGCAATTTTACAGTTTTAAGGGTAGGGAGGGGGAGGAAAGATGTTGAGAGGATCGAGCGAATTCAGTTTAATATACAAGTAGCATACGGAACATTAACAGAACCAGTTAAATAATTATATCTCCTCTTTATGTGAACGCCAGCTTCTCTCGGTGGCCAATTTCAGTCCAAGCTCAAGCCGAATATGCAACATGAAAACTATATGCCGTGTTCACTGGCTCAAGTGGCAGACAGAAACAAATCCCTTCCCTACCAGTACGGTATTTTTCTTCCCCTTATGCACTGCGCAATGTCCCGGCTTGTTCCACTTTGGCTTCTCTCCAAATGAGTACTGGAAAGATTTCCCCCGGGAGAACACCACAGCAGCGTAGCTTTACATCAAGACTGCAAAACACACCTTTGACTGCGTGAAAAGGCAAGTCTTGATGAGTATTACAACGTTTTATGTCTGGTTATCCTCCGTGTTAACAATGCGGAGTAGAAAGATATTAAAAGTTCCCACATATTCCCAGTTGTATAAGCGTGATCAGCGTCCCGTTATCTCATCTTTCAACAGGTAGAAATGTGTATGTAACGCGAAAAATAGAATACTTTCAAATAATATTTCTTGTTAGGTACCTATTATATTTGCTCTAATCTACTATATAAATCTATTAATATATAAATAATCTTAATAACTGTTGTGGTGCGAATGGTAACATGTGAGTATAAGTTAATTTTGACTACTGATTTATGTGTAAAATAAATCAATGTGACATATTGAGCTAACTAAACTGAAAACCTTTCAGTGAGTCAATGTACGCAATAACACTTCCACTTGGAAACGCTGGAATAAATTTTAAACATAGTGGCAGTTGTCTGCACTATTGGTTTACAGGACAAACCTCAATCAGAATAGCTGGCACGTGGCACATAGGCCTTTGCCCAGTCCCGTTGTACCCTCCCACCTCGGCGCAATGAATCATCCTGGCGGGTACCAATAAAGGATATTATTATCCGCGTGCGTCTTTTATGTGTGGCTCAGCTTACTGCTTCCCTTTACTTTCTTGCTGTCTTGTTACAGATGTCGCTTCCAGCTGTGACGAAAATACTAACTATGTGAATATCTTCTCGTATGTGATAGACTGTGTTGAACGGGAGAGAAGGAGAAAAGTCTTGAATTCAAATGGGTTTAATATCTCAAGGTGATCTTTCTAAATCAAAAATAGATTTTAATTGTTCTTTCGCATAAGTCATTAGAAAATCGAAGGATGTTTACGTGTAAACAGTGGAGATCAAGATAATAAGCAAGAAGCAAACATGAGAAGTACTGGTACTGTGAATGCAACTAGATAACAAAACAAAAAAGTGTTCTTATTGAAGATGCTCTTGTTCCTCGGAATAGTGAAATCACGAGAAGAGTTTCAGATAAAGTGAAGTTAAAAAAGTGTAATAAAGATACAATAGAAAGCACACAATATTATAAAACTGATGCTCAGATGTAAGATTTTCAATAGCATCTGCACGAAATGAATTGTTATTTTAGTCTAAATCCATTAATAAAAGCACATAATGATTGCAAGCAGATATGCTGTTCGTCTCAACCAAACATAGGTTTTAGAAGAAGTAGACAACTGCTGCAGCTGGTGTGGTTTATGGATGAGAATTTTATCTTAGTATCTTCTATACAAATATTATTAACGGGAAAGTAATTCTGTTTCTCTGTCTGTTTGTTACGCCTTCACGGCTAAACAACTAAACAAATCGTGATGAATTAGACAAGGAAATACTATTTGTCACCAGGAAGGACATAGCGTATTTTTTCCCTATATATATATGTCATTAAATTTTGAAAACTAACTGAACGAATACAGGCAGATTTGTAAGTCTGTGTAACGATTCGTCGGATAGCGATTTAGTGGCTCAGTGGTTAAGTCTCTTGCTTTCAAACGCTCGGCGTCGGGTCGATGGTTTGAATCCTGAAGAATGTAGGAATTTTTGACAGATGCTTCCAATCATTTGAGCCAAGCCTGGACACTCCGCTGTTCGGATTCCACGTTAAACTGCAGATACAACCACAAAAGAGAAGGAAAGCTTGGCAAATCGAAACTCTGTCACCTAGGTGGCCGAACAATCTTTCGGGATCTCCCGGCTAACAATTACTTTTTTATGCTATATTGGTTACTCAGGCTTTATTTCTCTCGCAGTCAACTTTTTGTATGATCGGCACTAACACTAATAATATTATAAATGTGAAAGTAACCCTGTCTCTCTGTATGTGTTTTTTTTTTTTTTTTTTTACTTTTAGACGGCTAAACGGCTGTACAAACAATAATGAAATTTGACGAGAAAATACATCGAGTCGCTAGGAACGACACAGGGTACTCTTTTTCTGGATAAATAACATTTTTTGTCAAGAAATTTTGATAACTGATCAAATGGTGACAGACAGACAGATATCATGTGTAAATCTGCAGTGTTATATCGGTATCAGAAGCTGTGTTTCTCTTGCAGTAAGTTAGTTTAATATCTGTTCATAAATTTTATTTTAAGGCAAAACTTATTATATAGTATAAATGTTGATTTTCTCTGCACAGGACTATTATTTTGTGAAAAAATAACAGTTTTTTTACCTCTGTATATTTTCTCTTCTTTCTTGACACGTCTCGCAGGCGTAAATATGATCTAAGGCGTAGCTCTATCAGAGTAAGAACAGTTAATGTTAATAAAACGCAAGAATCTGATACTCATGCTGCAGAAAGAAGACAAGACCAAACTGAAAGGCAAATCGCCCCATTTAATCTCCAATCCCACCTTAGTGTTTTTGCTATTTTTAATCGTGTTACAATTTTTTTCGCTTCATGAGACAGTTTAGATGGCATAATGGTACGATTCTGGCATCCCGCATGTAAATTACAGCTTTCTACGTCCACTTCTAGCAATAAAATTCTATTTCCATGCGAACAAACTTATGAGCTACTGCTAGTAATGTATAAACTACATTAGGATTCTGCCATAAAATCTGCAGCCACATAATATGTTACAAATACATCGAAAATCGTTATCTTACTTTAGCACAACACATACAACTATTATAGTACTGTACTGTACCAGTATCTACTTAACAGATTTCAAAATGGTTACTCTCGTTATCCTCAGCTCCTTGACAAGTTTGGGAAAGGTAAAATTTTGTTATATACTTTTTTTACTTTTATTTATATCGAGAATACGCCCGCGTGGAAATTTCGTGATTAAGTTCATTTACGTTACATAATGTTTAATCTTAAATTCCTTAAGTGGAGTTTTCCTATCCACCTTCTTTTTCCTATTATACCCTGCCCCAAAAAGGTAGTTTTCACACTCCCTTATTCCTGAAATAAAGAGCTAGTTTGAGATCATGATATCCCCTTCTACACAATACTCCTCATTATTTTACCAATATCAACTCCGATTTGTCAAGGAACCCCAACAACCAACAAATATTTAATACGAAAATAAATTAAAAAGGGAGTGAAATTGACCAGACAATCATTAATTCCCTTAAGTGAGAGGACGCCGCGTATACTTTGGTATCCAGCCGTCATAGCTGTCAAATAAGCTTTTAACAATATAGTGTTACTGACGGGTTATAAACGTAAAAGCTGGCATTAGTGTGGCAGATTTTAGTGCGTGATGTTACATCTAACGGGGAGTGAGAAAAAAAGAAAAGCCCAGGTAAAGGAGATAATTTGCCCTGAGAAAACGTTAAGTTTCGAAAACTCGATTCCCAGTAACTGTGTACCTTCTCTGGGGCCTTGTGTCACACGACAATTTCCCGAAATGTGTTACACCAATAATACTCATGGTTTGACTTCTCTAAACGCCAATCATATGATGTGATTCCTGCACAAGAGGCGTATATGCTATCTCTCCCATTTATCAAATGGCCTCTTACTTAAGAAGAGTTGAACGCGCAGTTTTGCCCCACTGTGATGTTAAGAATATCTTGAGCTAGTCAACATCGGGAAAGAGAGAGAGAGAGTTGGTTCCATTATTCCGCGGGTGCAAACAGTCCACGGCTGATTGTCTTCTGATTGGAAGATATTTTGTTCATCACGATTGGTTGAAAGATGACAATTCCGTTAGGGTAGCAGACTGTTGTATCTCGCTTAATTTATGCAGAGAGCTGTTAGCTAGAGTGACGAGGGGACTGGCAACCTGCCTCCATCATGAAAGTCAATCAACTTTGCTGAGCTGAAATTGCCTAGCCGTTGTTTAGACATTTTCTATGTTCTATTGGTAGCCACCTGAACACAAGTTACTGGTTCTGTTAGTGAATTTCAGTTGCGAATTTACGCATACTAGAAAACCGTTCGACTATGTTAAATGCAATGATCACATGGCGATATACTGACTATAAGATATTATACCACTTTATTTTCTTAATTCATCCTGGGTCCGTCTATTATCGCTGGCAAGGATGATTGCAAATTTGTCGAAAGGCACTTTGGCTGTAACTATAAACTTGCAATATAAGTAAAATCGAATTCTGGATATGCATGATGAATTTACTCCTTTCGTGTACACCTAAAAAATATTAAAATAGCAACACAAAATAAGCTAAGCAGTAAATAAATTCTTGGGCTTCCGGCCACATAAAAAAGTAACACTTGTGGAACGTTTCAAATCCGTCTATATGAGCCCTCATTTTCAACCATAGATGTCACTGAATAATTCTTTATTTACGCGCTGCCAACCCAGCGGGATGACGTCATAGGCTCTATTATAGTGTGCGTCACGAACGAAGGCGGCCAAGTTTAGCGAGGCTCTGCGCATGGACGTCATCACTCTGCCAGTAGCCAATCGAATTGAGTAACAATCCAGCGCCTGTCGTGGTTACAAGAGTGTTGATTGTTTGCTGTGGCTAACATTCCTGTCTCTCTTAATAGTATTAGCACGTAAAACGCTGCTAAAACGCATATTATTATTTTTATTATCATTAGACAGCAGTAATATTAGTAGAAGTAGCGTAATTCCTATACTTTCTTCCGCTATCTACATCGCTCGTCTCCTGCTGGTAATGTGGCAACGTCGTATACCCTGTGTCTCTATTTCTGTCTCTCTCTGCGCCACCCGCCTTCGTTCGTGGCGCGCACTATACTTATTACCGAGAGGAAGCTGTTTCAGAATTTTTATAGACGGGTTCTAGGCTGTAATGAGTTGAAACCCAGTGTTCCTGGAACGCAACTATCTAAATGCTGAAACAGCTTTGCCTCGATAAAGAGCAGAAGAATGGATAACTTCATCCCACTGGATTGGCTTTTGTCTTCCACCGTTTCTGCGGCAGCGCGTAAACAAACAGTATTCAGTATCTTAAGTGACATCTATGGCTGAAAATAAGGGTGAAATAGATGCCTTCGAAACGTCCCACAAGTGTGACCATTTTACGCGACTGGAAGCCAGAGAATTTCTTTATTTACAACGCCGTGAAAAACTTCGATCTATGGACCTAATATGTTAAACAGTGTTTGAAAGTAATATCTTACGATTTTCTTAATTCTAAATATAAAACATAATTACAGCCAGTGATGTAAATACCAAATAGTAATATACTTCTACCCCAGGAAAATAACGTTTATTCATATGTTAACTTGGGCTTTCACGTTCTTTTGAATGCAATGTGATTATCCGCAAGTAGACGTTTCATTACTCGAAAAGTTTCTGTCATCGTATTGCAGACTACTGGTTTCTGGCCTATGTAGGATGTTCACCGGAGACGACTGCGCTCTTTGTTTCTCCTGTGGGACGTCGCTTGTCCACAGCCCACCGCACCTGCCGTAATTAACGCGAAAATTCCGGCGCCGCCACCACCGCTGGAGCCTTTGTACACAGCTCTCCAGGGTGGACGGCAGACGGGACCTTTGACTGTGGACCCTCCACGCCTCCGCTCGCCACCAACCTGACATTTCCGCGATGAAAGGTTAAGAAGCCCCAGCCAAAACAACAACACCTCCCACCTACTGCATATAGCTACTATATTCACAGTACCTTTAATTTCAAAATGGGTGGGATAATATTGTTAATTTATACATAACAAAAAATATATAATAAAATTTATTTCTTGTCTAGCGATATAGACCTCCTTCCATCATCCGTGCAGTATAACCTAAATCATGGCTGCGTGTGTTAAAGCACCGTCGTTTTGGATCGCATAGGAACAACAGGCCGTTCTATTAGGGTAATTCAAACATGAACCGAAATTTTTTCACACAGCTATAAAGTGTCCCCTAAGTTGCGGAGAGCGACTTCTCGACTTCACTGTTGCCGTTTACTTCCTGTTATTTACAAGTATTTTTCAATATTTAAAAATCAGGTGGGCTCCAGTGATCCCTTTTGGAGTGTGTCCTATTATCAGGGAATCGACATCCAGATCTCATGGTATGATAATTGTAACATGAATTAATTAGTACGTGGAATTTTTAAGCAAGACATAATATATAATGAGTGGATGGGACATAGTAAACACAGGGTTCACAATCTGACTTTACTATTTAATCAAGTACTTGAACACCTTTATTTTGTAATATTTGGCAGAGATTAACTTTCTTTTTAAAACACAAAAGGAAATAAAGTTTCTCGGTAGAGCAAAGATGACTGTCTCAGGGCGTTCACTAGGGCCCAAACGGCGATGCAAAAGTTTCTCTTTCCTGTTGTTATTACCGTGCAGACGAATCTAGCTGTCCGGTTAGTGGCCGGCCCCGCTCCCCAAATGAAGGAACGGATGCTCCACGTGGCGTGGCTGAGTTTCCAGATGGCTCGGCTCTCCTCTAGGTAGGCAACCAAACAAGTGTCCTCTCTTTTGTGGCGCTGCCGCCAAGAAGCCTCATGTTCTTCCCCATTTTGAGGCAGTCCGCCAATCTCCGTATTAGGAGGGAAGCTCTTCTCGCTGGTTGGCTCCGAGATATGCAACATACCGCCCGTAGGTAATAATAATATTAAACATTTTCCCGATTGGCTTAACTCTCTAGCTCCACCTCACCCATCATTCTTGAATACAGATTTCCTTTTTATTTTATTTTTTTTACTGAAGACTGTCCAGGCATCAGCCCCCGTCATGAGCTATGGTTCCTGTCGGCCTGGCGTGCCGCAGACCCTAGATGAGCCTCCCACCGCCCTCCCACACACAAAAAGAACGCACACACATGTTTCACTCTCTGTTCTTTAACGGTAAGTTACAAGCTTTATTGGTTGGAAATAAAAATACAAATCAAGTAACTTATTTTTCTACATAGTTTCCTTCAACATAAACGCATTTTCTCCATCGGATAGGAAGTTTTCTCATCCTGTCATAGAAAAAAGAAGATGGTTGCGCCTGTAATCAATCGCGCACGTACTGTTCGACCATCACTTTGGTTTCAAATCGTTAACTGCCTAATGCGACCTTCTGTGAACCGAACATAGAATAGTCATACGGGGAGTGTGTTCAAGAGGTTACCAGCGCATTTCAGCGAGTTTATTACCAGTTCGAACTGCTGTATGCGACCTTGCATTGTCGTGCAGAAGCGGGACATGACGAATCGCTTGACCGCGTCGTTTGCTACCATAAGCAGTCTTAGCATCATCCAGCAGCTGACAGTAGCAGGATGTATTCACCGTCCTTCGGGTATGTAGGAAGTCATTCAATAATAATCGTTCTGAGTGCTAAAACACAGTTGCCATAACTTTCCCAGCAGACAGTCACGTCTTCGCCTTGATCGAAACTCCCTCTTCAACTTCCCTACACTCTAATGCACCTCCACTTGTTTTCTGGGGTATAGTGAAGTACCCATGTCTCATTGCAGGTCACGATACGATCTTGAAAAGCCTCTCCTTCTTCTTGAAAGCGGTTTAGTAGTCGCTGTCAGATATCTTTTCGCACATTTTTTGTGCCTCGTTGGGAAGACGTGGAACCCATCTTGCCGACACTTTTCTGTATCGAAGTACATCTGACATAATCGTATGGACACTCCCAACACTTATATCCACCTCTGATGGAATCTCGGCAACAGTAATGCGCTGTTTGTCTGACGCACGGACTGCATACTGATGTCGTTGAAACTGGTCGCCGGACGTCGTTTATGGCTTCGATTCTCTACTTAAACGCGAATATTTCGAAACTTCTTGGCCCAATCGAACACTTGAGTTTTACTTAGATTAGCATCTCCAAACTGAGCTCAGAGTATATTCAAAATTTCACTACATTTAACACCTTCGTTGACGAGAAAACGAGTAATAATGCGTTGCGCAATAGACGGTGTTACCTTTTCCAACAAAGAAAATGCGGAAGTGTTTGCGATGACTGTGAACATGGCTATCCCCGCCTTTATCCACCTGCCTCCTATTTCCCGCCAAGCCGCAATGCTGAGGTCCCTACGCGAGTCAAACGAACAAAATTCCGGTTTATATTTGAATGATATAGGGTGTTACAAAAAGGTACGGCCAAACTTTCAGGAAACATTCCTCAGACACAAACAAAGAAAATATGTTATGTGGACATGTGTCCGGAAACGCTTACTTTCCATGTTAGAGCTCATTTTACTAGTTCTCTTCAAATCACATTAAACATGGAATGGAAATACACATCAACAGAACGTACCAGCGTGACTTCAAACACTTTGTTACAGGAAATGTTCAAAATGTCCTCCGTTAGCGAGGATACATGCATCCACCCTCCGTCGCATGGAATCCCTGATGCGCTGATGCAGCCCTGGAGAATGGCGTATTGTATCACAGCCGTCCACAATACGAGCGGTGAATCGAGGAAGTACAGTTCATACTAACGAAACTAAAATGAACTCTAACATGGAAAGTATGCGTTTCCGGACACATGTCCACATAACATATTTTCTTTGTTTGTGTGTGAGGAATGTTTCCTGAATGTTTGGCCGTACCCTGTATAACGCGGTTTCCCGCAATCGTCTAGCTCAGTGTTTCCCAACGTGGGGACCACGCCCCACAGGGGGGCAATTTGGTTTTTTTATGGGGGCAATTTAGAAATTGACTTGATACGACTTTACCGCTTTCTCTTCGGGTTATTTAAATGCAATGCTAGATATAGGTACTAAATGTAGCAAAAAAGCAAATTCTTAAAGGTATCACAGTAAATTGCCATAATAAATCTTTATTAAAAATCTTTTGAATTTGAATTTTAGTATTTCATTACATGTTTTTTTTAATTTTACTTACTGTGTTTTATGACAATATTAAAGTGTTTTCATTTAAAAAAACATCCTATATGAGTTTCTTTAATAACAAATAATTTTTATTAAAAATTATGTATGGGGGGCAAAAAAAAAAAAAAATGTTGAAAGTGGGACATGACCCAAAAAGGTTGGGAAACACTGGTCTAGCTAGACGAATACTGGAATCATCTCCAATCCCCACTTCTCGAACTGCACATTTCACAAACAAATACACTCTTATCATAAAGGAGATACGTTTCAAATGTTATATAGAAATGAAAATACTTATGCTTGCTTCCCTATTAGAATGGAGCTAGTTGTTCAACTATACTTCGAAAACAACCTGAAGATAGGACAAAAATATTACATACAGGTACAAGTACCACTCCTCATTTTCATATCGCTCCTGTAAATATGACCGAGATACGTTGGTGGGAGACGTAGTTCCACCTTCGTCGTATATCAAAGTGGAACTTCGCAGACTAGGCAATAAATTCAAGCAGAAACTACGTCTTATAACTGACAGAAATATCAGCCCAACCAGTGTATCAAGTTTGCAATAGTTTTCTAAAGACAATTCTTCTGTGTAAGGTGTCGGTACTATTGATTTATGCGTATTCCATACACCTCAGCAAAATTCACTACACTTTATTTGCACTTTACAATTTCATCTATGAACTACAATCTTCTTTCAGGTTGACACATCACGTGCAGTGAACTTTAGACTTTTCCATTCCTGGAGGTAATTAGGAAATGTATTCTGAAACTAAAACCGAGCATGGTTGGTGAACGTTTATCGTTCTGTACTCGCATTCGGGAGAACGGAGGTTCGATTCCCCGTCCGGGCATCCAGGTTTGGGTTTTCCATGGTTTCACTTTAGTCGAATGCCGGGATACTTCCTTAAAAAGGCGTTGGCCGAATTCCTTCCCACTCCTTGCCCCCATTCCTTTCCCGTATCTAATGATCTCGAAGTCTACGAGGCATAAAGCCATAATCAAAGTAAATAAATAAATGGGAAATGTATAAATATGCGTGCATGGCGCTAGACAATCTACTAGGCAGATAGATTTTTTTTTAACTGCTTAACGTCTCCTATAACAACTAGGTCTTTAGAGACGGGAAAGGATGGGGGGCAAGGAATGGGAAGGAATTCACCTGGAGTGATTTGGGGAAACTATGGAAAACCCAAATCTGGATGCCCGGACGGGGATTCGAACCGTTGTCCTCCCGAATGCGAGGCCAGAACGCTAGAGGCAGATAGAACATTTTGTAGCTTAAAGAGATGAACAACCGGGAGAACGTTGCTCAACTTGTACAACGAAGAGTTTTCATCTTTGTTATCATTGGTTCCGTTTACACATACATCGTGAATGGAATAAATGTGTGTAGGTTCAAATATTGTGTTTAAATTAATTTGATAAAGGATTTTGATCAGATGTAAAATAAGACAAAGTTTTGAAGTGGAGCTTAAATGGTGACAACAACAGTGAATATAAAAATAGTCCAGGTTGAATATCAGAAGTAGAGAATTTCCGTAAGCAAATTACAACAATAGACGAAACAAGAATGATTTCAAAAGCACAGCAACAGTGTCGAAAGGATACTTCTCCAAGAGGAGAATTACTTTAATTCCGAGCGTGGTGGGTGAGTTGTTAATGCTCTGGCCTCACATTCGGGAGGACGTCAGTTCGAATCCTCGTCCGGGCATCCAGATTACGGTTTTCCATGGTTTCCCCAAATCACTCCAGGCGAATGCCATGATGCTTCATTAAAAATGGCCATAGCCGAATTCCTTCCCGTTCCTTGTCCCCAGTCCCATCCCACCTCTAATGACCTCGACGTCGACGAGGCGTAGATTCATAAGTAAAAAAAAAAAAGTCTGAATACTGATAGAAAATTAAAAATAACTTTATAAAACTTTGTATATGAAGCAGAGCAATTCATGAAATTGACGTATGGACATAAGGAAACCAGAACAATGAAACTTGGTCCATTCTAAAAGGTACTCGATTTAAAAGAAAAATTTACACTACGGAATGTATATATTTTTTAAGCAATAAGTGAGCAATTAAATTCATAGAAGAATCTCAGAGAATAAAGAAACAGGTCACCTTATAAGGCAGTTAATTTTGTCTGCTGGGTGAATAGTTAAAAAACGAACTTTATGGAATGACAAATATTAGAATATATAAATCAGATAATTAAAATGCGTATGTTAGAATAAGAACTCCCGATGATAATACATTAAGGATTGCCTCAAGCAATTCTAGAGACTGATTACCGGAAAATGAGAAATGTACCAAATTTATACATAAGTTATAATCAGCCTTGAGACTTGTAATGTCCCTTGGTGACGGGAAATTTATGCGTGTGAATTCCACGTTTCTTTGGCATCGGCGAGAGCCAGGTGACTCATACCTGCACTGAAAGACCGAACGATTTATGGCAGGCCGTAAAGTTAAAAGCTTTACGCATTAAATGAAATTCAAAGGACAGTATAGGGACTGTGCCGAAATGAGGATTTCCTGGTACAGTAGAAAGTTGAAACTAGAGAAACGACGCTTCGGTGAAAAAGTCAGGTTGCGGGACACCTCTGTTGGGAACCAGCAAATCAAACTGTGTTACGAACTTTTAGAAACCATAAGTTTTTTATGTTGCATGAGGAGCGCCAATGGAGATCGTGGACGACCCGCCAAACGCTGCGACTCGCTGAAATTTCCCGCGTCTGCTAAAACTCCGGAGCCTGGAAGTTTTCAACGGAGCGAACAAGCGGTAGAGAAGACATTCTGTTTCTGGCCAGCAAACAATCCGCACCGACGCACCACGGGAGATTGCCGGAGAGGTGACTACCTGCGGGGAGCTAGCTCGCCAAGTGACCTTGCACCCAGCTGATGTCTGATTTCTCCGCAACTCATCTGCTACGGTAAAGAACGCCGACGATGTATAGACACTCTTGCGTCATTCAACCCTAGGCAACGCTCTGAGATGAGAATCATGCTCTAAATTGTTCAAAAGAAACTTTTAATGTTCAGTTCTGTTCAATAAACCAATCAATTTTATATTCAAAGAAAATAATAGGTGTTGTAAACCTTGCTTTCAATAACTTCCTTTCCAATCAATCAGTATATCATTTGAACAGATGAAGATTTGTGTTTTTTTAATGGTATTTGAAAATTGCAATTGCTTTGATTAAAAGTATTTCAGAATTGGAATGTCGTTTCTCTCGGATAGAGAACACTTCCATTCTTGGCGCCTACCCGGGATTAATTTTGCAAATTGACATATTAATTAATGCATCTCATTGTTTTATTCTAATTTTAACAACGTCATAAACTAGACGCTACAGACTCCAACAATAACAGTAACTTAATACGTCAGAACTGTCCCGGACGAGCCCAGTTCCTGTATCGGCGAGGACCCTTCTCCTTATCTGCCGTTGGCAAGCGAGGGCCGTGGCCGATCGTAGGCTCCGGGCTGGACAGCCTGGCAGTGGCAGCTGTTGCTGCCCGCCCTGACGGAGACAGCGCCCAGCCAGCTCTAACGACGGCTTAATTGAGCCCTCTAATGAAATAAAGGATTAATTTAAGGCAAACATAAAACTCAGGGCTTAATTACAGCAGCCTGGCAGAGGCGGTGCGGAGAGGCGTAACGCCTGAGTTTTATGCGGCGGACGTGCCGTGCAGCAGGTGGGTCCAGTGTCACTGCTGTCAACAGTTGCAGCTGACTTCTTATGCCAATGCAGTTCTGCGTACTGCACAGTACGAAGCAACGATTCTTACCCAACAACCAGAAGTTGCTTCTAGCAACGTATTCCACTAATGAGAGGCTGTAAGTAAGTACCCAGTAGGTTCTTTTTTAACTTATTGTTTTACGGCTCGTCGACGGCTAATATCATTAGATGCATTGTGGTACAAGGAACGGGAAGGAATTCGGTCATCTCCTTTTTGAAGGAAGCATCACATCATTCGCCTGGAGTGATTTGGGGAAACAATGGAAAACCCAAATCTGGATGCCCGGACGGGGTTCGAACCCGCATCCACCCGAATGCGAGGCCAGAACGTTAAACATTCACCAACCACGCTCGGTACCCTGTAGGGTTTTCGTGATTCAGAGTAAATCATTATAAGTAAACAAGAAAATACATATAGGGCTCGCTGTGTTTAAGCTCAGCAGACGCAAAAACAAAATTAGTGACATAATTTAATTGATTTAATCTTGTACAAGTCAGTATAACTTCTTCTTCTCATTTCGATGACAGCATCAAATATGTGGTCGTTTTCCCGCCAATGCGATGACTTTGTCAGTAGCTGATTGGAGGTAACATTGGGATAAATTCATTCATATTTGTGTCAAAGACAGCAGATGTACCATGCTTTCTCTCTCCCCGCACGAACATGTGGCATCTGGCTGTTCTGCCAGGTATCCCCATGGGGCAAGAGTATCTTTAAAATTCCAACTTGAAGCCTATTTAACGACATCCGTATGGGCCACGGTTGTTCAGATCCAGGTAGTTGACCCCCTTTTGGTTTGATCCACTCGATATCACATTTCACTCACTTCTACCAAGCCAATATTCTTTCATTGTTGGTGCTCTATTTAGTGGCTTTGAAGTGCTCAGGAAGCTTGATCGGGACATTAGTCTCGATAGCACTGGTGTATAACCATGTTGAGGGTGTAGGGCGTCTTCGTTCACTCTAAGCCTTGCGGCGCTAGTGGCAACTTCCTTGTGTATGTCTCCAGAGGCGATGCCAGCTAATATCTCCACTTTCCCCACAGGCGATGGTCTGAGGCAACCTATAATGAGCCGGCATGTTCTGTGGAGCGCAGCGTCTAGTGCCTTAACATGACTTGATTTTGGCCACACAGTACGTGCATACTCTGCTGCGGAATAGCGTAATGCTAAGGCAGAGGTGCGCATGACGCTTGGGTTAGCTCCCCAGCTAGATTCGGTCAACTTGTTTAAGATATTGTTGCGTGATGATACTTTCATTTTGACATTGCGACAGTGGATTTTAAAACTGAGACTTCTATCAAGAGTTATGCCAAGGTATTTTGGGTTTACACAGTGCAGCAGAGTCGAACCATTCCAGGTCACATTCAGCTTTCGCTTAGCACATTTTCTGCACAAGTGACACGTACATAATTCGTTTTTTTAATTTATTTTTTTATTTGGCTTGAGGCCATTCTACTTGTAGTAAGTTCCAAGGGATTCAAGAGCTGTTGTAAGTCTACCCTCGAAGATTTCAAAATCCATATGTTGATCAGCGTAGATAAAGGACTTGCAATGGCTGTCGAGGGTTGGTCACACTAACGAAACAACTAGTGACAGATATCATCCAGGCATTTGCCTTTTCACGTTTAAACTAGGGTATCTCGAGTAAACATTATACCCGTTGATATACCCAGGCGTTGCCATAAATGGATCTTTGTTATACCAGCACATTGCTATAGCTGGAAGTAATTATATCTGGATGTTGTTATACCCGAACTTGACTAAGAATCTATTAATTTTCAGGATTCCTCGACGTTGCTATTTACTGTACGTTGACGCAGAGATACTTCATCTAAAAATTCCGTTTGCAGAGTGTAATAATAATTGATCGCTCAATATTTTTTTTTTAACGTAAGTCATGATTACAGTGACCTCAAGAGCAGCCGTGAACTGCTTCCATAACAAGAAGGTCGTTTCGAGATACTTACTTTATCATTGTAACTAACAAGGAGACAACATTTGGATGACTTCACATGGAGAAGAATTATCTGTAAATTGAAAGAAGGACGAAGCGAGACGAGTGTAACACAGGAGTATTTTACTATGACAGCAATGTTTCACACTCATATGTAACGGAACCAATCACAGGCATTGCTGCCTGAATGAGAGAAGGCGATTAGCTACGACAACAAATGACCACTACATTATGCAACAGGAAAGAAGGTACCCAAGTCCAACAGAGGATGCAGTTGTAACAACATTTAAGAGGACACTAAGGTATGCAATGTCACGTTCCACGGTGGCATGATGTTTGGTCTCTTTGCCCAATGACCTTTACGTTGTGTTCCGTTGACACCCGCACATCGGCTGCAGCGTTTGTGATGGTGCCGTGAGCATCAGGAATGGACCGACGAAGACTGGGGTCTCGAGTTTGATTCAAATCAGGGCAGGTTCAGTCTAGTAGTGACTCCAGACATACCATTATCTGGCAAGAGATTGGAAAACGGAATTCACTCAGAACATTGTTGAACATATTCATTTTGGTATTCCAGGTGTTACGGGGTGGGGAAGCATAATGTTGCATAGGTGTGACGAATCCAAATCTTTTTACTTGGTACACTCACCAATCAACTTTATTGTGACACTTTAGTCCTTTCCCATATGCGTCTTTTCAATGGTGCATTCGGTCCTGACTTGATTTATATTGATGCATTTGTGACTGTGGAACCACCTCACAGACAATCCGTCATATCGCTTCTGCTTGTTCTCTTCGGGCTTCGAAAGGAACAATAATGGACATTTACTATGCTTCGTTTAAAGCAGTAGAGTGGATTATATCACTAGATTTAGAGATTTTTGTACATTCTGTAAAATATGTGTACTCAGCTTAAGATAAATAAATGCTTGACAGATAAGCCGTTACGGTAGTTCCTAGCATTCGAAGAACTGGGTTAAAATCATCCACCGAACATACAGATTTCGATTTTTTTATGGTTTCTCTAGAAAGGCAAATTTATCCGTTAGAGATTTCTGTTGGGAGGGGATCTTCTTCACCACCCCAAAACTGATACCGACCTGCTGAAATTTGGATAACTGCTTCGTTGTAACGTCCTCTTCACGTTTTGCATTCTCGTTTTTTCGGAAAAGCAGGCACGAATTAAATTAAAAATGCCGAAATTTGGGAGGCTCCGCAACTTCGAAATGTTAGCAGCACAAATGACACAAAAATTATCTGTACAGGGATCATAACAACCTAAACATAGTTTTTGTCATAGTGATGGTGATAAGGTTGAAATTAAGCCTGCACCAAGAGTAAAAAAATTACGGGAAATTCGTTCCGCGTCATCCATCCCGGAAACGGCGCATTTGTTTACATCGGAATCAATCGATTGTCTCTGACTACTTGCATCGATTCTACGATGGCGAGCCTTGTTGTACTGCATTTCCGACAAATATTTTGTATCTGTCAATTTCATGCCACGTTTTACAACGGAGTGAAGCTAAAACGGCAAGAAAATATTACAACAAAGAATTAAACCAACATTTCAAGACATTATCATTGATTTCGCAGCGCCGGCGGCATCTACTAGCTACGCTGCAATGTCATATTTCGGCATTTTTAATTTAATTCTTGGCGACCTTTCCGAAAAAGGAGAGTGCTAAACGTGAAGAGGGCATTATAAGGAAGCAGTTAATCCAAGTTTCAACAGGTCAGTACCAGTTTTGGGGTGGTGGAGAAGATCCCCTCCCACCCGAGATTTCTTTAAACAAGTAAAGCCTGTCCGGCACGATTAAGAGTCTCAGTAGACTTATTCAAGTTCTAAACATATCCCTAAATGATCAGACTATCAATGGTACATAGCGAAGATGAAGTGAAAATCACTAACACTAAAATTTTAACAAAATTTTTACCTAACGGAATGCACAAATAACACGATTAAATACCATTGTTATGAAACTTCTTCGTTAAAATTAATTTAATTGGAAGGTTGTCATGTAAGTGGATAAAGGGGAAATTAGATGACTAGGGAAATTTCCACCGGAGTGTTAGCTCTATCGCAATTAAAATTAATAATAATAAAGTGTTGCGATGTGTCCCGTATTTTTTCGTTGATCCTCTGCTCTACCCTAGCCTCGGCCCTGCGTGTCACTTGTCGTTATAGTCACCCTATCACAGCCACTTGCCTCGGAAGTGTGAGGTTTATTTCCAGCCAACTCGGGTTTACGACTGCATTTTACGACGAAACGTAAAGAGCTTCGTCGGCTGTTATTGTCAACAACTCAGGATTTTTTTTTTCCCTAGCTCTGGAATTCAGTTCTCGGTTTATGACCAGAAATTTGATAATATATCAACCCATAAAAGTAAGAAAGGTTCTTAATAAACCACAGGCATCAGGCTTTTCGCTTTCCGGTTTCCAGTGACGGATACAATGAGAATTTTAATTAAGTTTTTTACTTGAATTGCTGCCAGTTTTTGTTCGCTTAATCGGTTCCGGAATTTAGGCTTCCTTACCGTTTGATAGAACAGGTTAGCTTTTTCAGGAGTTCAAACAATTAACTGTAATGAATATGCTGAAGATAAAATTTGATCATTTTCCGGAAATAACTGACACGTTCAAGGAAAAATACTTGTAGAAACTACAAGCGAAGATTAACAGAGTTGCTATATGTATCGCAAAAAAAAAGGATTAAAAAAATTATATCAGGAATAGTTCACATTTTTCGAAGTTATGATAAATGTTACTTGGTCCAAGTTAAATAGAAAGTACGTACTGCAATACGTGAGAGAGCTTAGGTGTTCTGGAATCTTCTCTACTAACTAACTTAGTTCACGACACAAAGTTTGACTGGGTTATGAACCAATTTCTTTCTGGGCCTATAAGTTAAAGTGGAATCTAAACCAAGGGACATGCTGGAGTGATTCAAACTAAAAAGTTAGTTAAAGTTTTTGATTGCACTAGGGTTTCAATCCATCATCGTGAATTTCCAAGATCTTCTTATCACTCAGCTATTCAATATTTTGCTGTCAACAAGTTTCGAAATACGTGTAATAATGCGATCCAGAGAGTGAGAAATATTACAAATAATCAAGTCTGTAATATCACATTTTCCGTTAATTTGATTTATTATTCAAATGCCTGTGGATTGAGGATTTATTCATTTAATCAGACTTACTTTAGACTTTCGTTCAGCATAATGGCAAGCATGCATATTCCTTTTTAAATGGAAAGACGTTAAAACATTGAAGAAAATTATTATTACTCTCAATTACTATTATTTTTAATCTTAATGAAACTGTAATATCGCATTTATTAAATAAACTGAATTGTGAATAGACGGCTGAAATTAATACATCATAAATACATAGGAACAGTCCTGAACTGCGATAGTATCAGTGGAGCATGAGACGATTGTTCTCTTGGGCCATCACAGGGTGGATGATTGAGATGTATTGTTCGCGCATAGTAGTGCACTTCACCTCACTGGTGTGGCGAGACGTCGTGAGATGTGGCTGCGTTGACCTCTGTCGCATAGGTCTGTCGTTCCTTCGACGGGACCCGTTCAGCGACAAGCAGGATGGACGGCCAACACACGATCTTCTGGCTGGAGCAGTGCGGTCTCTCGATCTTCCTGCTTGAACACTCAGTAGCTGTTTCTCCGACCGCTCAGCTCGAAGTGTCCCCTGGACCCCAGGTCACTTCTCAGAAACCAATAGGCGGGTGGGATAGTGGGGAGGGGTGGGTAAGGAACAGTAAAGCCACGTTCCCACGAACTCTTGTAAAGGCGCATTCCCACGATCCCTTGTAAACGGAGGAGAGACGGGACGGGACGGGACGCCATGGGAACAGGGCCGCCTCTGCTAGCGGAGATGAGACGCAGCTACCCACTCTGTGTCGGTAAACATCACAGGCGTGTGTAGAGATGCGCTGTTGTCATCGGTTTGCAGCAGCGGTGCGCACCCCTTCTGTTGCTGTAAAGTGCTCTGTGACAAACGACACTAGGTAACGTGATGGGGAGGTGGCGGCAAGGTAAGCTAGGATTAGCCTGAGGCCCGCGGTCGTTCCTAGACTTCGGCTAATGAGGTCCCGTCCCGTCTCACCCGCCTACAAGGGATCGTGGGAATGCGCCTTAACGGAGACGAGACGGGACGCCATGGGAACAGCGCCGCCCTGCTAGCGGAGATGAGACGCAGCTACCCACTCTGTGTCGGTAAACATCTCAGGAATGTGTAGAGGTGTGCTGTTGTCATCGGTTTGCAGCAGCTGTGCGCACCCCTTCTGTTGCTGTAAAGTGCTCTGTGCCAAACGACATTAGGCAACGTGGTGGGGAGGTGGCTGCGAGGTAAGCTAGGGCTAACGTGCGGCCCACGCTCGCCCCTATACTTTGGCTAATGAGGTTCCGTCCCGTCTCGCCTCCATTACAAGAGATCGTGGGAATGCGGCTTAAGGAATACGACGAACACGCTTCGATGCACCACAGCCTGCTTGACGATCCGTTCCATTTCGAGTCCCAGCTATAGAAAATTCCACAAATAAAGTCAATACATAAATATAAATTTTAACTATAAAGTGATACTTGCATTACTGTACAAAAAAATGTTTGCGTTTTGTAATTATTGATATTCATCCCACAATGAGACTTCGGACTTCGATTGGTTAGATTGCTGTTATCAGTCTTTCAACTGGTTTGTTGCAATACTCCATCCCTTCCTATCTTGTGCTAACCTCTTCATCTCTACATATCCCTTACAACCCACGTACTCAATTATCTGCTTCATATATTCTAATATCTGTCTTCCAATACAGTTCTTACCTTCGACTGTTCCCTCCACTAACAACTAAAACAATCCAGCATGTCTCAAAATATGACCTACCAGCCTGTCTCTTCTTTCTGTAAGCTTCTTCCACAAACTTCTTTCCTCACCCATTATTTCCAAAACACGTTCATTTCGTACTTTGTCTGTCCATTTAATTTTCAGTATTCTTCTGTAGCACCACATTTGAAATGATTAAATTTTCATTCTTTCTGGTATTCCTAAAGACCATGTTCCGCTACCACTTATACAGATTAAAATTAGGATGCAAATACTTCTCTTTTGGGATTATCTATGACAGTTTTATATCATTGTTTAAACATGTATTTAAGATTTTTATTTTATAATTTAATTTTTTACGGTACAAATAATCAGAAATAATTATTGCAGTTCTCCGCAAGTAAACTATAAATACCATTAAATAACTGAAAAACTATTCCAATACACTTTCTTTTTCCAAACCAATACCTTGTAGCGTATCACCAGGGGGGGGATTATTAATTAATTCTTAATTAATTACGCTATACAGGATACTATAATTGAATATAAAAATGGAAATTATTCAAATGAGAATTGTATGATTCTGGGATTTGAAAACTGTCACAAAAAGACATTTTAATAAAGATTTTTTCAATGGCATCTACAAATCTGAGCGTATTTACCATTACGTTAATAAACAAGAGGTTGTGCAATTTTCTAAGCAACGCTCAGACGTACAATGAGTCCTTTAAATGCAAGCAAACAAGTATAGCTGTACTTTAAAAATCTCACAATTATTCTAATACAAAGTATGTTACCAGTTAAGATGATAGCAAACAGTAATGAATTTTAATAGGTTGGGACGCCACGAATGATTGACCTGCATTCGACAGTTACACAGTCTAGCTCAGTGGTTTTATCAGATCAGAGCAAGGATCTTTATCTCAGACGCGCTTAAGGGTACAGTTTCACAGTGAGTTGCAGGCTGAATGGCTTCGTAGAAACACATTACCGTTCCACGGCAGGTAGCGCTGAGCGGAGATGACCACCTGGACGATTGTCGTAACTGGCCACGCCAGCAGTATGCGGCAAGACGCAAGTTAGAAGTGCCTCAGATGGTCTCCAGGACACAAGTCAGCCCAGCACACATGGACCACAAGTCGCCAGTGACTCGTCTGGGCTCCTGACTGGAAGGAAGTCAGGAAGGAAGTGTCTCGTCTTTTTCTGCCGCCACGGAGGTAAACTCTGACTCCGCCTCTTGTGGCTCGAAGACGACATAGAACATAAAATTCCCCGAATCTTAGTACTATGTCCCCTGTGATTGGCTGACCATCTGACGTCATGTGAATCTGTAGTTTCTCTTCGCCACGTTAAGTTTCGGCAATCTTCGCGAGCCGATGCCTCCTTCGGGAGGAAGGAATTCTGTTTACGGCCGCCTGCCCGACAGAAATCCCTAATCCTCTTAACATTCTGCCCAAAAGGCGCCAGCCCGTCTGCCCTTCACTGAAGCGTAAAATCCTTGCCTCTTATCCTTTCAATGTGCATCTTTCGAACATACAGACATCCCAAGAAATGGAAAAATATTCTATTCCTTTACTTTATACACAATAAAAACTGATATGTAACGGGGAGCTTAGCGAATCGTTACAACCTTTACAACACGCCTTTGTTTTACTGCTGTTACATTTGCACCTATATTCATAATTTGTTGACAAATGTTTTCCTTTTAACACCAGCAACACGTTTACATT
Source organism: Vandiemenella viatica (assembly GCA_031002005.1). Classification (NCBI taxonomy): domain Eukaryota; kingdom Metazoa; phylum Arthropoda; class Insecta; order Orthoptera; family Morabidae; genus Vandiemenella; species Vandiemenella viatica. Next base: position 147,421,691 of record JARYHS010013631.1, on the reverse strand, counting down.
AAACATTTGTACTTACAGTGCAGCAATTACAAGAAGAAAAGAAATGCAGTTTGCGTCGACCAGACTCAAACAGCATAACCACAAACGAGAGAGTCAGGCACGCATACTATTGGTAGGGTCTACCTTAGCTTTCATATGGTTATCCTTGCTCAAGCTCTACTAAAATACATACCGTTACAATATTTTAGCATATGAGTTGGAAATATTAGAACGACATTCAACCTATGTTAAGAGTTATAATGAGAATTCGTACAAAAATAAGTAACTAAACATTAACGAAATCAACAGTCAACTTGTATTTAAATATGAAATCGTCAATAGTCAGTCCGATGAATACCGTACCAACTTACACGTCATTTTATCTCATTTGCAAAACTAAGTTTGTCATTAGTAGAAAAATGTGAAAATTTAGGATATATATAATGCAAATCAACTTTCATTGAAAGAGTTTATTAAATATCATTTTCTCGGACTTTCCAGCCATATGTTTGAATAAAAAATTAGAAAATCAGCAACACCGTTAACGTAGTTTCGAGCTCATGTCGCTGGAAATACAGAGCTAAGTAAAAATTTCTTAGCACAACACCAAACGCATTTTTGTGGAACTGTTCTATTATACCTCATAAACCATTCAAAGATAGCGAAAATACTGAGCTCTCACACACGAGTGGACGGACGGACATTACGGTATAACATACAATGAAAGAAAATATCATTGATTTGATTGTGTTAGAAATTAGTTGTTCAACGACTGTCCTCATTCCTTATCAAATTCGAGTGGATGCATTAACTTCTGACAAAGTAAATAAAAATTCAGAAGTGAAAATTTTTCAGATTTATTCCTCACTAGTAAACGCATTATTCTAAACTACTAGAATTTCTTTAGTAAAATACCGTATCACCGACTGAACGTTATGAGCCCGCCACGCGCAAAGATTTACAACCTAATACCACAGGCCCACAGAGTTGACTGGCAATTAAGTACATGATTGTCGAAAACTTTCAGTGTTATTTTTCCAAACAATGCAGTGTTAACCACGTTCAACCAACGGGATATTTTACAAAACGAGTCAGCTAATGACACAGTTGATCTACAAACGATGGACAAATAATAACTGGATATTACTTATGAAATGAGAAAAATAAGATACATAAATATCAATTGAAAGGTGGGTTTTAAAGTATATTTGTGATATGATTTTTATTTGTTTTGATGATTCTGACATCCCATCCATCCTCAAACCATTTCATCCATGTAATCGTTGACGGTAAATTTCTGAAGTGAAAATATAATACCTTATTATCATGAACCGGAGTAGTTAATGAAAAGGGCCTAAATTTTATCCGTTCTGCCAGCGTAAGAATTTTTATGTCATAATTCCATTTTAGTGCTGCATTAACGCAATAAATCATTACTGCCGAAGTGTAACCATCGTTAAATTTATAGACATGTTCCATATAATATGTTCTGTTATTGGAACACCTGAATTACTGATTGTATTATGTGTTGAAGATAATACTGCCGCCCTCAGTTGACTCACATTAAGCCCTGTCACAGAATTTACGTCGTTTGATCTTGGTTCGAGAACATATTTTAAGGGCAGCTATTAGCTAATTTGTGTTTGCCCAGTTAGCATCCAAATTCACATAACTATATTGCACAAGTTGATTCTTTAAGCATTCAAAAAAGGTTCGTTTGCGCTGTATCTGAAAGCAACATGACTGATTAATTCAATCGAGCGATCAACATCAAACCTGAATAGGAATTCCGATGAAATGGAGAATGTTTCCTCTGAAATAAGAGTCCAGACTGTTTGGTCCTGCAGTAAGGTGAGAATCTTGCTACAGCTGTCAGTATATTTTGATAACTAGACTATGGAGTAACTAGTGGAGTTCCAGGTGTTGCCCGTACACTATTTTTATTTGCTCAGTGAGAAAAAAGTGTACAAAATTTCCTATAATTTGCACCATCTATTTCCGGAATTAAAACAAACCTAGATTCACCCACCCCTTACCAAGAAAGGAGTGGGTGAAGTTGATTTACCCTTACACTATTTTTATTCATCCGAAAAGATTCATTTGTACCAAGCTTTATAATTTGGTGCCAGACATTGCCGATACTAAACTAAACGTTGATTAAGTCGCACAGTTCTAAAAATGGGGTGAGGTGGATGCCTTGATACAGAATGTCAGTAGTCGAGGCTACATTTAAAACTAATTATAACCCCTGCTAAAGTTGCTGCTCAAAAGTCGAAACATGTACCGCTGACGCATTAATGCATACCACATACATAAAAATGTATCTGGTATGTGTCTGTTCATTCCGGCATCACGCAGAAAATATAGATTTTTAATGGATTTTCAGAATTTGAAAGCTTGGGGTTAAAGTTAAAATTTAATGTAATGTCACATTTATTTTAGGAATACTTTAGCATAACCTGAATACTGCTAAATCTACATTGACTGAGTTTTCAATTACTGTATCTCAAAAGTGTTGAAGTTACCCTCATAGATCAAAAGAACACATTTGAGTTTTCGTCACCAGGAAATAAAATTCCATATCAATTTACTGCTGTGACATTAATCGGCCAATCAGAAACATGTATAAACTTTTGTGAACAATCATTCAACAATAAGTACATCATCTATGCAATCAAAAGCAAAAAAATCTCTTGTGTGCAAGGAAATATTGGGGATGCGGCCTAGACGTGAAAACATTTCGCATACGGCAAATTAGATAGTTGATTCTTATCTCACTTGAATGTTGCGACATTTCGCATAGTTCTTGAGATATTGTATCCCTAATGGTTAGTTTGAAATAGAAACTAGATGAGAAAAAATTTCGAGAAAGTCACTGAGTTCTTCACGCTGGACAATGACAATCAGCGTTTTAGTTTCTACATAGCGATTGTGTTTAGGTTAAAACAGAATAAAATCGTCAACGATAGCACAATAAACTGTACCTATAACTAATTTTTTATATTCGTTATGTTGAGTACTAACGAGATATGAAAAAAAAAATTATTTACTTTCAATTTGTCTCATTGAATTACAAATTTAGGCTCAACGTATCGTTGAAACTGCATTACTAAACAACGCAATAAATTATATGAATGAATAAAATCTAGATTAAGTAAGAAACTTCCGTGTATAGCGCAGAATATGATACCAAAAAACGTTCAGTTGTCCTAAACTGTTGTTATTTCCGACACTAAAGGCTTAATAAAAAGTTCTATTGATGTTAGAAACCATCAAAATACCTATTAATTACTGTAAATAGAATGAGTCTAATTTCATCTCCAAACGCCAGATATTTCAGCTGACATTCGATATCTCAAGAACTTAAATAGATTATAATATGAATAAAACCCACATTATGTCAGAAACTAACATGTATAGCGCAGAATATAATATAAAAACATTCAGTTTTTCCTAAAATGTATATATTTCCAAACAACAAAGGCTTAATGCAAAGTTCTATTGATGTTAAAAACCAACACATCCATTAATCACTGTGAAGTGAATGAATACAATTTCTGCTCCAAACGCCAGATATTTTAGCTGAGCGCATTCATCCTTTTATTCAAATATATAAAATGAATTACTTAAAAGCAAACACGATAGAAAAAAGAATGAAAGCTATATTAGTCGTGATCTACAGTACATCTCAGAAGCCAGGGAAATTGTAGTATTAGTTTTACCCGTATTCATAAATATAATCTACCCAGAATAATATTATCGTAAATACATTAATGCTGTTATTGTGAACAGTACTAAAAATGATAGCCAGAGACATTTTAGTTGTGGTTCCAGAGATCTAGGTCAAAGAAAATATTTTTTGTTTTTTCGTTATTAGTATCTAGCATTCAATACGCCCATCTATAGCGTTTAAAAATTGAATACCTCGAAGTAAAGGAAAGAATATTTCAAGCATTGTTTAATGTGGAGTATGCATCGTATCTATTATTGTATATTTCTTTTAATTCTTTCATTAAAGGATATGATCAGAGACACTGTAGTTGTGTGTTAAGTATGGAGTATTCAAAATCTAGTGGTTCCATCCTTGGTATCCCTTACCACGTGTTCAGTAATTCCCTTAATTGGAACATAAGCCATTTCAAACATATCAATTGAGGTTCTAACTTTAAAATGGTTAAAACTCCAACGAAGTCTGCGCAGTAGTTTTGAGTTTTTCCAATATCGATACATACGGTTTTTCGTACTGTAGTTATTCATATAAAACTAAACAGAGATCTCGGCGTTGCCCGGTAGAATTGGCGTAGATTTATCCATACACTGTTTTTATTCACGCAATAAGAAACGTGTACAAAGTTTCATACAATTCGCGATATCCATTTCCGGAATTAAAGCAAACTAGATTCACCCCCACCTTACCATGAAAGGAGTTGGTTGAAGTTGATTTACCCGTACGCTATTTTTGTTAGTCCAAAAAGATTCATGTGTACCAAGCTTCACTTAATTAGTACCGACCATTACCGGTACTAAATTAAACGGTGATTTAGCTGCACAGTTCTAAGAATGGGGTGGTTTGGTTGCTTTGATACGGTATGTCGGTTTCCAGGTTACATTTCAACCTAATTGCAGCTAATGTTGCTGCTCGAAACTATTTGTGCATTCCTTGTACGTTGACCAATATTTCCTTAATAGCTTTTCGGGTTATGCCGCGCTCCAGAGATACTGTTTAGGTTGACATAGCAACAGTTGCTATGTCAATAGTCGCCAATGCTCGCTATCTTTGTTGATGATTTGTGTGGGGAGAGGGGTGGGCTTTTGCAAATCAAATTGTGAATCTAAACCATTCTCGCATCAACCTAATCACACCAACAAAGTTTCATAAAAATCGGTGCAGCCGTTTAGGAGTGGTTAAGTGACGTACACACGGACAGAAGAAAGATACATATAAAGAAGATATAATAATTTGTGTTAAGAATCGTGTTGTAACTATCATTATTACTAACATATTTATTAAGATATCTAAACGAGTAAACTGTTTGAAATCGTCGTCATCCCTTTAACTCAAAAGTTCCAATCGGTGAAGATTTTTTCAGTCACCTAGACTCAAACCAGTTAATTGTGTTGCAGGAGTTGAACATCATATGTTGCCGCAACGTCCTCGGTTTAACGGTGTTGACTCACAAATAAGCATTTCACTTCTGCTTCGTGGGCGCGGAGATTTATGTGCGTCGAATTGCTTTACCATTTTTTGATAGTAACAAATGTTCCGTGGAGAAGAAGAAAATTAAATGCCATATAAAAACTTCGGATACGAAACGCCACCCCTGTTATGATATTATAAAACAATAATATTTCGCTAAAACAAAAGTCCTATCCTAATCAATACGAACAAAGTCAAACTGAATCCAAGAGTTTCATGTGCAGATAAAGTATTTCAACGTATAAGCATTGAGATATAAATCATACGAGAAATCCTAAGGAAAGACAGAAGAGTGAAATGCTGAATAATTTCTTAATTCCCTGCCACAAAATTGTGAGGAACAAACTCTGCTCTATCAAGACAACGGAAAGATGTTAATATAGATCTCAACGAATTATGTAGGTCAGTTACAAGATGTATGGAGACTATGCCATTCCAGAGCAGCCAGTTTGGTGAATAGAAATATCCTTAAAAGAACCGAAAATTGAGGAAAACATTCGTTAAACGACAAATTTTCCATAGGCATTTTGAAATTAAGGTAGAGAACTTCCTGGTAAGTTACGAAACCAAACCAATAGAGTGATAACCCCACGGTTCGCTGTATCTGGAAACGTTACAGAACTGGACTAGTACCGACGAAAATGGCATGATAGACACATATTGTTCCACGTGTTACTGCTCCAACAATTAGAGATACGTTTCGGTTTATATCGTATCAAAGAAATGCGACGACGTACAGTACATATCAGACGATCTTTACATGCATATGAAACTTCAATCGACATAACACTCTAACATATTAGAAAACAATTTAAGAACAAGAAAAAATAATTAGAGAAAAAAAAGCTTAGGAAATGAAATATCATAAAATCTTCTGCTTTTATTGTACAAAATCGAACCTTCTCAAATGAGCATCTTTCCAAAACGAACTGTGCTTTGGTAATGACTTACTTCTTCGCTACTGGTTGACTGAGCTCACAAATGAACGGAAACATTGAATACCCAGCTGAGCAGTCGGGAGCATTTTCCGAAGCCGGCTCTCGTTCCGGCTGTCCCATCCCGTGCCCATTACGACCAGTTGTGAATTAAAGACACGGAGAGTCCATTGTGAGCGGCTCACCGGAGCGGCGGGATTTAATTAAGCTGTGGGCGGCAGGAAAGTCTACTGGTCGGAAGCGCCGGTGGCCGGGCCCGGTCGTCCGAATGCTCCTCACGAGTCTCTCAGCCGGCAGGAAATGAAATCCGCCCCAGGATCAGCGAGCGCGATCGGGTACGCAGATGTCCGACAACGTCTGAACTAACACCATTAACCGGGGAGCCACTATCGACCAAGGAAATATATAGAGCTCCCACTCGATACATTAATTACTTCTGTTAATTGGAGCAATGTTACGGATGGTTATTGTAGTCGCTGTTCTGTTGGGTCTGTATCGCACGATGACGAAATGATAACAGCGCCATAAAACAAAGTCAGTTTAAATTAACGACAATGTAACCGAAAGGATTAATTGTAACGGTACAATTTGGTCTTAACAACGATCTAGGTATTTCGACGGAGAAATCTCTGTCTCTTACCAGTACTAAAAAACTAATAGACTGGCTGCGAATGGGATATAGAGCCATTGTAAAAACTTCACAGGCCCCCAATGTTGTTAAATCAAGACACGAAGTCACAGAGAAAAGTGAAACCGTATGTTTGCAAACACGTTAATTATTTAAAGTAGCGAAAAAAATCATCAAAACTAAAATCTGGCTTCAGGCTGTCACATTACTTTAAGGTTCTCCACAAGCATCAAAATCCGGTGGATTCCATTACTATTGAAAGAGCTCATCCGTATCAGTAAGTGTCCACTGGAAATGTTACTATGAGAAAAAAGGTTAGGAGCTGTAGTAAAAAGCAAGAAAGATCTTTATCTTTTATCTTCCTTCTTTATATATCTTCTTCTTATAATATTTCCCCTCACTGTTGCCCCGTACCGTTTCGATTTGTCGTTCTTGATTGATCGTGTTTATGGCCCCCCCCCCTTCCTACCGTACTGAGCCAGCAACTATTTTCTGTATGGTTAAACAAACGAAGTAAAAAACATTTATATTCTTCGATAGGGGCAATTTTATTGGAGGAGTGGGGAGGGTCTTTAATATTAAGATTCATGTTTAAAGAATGTAAACAGTGTGAATGCATTTCATTACGATGTAGGTTTCGGTTTAATGCGTAATTTGAGTTGTTGGGTAAAAAGTATGTATTCTCTTGGATCACCACGGTCTGCATGGAAGCTCTGACCTTGAAATTCTATGATATACTCCTCGTCCCTTCTTCTAGATCTCCGCTGATATCTTTCAGAGAAAACGCTGGCTTCAAATATATTAAAAATTATAGTGTGACGCGTTTCGCCACATTCTAAAGGCGCATTTTTTATATAAATCATAATATTAGATTAATTTTCATGATAAATCTTGGGCGGCCACCTACATAGTTTTTAGTAATTTCCTAAAGTACGCAAGTTTCCATCTGAGGACTGTAAAGCCATTGGTGAACATTCAATGTATCTTGTTGCAACGAATATTAAAAAAATATTGAGCTGTGTAGGCTTTAAGAGAATAGTAGCATTACGGAAAGGCATTCATCGGTACAAGCACTAGCCACGATGACAGGATGTCGGGAATAAAGGGTTTCGCAAGAAAACGCTTCCTGTCACCTTTGAGTGGGCAGTCAACAAGAGGCCACTGACCTGGTATAAAAACCTGCCACACGAATACGCTCTCACCCCGCGCAAGTGGCCGAATATTTACCACCTCTGTGATATACACGCGGAGCGAATAAGATATCGGGGATATAACATGACATCACATGGCCAATCTGATACCCAATCAAAGTGCCGTCTATAACTAAAATGCCGTGGAATTTTCTATTGAATGTGATCTTCGAGACTACAGGGCGGAGCCAAAGTTTTCCTCGGAGGTAAAAGAGCGACGAGCTTCATTCTGTTACGGGACGCAGTGCCCTATATAGATTATATTCTATGCTGCTGCGGAATGATGTTCCCCACATAGATTCTGGTGTAGGCCGTGGTGGCTAATTGGTCTGGATAATTTTCTGCTGAGGTCCGACTCGTGGCAGCGGACTTCTGAGACAAGTCTCATGTACCGTGGATCATCTCCGAACATCGCAGACTTCAGATGCTGAACTAAAAATGGTAAAATGTTACGCCCGAGCCTTCTGATCGTGTATTCCGTGAAACTAATCCCTTAAGGTATTTTGAGACTAAAGATCCATGTTCTAACTTGGTCGATAAAACCCCTGAGCTAACGGCGTATTTCGCCAGAACTAGTTATTGTCGAATGTCATATTTTTCATTCGTGGTTCCCTAATTTATTGAAATGTAAAGTCACAGTATTATGATAGCTATGTCTGAGGTCATCATAACTTGTATTGAACATTGTTTCAAAGTATCATTCTTTCTTGCATTTTAATTCTGAAATGGATTTAAAAGTAAATTACAATTATTTGCTTGCTCATGACGGTTAATTGTACCTCTGAGCGTAGTTTTGTGATTTTGCCAAATTGTGTTAACATTAAAAGTAATTTTGCTCAGACTTGTAATCGCCAATGATACTAAATAAATGTGATATTGTGACAGTTTTCATGTATTCCAAATAATATCTAGATTCTTGCATAATCCATATTTTCACTCCTTAATAAAATCAAAATTAAAATCACCTTTATTTATCATAAATGTATAAATGATAGCTATAACATATTCGTCCCCAAACGAACCCCCACTACAAAATGCAGTTCTGGGTAAAATCCATCTGCATGTGACTGCCAAATGATACAGCTTTATATGTTTAATGTTTGTTCATTAGGTTTTTAAAACCCACAAGAAAAAGGGAGCAGTAAAAAGAAAAAAACGTGAAACACTACAGTTCAGAGCAGTAAAGTAAACGAAGTAATAAACATTTAGTTTCTTTGACTGACGCAATGTTATTTTGGAAGTAGGGAGAGTCATCTATATTAAGAGATATACTTAGGGAATGTATATTGTGTGAACGCATTTTATTACGTTGGATTGGCTGCCTAGACCATTGCAAAGTCGAAATATTTAAACAAAACGTTTCACTTATTGTAGTGTAGATATCATCAAACCTAAGAACTTAAGCCATCATTGCTATGATAAAAGACAAGACGGGAAAGCTTCGGTGCTTGGTTGGGTGGGAGGAAAGGGTGAAAACTTTCTTTCTCTTTAATATGAAATGAAAACTCTATGCTGCTAATTTATTTGGTGGCGTGCAGGCTGAGGCTTATTTATTTTTAACATTAACACGTGGAATCTCTAACCTATGGTCATGCAGAGCCTCGCCTTACAAATGCCATCATAAATAATCAAACAATAACATTTAAGCACTACAACATTACTAATTTTATTGATCATGAAACAAATTCCCAACACTAACAAGAAAACTTCACACTCGGTATTAATTGAAAGTTCCCTTCATAACTACTGGGAACCAAAAATCGAATATGACACTAACATGAAACTACATTATATTTCAAATGAACGGCGCCAGGATAATTTAAATTATCCACCAAGTGTTGCTATAGGAAAGCTCCCGATGTTTGTCCCAACTAGCTCAATATTTGCCGGAGGTGAGAACTCCTAATCATTCAAAGTTTTACTTTGAAAGGTCGTTATGGGGCTGTACCCAATGACCGCCTGTAAGTACCACACTGAACTGTTGGTAGGATGATGGCGATGGGCGTCCCTCGGCGGCGAAATGTTATAACACATTAGCTATAGCAATGTAATGGATGATTGCCAAGCAACCTCACTACCACAGTACACTTCGTGCGAACCCTCGGATTCGATGCCAAGGCAGAACAATCTTCCAACCTTTGGAAGAAGCACTCCAGTAGCTCCAGCATCGCTGGTCGAAAGCCATGCACTCTTTCCCCTCTGAAGACTGGACGTCGAGTCCCTATCTCGCCTCCGCAGTCAACGTTCCTCTCCGTCGGGTCACTCGTGGTAGCCCTCTTTCCCAGGGCGCAATTTTAACATAGAGGGAAATTCAAAGGAATTAAAAAATGATAATTCGCCGTTGATTGGCTCCGCTATTTGGCTCCTCCTCAACAAGCTATGACGATTGGCCAACATTGTCCATTAGAGATTCCGCTTGAGGACAGGAGGTCGCCGAACGTCCGTTCACCCAAGCGGGGTATTTTCCAGGAGCTAAGGGATTATATGCCTGACCAGATCCGTTAGGTAGGGTAGCTGCCTGTTCAATTGTATGCGCGGCTGTCGCCTACCTGACACGACTGACTGGCGAGACTCCCTGTCGACGGCTATTTGGGTGGTCCAACACAGGTGTTTACAAACTTCTCTGATTATTTATTTCATTATTCTTTTTATATGTTGAATATAAAAATGTACGCAATGACCTATTTTCGTCATTCCGTTACAGGCTGATGGAATATAGTTTGTTAATTAAAGCGGCTTCACCAAGATCAAAGGAAACATTGTGAACGGGCATCGGTTCGAAATCTTTTATGGGAAAATAATCGACACATGGTTACTAAGATTTCGGTTAGAAGTCTGTCAACAACGGCCGTTATTCCTGAGCCAATACAAGAGGTAATTCACATTTTACATAAAACTTGGAATTTATATTGATTTTGAACAAGTAGAAAAATGGAAGAGTTTGCATAGTAACTATCACATATACAGAGCAACAAAGTGGTAAATGAATATGTCGTATTAGTTATTTGAACATTTTATTAGTTTTGATTGCTAATCTTCACGAATGAACCACAATTTTATCCTTCATTCTATATGCAAAATGCTTATTTCATATCCGCTGGTAAACATAAGATGTACAATATATTATGGCCTCGGTAATAATCATATAAAATCCTGTTGTTACTAGCAAACACTGGTGTTACGAGATAACAAAGAAATTGTGGTATAGTAGTCGATACAACTCGAAGCCGCATCTTAGGTATAATTTACGTATCTAACTAATTGCAAAATTTACTTTACTTACGAATTTTGGTTAAGACAGATACATCCTAGTCAGGAGCAGGTCTATCTACACTTTTTTGCAACCAGATCTGGTGTTGTGACTCCACATAACTACTGTTACCTTTTTCAAGGTCAATATACCATTGCGGCACAATTTCAAAATATCTGTTGGCGTATGAGGGGCGTGTCTTGACCTACAAATTATACCTAACATGCAGCTTCGAGTTGTATCAGAAGTTTCTATTAGGAAAAGTTTTATGTAAAAGTATTTTGACTAATAATTTGGTAATTTCTACATTCACAAAAAAAGAAAAATTTTCTTCACTAAATTCTGAGAAATTCCGTGGAAAATGATTATTTAGGCAAGAAACGTCTAAACTTGGTACCTAATACCAAAAGTATCAGCAGAGCTTGTTCTCATATATTCTATTACAGTATTTCTTTTGACTTAGATTACTTGATTATCACAGCAGCATACAATTTAAATGGATAAATTTTGTTTGAACTATCTTTTATATGGGTTCAGCAGTTTTTTTTTTTTTTCTAAAACTTTTTCAAATATTACTTATTGTTTTTTATACTACTACTGAAGTAGAAACGTTTAATTTCTTAGTCCGTCAATGAAATGAGGTAAAAGTATCATTTTACAAGGTTTTCAACAATTTCATCGAAGCCTTCTCTCCAGCGTCAAAGAAAAAAGATATTACTCATCTAAAGGCTTTCGTATCTTGGTTTATAAACATTTTACCAAGCTTCAGACGCAACTGATGTTTTCAGCTTATAGTGATTTCAACGTACGAAACTTTGATTGCAGCGATTTAGAAAGAAAAAATAATCTCATTTCCCCACGAATAAAAACGTCATTTTCGCCTATATCTTTGTGCTTTCACAGTTAATAAAATGTAGTGTTAGGAACAGGTTGACGCTGTCTCATCTGGTATTCTAAACGAAACACTTGTTGGAGCGGTGGCGCTAGTCGTAATTGCTACTCGAACGGCAACTTCGGGCAGCCTAACCGTATTTACGTTTCATTTAGCGGTGCCGAGTCGCTTGACTTAGGAATTTCGCCGCGGGGTATGCAGCGAGGGAATTCTTGAAGGGAAGGAACGGAGGTTCTTGTAGACGGCGGAAGGGCGAGGTGTAATTGAAACGCAACGTTCTAAGCGGGCAATTACAACAGGAGGATCATTTCCTTATTACATGTTCCACCGCGGTACGCTGGAAGAGGCTGTTTCTGTATTGCAGTGGGAGTTTTATGAATGTTTCTTAGTCTTACATGGACAGATGTCCAACCGATTACTGAGATATTTAGAGTCTTGTGTTATCAATACTAAAACCTAGATCCTGTAAAGTTACTTTGTTGAAAAATCTTAGCTTTAGAAAACTGGGGTGTCAAATTTGATGACATTGGACTAATTCCAAACTAGGGTATAAAAATGCGAGTAATTCCTAACCAAACATCTAAGATCTGCAGATTAATAGTTCTTGGTAAACTGTATAAATTTACCATTTCGATTTTATTAGTATGCTACGAAAAAAAAGGAGCTAGCTTGCCAATATACTTGCTATCCTGTAGTTGCACATTGACAGCGAAAAAAAAATTTCTGAAAGAAAAAATTGTTAACAAATAGTTATTTCATGAGTAAATTTATTTTTAATTCTTATTTTGTTTGGGATTGTGTGAATTAAGTAGTGGTGAAAAATGTGAAATTTAGTAATTGTGAATTTGTTTCTATTAAAAAATAGTTTAACCAGCTGTAAACCATGAAAATAAGTTGTAATTGATGCTCCTAACTGATTAATTAGATTACTGGAAAATATTAAATTGTTTCCAAGTACGATCGTAAACAAGAATAACAACGCCCAAAAAGTTTCAAAAACATTATTCCTTTGAACATTTATGAATGAAAGTTATTTATTCAGGTACCCTGTCGCAAATGTACGACAAACGGCTTGAAATCAATCCTTATTATTTTTTTTATCAAAAACTAGGAAAAGTTGATGTAAATTGTTTTATTTATAACATATTTAGTTTCTAATACAAAAGGAAACGTTGGTGCGCCAATCTTCCCCCGACCTTTTGTTATAATAATCGAATCTAAAATTTTCTGAAGTTCTTTCGTTTATACCAAAAAATGGATAGTAATAAATGAGTAAGACATCTGTTATCAAATACCCATGGTCAGTATTCTCTATTTTGGAGTAAATTTCCTCCTGTCGGTAAATAGTTTTTTTTTTAGTTTGCTTGTGGATTAATTGATCCTTTTACAAACATCCAGTAAATTAAAAACGCAAGATGTATTTTAATTAATCTTTGAGCACACTTCTTCTCGTTTAATTTATAGTACAGTATTTTCATTCAGTTTAGGAATAAATTACATGCTGGAAAAAATAGTAATAATATGGGTCACGATAAAACGATTAAAAGTTTATCTGAAAGCTCCATGTCTTTGTTTTATTGTGATTTCTGGACTGAGTTATGTGACAAGCAGCCTCGCTGTTCTCTTCGCGTTTCTCTATAGTACACATTGAATATACTACCATACTAACGTAGTAAACGAGACTTCCCGTTATCAACTGTGGATTATATGTGACTATGCAACTAAATTACGTCATTCATAAGTCTTAATACTCCACCTAAGATTTGTTGCATCTTCACTGTTAGGAAACATCTCTTCGGGTCAAATTGTTTCTGCTGGTGTTCAAATGTAGTAACGTGGTGTTTTTTTTTTTAAATTTTTCCATTATAAATAACATGCAAATAACGTTTCGCTGGTCCTGAGAAAAGTATTTATGTACGATAGATTACTAGGCTTACCGACGGAGAGATATTTCTTTCGCATTAAACTGAGAAATCCCATTTAGATTTGCAGGCTTTTCAATATTTCCACGATAGTAGAAATCAATGTTACAAATTACTTCATCTCTGGCATATTCTTTCATGTAAAATCGAATTTTATGTTTTGATCTTTTAACTAATAATTGTTTTAATGTTAATGTTTTGTGTAATTTTCACTAATTTCGTACTAGTAATTGATCTACTTGACATAAATTATTAATGCTTAAAATAATCTTCTATTTTTTATTTTTTTTCCTTTCTCGAAAATCAGATTCACGCGAGAGAAACTATCGCAGAATAGGCCAGATTTTTCTAAAATATGAGAATTCGCTTGTAGAAAAAAGTATTTCCAAAAGTGTCTTTCTTCCAAAGACATCTTTCTGAGTTCTTTTTAATACTATTCTGTCTCACATGAATTAATAAAAAGTTATTACATTTATTATTACATCACAAAAAATAGACACGCCGAGATAATCAATTTTGAATTTTCATTTTTGTATGTATCAATTATAAAATACCTAAAAATGTTTAATAAATTAGTAATCACAATTAAAAAGATTTATTTTCAGCAAATGCGTATATTTTGAAAAATTAAAAATAATATTCTCCTTCAAGATGTTTAAATTTTTTTGTTTTTTATTTTTAATCGAGTTTGCTACGATTGAAACGTGTAAATATTCGTCAATTTATTGAGTTCTAGATTAAAAAATAGTAAATTATTTGACTCGTCATACCCAGCATTATCGGTTCACAGCCTTTGTTTGACGAGCAGCAGTTTTTGGGTGGCATGGGTCCGGATACTCGGCTGTCTCACTGGACGTTACGCTCGGCTGCCTACGTAGCCCCTGCTTCCAAGCCCGCCGCAGACACTAAAAGCCATCCCAGCCAGCTTTACGACAGCGGTCAGTGGGGCTGCGCCAGTAAGCCTCCTTTATTCGGACCTCTGGGCCCGGATTAGACCGGACCCTTCGTTAAACTGCTACGGCCGAATAAACTCTGAATAATAGTCATCCAATTTAATGGAGGACATCAGTGGCCGATGGTGCAGGTGAGTTCAGCCGGCTTCCTTCTTTCCCTCTTTTTAGAATCTCTTTTCCAGCTCTCAAAACCTAGAAGATTAGTCGATAATTTACTATATATATATTCTAGTCACCATGTCTATATTCGTACCGTGGCGAATAGTCTGAATAACTTTGGGCACGGTTTGATTAAAACCCAATCATAAGGAAGATATTCGTGTCTAATATGGCTACATGTATTCTGGTAAACTTCAAAAAAATAATAATAATATCCTGTTGGGAAGTACAGTGCCTGAAATATTTTTGATGAAAACGTTTTTAATTACAAAAGAAAACAATAGTATATTTAGGTTTAAAATTAATCATTTGTGCAGCAGATAAACGGGATTAATATTAAAAAAAAAAAAAAAAGATACTGCTAAACTTAATATCGGTAAATACAACTCCGTCTACTTCAGTTTTATTTAATATAAATAGCACGAGGGAAGCACACTAAGAAAAAGAAAATGACCCAAGTAGATACATTTAGATATCTAGGTAGAATAATAAGTGCAAAAACCATTAAAATAAACTAGTGATTGTAAGGACTTACTTTTTAAAGTAGTTACATACCATCATGTGACTATAAATTACTTTTCTCTTCAAAACCAACAAAGAATGTAAAACAATAGAGCAAATATAAGAATATCGATTCTAATGTGACAGAAGTATTCAGTTAGACATGAATAACACAATTTCGTGTTCCTTTTGTTTTACAGTTGTTCAATTCTTTGAAAGACTTTTTCAAAAAATTACTTTGTATTCATTATTGATTATTAAGAAATTTCGTCGCTAATCTGACAAGAATTTTCTACTTAACTAAAATCGTGTTAATGTTTTTGGCAATGAAAATCTTAGATTGACTAAACATTCATTTTAAACTAGAAAGTTTATGGTATATTAAACTATTTATAATAATCGTTTTAAGTTAACGGAGTAGATTTTTTCCCTCGATCTACAGTTAGCCCGCAAAAACAGGGAATAGACTTTTATTTAAGATGTTACCACCTTCCATTCAAATCAAACGAGGGTAATGTGAACAGATGTTATGGAAATAGATGTGAATAGATGTCTGAAAAAGTACTTCTCTTCAAGATTCACTCAAGATTTATGAGATGCTTATATGCATGCTAGCACGACAAGTGTAGTAATACCGGGTGTAAAACATCTATCGTGGATTTGGCTATATAACTTATACATTAAGATAGCGAAATGAACCAACACTTACCTTAGATGATGGTTGTACTCCATGAACACGCAAAAGAATCAAGAATGTAAGTGAGAAAAGAACATTAAAGAGGATGGGTTTTGTGGAAGACTTCTACAACACACACCCTCAATAATTTTCTTTTGTTGAGAAAGGCATAAGATCCAAAAAAGCTATTTCATTTGTGTTGTTATCGTTTTTATATGTTCACACAATACAACCAACATCATATATTGTACAGAGGCTACAAGGGAAACAGTGAGTTTTTCGGTAAAAGGTCATCATAGCGTAACTTTATATGTCTTGACTTGAACAAAGGATTTTATGAAATTGTGTTGAGTTTGAAGTTACTTGGAAGTATTAAGGAATGACACAGACGTTATCGCTATATATAAGAGATTATCTACACTAAGCAAACAAATGACCTAACAAACAGTTTTATGGTTTTCTTGATGCGCCAATTATTTACTTCATTCCTAACATGTCCCCTCTACCATAATTCCATTTTCTTTTTATAATTGCATTTCACAGTGACAATCCTGATTAATTAATTATTTTGGTGTTTCGCTTACCCCCTTTGGCAATGAAAGGTTAATTATCTGCATGTTATCGTCACACCTTTGAATTAATTATCCTGCAAAATGAACGCGAAGGAAAAGAGAAATATGAAAAATAGAACATGAGTAAACGCCGCAACACAATATAGAAATATCAAGGGTTAACGCATTAATTCAATTTTAAATAGTTTTTCCGAAATAAATGTACCGAATACTGGAATGGTTGAAGAAAATTAAAGAATTGATGAAATTGGGAAAAAGTGAATGGAGTTCAATCATAGATCATGTTTCAGTGGTTGAAAGGTATTACGAGGATAAACAGTGAAATAGAATTTAGAGGAAGAAGGTAGCTGTGTCAATAAGAAATCTTAGACAGACTTATGCCTAGAGCAAAGCAGATTATTATTTGATAGCTGCCCAGATAATGATAAACTTAATATTATGATTGATTTTAATCTTCATCAACTAATTTGAGACGGTAATTATGTTACATCTCAGTTTTCTTTTGAAATAGATCTGTTTGCTCAATCTGATTAACTTGTGGGCATATTCTCTTAATAACGGTTTCCTTGTGTAATCACCGTTGCTACTTTAGCACTGCTCCAGATAATCTGGTAATAAAATATGGCTGTCCATATCACTATACTGTTAACTATCATATTCAAGAACATGTACAATGAACGAAAATTACTTCTTTTTATGCTGACTTCATTTAAACCAAACTGTCTCTGGTTATGACGTCATTCGTTCACGTCACACTTATCTGTTGTAATCAGTCGCCATTTAATTTCTGCGGCATCCTAGTCAATACAATTTGTATAAATTTCTTCACACTGTAATAGTTCGAACACGCTAATCATTCATTGCAATCAATTACAAGTTTATTGTATCTAGCCCACCGCACATGTTTCTTCTTCATACAAATGGCTTGTTTCCACTAAGAATAAATCGGGTGTATAGTAGTTTTTAATGATTAATCATGCTAAGGAGATAACAAAAAACAACCTTATTTAATATAAAAGATAAAGATTAGAATTATTTGTAGAAAATAAAATCGACAAAATCAGCCATAGTGACACGTGACCGCGAACGCCAATGAGAAAGAATTACGTCATAGCGTCCCTAGCGCCACAGAAGTGGTTGACATTTACATCTAATAGAACACCTTGCGTAGTAAATTTTTCGTTTGTAGCAACTTCTGTATTGGTAATTTAGTTATTGTTAATTATTTGGCGAAAGAAAAGTTTAATTCATTATGGAACAAGGTTTTAGCAAAGCAACCAGTTGTAATTTGCCCAAAATTGACGCCGTTGCCGTTGGAAGATTTTTCGCCTCAAACATAGACTTCTGCTCGTCGGAATTATATACAAGTGTCAAATACATATTATAAGCTGAAATCCGTTTCGTAAACAATAATCTATTGCTTAGACGTACGTTTTTAAGTTAATTGACATGGTTTTGATGTTACTTTTGCGAAGTATAAGCAACTGTTAGGGAGTTCTATAATATTTTTTTTTTTTTTTTTTTAATTTATTTGGCCTTTAGCCATGCTGGCCATTTAGCCATTACCAAGTGTACAAGCGTTTATTACAATGTTTGTCTATTACATCTGTAACATTTACACATCGTAGCAGTAAATTTTAATATACATTGTCTCTGTAGGTTATCCGTATTTCATAGTACCTTACACACATTAAAAGCCAGAACTAATACATTTACGTAATACGCTGGGTACATAAGGTAGTAACTTTGTCTGGCACATACATACCTTAAAATGGACGATTTGATATTACATTATACACATTGAAATATTGAGTTTGGCAAAGAATCGATTTACAAGGTTCATATATACATGAAATGTTATGATATGTTACATCTGATTATACAGTTAATTATTGTTCCTTTGTCTGGCATATAGGCCTACATAAATTAAAATAGTCCATTTGATATTACATTATATACATTAAAATATTAAGTTTAGAAAAAGTAATGCAAATTAAAAAAAAAAATTATTTACAAAGACTCATATATACATGAAATGTAAGGATATGTTACACTTGATTATACAGTTGATTATTGTTACAGTTCTCGTTTGATTTGCCGTAAAAATGAGTACATGAAGAAGAAGATTTTAAATTTGTTTGTATTTAGTAAGTCTTCAACACTTGCCGGGAGTTGCTGTCCTGCTTGCACCAAGTGCTTGATGAGGTTGTCAGAGGCTTGTTTGTTAAATGGGCAACCAAAGAATATGTGATTAGCGTCTTCAACGTGTCCGCACTGGCAGTACGGTTCCTCTACCACACCGATTCTACATAAGTGCTGCTTGAGGCGGCAATGTCCGAATTTAAGCCTAAAAATTGTGATATATAGGCTTCTAGGACACCGGATGTTCTGAAACCATGGCCGTTTTGTAACTTCAGAATGTATCCTTGCGTAGTGTTTACCTTTCGTAGCAGATGTATATCTCCATTCTACGTTCCAATCTTTGTATAATTTTTCCTTTATTGTCACAATCAGGTCCGAAGTAGGTATCTTACGGTGTATAGTTACCCCGGTCTCAGTTGCTTGTTTTGCCAGCTGGTCCGCTATTTCATTGCCCCTGCACCCATCATGGCCTCTCACCCAGGAAAGTACTACTAATTTATTACTTTGTTCCAGGTCTATGATTGATTTAATAATTTCGTATATGATCGGGTTGTTGCTTTGGTTTATGTGATGATTTTTTAATGACGTTAAGGCAGAGAGTGAATCAGATAGTATGATAATGTTACTATCCGGTAAGCTCCCGGCATATCTAAGTGCTTCTAATATTGCTATCAGTTCCGCTGTCATAATAGAGCATTCTTTAGGCAGTTGGAAAGTGCCCTGTTCCATGCTATCAAGGTTGATGTATGCACAACCAGCATAACTGTTGTTCTTAGACCCATCTGTATATATGATTCCAGCTGGAAGCCATTTGTCCAATTTTTCTAGGTACGTCTGTTTGTAGGGGCTCTGTTGCGTTGTTTGACCAAAAACTGTAATTTCTTTACATGTATGCCATAATGGAGCCTCATATCAGTATAGTTGTTCACTCTTGATGGCTTTATCGTATAGTGATTTGGTTTCCAGATACGCTGAAGCTAGCGGTGGCAGTCGTCTGTTTTTCCAATATCCTTTTGTTAGGCAGTCTATGGATAAGTTGTGTATGGAATTATATAATTTACTGGTCGTCAACTGACTCTGCTTCAGTAAAAATTTTGAACTTAGGTAGGATCTACGTAGGTGCAGAGGAGGTTCCCCTGCTTCTGCGCATAGTGCATTTGTGGGCGTAGATTTCATTGCCCCTAGGCAGGTGCGTAGTACCATGTATTGTAGTACATCAAGCTTCGCTAAAGGCCGTTGGGAGGCCGCACCATAACAAATACACCCATAGTCAAAATGTGGACGGACTAGGGCTCTATATAGAGTTAGTGCTATTTGTGGACTTGCTCCCCACTTTAGTCCTGTTACTGCTCTTATAAGGTTGTTCCTTGAGCAGACTTTTTTTTCTATTTGTTTGATGTGTTCACACCATTTGAGTTTATTATCTATTATCAGGCCTAGATATTTCAAGCTATTCTTAACTGGGAGCTGGTATGGTCCAAGAGTCATGCGGATCATTGGAGGAATCCTGTGTCGTGTAAATATGCAGACTGAGCTTTTATCTATTGAGATCTCCTGTCCATTGTCTGACAGCCATTGTACTAGTTTACACATCGCTTCGTTTAATATGGCTTGGCATCTTTCGATGCTTGTGCCTATTGTATACAGGCAGATGTCGTCCGCATATTGAAGTATTATGACGGAAGGTGGCATTATTTTGTGTAGGTTAGTTGTGTATATATTAAAGAGTAACGGAGACAAAACTGATCCTTGAGGTACCCCTTGGCTACACTTTCTTGGACCTAGAGTAATTGTTTTCCACTTGGCTACTAACCATCTATTTGTAATCATAGCTAGCAGCCTCGCTGTAAAGGGGCCCGGCACGCCATTCTCTTTTAGTTTTTTTCCCAAGGTCGATGGCAGAACTTTATCATAGGCAGATGTTAGGTCAGTGAAAATGGCAACCATGTATTTATTGTCTGTAAGGCACGATTGAATATCTGTAACAAGGTGTGCTAATATGTCATTCGTGCCTTTCCCTTTCCGAAAGCCGTATTGAGTATGCGGCAGCAATGTATTATGTTCGAACCACCATTCGAGTCTATACTTTACCATTCTTTCGAGAATTTTGAACACACAAGATAAGAGGGATATGGGTCTATATGCTGAGGCACATTCAGTTTCCTTTCCTGGCTTTTTTATAATAATTATTCTGGCCGTCTTCAAAGGTGGTATCTCGCTTTTCTCAGCCCAAATACGATTAATGAGGTCGAGCAGGTATGCTTTCCCGTTGGCAGGGAGTAGGCGGAGCATGGGGTAGTGTATGTTATCCGGCCCAGGTGCTGATGATTTGCCAAAGGAGAGTGCTCTGCTGAGCTCTTCACTCCTGAAAGGTTGACATAGGATGTGCTGTGTATTTTCCTGTACGTTAAGGGGTTGAGGGTCCACATAAGGTGGTGTTATGTTTTCTAATATCTCAGTCAGAATATTCAGTGGTGGTGTCCGCTCTGGCACCCTCGCTTCCTTTATATTTTTCAGCCTTCGTATTTTCATCCACACTTCTTTGGTCGGCGTGTTGAGACTCAGTTTTGAGCAGTAGTCTTCCCAGTTTTTCTTCTTCTTCTTTCTCAGGAGTTTTTTTGTTTTCGCACATGCCCTTTTGCATTCAATATAATTGCTCATTGTGAGGTGTTGCCTGTAATTTTTGACAGCTTTCTTTCTTTCTTTTATTGCATCGTCACATTCCTGGTCCCACCATTCAACTGGTGTTGTGTTGATTACATAGTTTTGTTTTTGTTTTGGAATGCTGGAGCCTGCGGATTTTTCAATGCAATCTATGAAGGCTTTATAATCATTTTGTATGTCGTCTGTAGGTTTGTAATGAGAAAATGCAGCTTCTGCTTCCTGTTGGTATTTTTCCCAGTTGGCCCGCTTGATATTCCATTTGTAGTGCGAAAAGATAGTTTGCCCTATCAGCTTAGTGCAGGGGCGCTTCAGCAGAATCGGGAAATGATCCGAGCCCAGAGTATCTTCTATGATTTCCCATGTTAGGTGTGGGGCAATAGTCGCCGATGCTAATGATATATCAACAGATGATTGTTGTTGTGATGGTCTATTGATTCGAGTTGCAGAGCCATCGTTTAGTACAACTAGTTCCTCCATTACTTCCACAATTAGTCGCCCGTTACGATCGTCATATGTACTTCCCCATAAGGAATGGTGGGCATTTAAGTCACCAAGGAGCAGAATTGGTTCTTCTAGATGACTTTTTAGTATTTCCAACTCAGATCGTTTTAATGCTGGTTTGTTTGGTGACCTGTATACAGATACTACCGTCATATATTCGTCTTTAAAGAGGATCCGTGCTGCACAAACTTCGAAAGACAGATTAGTAGGCGTAATGTTTACGGGCTGGAATGGGATTGATTTCTGTATCAATAGGGCAGTGCCGCCATAACCGTCCGCTCTGTCTGCTCGTACGATATTATAGTTTTGGAAAAGGAAAGATTCTCCTGGTTTCAACCAAGTTTCTGAGATCGCACTTACTGAGATTTTATGGGCCAGCATATATTGCATCAGACTTAATTTATTGGCTTTGATTGAGCGCGCATTCCATTGTAAGATTCCGAGTTCTTTGATTGCAATTTTTTCATTCGTTTGGGGATTATTATGTGGTATGTTATTTTGGTACATGGAATCTAAGCCTCCAGTAACGGGTATCGAATGCGTTATTGTGTTCTCAGTTGAACCCATTGGTGAGTGTTTGTTGTATAAGCTGTTTGATACTTGGAGCGAATTGCAGTGGATCGATCTGTTGGTTACCGACATACTGGTTTAAGATATTCATTATGATTTCGATCATTTTGTATGTGAAGATATCAGCTGTGCTTGCGCTTTGTATAGTGCTGTGAGGTTGGGGTGGGTATGGGTTGTACGCAATTGGTTGTATATTCCTGTTGTTAGGGATCCAATAATTTTTATAAGATAGATCCCTAGAGTTGCTTCCTGCTCTGTAGTGCCTATTATGTCTTTCCGTTAAGGGGGATTCTGCCTGGTTAGTAGGCATTGGATTTATTTGCATGTTTGTTAACATGCCAGGTGGGCTGGTGGCCAACTGTGACGTCTGGGTAGGTAGTTCTTGGTGGAGTTGTTGATGTTGTTGTTGCGATGTCCCTACAGGCACTGTGGCAATATTTAAGTTATCCTGTATGGGGGTTCTTTGCTCGTAACATTCCGAATTTACGACCGTGGTTTGGGTGGTTGCGGCCGGTCTTGCTAGTACACCGGCATACGTACCGGCGTTGATCTTTCTAAGGGCTTGTTTATAGTCTAGGTTCTCGTACGCCATTAACTGTTTGATTCTTCTTTGTTTTTCATATTCAGGACATCTTTTTTCATTAGATGGGTGGCCACTATTACAATAGATACAAATGGGGTTGTTTTGGTTACAACAATCTTTGTCGTCGTGTGCACCAGCACAGAATACACATCTTTTTTTACTTCTGCATTGCTTGCTCAGGTGACCATAGCGCAGGCAGTTAAAGCATTGCATAACAGGTTTTATGTATGGTTCGACTGGACAGCGGACACCGTGTATGTAAACATAGTTGGGCCGTCTCTGCGATTTGAAAGTGATCAGGCAAACTGGAAGTGGGATTGTTGTAGGTTGACCGTTTGCTACCATTTTCTTAGCAAATCGTTTAACGTTTATCACCCTGTATTCACATCGCGCTACCGCTTTAATTTCATCTTCTGATAATTCTGTCATTACGTTTCTAATGATGCCTTGTTGTGTGGTGCACGAGTATGGGATATACGCCTGCAAACCGTTCTGCTTCCAGACTGAGCTTTGAATCATAGAATTGGCTGCTATTACCGATTTCACCTCAATTTTGACACGGTTACGGCCTGCTGTAGTTATCTGTAATATTTGATTATTTGTATCACGGCAGAGGGAGTTAATGAGGCGACCTATAGCCATTGGATGCAGTCTACTGATGTTTTTATCGACACTTTCTACAATCACATAATAGGGCCCTAGGTCATAGTTTTCATATATCACTGGCGTTGCGCTATTTACCTGTTGATCATGGCTGACTGTTGTGGTTGTAGTCTGGTTTTGCTGTGTGTTGCTAGCTGGTGACGTCTCCATACTGATATCTGTAGGTTTCGGCTGTTCTGCTGTTCTTGGTACTTTGTAGTTGCAGTTGTTGCTGATGTCTTCGATTGTTGGTGTGCTGGGGCGTTTCTGGGCTGCAGGTGGGGTCGATTCTTCCTCTCCTACAAGTCGTAGTTCCTGTTGTCTCGTTTGGTCAATGGTAAGATTAGCAGCAAAAGATGGTACATTGACGGTTTCGAATGACGATTGTATGATGTTTCTCGTTTCCCTTCCATCTTCACTTGTGTTGTGATGTAGGGATGGCACTTGACTGTCTAAGCTATCTTCTGTTGCAATGTTCACGTTACCTCCATTATATAAAAGTATGTGCGGCGTCGGCTGTACCTGTTCGTAGCCGCCTTCACCACACTGGCCACCATACATGGCGGCCAATGTCACTTAACACTTATATTAGTTGTTTCTTGATTATCAATTCACTTTTCTTGTCCACCACACGAAGTTGAAAGCTGTTTATGTTGTTGGCACTTGCCGTCGAGTCAACCCGCGATCGCGCACACTACTTCCTCGTATCGGAGGCGATGTTACCCGTACGACGGTCTGCTCACGACTGAGTTCTATAATAACCGTGACGTCGCAATCTGATAACGAATTCTTGTAGAACTCGACGAAACAAATCGAAAATAAAGAATAATGTTTTTTTATATCTCTCTTCGTTTTCGAGATATAGCACGTTAAAAATGAGTTATAGTTCCTTGTGCTTTTGGTGACGTTGTTTGGTACTATTATTTCTGTGCCGTGTCTTAAATTTTCAGCTGCATCACGCCTAAGGTATGTTTCTTTTTATATATTTTTATAAAACTTTTCTAGAAAAATATATCCTCAAAAACAGGTGTGGTAAATTTTAAAGCTATGGCACTGCCAGTTTCCAGTCTGCTCTAAGCTTCATATCAGCCTAACAACATCATCTTTCAGTGACGATAACTCGAGAACCAAGAGAGATGTTAAAAACAATTATTCTTTATTTTCGAATTGTTTCGTCAAGCTGCTTAAGAATCTATCATCAGATTGTGGCGCCACTTAATGATGTTTAGTCTATGAAAAATAACACTAAAGAAAGATTTTATATCATAAAACCAAAACAAACTCAACTCATACCTTATTACATTATCATTACTTGAAAAGTAGTGGTTCTGCAAAATTCATCATTTTTGCTTTGGATTTGGAAATATATTATGCACAAACACTTACATCAAAATGGTCTTCACAAAAATAAATACTTCTGTCTGCATGTAAACTTTGAGCATCCTCCCTCCTTGCAAGTTTTAACCACTTTCTCTGTATTTTTTCATTGTTTGGAACATATATAAATAACTTATCTGGTGTTTTTATTGTTGTGCTTCTACACTTCGGCACTACACAGTACTTATAAAACGAGGAACTCATGTTTAACTAAAGAAAATCTACACCTGCAATACACGTACACGACTGTTTACATTCATATCAGACGCTATGACGTCATCCAAGACGCCATGACAGTCTAGAGCGTTTTTGAGCTAAATTTAAATTCCCTTTTACAAATGCAAAATACATAATGTAAATGTTCGATTCTTTACAAAATAAGATGTTTTTTGAGTAAAATAGATAATAAGGTGAAGTATTAACCTATTTTTCAAATTTAGTCAACTGCCCAAATAAACCGGACAGACGAGGGTAATTTATCCCATATACTTGCCAACACAGAATTCTTAAACTATTACCAACTTAACATGTACAGTTGCAAATTATAAACACTGTATTTTGCTGGACATGTATTTAAAAAGTGAAGTAAATAGAATTGCTTAAAATTAAGCATCATAGTCGCGATATACCTCACAATGTCTTACGGGAGGTGAGTTAGGGTGTGCTAGATTTTAACTGACGGCTGGCTGTCTTAAGCGGAGAGGTTGCAGCACCTAGTTGAGCTGATAAGCGAGATGTTAGGTGGCGTGACGGATCCAGTTCCACGCCGTTACGGGCAGCGATTACTTGCTCACGCACAACGGCAATTACTAACGCCACGAGCGCTGAGCCCCATCCTCGGCAATCGCCACAGATCCAGCGATAAGCAGAACCGAACACTTCTCATCAGATATAACTGCTATCGATTAATGCTTGCGAGCTACATTTAGCTCTGCGGTAATATATCACAGCGTGTAACTTTCCATGATAGTAACTCGTGCTGAAATTAGACGTATCAATTTATTTTTAGTAGACGTGAGTGAAGAATTCCGGAATTGATGAGTGTTTAAACCAATTTTTCTAACTTTTTGTTTATAAGAAAATAGATAAACAATACATCTTAATTAACGCATCTGAATCAATATGTTAAATATAATCCCAGCAAAATAAACCAATTTTTTTTACCGTGTTAGCTCAGTTCCTTACTTCACCACTATGGTGCCTGATTCAGGGATTTCTGGAGGTGATAGTAATTTTAATCAACAGGACCACAGTACTTCCGTGTACACAAAAAAGCAAGTCACGCCGCAGGAAACGGAGTGTCATCACAAACACTTCCTTTGGCATAATCACAATTTGACAATACTAGCCAAGTACAACCGCCAGGTCGCCATATATAACTTCACTGGTTAGTCCGACCACTATTCACCACTTCTACTGTCTTCTCCGACTCCTAACTCTGCGGACTGTTCATCACAGACTCAAACCGAACGTGGTGGGTGAACGGTTAACGTTCTGGCTTCTCATTCGGAAGGACGCGGGTTCGAATCCCCGTCCAGGCATCAAGACTTGGGTTTTCCATGGTTTCCACAGACAATTCCAGGCGAATGCCTGGATGCTTCCTTCAAAGAGGCTTTGGCCGAATTCCTTTCCATTCCTAGAGCCAAAAAAAAAAATAATAATAATCTAGACTCAATGCCCGTTGAAGCAATTCAAAATCATTACCTAACTATAAACTAACTTGATGTATATTTATAGAGGAACCTTTAAGGAACTCGTGAGCGAAGTTAACCCCTCCCTGGTTGTGGTATCGGTGGCGCTACACAACGATGATACGACATGTCATGGCATATTCCAAACCATACAGGAAGGATAGGCGATGGTGAACTATTCCAGTCAACAAATTGTGTTTCCAAACACCTGAGTTAAATCCAGAAGTCGTCTGCCGTGCGTATTGTGTGAGGGCATCGGATGTTGTCTATATCGAATGTAACACTCGACGGACCCCTTTGTGTTTTTCATTAGGGTAAGCTTGAACGCATCGGCAGCAGCCTTAACCATCGCACTTATTTAATCTCTACCTTACTATGGAAACAACAATGATCACCCCAGCTTATTAATTTAGAATAACAACTATGATAAGTTTTATACAGCAGTACGCAACAAGAAACCATCATTCTCACATCTCTTTTGGACCTTACTAAGGTAGGGTAAAACCGTTCAGAATAACCACTAACATCTGAATACCGAAAATTGCAGAAATTGATTGAGTTGTGGTTGATTTTTAATTATTTTTTAACTATACGGTAAAATGTGTTTGGTAGTTCACACTGTGGCATTAAATCATATTTTGTGGTTTACTGGAGATTACTAAATGAATATTAAATAATTTTATTTTTATTTGGCTCTTACTGGTTTTAGACGTCAAGATCGTCAAAGCAAGAGATGATTAAGGACATACGAGAGAAGGAAATGGGACATGTGTTTTATGAAAGAATCTTTCCGGTATTCCGTTAAGTGATTTTTTCTGAATTCATATTTATTGTACAGAATCCGAGACCGCTCGAATAAAAACATAAATACGTTTTGACTGCGTGACTCAAGATTGTTCGGCTGCTGAGTAATAAAGCATCGATTAGCCATATCTTTGCTATCAATGGTTCTACTGTTCATCTTAGAATTGATACCACTCAGCTTTCTGCCGCTTCTCATACTAAAAGCCGCAATGAGGCCACTCACACAACAGCGTACATACTTCGAGAAAGTGTATAGCCAGTCACATGGCAGCAACAACAACTTTAGAAGAAACTGATCTAAATAAAACTAACCGTCATATATAGTGTCTGTATAAATGAATTGAAGAGTCTCATAGAATCTGATAAATTTTTCTCAGCTAATTCAATCTCCTTTCCTCAGTATTAATTTCCTTCGTGAAATATTTAGTCTGGCAGGGTTAGAGCCCTCAAGCCTGCTTTTGCAACGTACAAGGTGTTTACTATAAACATCTTAAACTTTTCTTAATCCAATATCTAAAATACTAATTAATGTATTATTTACTTAACCTACGAATCAATAAGCAAGTCTAACAAGTCTCTAGGTCTCCTGGAAGCTGAATAAATAAATAAAACTTAGCAGTGTGGAGACAGGAAAGCTAGAGCCTGCACCAAGTAATATTTTCTTAAAGCGTTTTTTAACACGCATTACTGCGGAAGTTCTTTTCTCCAGGACAGATTATGCTACAATCTAGCTGTAGAAATGAAAAACAAATTTTCAGGAGTTTCTGAGCAATTCTGTGAAATGGTTACTGTATTTTATTTTGGATATAGTGATTGTATTGTAATAATATTTTGAGAATTTAAACTTGAGGGAGATTTTAGATTTGAGACGCTGTAGGATATATAGTATACCACTGTGGAATCGGCGAAAATCGTAAGTAATCAAACATTAGTGGCGGTGCAAGGAATTTGTTATTCATAAATTTTCATTGTCAGGAATTTTAGAATGTTCATCTTCGGAAGTGACACAAGAATAATAGGCTAGAAATATATTTGAAAAAACGTGAAGTATTGAGCCAAATAATCCACATAAATGTTATTTTTAGGACCATTACATCACTAAAGACTTCGATAAGAACTTAAATATAGATATTTATTGTTCATATTTTGTACCATTTCATGAAATTTCTTTACAATGTATATAAACAACCGGAATTAGTAGAGTGGGGGTCGTCCTGGATTTTCGTTCGTGAATATTTTTTTTTATGTTATAAAGTGTCGGACCTCTTATCCCCGACTGAATATTAGGAAAGCGGAGTTCATTGTGGTTACGCTTTGATTTCTATCACACCTAGAAAGTGGTGAGTGTCACTGCTGAGTAAAAAATGTAGTAGTTGGTAGTGAAGTGTTCAGTCAGCTACACAAAACGAGGCCCATTAAACGGTCATCTGCTAGTAAACCATCTGGCGATTTGTTAGATTCAAAATGTTCACAGTGTCTGGTTATAACAGTTTTAACTGAGTAGCTAACTAAGGTATTAAGAAGCAGTAATTGTATTTAAGGAACAACAGAAGATAATCAGAGCAGAGAGAATATTTTTAAAGCTGAATGACCTAAAATCGATTTTATTTATTAGTGGGGGTAGGCATCCAAAGTATCAAAGCTTTGAGCTGTTACGTTTGACATAAATAATACAGGTCTGATACATTCATTGGTGCCACCCAAATTTGTAGGCAGAAGTCTTAAGGACTTTTGAGCCAATTTTAACCAGACAATACGCCAAGTGTTATGAATATAGGAAATATTGTCACCAATTTTTAGAGGTATCAAAAAGCGCATTTAAAAAACTAATATTTAGTACAAATAATAATTCCTACTGATTCCACAGTCTTGTTAATCCAAAATAATTTGACAAACTTCTATTATATAGTAAAACCCCTTTTAGGTAGATAATGCTATCACATAATAAATTTGTTACACTATCGAGATATCTGTCATATAATATAAACATTATTTACAATAAATAATCTAAAATTTGATACTGCTATTCAGAAAATTCGATATAAATTACTATTTTTCCCATCTATTTGGATTTCCACAGTAAAAGCAGTACTAATATGTAAGCTTATAAGCTTAACATTATCGTATTACCAAACAAATACCATACCATGCACATTCAAGTTATTGATATAATAAATATTTTGTGGGGATCGGAACTCAACAAATATAAAGATTGAGAATCGGAACTGAATAGTTTTAATTTTGAAGGACGCAAGACTTTTTCAACACAGTTCGAATAGCTTTCAAAATGCATAGGTATGAACAGAAGCAATAATCATCAATACTACACCGGTATTTCATACTAATATTCATAAGGAATGACAACAAGCATTTTGCCATCTAGTAAAGATATATAGGGAACTTTCTTGATTATAATATAGGTACTATATTTTGTGTCGGCGAGAGAATATACAAATAAAATTAATTATTAATTATCACTTTTCTCAAAGAGAAAGATCAAACCTATCAGCAACACAAAGCAGTTGTAATTTCTCACCCTGAGATTAACGAAAACAATTATTAAACGATTTTCCCTTTATAACTTGGGATAGGTGCTTTACAGTACGATTAATACATGAAAATAGGAGAACCTAAAATTTATTTCAAGATTTTGTCAGCTTTTATGTTTATTTCACACTTGAAATAGATATGCCATCAATAAACATTTCCCTTTGTCATAAATTCAACAAGGAAAAATTTGCCCAGGGAAGTTCCAATTTGTTATACTGAGCATGAGCTGCTGTTGTTTTCTGTTTGCTTTGAAGTCAAGACTGCCGTGCAATTTCATTCTGAAATAAATTTTAATTTCCACGTTTGTCGTACATCTCCCATTGCCTCAGAGAAAACATTATTTAATTAAAGACCCTTAGTTTTTCCATTTCACTTACGGTTCTTGTACACGAAAAATACTTGCAATGTTTGAAAATAATATTAAGAGACTTCAAAGACGTACCTACGCTGTATATTGCATGCTTAAATAAATTAAGAATACTTGTTGAATAGAAGGCATAAAATTCTGCTTTGCAAGAAGACGTTTCAACTAATTAAGAGTACGTACGTGCATCATCTATTCTTTGAGATCGTTCGAGTATTTCATTTATTGTCTGTTTTACACAACACAACTAACAATAAGCCCCCAATTGAAAATAATGTATCAGTTTTGCGGATTCTAGCGGTCTGGTGGCTCAGTGGCTAAGGTGTCTGACTGGAGATCGAAGGGTTCATTGGTTCGAATCCCAGTCTCGGCGGGAATTTTCATAGACCCTTAACACGGCCATCACCTCTGGCACAGCTACCTGTGTATTGTGAAGTACGCCAGGACGCTATGACAGTGGTTTTGATTCCACGTTAAACTGTAGTTCCCTTGTACCCGGTAGAATTGCCTGGTTAGGTTAAGGCTGCTATGACAGTGGTAGAAAGCGCAGGCAACAGAAACCCTATCACCAGGTCATTACGACCACATGGAATTATTACTAGCATTTTCCAGCGTGAATGAATGCAGGTATTCTGCCTCTTTCTCCAACTTCGAAACTGGTACTAAACTTTTGAAATTTGTAGTGCCTGCATCCACAAATTGTCCTCTTCACGTTTTCAACTCTCTTTTTCGGAGAAATTGTCACATTTTAAGTTAAAAATGCCAATATATGAGTGAGTAATGTTGCCAGCACTGTAAAAATGACACAAAAATTATCGTACAGCGATCATAGCAACCGAAACAGTCTACTTTTGCCATAAAGGTCGTGGTTAGGTTGAAATTCGACCTAGATCATGAAAAAAAATGTTTGGGAAAATCGTTCTAAGGCATCCATCTCAAAAATTGGGTATTTGTTTACAATGGAAGGAATGGATGGAATGGAGTGTCTCCGATCGCTTGTATCGATTCTAAGATGGCAATCGTTGTTGTACTACAGTTCTGAAAAATATATTTTTTTTTTTTTTGTTAATTTCGTGCGATTTTTTTTTTTACAACGGAGAGATCCGGAAACGGTAAGAAAACATTACAATAAAGTATTTAACCAAAATTTCAACAGATTTTTACTAATTTTACAGCTACCGCAGCATCTAGGACGCCTCTATCATATTTTGACTTTTTTTTTTTAAATTTGTGGTGGAGTTTCCGAAAAAGGAGAGTGCAAAACGTGAAGAGGACATTATAATAAAGCAGTTACTCCAAATTTCAAATGGTTAGTACCAGTAGTAGGTAGCCCCCCCCCCCCCACACACACACACAAATGCTTAACTCTTTTTTTTATTTTGGCATCAAAAATTATTGCAGAGAAACAAAATATATAAATTTCATTTAAAATTTTTCCTTTCTTTTAGTTATTACCCTAGACGCGATTTTAAGCTCCGTGAAACATTATCACTAACAGTTCAGTAACACCGTACCGAGAATCAATTATCCTTCAGGCCATAAATTTTCCTTTCGATGAAACGTGCATGTTATAGCAAAAAACAAAAAAAAAAAAAAAAAAAAGTGTTCTTTTGATATAACGCAAAACGAAGGTTACTGTCTGCGATAGTAATGGCAGTTAATTCTTTACTATCTACACCGCAAACAGTCATTTGCAGCAGCGAATGTGCTAAGATCACTCGCAAGATTTCTTGGTTCAATATAAATGCATTCCTAAGCCATGAGTAATAAAATGAATTTTTTTCTTAATAGCTTTTATGCAACTACCCACATTTCGAGCCATTTTCCTTCACCGTTTCTCAAAACTGAAGTGGTTTGATTCAAATGTTGCCTGGACCAGAAACAAATTTCACCAAAGCCATCAAGAAATACACACTGGACATGCACAATAGATGGTAGCTTACTTCGCGATACATGCCATCACTAACTTGGCATTTATTAAAACAGCTTATTAATTACTAACGGTAATTGAATTCCTCATGCCTTATATTTTTGCAAGAACGTATTGGGTCAGCCTGTACTCAAACTAACCACTACTTATACTGTTATTGCCATTACAAAATCAAACAATTCATATACGCCTCAACACATTGAACATAACACTATAACTTGGGTAGTGACAACATTGTGAAATTTAGGATAAAATAAATTATAACAATTAATGGCAGTAGTAAAATAAGAACGAAGTAAGAAGGAATTATAATATTCGTTTCAAATTTGTCACACACGTTCCTCAGGTCATACCTTTTGAGAAAAAGTGTACACGAAAGTGAAATGAAACGTACCATAGACATGGTGCCTCACAAAATTTACGAAACGATGCATCTTAAACTGTAGAAACCTTCATTTCCATTCAAGTTGTTCGCGCCAAAGATAGTATTTACATCATTGTTTTATTTTACATACAACCATTTAATTTCTTATTACACCTTTATTTTGAACTGCAACAGGACTAAAACTCCCGCAATACTGTATCGCAAACTTAACGGTTGTGGTTAGGTTGAAATGCGGACTGGATTTCACAATCAAATTGCAGCCATAATAAAAACCTTTAATATACATATTAAGCTCTATGTTACTTACCGTAAATATCACAATTCTTTTATTCTTATTGAGTAGTTTTAGTAACCAATTTTTAATAGCTAGTAACTAATTACTATAACCGAAGACAAATGCAATATAAACAATTCAAAGATAAATATATTCACCTTTGGTCAAACTCTTAAACGCGTAATTTTTACAGTAAATTAAATATTAGTAATGATAATTAAGTTTGATTTAGGTATTCCGTTTATTTGCTGCATTCCAGAATACTGAAAAACTAAATATTCAAGGTCAAAATATTAAACAATTACTAATTAAACTGTGTAAATTTTCGTTAGATCTATGCGGAAGTAGTGCATGTCTGAATGTGCATAATGATCCATGGCCTACAATTTTCCATATAAAAAGGTTTTTAATTGCCTGTTTCTTCCGAAGGTACATATAAGTCATTAGCTGTTTCAGCAGATTTTTATTCTCACCACTAGCTCTAAAAACTTGAAAACCACATCCAGATTGCTGCGATTCTTATTGTGCTGTATCCTTTCAACTAAAGTGACATACACAACTTGCACACAGATTTATAATAGTATAGATTATCTTTGCGAAGCAACATATCCGCAATGTCTGCCCCCTTTATTTGAGATATCTAGAAATATTTGTGCTACTGTTTTATGTATGTGTGTATTTAAAAAAAATGATTTTTTTAAAAAAATTTCCTCGGTAAAAAATGTACTTCTAGAGTCTGGATACGTTTGTAACCAAAAACAGTAGAACCTACTTACAAGCACCAGAGAACGGGTTATAACAACTCCGCATTTTGTAAAATGATTCACTAATAGAGATAAAAGTGTTTCCTTTCAGTAAACAAGTTGCGCAAATGAATTTATCAGTTCTAACAGTATGAATACGATCACAGTAAACAAAAGAACACTAAAGACACTAATAATGTGTGGATGATATACATCTGATACTGTCAGACTGAAAATAAGTTTTAAAAATCTTAGGTGCTGACATGCTAATATATAAATTTTTATGAATAGTTACATTTCTTTCAAAACAAGCATACATATCTTGTTTTAAGTTGAAAAAAAAAACACATTCGTTCTCGAGGGAATAATATAACATCCATCTTTCTTCTTTTTTTTTTTTGTCTCAGCTACAATTAAGTGTCTAGATTGCAGAGTAAGGTTTGCAATAATTTGGACTGCGAATGGAAACCAAGCAGTATCCAAAGAGATTCATTGCACCGAAATATTATATACCCAGATATAACTGTCACAGCACCGCAAATAGAACTTCTCAAAAAGCTTCGTCAACACTTCTGTTAAAATCTGGTTCAGTGTAAAGAATCACAAATAATTAACTTCTCGCCAAGATCACATTGAAGCAGAATAGTTACATTTCTTTCAAAACAAGCATACATATCTTGTTTTAACTTGAAAAAAGCACACATTCGTTCTAGAGGGAATAATATAACACCAATATTTCTTTTTTTGTCTCAGCTACGATTAAGTGTCTAGATTGCAGAGTAAGATATTCAATAATTTGGACTGCGAATGGAAACCAAGCAGTATCCAAAGAGATTCATTGCACCGAAATATTATATACCCAGATATATCTGTCACAGCACCGCAAATAGAACTTCTCAAAAAGCTTCGCCAAAAGTTCTGTTAAAATCTGGTTCAGTGTAAAGAATCACAAATAATTAACTTCTCGCCAAGATCACATTGAAGAAGAATAGGCAAAACATCAAATACTTTATTTAGACTACAGCAGTGTTGAAGATTATAAAATTCCAGCAGTTGCATTTTTTGTATGCCTGATAGCTTGATTCTTCAGGGAACGTTTGAAAACCAGGATGTCACTTTCTAATGGTTTTTAAACATTACAGCTTCCTCCATACTGTTGAGGATGTTTCTTTTTATGAATTGTCTGCAGTCACTGACGCTGCTGGAAATTGTAAATGTGGCTTCTTTTACGTATTAATTTCTTCTGTTAATATTCAACTGATTTTTCTCCTCCACGTATCACTTACACAGTGATCAGTAACGTTCCGACTTTTGTGGCATGCCTGATTAACGTAGTTCTGTAGGCTGCCGAGAAAGCACTCAGATTGAAAATGGCTGGGACTTGAAAAAATCTTCGAAAATTGCCATGCTGCTATGGAGGGAATATTCTGAAAACAGAATATTAAATTCATAGAATAATTATCACTCCTTTCACCAATATAGGAGCACCGTATATTTATTGCGTGATTTTTCTCTTTCACCTTATTAGTAGCGGATTATACTTGTGGCGTGATATAAAATTTTATTTCAATTAAGGTTAACTAGGGTTAAATAAGGCGGTTAATTGTCTCTACACTTGTGTTTTCTTATATTCCTCCTCACTTTGTCAAATGAAATGAGTAATACTACTATCAACCGAATAGCATTAATACAAATAACAATATATCATAAAATAATTGTCCTTTTTCTGCTTTCTGCCGCGAACGAATAGTAAACAACTGGGTCATTGCTTTACTGATGAGACATTACTGGGAATACCAGGAATAAAAATAAAAGTCAGGTCTCAAGATTTGAATATAGTATATGCACAGCGAGTGACATAACTACCCGTTCGACAAGTTACAACGGTAATAATTTTATGTTATTTTTAAGAATTGAAAAGTTATTAAAAATACAATAGTTTTTTCCATCTAAAAGTAATTTATATTGCACAGATAATAAAGAAAAAAAGCTGGTATTAGTTATTGGTTATATACGTTAAATCTTGTAACTGATAATATTCATGAACTAAGGTAAAAATTTTAAGGGAATATTTTTCTTCAGGAAGGAATTTGTTTGTATAGCTATATATATATATAAATAGAACGAAACTAGCTGAGCATGTGAATAAAACAGTAAAGGAGAGGTTACCAGTGAAGTGGTTAGCATCGACTAGAAATAATAGCAAGAGTAGATCGAGAAACGATAACAACAGCGTGAATGGAAAAACTATGAACTGTGACAGAGTGAAAGAAGAGAGATAGTTGCAAAATATTTAGGAAGCCCCTTCTCAAGGTTCATCAGTATCTTCACAAATATTGTAGTGAAATTTTCTGGACTTATTTAGAAGCATTTATCTTTTAAGCATAACTATCCTGCAGTCTTAGAATTGATCTTTCTACGTGCAAGAATCTGAGTTTTATACTGATACTGCCACGCCAGCAACCTGTTGTTTCAAACGTAATTGTCTATATTGGGGTCAGGAAACTGCGCAGATGGTCCCTACGTCGCAGGCAGCCACAAGACCGCGTCGCATTGAATTTGTAAGTATACTCGCCATCTGCTAATTCGCAAGAAAAAGAAAAAAGAACAGAAAAACATAGCTCAGAGAACAATGATTATCAAAAATGACCAACTGGGTTACGTTACATTCAAATAATTAACAAATACCAGTGACGAGCAGTGCGAAATTAACAGGTGGCATTAAACGATTAACAGGAAAGAGAAAAGAGAGAACCAATGTTTAACTCACAAGTACCGCAAAGAACCAGACATACGGTCAGTGTGTCGTTGATGTCTAACTATTCTCATAGTATTAGACTGTTAGCGGATCAGTCATGGAAAAATGTACTGAGAACAACTGTTTGGTACTAAGTTACTGGAATCTTACAATGATCAGTAATTCATACAACTCAGTTACGGTTTTTCATTCTTCTTTTCCTTTTTTAAACTGTAGAAACAACGCTGCAATAATCCTGTTAACTGGCGTTTGGTTCAAGGGAGTAAGTTATGAATGTACTATAATAGACTATCCACACGTAGAAGTAAGTGCCAGTAATTTTCGCTAGATCTGACCACCAGATAGAAACATTTTTCTGTTTACTTGGACGAGTTCGATCAGAACTAGTAATGAAGTGTAAGAGTTACCATATCAACGGTCCTTCGATAAGTGCAACATATCAAATTATTAGTTGGTAGTTGTAATAACTATAACGTCTACCAAAACCGTATTTCGATATTCGATCATAAACTTCATGTCTTGCATCATTTTTTATAGGGAATCTATTTGTCTAACTAGTAATGATTGTTCAAAGTACAAAACCGTTTACCGGTTGCGTTTCTCCGGAGTCGCGGATTAACTAGAGTGACACCTGTATTTTGGATTACCGTCAGTCTGTTGATTTCATACGCAGGCGAGCTGTTCGGACGAGCGCACTTTGGCTGCCGTTCTTCCGGCAGACTGGCTGCCTCTGTGCGAATAATAACCCCACCCTCACATTCACCTCCCCGCACGGCACACGGCTCGCAGTAACAAAACAACCAGGGCGAGGCAAATATTCGACAGCCGCAACAGTGCAGGATCAAGGCAGAAACAGCTCGTCTCCATTTCAGTCTGGTAGCGCTGTATAACCTGTTCGTTGTAGCTCGGTTTATTTGTGTCTACGAACTCTAGCAGCTACCCGCGACGTAGTCCGTTTGGATGTGTATTATAGTATAATAGTTATCTTTAAATAATAACAGTCGCAATAATAATGGATATTACACAATAAAAATAATAGTTTATTTACGTTTTAAAACAAGAAAACAATTTCGATAGTATTTAACACACAAAATAGTAAAATGTTTTGCTCTTTGGTATTTTTTAAAGATATTTCGTTCCTATCAATCAATGATTCTTAAAAATATAATTTTACATTTTAAAGTAGGAGCTAAAGTTTCATTTTGCTTCAGTTGTATATTTTCACTGGTACAACTGAAGTTAATCCTTTATCATATACAGGGTGTTACAAAAAGGTACGGCCAAACTTTCAGGAAACATTCCTCACACACAAACAAAGAAAATATGTTACGTGGACATGTGTCCGGAAACGCTTACTTTCCATGTAAGAGATCATATTGTGGACGGCTGTGATACAATACGCCATTCTCCAGGGCTGCATCAGCGCATCAGGGATTCCATGCGACGGAGGGTGGATGCATGTATCCTCGCTAACGGAGGACATTTTGAACATTTCCTGTAACAAAGTGTTTGAAGTCTGTTGCTGTGTGTTTCCATTCCATGTTTAATGTGATTTGAAGAGAAGTAATAAAATGAGCTCAAACATGGAAAGTAAGCGTTTCCGGACACATGTACACATAACATATTTTCTTTTTTTGTGTGTGAGGAATGTTTCCTGAAAGTTTGGCCGTACCTTTTTGTAACACCCCATATGTTATTTCCATGTTTTTTTGTCACGAGCTGTTATTTCCCTTCATACCAAACCAAAATCGATAAATGAGGTATCAAATTAAAGATTAAGGTATTTGTTTTGATCATATCAGATTTTAAGAAACTAATTAACAAATTAAACCCTTAAAGCGCAAAATATCAATATTTCTAAAATTCTGTTTTTTTTTTTTTTTTTTTTTTTTTTTTTTTTTTTTTTTTTTTTTGTCGCGAGTCATTTATTACCCTGGATACCTAGTTGAAATCGTTTAATGAAGTATCATTTTAAAGATTATGATCTCCTTTTTAGTCACATCATATATTACGACATGAATTTTTCGGATTTCGACCTTAAAGGGCAAATGTATAAATTTTTCTACCACATATTTTTGTGTCACGAGCCATTTATCTCCCCTGATATCTATCCGATACAGATTTTAAAGATTAACGTCTCTTCTTTGGTCACACCATATCTTAAGAACGAAATTTTTCGGAATTTGACCCTTAAAAAGCAAAAGCACTAACTGTGAATGTCATGAATATGAGAATATTCAGATTCAAGCCGCTAGATAACAGCACATATCAAAGAGATATTAATAAACTGCTTGACTGGCGTTGACTTTTTTTGTATATATTACACCAAACAAATAAACAATTGATATGCATGAGGTGGTTCTTCTTTCGTCCTATTACAAACCCCCAGTCTTAAAATTTGCGAAATGTTCACACGGGTCATCTAATCACTTTATAAAGTGCTATGTTCCCAACATGGTGATTTAGAATCTTCTTTCTTAGCTCTACGTGACTGTTTGATACTAAAAAATTATTCAAGAATGCTCTTTTTGGTATTACTATTGTGCTTTTGATGTCATTCTTGCTTCACCCATCAGTTACAATTTTACTTTCTAACCAACAGTATTGACTTAGGGCATACTTCCTTTATCGTATCTAACATTATTTTATGAGCGGTCTGGTAGTTAAGTGGTTAAGGAGCTCGTATTCACAAGTTTCTTGCTCGGGTCACGGTTTCAAATCCCGCTGCGAGCCAGAATATTTAAGAGTTGTGTTTGATAGTATGAGCTACGCTATTAGGTTCCGTATTTCGGATTCCACGTTAGACTTCTAGAGAAAAGGAACTGGCCGTACTATCTCAGAAACATTGGATTAGTAAACCTTCGTGTTGTGGGCTAAGTTAGATTATTATTTTTATATTTAATGTTCTGTTAGCAATTTATGGATTTAGTCATGCTTTGGTTAATATTTAGTTCAAACACTTCTCACAGTTTATTTTCATTCCGTGCAGTAATTTCTCAATACCTTCATCCATTTCTGCCAGTAAATCTGTGTTATTAATAAACGTAGAAAACTAATTGTTCCTCCTTATATGCTACCACAAAAATTTCTATATACCATTTCGGAACCCGCTTTCTCTGATAAACAATTTACCTGTGTCATATGCGTCCATTAGGAGGATTATTAGATCTCTTCCTACCTCGAAATCGAAGTTACTGGCAATCATAATATTTATGATCTACCTAAGAAGGGACTATACAAACAAATATCTACATTTTAAATTAGATTATAATTTTTATTTTTAATTATTACTCTGTTTTATTTTGTGATCATTAATTATAAACT
This sequence comes from Vandiemenella viatica, assembly GCA_031002005.1. Lineage (NCBI taxonomy): Eukaryota > Metazoa > Arthropoda > Insecta > Orthoptera > Morabidae > Vandiemenella > Vandiemenella viatica. Next base: position 147,381,535 of record JARYHS010013631.1, on the reverse strand, counting down.
TAATGTGACGAACATTAGGGTTTGTATTACTGATGCGCTTTGCTTCTACTTGCAGCTGGAAATACACAGATATATGTAGCTAATGGTGACATTATTCCAACTTGATGGAAACATTTTCACCAGTATCAACTGGCTACTTATATATAGGTTACTAGGTTACTAATTGTAGTCATTTAATCGTGGTTTAGCTACTCGGTTATGGCAGGGAAGCACAGAACAAACAAACGAAAAACTCTTATTAAATACAACTTATTTTGAAAGTGGTTTTTCAAATACCGTTGAGAATAAATTACATGAATTTATTATTACGTTTATTAAATTGAAAACCATTAAACTTGTCTTGTGGTGTGTTTTATTGATGATAGATGGATAAATAGAACTGTAATGTGAATTACATCATAAAAAGAAGGAATTACAGGTCAAATTAAAAAAACCTTAATATGAAACAGTTGAATAAACAAATTGTAAACCATGTTAATGATCAAAAGTCAATGGTGTTGTGAAAGATCCTGTATTTTTATAATTTAGTAATTGCTGTTAGTTATTTCGATCTTAGTTTGTCAAGTTAATTGCTTAAAACGGTTACTGATGAATCATTCCGCTTGATTACTGTTTTGTTTTTAAAGTGTTTTTGTTTGATATCTGACTGCTATAATCCATACGAAAATATTTATCGCCAAGTCCAGGTGATAATAATAGCACTGGTTTATTTCTCCACTCTCCATAAAAGGTAGTTTAACAAGAAAGTTGGGAGAAAATCTTCAACCGATAGCTTGAAGCACCACCACCTATTAAAAAGTAATCATATCCAGGATAATGTAAATATTTCCAGTCACCAAAAACATTTCATTTGAATCATATATGAAGACAAGCAGTTTTCGGTTGCGTTTAATTATAATCAATTTTCTTCTTTTAATGTTTAGAAGTTTTCTACGTCAATTAATTTTAATAGGTTTAACTAAGGTAAAGTTCCTTTTACACTAAAATAATTACAGATAAGCTTCTCTTTACTCATCAGTGGTAATGATTGTAATAGAATTTTGTTCATAAGAAGCAATTAAACTAAACCTAATCTATAGCTTGTTGTTTTATGAATAGATGAATACATTAACGTCTAAAACATTAACTATTACACTGAGTATCAATGAACAAATCACATTTTAAATTGTTGAAAAGAGAAATCGTTTGTTGGTTGATTCTCAAATATTAGACACAACTAACTAGTCTAAATATGTACTGCCTGATAGAAGCTATGTCTTTAAATTTTATCAAAACATGTAATATTACTTTGACTGCTAAAAAGTACTACCTGGTAATACCAACTTACTTATTTCATAATCATAATTGTAGTTGAAACTAAGAAGAATTGGATTTCAGAGAAATGATCACCAACACATTTCTTAAAGAACATTTGGCAATACTGTTTTTGGATATACCTTTATCATCAGTTAATGAAATTAAGTTGAGTTTATAATACAGGTAGCACAAAAATCTTAAATGAAGTCATTCCTGACCTGAATACACAAATAACGCAATCCGTTTCTTTACTTTCTAGTGAATGTGTCTTAGCATGACTGTGGAGGGTATTGGTATAAGTTCTGGTTTGTTTTGTAGATGAACTGAGAGATGAAAGCTGATGGTAGCCTTTTTATGCCTACTCTTACAAAGTACAACTAATAAACTGCCAGGTGTTATAGACGTGTCACAATCAACATTGCACTTAACTGATATCTGTGATTTGAGATTTAACGAAGAGATATCTTACACAAAGCGTTGAAAATGAATTGTATACTGGCACTTCATTTGAGAAGGAATTAATGTACATTATAGTGAAAAGTACAACTGATACAATGTCATGAGCGTGACCTTGTCATACCGTCTTACTTATGTCGAAAATAGTGTTCACGTTACCATCGTTTACTGGGATGAAATTATTTTCCTAGAAACAATAACTATTGCATAAGAAATAAAAAATAAATCTTGAAATGGAATAAATGAAAACAAATATAATGTGTTCCCAAATATTAATTATGTAATTTTGTAATAAATATATTGTGATGATGGCAACCCAGGTTATTCCTAACTAGAATTCATTTTTGTACATTTAAATTCCTCAATAAGTGTTTTATTGGTCCACTGGAAAGAATGACATAAGGGTACCCAGAAAATATCAGAAAAGCAATAGTTTTAAATATTGGGTGCCTCCTTTTAAATTATTGACAGTAAAAACGTTCCTCACCATTTCATAGGTTCAGCTATAAAAAAAAAAAAAAAAAAAAAAAAAAAAAAAAATACGTATAAGTAACACAGTACACTGAAATGATTTTCATTTTTGTTGAAGAAACAAGCTTTGAGTCAGTTTCTACCTTTAGATGAAAAGATATTTTCTACAGAATAATAGTAAAGCAATGGTAATGGAAGTAAACAAATGTTTATAGCTTTATTTTTTGATTGAGGTTCTGATTTTAATAACGTTCTACGCTTTTCATTTTCCATGTTCTATTGTTGAAGCAAAGCACTCGAGACTCATAAGTTAAATGTAACATCGTGTACAATTAATACCGAAGTGGAATCCACTCTGTCACCGTCACACTGCGGTTAAATAACGCCTTCGCCTTTAAAGCAACTCAGGTTAGAGGTGACAAGCGCGGCGCGACAGGTGCTCGTATTGGTTTCTGTGTCGGCTGGAATGAGGTAGGGGCGATATGGATGTCCGGCAGTGCTGGAATTATTGATAAGGCCGCTTTGCGCTGCGGAAGTTTAAATTAGAGCAGCCGCCGGCGCCAGTCCAAATATGGGAAAATATTGACTGCGTACCGGTGTGTGCACAGCGTTAATGAGCAAACAACAGGCTGATGTATAACAGGTGTTCCACGCCAGCCCGGCTTCTCCAGAGCCAATCAACCTGTTAGCCTGGCAGCGGTTACTACACGGCGTTATCCGAATGTTCGTGGTGTTAGACACCATAACAGCATTGGATCTAGTGCCTAGTTCCACAACGACAATTTGATCTAATCGGCATTACAATTTTTTCACTTCATGATAATTAATGGAACTAATCAATTATTTTAAAAAAGTGTGTGCTACTCTCAGCGAAATAAGATTTCGATTATTTATAGTGAGCATTATGAAATAAAACTTAGAACCGGTAAAATGTTAAAATGATAATTTACGACTTTAAAAAATGATAAAGTAATATTCCAATAGTTCGTAACTACTTTTCATCCAATTTTAATTACCTTAACCCCCATGATTCGTGTAGTCCGTAATAATAAAAAATAATAGAAAAACAGAAGGAAAAAAGAAGAGATAAACTAAAGAAAATGATAGAAAATAAGGATTACTTTTAGGAATAATTAATACCAAAAGTCTAAAAAAAAGGAAACAGTATTTAACAATTATTGGAAAATAACAACTAAAATTTCTTACCAGTGTACTATATGATTAGAGAAATAACTCGTTAAGTATAAAATCTATTACATATCTCTATTTTGATATTATTTTTTAATAATATATTGCACCCGATGTTAATCTATTGCATAAAAAGAAACACTTAATCAAGCCATACTACAACATAATTCAACAGCAACTTCCCCCTATTTATAATGATGTAAATAATCTATAAAATTATAATTTTCAATGTTTTAACTTTATTTAGAAGAAATTTATAATATACGATACCCTTAAATAAATACATTTCCCAATTTTATAAATCAAACACGCTCCATGTCCATTTTTCCTACATTGGTTAAGGGGTAGTAAAGAATTAATATTTTTAAAATACTTTTTTACTCCAACATTCCATTAGGTACGTTATATGTTGTTGTTGTTAAATTCTGTTTTTCAGAAAACTTATTCAGTGGCTTACATTTGCACCCACGATCATATTAAAATAGATCAAAACACATTATACCAAAAATTGTTAAAAATCACTACAAGACTATGTTAATACTATTAGTTCTGCTGCTTTCAAATAGATAAAATTTCATTTTGCAATATTTAGATGGTACTGAATTTTGCCGACCACCTGAAATCACCAATTTGTGGAAGTAAAAAAAAAAAAAAAAAAAAAAAAAAAAAAAAAAAAAAAAAAAAAAAAAAAAAAAAACTTGCACTTGATTTTGGAATAGTTTATTTGTAAATGGAATTGTTGTAGGCATAGATACGTAGGTATTGTGGCTTGTCCCTTTCTTTTGAGTATCCTAGCAACTGTTAATATGTTGCTTTGAGTGGTGTACATGTGTACATCACCATAAAATAAAGTAAGAAATTAAACAATCTACCTGCACTTTCAGGCCCACCCTTCCGAAAACCAAATAACACTTCCATTCGAGGAGCAAGCCTAAATCATTGTGTATCACCACTCAATGTCTAATCCACAGAGGTTTAGGATTTAAATTACATCTTTGCTGTACAGTCTGGTTATTAGGGATCTCCTCATATTCCATACTGTTGGCCAAATTCCGAATGATGAACATTTCTTCTACCTCGGGTACCCCAGCCAGCTAAATTAAAGTATATTCCCAGACACCATCTCGATCATTTAGCCACCTAAGCTCCTATGCGTAGTAAGTCATTCATGCCAATAAAACGTTATTATTATACCATCATTATGTACAAATGGTGCATGCCAAAACCGCAGAAAACATCACTAACATAGCACTGAATGGCGTGGAAACTTTTTCTTCGAATTAGTGATTCATCGGGTGAGAGTTCAGCACGAGAACCTCCATACTTTTCACATTTTGTCACTGTAGAATGTGCTGTCATGTATGCTTTGAAGAGCACGTTGTCCTGGAAGTAAGTTAGTGGACAGGCTTCCAAGCGAAGCTCCGACGGAGATTAATAGCCATGCGTGCGTTGGTTGGTGCGGTTCGAAGAGTGACAGCAGCTCCTGCCAGCTGTGATAGGCTGATACTGGACACAGGAAGCCCACTGGACAGCTCTAAAAATAAAGTTCTATACTTGCGGCACCCGGTCTGAAATCACGTTGATGAATCACTGTTCAGCTTTCAACAGTTACGGTAAACTGTTTAAAGTCCTAATCAGTGTTTCAATACTCACCAAGCCAGTTACGTTCTTTTTCCTCTTTAAATAATAATTTATTGAGAACAACGTTTCAACATTATGAGATTCCGCTGGTAAGTTCTAGAAAAATTTAGAGTCTATCGTGTATTAATTTCACCTTCCGCATATGTACTGAGTGAGCCACATTGAGTTTCAGGTTTTAGTTAACCTGTTGTTATGTAGTTCAAAGACGACATAAAGGTACATGGATTACAGACGCATTGAAATTAGCGTTTCTGTATGAAGCCATGGGACAACTTCTTTAAGGGTATTTGTCTATAAAAAAATCACTCTATTTATTTAATTTCGTTTCTCCGAAAAGTGATATTTGATCATCACCTGAACAGAGGTGTGGAAGAGAAACGTTAAATGTTAATCTGTGTACATTGTTCTGATTTCTGTTTATTTGTAATGTTACTCCCATATGTTTAAGCATCACGAGTCTGTGTACTGGTTCAAAGGAATAGTCTCTGTTGTACATCCGAAAGTTACCGGTTCAAATGGATGTCTAAAATAGAACAGATACTCACCCTTAACTTGACTGACACCTCTGCGAAAAATTCTCTTGGGCATGTGAAGATAGTTTGGAACCTTCGATTCCTCGCATCTTGTGGTAAAGTAAAATGTTCTCAGTACTCTCACCAAAGCAGGGGAATTCTTTGGTTTTCTAACGCTTCGGTGGGCCTGCTATTTTGGAGGAAGCTGGTCTGAATTCCCGTCCAGATACCCGTATTTCGGTTTCAATGGTTTACAGGAATAACTTCAGGCGATCGCCAGGATGACTGATTGCCTCAAATGCCCATGGTCGAATTTGTTCCTGATTTTGCGTCCAGAACTTTTCCGCCTCTAATGTGGTCTACATCGAAGCGTAAAGTAATTAGGAAATAAAAATCTTTAATGTTTCAAAATTCGCAGCCAGGTTAAAATTTTTGATAAATATACTTGCTGAAGGTTATTTGTAACATACGTTTTTTTAATAGTTCTGCGCAGACTAACATTATATTTTTAGTTCCACAATTATTATTTTTATGTGATTTGACAATGTCGTTGGGAAGAAACTGTGCTTCAAAGTGTTTCATAAAAGACCAATTTTGTACAAAATATGTAAATATGCACAATAGTGTAAACAACATGCTGGTTGAGGGCACAGGCGACCAACAACCACACCTTAAAATAGAAATGTAAAATGTAAGTGATAATATGAATCTACATCATTACATCTATGTAAACAAGACGTTCTGCTTGCTAGTTTTAAAAACAGATATGTAAAAATATAACTCATCTTTACGCTTCCTATATATAAGAAAAATTTCGTTATATGTAAAAATAAAACCATTATGTAAAATATCACAAATTACAGAAAACGTTGTTCGCTGATGATGCCTCGACGAGAGGCGAAACGCGTCCGTCAAATAAATATTATCAAAAACAGTTGTACTGGCGTAATTATTAAAGAATAATTATTATTTTTGTTTTTGCAACTGATAGCATTTACTTATTCGCGGACTGCTGAAGTAATCGTCACCATTTCCTTAATATTCGTATTTACCTTCAATCATCCTCTTGGTTCAAAATTAAATTCTGTCAAATTTGGTGAGTTCTCCAAAGAAAATAATAACTTTTAAAGGTAACGTAGCATTTTCGTTGATGAATGAGTTAAAGTTTGATGAGTGTAAAAATTTAAGGAAAGTTCAGGAATTCATTATTGTTTATATCTGCGGGTTTCATGTAACTATGAAGGAAGCATATAAGTTTGAAACAATGTCGGGTACATATTACTAAGCTAACCAACCAATTTGCCTATGGGTAAGTATTTTTGTATTTTATTCACGTTTTCTATGACATTCAAGGTAAGTTAATAATAATATAAACGAATATAATCGCTCAAAATATCTTAGCTCAAAAATATAACAACGTTATAAATTACACATAACAGGCTACATAACTTTTGAGAAAATAACAGCTGAGAAAATTTTCGCAATAATAATTTTGTTTCAGCCAGCTCTTTTCTTTAAAAATACAGGATTGGATGGATTGGAGCTAAATCGTTTTTACTGTGCATTCTTTAAAATATTTTATGTTATAATAGGATCAACGTCACATTGTTAAGTGCTGGTTTTACCGTGTTTTTAACAGGCTTTATTTATTAAGAGCATAAAAAGAAAAGGTATTGAAGCAGTCTGTTTAAGTCTTAAATGAACAAGCCCCGCCTTATCAGGAATAAAATTAAAGAACGAGTCACACTGTCAGATTTGACCACTCAGTATTAAATGAAACTTACGTCCCAATACATTAAACTATGACAACGATGGGTAATGTAATAAAACATTCTTTCTCCATCTCATTAGCTTCGAATACTGAATATCAAAGCTAAAAATTAATTGTATATCAGGAAAAACTAAAAAAAAATCATTCATCCAAAACAATATTATTTTGGTTAAGAGTTTTTAATCTGCGTTTTTGCCGGAAATTTTTATGGCCAAAGTTTCAATGTTTTAAAGAAATACTCCATTTCTTTTCCATTTTGAATCTACTGGCAAAATTAACTAGTCGCAAATTTAATATCCTTGAAGTATACTGTAATTCCTAAATTTCCTAAAATTTTATGCTCCTATACTTTTGTTACAATTTTATATAAAAACGTAGAGATTCTTTAAATAATAAACTATATTATTATTCTTACAGCTTTAAGCATGAATATTTCATCGTTACTGGGTTACTTTGACTTTATTTTGTCTGACTAATCCTTGTGTTAAATTCAGCCACTCTAACCATAAGGTAAAACATTTCTGGCAATGCAACAGGCGTTGGAAGGTGATTTCTTTTAAACTCTCGAACGGACAACGCCTGTCTTAAGCAACTACTGAAAAACATGAGCTTCTCCTACATCCATCTGCTCTCGCTGAAATAATACCCTCTACGCTTCAAATCTTGCAAGCAAAATCACGAAATACAAATCATGAATTGACTTCATAATAAAAATTCTGTCATCGTCAGAAAGATAATCTAACAATGCGTGAACATAATGCAATTAAAAAGTTCTAACAAAATTTCTAATTTTCATTTAACCACTTTCTAGCAACTAAATATCCGTGTAATTAAGATTATTTCAGCACGTATTCAGTATTTGCTTGATATTTATATTTTTTTTTCACTTAAAGTCATATATTTCAAATGATTTAACCTATTTCATCAGCTATTGAGAAGAAATATTTACCATTTTCTAACTGTTATAACTGAATCCATTTGGTGTTGAAAGTAATCGTTATTTTAAACAAATAGTCATATTCTAGTTTCAGTCTTTAAAGATAAATGAGCACTCCCTGTATAATGTTTCTTCAAAGGTAAAAAGTCTTTAGTAAACAATACCGCTTCTGTCTTGGATATAATAGCTAGAAACTTCAATGGTAATATAACTTCTTCTTGGGAAATTCATTTTGTTTTAAATTCCTATCTTCTGGGTTACATCCACTGAATTTCATCGCTGGGTCTCAACAGTATCTCTAAGAGACTCAACAAGGATTTAGGCTGAAACAATGGGATACATAAAAAAATATTCAAATGACAATGTTAACTGACTTTATTTGCAGCAGTTACCGAGCAGTAAAAGCGATTTTATTTTAAAATCCAATGTTATCGCTGACAATTTTCCGTAGTTTCTCAGTAAATTAAATGTTAATAAATAACGCCGATGCATCTGTTTTTGTATGGTTTAATGGCTTAAGCGTTTCGCCTCTCATCGAAACATAATTAGCGACGAATCTATCTTAAAATTCGCATTTAGTATTAAAAACTTATTACACAATGTTTAACATAATATTAAAGCGAAACATTCACTGGTTCTTTTCAACTTACTATTTACATTGGTGTTATCAGGGTTCGTAGACAAACACCTCATCTTTTTCCGCAAAGCATGTTACCGCTAACTGTTTAGCTGTAAACATTTAAGACAAATAGATTTAGCGGGAACATGTTTTGGAGAAAAAGCAGAGATGTGGGACTACAAAACATAATGGTACCAATGTAGAATAGAACAAATAATTGTTTCACTTTAAGATTATGGAATAAGTTAGTAAACTTAAATTTAACATACATTCGTCACTAATGAGGCTTCGATGAGAGGCGTTAAACCATAAATAAAAACAGTTGCATTGGTGTTATTTATTTACATTATTTAATTTTACTTCATTTTTTTTTTTTTGTTTTTTTGTTTTTTTTTTTTTTTTTTTTTACGCCTCGTCGACAGCTAATGTCATTAGAGGCGGGACTGGGGACGAGGAATGGGAAGGATTTTTGCCATGGCCCTTTTGATGGAAGCATCCCGGCATTCGCCTGGAATGATTTGGGGAAACCATGGAAAATTCAAATCTGGATGCCCGCACGGGGATTCGAACCCGCGTCCTCCCGAATGTGAGGCCAGAACGTTAACCGTTCACCCACCACGCCCCGTCTCTTTGTCAGTTACAAAGAGATGTTAATTATTTTTGACATCATCTAAAAATACAGTTTACCTTTTATGCATCCAATTTTACTGTAGGCTAACACGAAACTTTCTATTTATTTACCTGATTTAGATGTCATTTCAAATTTAGAACATGTTCAGTGTATTATAAATCTGGCTTTAAACCGAGCTTGGCGGGTGAGCGGTTAACGCTCTGCCCTCGCATTCTGTAGGACGCCCGTTCGAATCCTCGTCCGGGCATCCAGATTTGGGTTTTCCATGGTTTCCCCAAATCACTCCAGGCGAATGCCGGGATGCATCCTTCAAAAGGCCATGGCCAAATACCTTCATGTTCCTTTTCCGCAGTCCTTCGACGTAGAGGGGTCGTAAAGCCATAAACAAAAAAAATATGCCTTTAAGTCTTTTAATGTTCTAAGTCTTTTAAATATTTCTGATTAGGAAGCATATCACTATTGCCAACATTGAGACACTAGGTGGGGCACAGCTGGTTCCTAGGAGTCTCTCTCCTAGGTCGTGGGGTTGTAGAAGGAGCCTCTGGCACTGTCCGGTGGACGGCTACTGCACAAAGCCGGGCGCAGATCCGCCAGCTGCCACCAATTATCGGAGCTCGTTATGGGGATTACTGGGTACTACGCCGGGAAGGGGAACGGCCCTCGCCCGCCGCCTTGTCTGCCCGTCCCGCCTCATTAGCGCCATCACACACACACAGCCAATAGCAGTGCGCCCAGACGGACAGTGATCAACGGAGTCTGCTCAGATTGTGAACTGCCTGCGTTACATGTGATGCGTTGAAGAGGACTGACGGAGTATATTCAGGGAGGGTAATTTCAGTGCGCCGGGCAGAGTTACGAAACTGGTGTAGCTATGGCCAGCAGTCTCCAAACATGCCCGATAAGTTGAAGGAAAATTATATCAAAAGTGAATGCTCACAAACCATCTACTACAGCAAGATCAACAACTTCCATCTGAAGAACCTTCACAACCCACCTTACTCGCCATTTATTTTAATGCGTTCTTACTAAGCAAACCTAGACACTAGTCCAAGCTGTTGCAATGTTGTAAATGGGGAATAACTACAGATACTTTCACATAAGACATCTCCCAACTTGTAACACAAGTGAATTTTTCATATTGAAAAAGCGTTTAACAAAGGATTCGAAGCAAAATTTAATTATTAAACTATGAAGACAAACAACGACAGATCTTTCATTACCTAATAAGGACAAGGAACTACTTAATAAAAAAAAAACGATGATAGAACAACAAAATCCCACTCGTTATAGCAACGGAGATAACATTGCTGTAGCCATCGTATAGCAAAACACAACGATCGAAATGGTTCCAATTAAGATTTTCGGTGAAGATCAGATTCTATTTATCTATTGAAGAGTCTAATTAATAACGACAGTTAAGTTAAAAATAAGATGATTCTTACAAGGCAGAAAATAAAAAATGATTGGTCGAAATTATAAACTATCGTACTAAGTATCCACGAAAGTAAAAAAAAAAAAAAATGGTAATGGCTGAACCTTTGGAAGCCATTCAAGTGAGGGAATGGTGGAGACAGACTTTCGCATTTCTTTCTATGATTTATAGAGTTTATATGGTTTTCGAAGTAGAAGCAGCGTGGTATACAGAACGCTGCGAGTGCGTTTCTGTGTTGTGAATATGTCAGGTATCATGGTAAATCGGTTAGAATTGTTGAGTACGGATTGGGAGACCCCAGTTAGAGACTACACGTTGTGAGGTACACAACCTCACATTATATGATTTTGACATTAATAAAGATATTTTTTATTTAATAATTGTAATTGTGTATACTAACTCTGTATTTTTAAGTTCCAAGTTCAAAGTACGTCAAGACGTATATAATGAGATCTCTGGAAAATAAAGAACAGTCGATATAGAGTTGAAGAAAAGATTTGAAAGGAAGAGGACTTGTTGTTTTTGGAAAGAACATGTTTTAAGAGAAAAGATTAAATAGAATGGCTCGATGGAGAAGCCACAAGAATCCTGTCAGGATTAAGAAGAAAATATTAGCCTGAGGGCAGAAGGTTTAGGGTTTTGATAAAGATAATGGAATGTGACTTTGGAAATGATAATTGTTTTGTTTAATGAAAAATATAGGAATTATGAGATAAGTAGAAAGTGTTTTATATGATATTTGAGATTGAAATATAGATATAGACAAAGGAGTTGATTTAAAGTTTGTATGGTAAGAATTTGATTAATAATAATTTGATTTACAGCGTGAGTATCGAAATAAAAACCAGCAATGGACAAAGAGGAATTAAGGATATCCTTACATACTGGTCTGGTGCAGGAAATATAAGCAAAAAGTATTATTTTAAAGGTATGATAAGATAACATATGTTCTCTACAAAAATCAAAGGTAACGATACAGGGTACGTTACAATGTCCATAAGGAGATGAGGAAAATTGATGACACGAACCTCTGATTGTACGTCACCGTTCGCCTCTCGCCATTCGGGAAAAGACATAGACCCCAGTTTTGTTTTATTTCCTTGGATTTTTAATGTAAGCTAAAGATTTGAATGCGCAATTCAAAATTTTATCCCCTAATTTTGTTATTACCATTACAAATCCAATTTAATGACATAAAAAATGGAAATAAATATATCTGTTGTTCTTTATTTACTCATATCTGCTTTAATTTTCGAAACCGACCTTGCTGTTTTCCAACCAATTCGTGTAACTGAGCTTTTTTATATGATATTTTCATAAAAATCTGCAATTTTAACTCGGCCAATCGTGCTCACAGATTACGGAATCCTAGTTTTTCACTAGTAATTCTACAGGTATATTCTGTAGTTTGTTTAGAAATTTCATGGTAGGTTCAAAAATTGCGAAACGTTGATAGTCTCCTCGGTAAACATTCACAGGTTCGACATGATTATCAATTCGGACACTGGACCTTCTATTCCTTCCCTCAGCATGAATGGATGAATGGCATTCGCTATACTGGCGATGCCATTTCCTTAAATTTTTTACATACATTTCTACGTCCCATATATTTCAAACAACTGTTGATGGATTTAGGATTCATTAACACCATTACCATTAAGGATTCACATACCATATTTCAAATCAAATTATTTATATCTGCAGTTATGATAGGTCACTGTAACAGGTCAAAAGACCGCTGACAAAACAGTCGACAAATAGCTGTCGACATGGTAGAGACTACTTCCCAGGTACATATCATTTAGTGTTTAGTTTACAAACTATCTAGCTTTCCAAATTTCAGACGTGGCTCATTTTTGGAAATGTTCTTTCGTTGAAGAAAAGAGTTAGATCTGTTTTCACTCAACAAGTAACAGTCATGTTCAATAACCCCATCAGAAATCCGCTGGGTCAACACGATTGTCAGAACGCCTGAGACACTTCATCAGCATGTAGTTATTGCGTGGAGGCTAAATACATTATTTGTCTGACTGATTTCACGTAAAGAACATCACAACGGTGTTAGTAATTGATTGTACCGAATACAGAAATTGATTTCGCTACACCCGAAGCGAGTTTTGTACTGAACAGCAAGCTACCAGTAACCTCTTTTCACTTTATCAGTTAATTTTCAGTTTCGGTGAATGAGAAATAATATTGAGTTCAAAATGAAGAATTATGTGAAATTATGGTTAAAAAAAATCTTTTAGAAGAGTCTCACAGAAAGATAAGCAGGATGGTGGACCACATCGTATTGGTTTACAACATACAGAGTGTCCAGAAAAGGACTCCCTGATTTCAAAATTAAAAATCTCGAAAACAAAGATCGATAGAGGAATGCAGGAAACGGTATGTTTATCGTGACAGCTGTAAGAAGTGTATACAGCAGTTTGAAATAATAGTTACAAAAGCTGCTAACAGATGGCGCTGTAATCGCCATACGTAATGCCTAAATAGTGATCCGAAGCTCAGGGCGATCAGTTCCCCCATTGAAACGTGAAAGGAGGTTGAAAACATTGTGTTGTGATTGTTTGCAAAGATTGTTTTCATACGATTATTTCACTTATGTATGCTGATATGAGCTGTACAGCGTACAGCGCTATCTGTTAGCAGCTTTTGTAACTATTATTTCACACTGCTGTATACACTTCTTACAGCTGTCACAATATACATACCGTTTACTGCATTCCTCTTTCGATCTTTGTTTTCGAGATATTTAATTTTGAAATCAGGGAGTCCTTTTCTGGACACCCTGATAAAGAGCATGATGTGATGAAAATAATATCTCATTAGATGAAGAGACTACTATAAAAGACCTTTGAGAAAGGGGGGAAAAACTAACTTGCCATTATAATAGTCTGATTCTTGCAGTCACTGGCAAACACTAAAGAATGGCAGTAATGCATTAATTTCAAATGTGTAAAGTAGTTATGTTCTTCTTTACATAAAGAAAAAAAAAATAGAATTATCAAAAAACTCGATGTACAGATTCAGAATAATTTATAGTTACAACAAGAAATTTAAGAACACAAATCTTATTCACCAAAAGAAAATCCTCCTTCAAGGAAAGTTACACTTTTTTATGGAAATATTTGTCACTAATGTAAGACCGTGAACGATTTTTGCGTATCTCACGAGTCTAGAATAGTTATCGTTTGTAAGACCAAATGTTATAGCAGATTGACGTGATCTGGCCAAATAAGAACTCGGACCTATGCTTCACTCTAAGAGCAAACTTTGAACAAAATCTCTGGAGCATGAAGAAATTATTACATGTATTAAACACGGACAGAGACTATCGTGCTTTTGTAATTTATTCGAAAGTCGTGGTTGCTAGGTAGAAATTGGCTGATAAACTTTACTTTTATTTCAGCATAAAGGGCCAATCTGCCAAATCTGAAGAATTTATATTTATAATATTTTATCCATGATCGATTGGTGGAACTTCCGCGACTGTGATGTCAAATATGGGTTGTAAAAAAATACAGCAACCAGTCACAATATGATGTTGATCTTTATTAAACCATTACCGGTTTCGAGCTATACCTGCTCATCTTCAGATGGTTTGTAAATGTTTACATCAACAAATGCAATATACAGGAATGTATGGTTGTCCTACAGTAACAAAAGAAGTATTTGTTTATTGAGCATAAATTAATAAGGTATGATGAAGAAGATTACAATCTGTTATTACTTACATTTTGCATCTGAATATATCCGAAAACAAAACCAAAGTCAGGTGGGAAGACTTGATAAAGCACTATAAACGTACATATTTACAAACATGCGCTGTATCAGCACTGATGGAGATGGATAGGAGCACACTGTGTTTGCTACTATTTTACACACGATATACAAATACACAGGATATACTGATCCTTTCATACAATTATTTCACTTTCAATAACAAAATATACATACAAACTGATGGCCTTGCAATGGGAAGCAACCTTTCAGCTTTACTTGCAGACATTTATATTAACCACCTTGAGAATAATTTTTTTAATAATAACAGGCACCTTATACCTAAAATTATCTACTATAAAAGATATGTTGACGACACGATTCTTCTATATAATGGAACAGATACTGAGATTGAAGCTCTCGCTGAAGGTCTGAGCAATATGCACAAAAATATTAAATTTACTGTGGAACACCAAGATAATGGTTGCCTGAACTTCCTTGACCTAAAGATTACCCAAGTTTGCCAAAAACATAGATTTCAAATCTATAGAATGCCCACCACCACTGATCTCGTCATAAACTGTAGCTCTTACCACCCTACACAACATAAAATGGCTTTTTTCAACTATGTTATCCACCGCGCACACAAAATACCCATGGACACACCAGACTTTATTAATGAATTACAAATAATAAAATCTATTGCTTACAATAATGGATATAAACCATCAATAGTTGAATACCTATCCCACAAAATTAAAAATAAAATCACTCTCTTCAATGCACAAAAAACATACCAATCCCCTTTCTGCGAGCCACACGAGTCATTAAATAAGAAAACCAGGTACTCCAGCATCCCATTCTTAGGTAAAGTATCTTATAAAATTGCAAACCGATTTCGTAAGACTAACATAACTATCAGCTTCAATACAGATAATAAGCTACAGCATAAGCTCATCCACAACACACAACTGTATAATTCCCCCTACAATAAATCTGGCATTTACAAAATAACATGCACTACATACTCTCAGGCATATATAAGTCAAACGGGCAGAAACTTCTCCATAATGTTTAAAGGCATATATAGGTCAAACGGGCAGAAACTTCTCCATAAGGTTTAAAGAACATTTAGATGCCATCAGATTAGGAAATATAGAAAAGTCTACTTTTGCTGCCCATGTTATTAAAGATAAACATTCCCCACCATCTTTAGATGACAACATTCAGATAATACATATTGCTGATAAAGGTAGGAAAATGGATCTGCTTGAAGAAATAGAAGTCTATATCCATGCCAAGAAAATGCCTAACCACTTATTAAATCAACAGATAGAGCTATCTAATAAAACATTCCTATATAATTTTCTAGAACTATTTGGTAAACCCAACACAGACTAAATTTAAAAAATCCATCATATCCACACTCAATATTATGACAGATCAAACTACCTGTAGTAAAAAAAAACAGCTCCTATTAAAATTAAAATATAATATATACTTAAATATGAAATGTAACAAATTTAATTTGTATCAATAAATATATTATTTCTGTTTATACTATACATATCATGGTACAATTAACCTTTAGTGTTTTATATCTATAAATCCTAGTTAAGGAAATAATATTAAATCTAATTTTACCTTTGGTAATATGTAAACTTCTTTGTATATAATCAACTTTGCTATATATTCTCTGTAATATGTCCTCTTTGCTTTGTATATCCTGTGTATTTGTATATCGTGTGTAAAATAGTAGCAAACACAGTGTGCTCCTATCCATCTCCATCAGTGCTGATACAGCGCATGTTTGTAAATACGTACGTTTATAGTGCTTTATCAAGTCTTCCCACCTGACTTTGGTTTTGTTTTCGGATATATTCAGATGCAAAATGTAAGTAATAACAGATTGTAATCTTCTTCATCATACCTTATTAATTTATGCTCAGTAAACAAATACTTCTTTTGTTACTGTAGGACAACCATACATTCCTGTATATTGCATTTGTTGATGTAAACATTTACAAACCATCTGAAGATGAGCAGGTATAGCTCGAAACCGGTAATGGTTTAATAAACAACAACATCATATTGTGACTGGTTGCTATATTTTTTACAACCCATAATTTACATTTAGTTTAAAGGGGGTGCAATTATTCATTGAAGCAACAGTTGCTTCGAAAGCATTACATTGTTGTTGATTGAGGCTACCAAACATTCATTATGTAGTCTTCGGTCAGCGTGTCCGTAGCGGCCAGAGAACATACTACAGCTTCCAGGTTATTATACAGTGAAGCAACTCCGAAGAAATGAATTGGTGAAATATTCGTTAGGTAAAACATACGAATTTTGATGTTTATATTAAGTAACCTAATAACCACGAACAGTGAACACGAACAAAGTGCATTAACGAAAGTGCTTAGTGAAATAAGCAAATAAAAAGTAATGCAAAAACTTTTGTGAAGCAGCAACATTAACGAAACTTTTAATTAAATCGAAATTTAGTCTAGGCCGAAATGACAATTGGCATTTGCTGTTGCAGTAGAGACCACGAGTAATTTAATTTTCTTTAATTTTTTTTATATTGCTTTCATTTCTGACATGTTACTGAAAAGTAGTTCCACGTTTATTCAGCAATAAAGTTTTCCTTAATTTTCTCAGAATAAAATGCTACGAAACGAAATAAATGTATCGTGGCAGTTTATTTCATAGCAGTTGCTTCGGTATTAAACTGAGCGCGTAACCCATAATTTCTAAAAATATCTCTGGTCGCTGTTAATTTGCGAGTGAAGGCATACACGTTTCGTCACTATTCGCCAGACAATAACTATTGAGGTCAGTCAGTGAGCTCATGAAATTTTATAGTAGATTACACGTTCTTTATTTCATAGTCACATCGTTATTCTTTATTCTTCATCAAAAATCATTTACAGGAAATTTATTGAGATAACTTACAGAATCGGTAATTATGTCATTTTGTAGGAAACAACCTCAAGTTTTATATGAAAATGTCAAGTGTCCTTTTGGTTCGATGAGACTACCATTTGACATGAGGCAAACATCCCAGCGTAAATCAATTTTTCCCACAATCTTTGTAGCAGTTTGGGCGCTACTTGTGCAGTGGCAGCGTAGATTCTATTTTTCAGGTCTGCTAAATTGTTTGGCAGGAGAAGAACATACACACGATCTTTAATGAAACCCCAGAGTAAGAAAACCAGTTATGTCAGGTCTGGGTAGCGAGGTGGCATGTGATTGACCCATCACGGACAATCCACCTACCTGGGAAGAAATGATCGAGGAATCCTCGAACTTCCGTCAGTAAACCATCCCATCTGGGTCATTTTTATCGATCTATCGAATTAAAACGTTTTCAAGCATATCCATATACACACTAACCTGTTCGACATAATCATTAATACGCGGGTATACTGGTGATTTAGTATCATGTGATAGTGAACAACCCGTCTGAACAAAGGTCTTGTGCAAAGAGTAAACTGTAGGCCTGCTTGGAGGGTCTTTAGCGTATTCGGTGCGAAATTTAAGCCGAAAAGTTGTTGCATAGTTCGTTTCATAAAACTAAAACACACAGCGAGTACGCGCCGCACCAGTCAAAGTAGCCATTTTAACTGTGCACTACGCTAGGGCTCCTGGTGGCGAAATGGTGTTCTGATGCACGTAGTGCATCAAACTTGAGAATAAAAAATAAAAGACTGTAAATATCAGATACTACGCAATTTCGTTTAGAAACCGTTTCTTAAATTGCAATTGCCTATAAAAAGTTACAAAATGACACATCTACCGATTCTTTAATTTATCTCAACAAATTTATGTATCATTCCAAAGTTGTAAAGTCTTTTTTTACTCACCCTGCAGTTCATTAAAGAACTAAATGTCAGCGCAGAAAGATGTATACCCTAGTTAATGGTGTAATCACGACATCTCATGTCTCGTAGAATCTACCATTTCACAAGCACTACTTCGTTTTGTATTTTGTACCTGAGAAGGACACTATGGTAATGTTTGTGCTTCAAATCAGAGTGTTAGAAAAGAATGTTCATCATTCAGGGTTTAGTCAGTGGTGTAGGAAAGTTGATGGTATATTGTTTACAATCACCAGAATGTATAATACGGTTCGACTAAATCATGAAGTTCTGCGCAATGCATTTGAATAGGAGTCATGCAACACTGTTAGTGGTAACTAATCCCTCGGATAGATATACATTAATCTGGTGGATTAATTTTTTTCTTTTTAAAGAGCAAGCCTGTTTTACACACACATAATATCAGCCACCTTTGCTTGATATAACGTTTTATCTTGCTCAAGCAGAGGAAGGGAACGCAACATCAACAAAGTAAAAATATGTGAGGAATTGCATGGTTTGCTCCTCCATCCACAGCAAACGCTTGAGTCACCGCGCATGTCACACTGCAACAATATAACTAGTGTTAGGTACCTATGTAATACAGGTGTTGCTTCTACCGATGTTGAAACATATTCTTATGAGACGATTCAGTAGTCGAAACTGTAAAATGTTCCTAAGACGTTTTCTTTCTCATTCAGTCGAGTTTAAGAATTGAACACAAAGGATACTGGGAGTATGGATAGATCAGAATAAAAAATAATAGACTGTAAATATCAGAAACTTCACAATTTCTTTTATAAACCGTTTCTTAAATTGCAATTGCCTATAAAAGGTTAATCTATTAACACATGAGACGACTGTAATGTATCATGGAAAGTCAAACTTTTATGTGTTGATGCTGTAAATTCAAGTGGTCTTGTGACCTGATGACAGAGTTCCGATTTGAAAAAAAAAATTTTTTATCAAGTGCACAAACATTTAAAAAGTAAATGTTGAAGACAAATTACTGCAGTGTGTAATTCTGCTAATGCTATTCTGATTTTAACGCCATTTCTCCTTCGGCCATGAGTAGTATATTTACTTGTTAAGTAACGGAATTCACTTCTTCGCCTATTACATTTGATCCCATTTTTATGTTTTAGTTATCAATTCTGCTACAGTTCATTACTTTCTTCTTGCTTTAGGATATATTCCTAGTAAAAGATTTATAACTGAAACAAACTGTAGGAAGGAGGTTTGTGAACAGTGACAATCTGTTGCATGTATCACCATTTAGTTTCAATCACTTGCCATAGTATTGAACTGTATTGCCAGTTCAAAACACCAGATTTTTTTTCAGTAAAATTTGTTACTTCACTATTCGTATCACCTTCCTGGATAGTAATTATATGAACAAAAAGCCAGTTTCTTCACTAAAATAACTATTATGTGCATTTTCGCTATTGGTATTATTTTTTAAAATAATTTTGCTGTGGTAAAGTCTCATTTTTACTTTTTAGTAGAATATTTTCATATTCGATAAACTTATCTGGAAAGAAAAGCAGCTACCAAAGTTATTTCTTCGGTTTTTCAGGAATGGATTTTTCTTTTAAAAAACTGGACGTTCTGTTTGCCGATGGATTATTTCTTCTATTTCTTGTCAGAATATCACCATTACTGAATAGTAAAGAAGATTTAAAAAAAATCAAAAAAACAAAAAAAAAAAACGTTGGAATCTGGAAATTCAAAAGTTTCCTAGAATGGATAGTCAGGTAAGCCATACAACAGTGAACATCAGAAAATGATCATATCTGACATTTAACCTGTTTGAAACCAGATGGTGAAAACCTGAGGAAATTTATGTTAATACAATTTAACAATTTACATTACAAGACGAAGAGCGTTGCTAGAAATGAATGTGAGCTTTGCAAAATTCTGGCGTCTGTATCCTGTTTATATGATGCCCATCCGATCTTCATGTTTCGTTAAATCAAAAGTGATGGCCTAGTAACAGCTTTTACCATAAGTCCTTACATAATAACGTTGTATATGTGGTTAACGAGTCTTACCTGTTGGTTGCACTTTAAAAAATGGTAAATTCTTGAGCATGTTTAATTACATTGGTTTATAATATAAAAATTATTTCTTAAGCAACTATGAGCATTTAGCGGATTCTAATTCCCGTCCGGCTATCCAGATTTGAGTTTTCCATGGTTTCTCCAAATATTTCCAGGCAAATGCCAGCATTGTTACTTCAAAAGGCCATGGGCGAATTCCTTCCAGGTCGTTGTCCCTAGTCCTTTTCCACCACTATTGCCCTCGAAGTCGACGAGACACTCATAACAATGTCCCTTGCAATTGAACACTATCACTGAAAAGCAGTTAATTCTTAGCTGTTCAATTAATATTGCTTCGTTCGAGCTCAACCTCTCTTCAAAAACATTATTACAAATATATAACAGACATACAATGAAAAAAGGTATTTCGAATAAGTATTTTCCAAATAGTTAATTATTATCTATTGAAATGTTTATTAAATAGTAACCAACGAATTGCCATAAATGCTTCTATTCACAACAGTAGGCCCCCTACTGCTGTGCAAGTTTTGAACATTTCAAAGTTAAAATTATACCAGAGATTGGGAAAACTGGAACCATTGCACCATTTTGTATTTTACTATGCTGTAACCGATAAAAATAATATAATACTTCTCCTTAAAAATTATCAATTAATTTTAAAATCGATTTTGAGATACACATATAAATGTAACTTTTCTTGGTAAAACCATATGTCAGACGAAACAAGTATGGCTATATGATCCTACACACGAAATGCCGATAATGTTTTAAGAAAAAAGTGCTCAGAGAGACTGCAGTCATCAATTTGACATAATTCATTCGATATCATAATGAAGAATTCGACTTGTAAGTAAACCAGCCACGTACGAATGGGCGGTCCATTCATCGACCTTCCATATGTCGACAGAGTGCGATAATCAATACCCTATCTGAATCATGCATGGAGATACATTATATTGAAAAAAAATGTTCGTTAAGCAAGGAAATGTTTTTACTCTAACAGTATCAAGTCTGTTACTGTTCTGGTGACTTTGAATTGTGACTGATTATTAAAATTTTATTCAAGTTTTACTTCATACTGTACACGACACTAAATACAAAAAAATATAAAATTCACAATTTATTCACCCTGCACCGCTGTTGATAATATGCTGTTCGTTGAGCATCATCAGAATTTACCGACTAATATTATCCATAAAGTGTAGAAATAAGCAAACTCAAAGACAAAAGAGATGGTCAGAATTTTTCAAAAATCATTTTTTGTCTTTCTTTATGTTATTTATTAAATAATAAGATCATTGCTTCGACTAAGACGATGAAATATCTTTTTTCTGCGACTTTTCACAAGTAGGATACAGCAATTTTTCGACGATCTGTAAATTATCATAATTAATACACCAATATTTGGTCCGAAGTGTGTCAAATCAACACTGTTAGTAATAGGGGGTAACAAGGGGTATCGGGGTGGAATGAAGTTCAACTTTTTTTTGTGTCAAATAGGTATTTTCAGCTTGCGGAAATAGTGCAATTAGACCTTTATATTGTGGATCAACTACGGAAGCCTTGTTAATTTAGTTTTCTCGAGTGATAGTGTGTGAAATTTTCGTTGGGTGATTTTCTTCTCCTGTATTGTAACTTATGATTATTTTGTAACCAAGGTAACTATACCACTTGCTTCCATTACAAATATAGTTAGTACATGTTTGAACTACGTTTAATTTTCTTTACTTTCGTGCAGTTAAATGTTTATTTACGTATCTTTCTCGAGTGACCTTACCTCCCTAACGTAAATAGTGTCCCTGGTATGGAACAGGTGGGCCAGAAAGGGGAAATACTCCATTCTTCCCCGCTCTTGGGGTGCTCTTGGATTACAACTGACAATAGGTCCTCTTCATTTTATGTTTCACCAGAAATTCTAATAACTACTTCGAAA
>JARYHS010013631.1:147175175-147358005 GCA_031002005.1 Vandiemenella viatica | reverse complement strand
CGTTTGACTTATATATGCCTGAGAGTATGTAGTGCATGTTATTTTGTAAATGCCAGATTTATTGTAGGGGGAATTATACAGTTGTGTGTTGTGGATGAGCTTATGCTGTAGCTTATTATCTGTATTGAAGCTGATAGTTATGTTAGTCTTACGAAATCGGTTTGCAATTTTATAAGATACTTTACCTAAGAATGGGATGCTGGAGTACCTGGTTTTCTTATTTAATGACTCGTGTGGCTCGCAGAAAGGGGATTGGTATGTTTTTTGTGCATTGAAGAGAGTGATTTTATTTTTAATTTTGTGGGATAGGTATTCAACTATTGATGGTTTATATCCATTATTGTAAGCAATAGATTTTATTATTTGTAATTCATTAATAAAGTCTGGTGTGTCCATGGGTATTTTGTGTGCGCGGTGGATAACATAGTTGAAAAAAGCCATTTTATGTTGTGTAGGGTGGTAAGAGCTACAGTTTATGACGAGATCAGTGGTGGTGGGCATTCTATAGATTTGAAATCTATGTTTTTGGCAAACTTGGGTAATCTTTAGGTCAAGGAAGTTCAGGCAACCATTATCTTGGTGTTCCACAGTAAATTTAATTTTTTGTGCATATTGCTCAGACCTTCAGCGAGAGCTTCAATCTCAGTATCTGTTCCATTATATAGAAGAATCGTGTCGTCAACATATCTTTTATAGTAGATAATTTTAGGTATAAGGTGCCTGTTATTATTAAAAAAATTATTCTCAAGGTGGTTAATATAAATGTCTGCAAGTAAAGCTGAAAGGTTGCTTCCCATTGCAAGGCCATCAGTTTGTATGTATATTTTGTTATTGAAAGTGAAATAATTGTATGAAAGGATCAGTATATCCTGTGTATTTGTATATCGTGTGTAAAATAGTAGCAAACACAGTGTGCTCCTATCCATCTCCATCAGTGCTGATACAGCGCATGTTTGTAAATATGTACGTTTATAGTGCTTTCAAGTCTTCCCACCAATGACATGACTTTGGTTTTGTTTTCGGATATATTCAGATGCAAAATGTAAGTAATAACAGATTGTAATCTTCTTCATCATACCTTATTAATTTATGCTCAATAAACAAATACTTCTTTTGTTACTGTAGGACAACCATACATTCCTGTATATTGCATTTGTTGATGTAACATTTACAAACCATCTGAAGATGAGCAGGTATAGCTCGAAACCGGTAATGGTTTAATAAAGATCAACATCATATTGTGACTGGTTGCTGTATTTTTTTACAACCCATATTTGACATCACAGTCGCGGAAGTTCCACCAATCGATCATGGATAAAATATTATAAATATAAATTCTTCAGATTTGGCAGATTGGCCCTTTATGCTGAAATAAAAGTAAAGTTTATCAGCCAATTTCTACCTAGCAACCACGACTTTCGAATAAATTACAAACACGATAGTCTCTGTCCGTGTTTAATACATGTAATAATTTCTTCATGCTCCAGAGATTTTGTTCAAAGTTTGCTCTTAGAGTGAAGCATAGGTCCGAGTTCTTATTTGGCCAGATCACGTCAATCTGCTATAACATTTGGTCTTACAAACGATAACTATTCTAGACTCGTGAGATACGCAAAAATCGTTCACGGTCTTACATTAGTGACAAATATTTCCATAAAAAAGTGTAACTTTCCTTGAAGGAGGATTTTCTTTTGGTGAATAAGATTTGTGTTCTTAAATTTCTTGTTGTAACTATAAATTATTCTGAATCTGTACATCGAGTTTTTTGATAATTCTATTTTTTTTTTCTTTATGTAAAGAAGAACATAACTACTTTACACATTTGAAATTAATGCATTACTGCCATTCTTTAGTGTTTGCCAGTGACTGCAAGAATCAGACTATTATAATGGCAAGTTAGTTTTTCCCCCTTTCTCAAAGGTCTTTTATAGTAGTCTCTTCATCTAATGAGATATTATTTTCATCACATCATGCTCTTTATACAGGGTGTCCAGAAAAGGACTCCCTGATTTCAAAATTAAATATCTCGAAAACAAAGATCGAAAGAGGAATGCAGTAAACGGTATGTATATTGTGACAGCTGTAAGAAGTGTATACAGCAGTGTGAAATAATAGTTACAAAAGCTGCTAACAGATAGCGCTGTACGCTGTACAGCTCATATCAGCATACATAAGTGAAATAATCGTATGAAAACAATCTTTGCAAACAATCACAACACAATGTTTTCAACCTC
Source organism: Vandiemenella viatica (assembly GCA_031002005.1). Lineage (NCBI taxonomy): Eukaryota > Metazoa > Arthropoda > Insecta > Orthoptera > Morabidae > Vandiemenella > Vandiemenella viatica. Next base: position 147,355,771 of record JARYHS010013631.1, on the reverse strand, counting down.
CTTTCACGTTTCAATGGGGGAACTGATCGCCCTGAGCTTCGGATCACTATTTAGGCATTACGTATGGCGATTACAGCGCCATCTGTTAGCAGCTTTTGTAACTATTATTTCAAACTGCTGTATACACTTCTTACAGCTGTCACGATAAACATACCGTTTCCTGCATTCCTCTATCGATCTTTGTTTTCGAGATTTTTAATTTTGAAATCAGGGAGTCCTTTTCTGGACACTCTGTATGTTGTAAACCAATACGATGTGGTCCACCATCCTGCTTATCTTTCTGTGAGACTCTTCTAAAAGATTTTTTTTAACCATAATTTCACATAATTCTTCATTTTGAACTCAATATTATTTCTCATTCACCGAAACTGAAAATTAACTGATAAAGTGAAAAGAGGTTACTGGTAGCTTGCTGTTCAGTACAAAACTCGCTTCGGGTGTAGCGAAATCAATTTCTGTATTCGGTACAATCAATTACTAACACCGTTGTGATGTTCTTTACGTGAAATCAGTCAGACAAATAATGTATTTAGCCTCCACGCAATAACTACATGCTGATGAAGTGTCTCAGGCGTTCTGACAATCGTGTTGACCCAGCGGATTTCTGATGGGGTTATTGAACATGACTGTTACTTGTTGAGTGAAAACAGATCTAACTCTTTTCTTCAACGAAAGAACATTTCCAAAAATGAGCCACGTCTGAAATTTGGAAAGCTGATAGTTTGTAAAACTAAACACTAAATGATATGTACCTGGGTAGTCTCTACCATGTCGACAGCTATTTGTCGACTGTTTTGTCAGCGGTCTTTTGACCTGTTACAGTGACCTATCATAACTGCAGATATAAATAATTTGATTTGAAATATGGTATGTGAATCCTTAATGGTAATGGTGTTAATGAATCCTAAATCCATCAACAGTTGTTTGAAATATATGGGACGTAGAAATGTATGTAAAAAATTTAAGGAAATGGCATCGCCAGTATAGCGAATGCCATTCATCCATTCATGCTGAGGGAAGGAATAGAAGGTCCAGTGTCCGAATTGATAATCATGTCGAACCTGTGAATGTTTACCGAGGAGACTATCAACGTTTCGCAATTTTTGAACCTACCATGAAATTTCTAAACAAACTACAGAATATACCTGTAGAATTACTAGTGAAAAACTAGGATTCCGTAATCTGTGAGCACGATTGGCCGAGTTAAAATTGCAGATTTTTATGAAAATATCATATAAAAAGCTCAGTTACACGAATTGGTTGGAAAACAGCAAGGTCGGTTTCGAAAATTAAAGCAGATATGAGTAAATAAAGAACAACAGATATATTTATTTCCATTTTTTATGTCATTAAATTGGATTTGTAATGGTAATAACAAAATTAGGGGATAAAATTTTGAATTGCGCATTCAAATCTTTAGCTTACATTAAAAATCCAAGGAAATAAACAAAACTGGGGTCTATGTCTTTTCCCGAATGGCGAGAGGCGAACGGTGACGTACAATCAGAGGTTCGTGTCATCAATTTTCCTCATCTCCTTATGGACATTGTAACGTACCCTGTATCGTTATTTTTTTGTAGAGAACATATGTGAGTTTTATCTTATCATACCTTTAAAATAATACTTTTTGCTTATATTTCCTGCACCAGACCAGTATGTAAGGATATCCTTAATTCCTCTTTGTCCATTGCTGGTTTTATTTCGATACTCACGCTGTAAATCAATTATTATTAATCAAATTCTTACCATACAAACTTTAAATCAACTCCTTTGTCTATATCTATATTTCAATCTCAATATCATATAAAACACTTTCTACTTATCTCATAATTCCTATATTTTTCATTAAACAAAACAATTATCATTTCCAAAGTCACATTCCATTATCTTTATCAAAACCCTAAACCTTCTGCCCTCAGGCTAATATTTTCCACTTCTTAATCCTGACAGGATTCTTGTGGCTTCTCCATCGAGCCATTCTATTTAATCTTTTCTCTTAAAACATGTTCTTTCCAAAAACAACAAGTCCTCTTCCTTTCAAATCTTTTCTTCAACTCTATATCGACTGTTCTTTATTTTCCAGAGATCTCATTATATACGTCTTGACGTACTTTGAACTTGGAACTTGAAAAATACAGAGTTAGTATACACAATTACAATTATTAAATAAAAATAGCTTTATTCATGTCAAAATCATAAAATGCGATGTTGTGTATCTCACAGCATGTAGTCTCTAAACGGGGATTCCCAAACCGTACTAAAAAATTCTAACCGATTTACCATGATACCTGACATATTCATAACACAGAAACGTACTCGCAGCATTCCGTATACAACGTTGCTTCTACTTCGAAAACCATATAAACTCTATAAATCATAGAAAGAAATGCGAAAGTCTGTCTCCACCATTCCCTCACTTGAATGGCTTCCAAAGGTTCAGCCGTTATAATTTTTTTTTAATTTCGTGGATACTAAGTACGATAGTTTGTAATTTCGATCATTCATATTTTATTTTCTGCCGTGTAAGAATCATCTTATTTTTAACTTAACTGTCATTATTAATTAGACTCTTCAATGGATAAATAGAATCTGATCTTCACCGAAAATCTTAATTGGAACCATTTCGATCGTTGTGTTTTGCTATACGATGGCTACAGTAATGTTATCTCCGTTGCTTTAACCAGTGAGTTTTGTTCTTCTATCATAGTTTTTTCATTAAGTACTTCCTTGTCATTTTTTATGTAATAGAAAAATCTGTTGTTATTTGTATTCGTAGTTTAACCATTAAATTTGGCTTCGAATCCTTTGTAAAACGCTTTTTTCAACATGAAGAAAAAAATCGCTTGTGTTGAAACTTGGGAGATATCTTATGTGAAAGTATCTGTAGTTATTACCTATTTACAACTTTGCAACAACTTGGACTAGCGTCTAAGTTCTGAATAATAGTCGCTTAGTAAGAACGCATTAAAAGTAATTGAGAATAAGGTGCGTTGTGAAGGTTCTTCAGAATGGAGGTGATGATCTTGTTGTAATAGATGATTTGTGTGCATTCACTTTGATATAATTTTCCTTCAACTTATCGGGCATGTTTGGAGACTGCTGGCTATAGCTACTCCAGTTTCGTAACTCTGCCCGGCGCACTGAAATTACCCTCCCTGAATATACTCCGTCAGTCCTCTTCAACGCATCACATGTAACGCAGGCAGTTCACAATCTGAGCAGACTCCGTTGATCACTGTCCGTCTGGGCGCACTGCTATTGGCTGTGTGTGTGTGATGGCGCTAATGAGGCGGGACGGGCAGACAAGGCGGTGGGCGAGGGCCGTTCCCCTTCCCGGCGTAGTACCCAGTAATCCCCATAACGAGCTCCGATAATTGGTGGCAGCTGGCGGATCTGCGCCCGGCTTTGTGCAGTAGCCGTCCAACGGTCAGTGCCAGAGGCTCCTTCTACAACCCCACGACCTAGGAGAGCGACTCCTAGGAACCACCTGCGCTCCACCTAGAATGTCTCAATGTCGGTAATAGTGACATGCTTCCTAATCAGAAACATTTAAAACAGAACTATTAAAAGACTTAAAGACAGATTTTTTTCTGTTATCGCTTTACGACCCCTCTACGTCGAAGGACTGGGGAAAAGGAACATGAAGGTATTTGGCCATGGCCTTTTGAAGGAAGCATCCCGGCATTCGCCTGGAGTGATTTGGGGAAACCATGGGAAACCCAAATCTGGATGCCCGGACGTGGATTCGAACGGGCGTCCTACAGAATGCGAGGCAGAGCGTTAACCGCTCACCCGCCAAGCTCGGTTTAAAGCCAGATTTATAATACACTGAACATGTTCTAAATTTGAAATGACATCTAAATCAGGTAAATAAATAGAAAGTTTCGTGTTAGCCTACAGTAAAATTGGATGCATAAAAGGTAAACTGTATTTTTAGATGATGTCAAAAATAATTAACTTCTCTTTGTAACTGACAAAGAGCCCGGGCGTGGTGGGTGAACGGCTAACGTTCTGGCCTCACATTCGAGAGGACGCGGGTTCGAATCACCGTGCGGGCATCCAGATTTGATTTTTACATGGTTTCCCCAAATCATTCCAGGCGAATGCCGGGATGCTTCCTTCAAAAAGGTCATGGCAAAATCCTTCCCATTCCTCGTCCCCAGTCCCGCCTCTAATGACATTAGCTGTCGACGAGGCGTAAAAAAAAAAAAAAAAAAAAAAAAAAAAACCATGATGTAAAATTAAATAATGTAAATAAATAACACCAATGCAACTGTTTTTTTTTATGGTTTAACGCCTCTCATCGAAGCCTCATTAGTGACGAATGTATGTTAAATTTAAGTTTACAAACTTATTACATAATCCTAAAGTGAAACAATTATTTGTTCTATTCTACATTGGTATCATTATGTTTTGTAGTCCCACATCACTGCTTTTTCTCCAAAAGATGTTCCCGCTAAATCTATTTGTCTTAAATGTTTACAGCTAGACAGCGGTAACATGCTTTGCGGAAAAAGAAGAGGTGTGTGTCTACGAACCCTGATAACACCAATGTAAATAGTAAGTTGAAAAGAACCAGTGAATGTTTCGCTTTATGATTATGTTAAACATTGTGTAATAAGTTTTTATAACTAAATGCGAATTTTAAGATAGATTCGTCGCTAATTATGTTTCGATGAGAGGAGAAAACGCGTAAGCCATTAAACCATACAAAAACAGATGCATCGGCGTTATTTATTAACATTTAATTTACTGAGAAACTACGGAAAATTGTCAGCGATAACATTGGATTTAAAATAAAATCGCTTTTACTGCTCGGTAACTGCTGCAAAAAAAGTCAGTTAACATTGTCATTTGAATATTTTTTTAGTGTATCCCATTGTTTCAGCCTAAATCCTTGTTGAGTCTCTTAGAGATCCTGTTGAGACCCAGCGATGAAATTCAGTGGATGTAACCAAGAAGATAGGAATTTAAAACAAAATGAATTTCCCAAGAAGAAGTTATATTACCATTGAAGTTTCTAGCTATTATATCCAAGACAGAAGCGGTATTGTTTACTAAAGACTTTTTACCTTTGAAGAAACATTATACAGGGAGTGCTCATTTATCTTTAAAGACTGAAACTAGAATATGACTATTTCTGTAAAATAACGATTACTTTCAACACCAAATGGTTTCAGTTATAATAATTAGAAAATGGTAAATATTTCTTCTCAATAGCTGATAAAATAGGTCAAATCATTTGAAATATATGACTTTAAGTGAAAAAAAAATATAAATATCAAGCAAATACTGAATACGTGCTGAAATAATCTTAATTACACGGATATTTAGTTGCTAGAAAGTGGTTAAATGAAAATTAGAAGTTTTGTTATAACTTTTTAATTGCTTTATGTTCACGCATTGTTAGATTATCTTTCTGACGATGACAGAATTTTTATTATGAAGTCAATTTCATGATTTGTATTTCGTGATTTTGTTTACAAGATTTGAAGCGTAGAGGGTATTATTTAAGCGAGAGCAGATGGATGTAGGAGAAGCTCATGTTTTTCAGTAGTTGCTTAAGACAGGCGTTGTCCGTTCGAGAGTTTAAAAGAAATCACCTTCCTACGCCTGTTGCATTGTCAGAAATGTTTTACCTTATGGTTACAGTGGCTGAATTTAACACAAGGATTAGTCAGACAGCATAAAGTCAAAGAAACTCAGTAACGATGAAATATTCATGCTTAAAGCTGTAAGAATAAAAATCAAGTTTATTATTTAAAGCATCTCTACGTTTTTATATAAAATTGTAACTAAAGTATAAGAGCATAAAATTTTAGGAAATTTAGGAATTACAGTATACTTCAAGGATATTCAATTTGCGACTCGTTAATTTTGCCAGTAGATTCAAAATGGAAAAGAAATGGAGTATTTCTTTAAAACATTGAAACTTTGCCCATAAAAATTTCCGGGAAAAAACGCAGATTAAAAACTCTGAACAAAAATAATATTGTTTTGGATGAATGAATTTTTTTTTTTAGTTTATCCTGTTATACAATCAATTTTTAGCTTTGAATATTCAGTATTCGAAGCTAATGAGATGGAGAAAGAATGTTTTATTATATTACCCATCCTTGTCATAGTTTAATGTATTGGAACGTAATTTAATACTGAGTGGTCAAATCTGACAGTGTGACTCGTTCTTTAATTTTATTCCTAATAAGGCGGGGCTTGTTCATTTAAGGCTTAAACAGACTGCTTCAATACCTTTTCTTTTCATGCTCTTAATGAATAAAGCCTGTTAAAGAAACGGTAAAACCAGCACTTAACAATATGACGTTGATCCTATTATAACATAAAATATTTTAAAGAATGCACAGTAAAAACGATTTAGCTCCAATCCTGTATTTTTAAAGAAAAGAGCTGGCTGAAACAAAATTATTAATGCGAAAATTTTCTCAGCTGGTATTTTCTCAAAAGTTATGTAGACTGTTATGTGTAATTTATAATGTTGTTATATTTTTGAGCTACGATATTTTGAGCGATTATATTCGTTTATATTATTATTAACTTACCTTGAATGTCAGAGAAAACGTGAATAAAATATAAAAATACTTACCCATAGGCAAATTGGTTGGTTAGCTTAGTAATATGTACTCGAAATTGTTTCAAACTTATATGCTTCCTTCATAGTTACATGAAACCTGCAGATATACACAATAATGAATTCCTGAACTTTCCTTAAATTTTTACACTCATCAAACTTTAACTCATTCATCAGCGAAAGTGCTACGTTACCTGTAAAAGTTAGTATTTTCTTTGGAGAACTCACCAAATTTTTTTACTTAATTATGGTATAAAACGCAAAAAAATTCAATACCACGCGAAAATTTGATAGAAACACGTCGAAAATTAATTTTGAACCAAGAGGATGATTGAAGGTAAATACGAATATTAAAGAAATGGTGACGATTACTTCAGCAGTCCACGAATAAGTAAATGCTATCAGTTGCAGAAACAAAAATAATAATTGTGGAACTAAAAATATAATGTTAGTCTGCGCAGAACTATTAAAAAACGTATGTTACAAATAACCTTCAGCATGTATATTTACCAAAAACTATAACCTGGCTGCGAAGTTTGAAACAATAAAGATTTTTATTTCCTAATTACTTTACGCTTCGATGTAGACCACATTAGAGGCGGAAAAGTTCTGGACGCAAAATCAGGAACAAATTCGACCATGGGCATTTGAGGCAATCAGTCATCCTGGCGATCGCCTGAAGTTATTCCTGGAAACCATTGAAACCGAAATACGGGTATCTGGACGGGAATTCAGACCAGCTTCCTCCAAAATACCAGGCCCACCGAAGCGATAGAAAACGAAAGATTTCCCCTGCTTTGGTGAGAGTACTGAGAACATTTTACTTAACCACAAGATGCGAGGAATCGAAGGTTCCAAACTTTCTTCACATGACCAAGGAAATTTTTCGCAGAGGTGTCAGTCAAGTTAAGGGTGAGTATCTGGATTAGATTGGTCTCAGTTTTACACTAGATAGTACATTCATTACAAATAATCAGAAATCAGAACAAAGTACACAGATTAAAAAATTAACATTTAACGTTTCACTTCCACACCTCGCTTCTGGTGATGACCAAATATCACTTTTCGGAGAAACGAAATTAAATAAATAGAGTGATTTTTATATAGGCAAATATCCTTAAAGAAGTTGTCCCATGATTTCATACATAGACGCTAATTTCAATGCGCCTGTAATCCATGTACCTTTATGTCGTCTTTGAACTACATAATAACAGGTTAACTAAAACCTGAAACAGGTCGTTAACTCAATGTGGCTCACTCAGTACATATGCGGAAGGTGAAATTAATACACGATAGACTCTAAATTTTTCTAGAACTTACCAGCTGAATCTCATAATGTTGAAATGTTATTCTCAATAAATTATTATTTAAAGAGGAAAAAGAAAGTAACTGGCTTGGTGAGTATTGAAATACTGATTAGGACTTTAAACAGTTTACAATAACTGTTGAAAGCTGAACAGTGCTTCATCAACGTTATTTCAGACCGGGTGCCGCAAGTATAGAACTTTATTCTTAGAGCTGTCCAGTGGGCTTCCTGTGTCCAGTATCAGCATATCACAGCTGGCAGGCAATGCTGTCACTCTTCGAACCGCACCAACCAACGCACGCATGGCTATTAATCTCCGTCGGAGCTTCGCTTGGAAGCCTGTCCACTAACTTACTTCCTGGACAACGTGCTCTTCAAAGCAGACATGACAGCACATTCTACAATGACAAAATGTGAAAAGTATGGAGGTTCTCGTGCTGAACTCTCACCCGATGAATCACTAATTTGAAGAAAACTTTCCAAGCAATTCAGTGTTAAGTTAGTGACGTTTCCATGCACTATCTAGACATAAAGATCGTATAGTACAAACTGTTCTGGGCATGCCTGACTTACTACCCATAGTGGCTAAACGACAGAGACGGTGTCTGGGTATCTACTTTAAGTTGGGTGGCTGGGATAGCAGAGATGGAAGAAATTGTAATCATTCGGAATTTGGCCTTCAGTGTGGAATATGCGGAGATGCCAGTTCATAGTAACCAGATTTTGCAGCAAAGATCTGATTTAAATTATAAACCTCTTTGTATTGGCCATTGGGTGGAGGTTCACAAATTATTTAGGCTCGCTCGTCGAATGGTAGTGTTAAAAGGTTTTTAGGAATGGCAGGAAGTTAAGGTAAATGGTTTAATTCGTTCCATTTCTTATGGTCATATACACCATACAAAGCAACATATTAACGGTTGCCAGGATACTCAAAGGAACGCGACAAGCCACACAACCCATGTATCTATCCCTACAACGATTCAACGATTCCATTTACGAATACACTATTACAAAATCGAGTAAAAGGTTTTTTTTTTTTTTTCTTCTTACGTCCACAAATTGGTGACTTCAGGTGGTCGGCAAATTCAGTACCATCTAAATAATGGAAAACGAAATTTTAGCTATTTGAAAGCAGAAGAACTAATACTATAAACACAGCCTTGTAGTGATTTTCAACCATTTTTGGTATAATGTGTTTTGATGTATCTTAATGTGATCGTGGGTGCAAATTAACAACAACATCATATAACGTACCTAATGAAATGTTGGAGAAAAAAAATTATTTAAAAAATCTTAATTCTTTACTACCTCTTAACCAATGTAGGAAAATTGTGCGACTGCGACATGGAGCGTGTTTGATTTAGAAAATTGGGAAATATATTTATTTAAGCGTATCGTATATTATAAATTTTTTCTATATAAAGTTAAAACACTGAAAATTAAAATTTGATAGATTATTTACATCATTATAAATAGGGGGAAGTTGGTGTTGAATTATGTTGTAGTATGGCTTGATCAAATGTTTCTTTTTATGCAATAGATTAACATCGGGTGCAATATATTATTAAAAAATAATTTAAAAATAGAGATATGTAATAGATTTTATACTTAACGAGTTATTTCTCTAATCATATAGTACACTGGTAAGAAATTTTAGTTGTTATTTTCAAATAATTGTTGAATACTGTTTGGTTTTTTTTTTTTAGACTTTTCCTAAAATTAATCTTTTTTCCCTCCTTTTTTTAAATTATCTCTTCTTTTTTTCTTGTGTTTTCTCTTTTTTTTTGTTAATGCGGGCTACACGAATCGTGGGAGTCAAGGTAATTAAAACTGGAAGAAAAGTTGTTTCGAACTACTGGAATATACTGTATCATTTTTTAACGTCGTAAATAATCTTTTGACTCTTTTTTTACTGGTTCTAAGTTATGTTTCATAATTGCTCACAATAAATAATCGAAATCACATTTCGCTGAGTGTAGCACACAGATTAAAAAATAATTAGTTCTATGAATTATCATGAAGTGAAAAAATTAAATTACTAATGCCACGTAGATCAAATTGTCGTTGTGGTACTAGGCACTAGATCCAATGCTGTTATGGTGTCTAACACCACGAACATTCGGATAACCCCTGCCAGGCTAACAGGTTGATTGGCTCTGGAGAAGCCGGGCTGGCGTGGAACACCTGTTATACATCAGCCTGTTGTTTGCTCATTAACGCTGTGCACACACCGGTACGCAGTCAATATTTTCCCATATTTGGACTGGCGCCGGCGGCTGCTCTAATTTAAACTTCCGCAGCGCAAAGCGGCCTTATCAATAATTCCAGCACTGCCGGACATCCACATCGCCCCTACCTCATTCCAGCCGACACAGAAACCAATACGAGCACCTGTCGCGCCGCGCTTGTCACCTCTAACCTGAGTCGCTTTAAAGGCGAAGGCGTTATTTAACCGCAGTGTGACGGTGACAGAGTGGATTCCACTTCGGTATTAATTGTACACGATGTTACATTTAACTTATGAGTCTCGAGTGCTTTGCTTCAACAACAGAACATGGAAAATGAAAAGCGTAGAACGTTATTAAAATCAGAACCTCAATCAAAAAATAAAGCTATAAACATTTGTTTACTTCCATTACCATTGCTTTACTATTATTCTGTAGAAAATATCTTTTCTACCTAAAGTAGAAACTGACTCAAAGTTTGTTTCTTCAACAAAAATGAAAATCATTTTTTTTTTTTTTTTTTTTTTTTTTTTTTGCTTATAGCTGAACCTATGAAATGGTGAGGAACGTTTTTACTGTCAATAATTTAAAAGGAGGCACCCAATATTTAAAACTATTGCTTTTCTGATATTTGCTGGGTACCCTTACGTCATTCTCTCCAGTGAACCAATAAAACACTTATTGCGGAATTTAAATGTACAAAAATGAATTCTAGTTAGGAATAACCTGGGATGCCATCATCACAATATTTTATTACAAAATTACATAATTGATATTTTGAAACACATTTATATTTGTTTTCATCTATTACATTCCAAAATTTATTTTTACTTTTTTATGCAATAGTTATTGTTTCTCGGGAAATAATTCATCCCAGTAAACGATGGTAACGTGAACACTATTTTCGACATAAGTAAGACGGTATGACAAGGTCACGCTCATGACATTGTATCAGTTGTACTTTTCACTATAATGTACATTAATTCCTTCTCAATTGAAGTGCCAGTATACAATTCATTTTCAACGCTTTGTGTAAGATATCTCTTGCGTTAAATCTCAAATCACAGATATCAGTTAAGTGCAATGTTGATTGTGACTCGTCTATAACACCTGGCAGTTTATTAGTTGTACTTTGTAAGAGTAGGCATAAAAGGGCTACCATCAGCTTTCATCTCTCAGTTCATCTACAAAACAAACCAGAACTTATACCAATACCCTCCACAATCATGCTAAGACACATTCACTAGAAAGTAAAGAAACGGATTGCGTTATTTGTGTATTCAGGTCAGGAATGACTTCATTTAAGATTTTTGTGCTACCTGTATTATAAACTCAACTTAATTTCATTAACTGATGATAAAGGTATATCCAAAAACAGTATTGCCAAATATTCTTTAAGAAATGTGTTGGTGATCATTTCTCTGAAATCCAATTCTTCTTAGTTTCAACTACAATTATGATTATGAAATAAGTAAGTTAGTATTACCAGGTAGTACTTTTTGGCAGTCAAAGTAATATTACATGTTTTGATAAAATTTAAAGACATAGCTTCTATCAGGCAGTACATATTTAGACTAGTTAGTTGTGTCTAATATTTGAGAATCAACCAACAAACAATTTAAAATGTGATTTGTTCATTGATACTCAGTGTAATAGTTAATGTTTTAGACGTTAATGTATTCATCTATTCATAAAACAACAAGCTATAGATTAGGTTTAGTTTAATTGCTTCTTATGAACAAAATTCTATTACAATCATTACCACTGATGAGTAAAGAGAAGCTTATCTGTAATTATTTTAGTGTAAAAGGAACTTTACCTTAGTTAAACCTATTAAAATTAATTGACTTAAGAAACTTGTGAACATACTGCAATTAAAAGAAGAAAATTCATTATAATTAAACGCAACCGAAAGCTGCTTGTCTTCATATATGATTCAAATGAAATGTTTTTGGTGACTGGAAATATTTACATTATCCTGGATATGATTACTTTTTAATAGGTGGTGGTGCTTCAAGCTATCGGTTGAAGATTTTCTCCCAACTTTCTTGTTAAACTACCTTTTATGGAGAGTGGAGAAATAAACCATTGCTATTATTATCACCTGGATTTGGAGATAAATATTTTTGTACGGATTATAGCAGTCAGATATCAAACAAAAACACTTTAAAAAACAAAACAGTAATCAATCGGAATGATTCATCAGTAACCGTTTTAAGTAATTAACTTGACAAACTAAGATCGAAATAACTAACAGCAATTGCTAAATTATAAAAATACAGGATCTTTCACAACACCATTGACTTTTGATCATTAACGTGGTTTTCAATTTGTTTATTCAACTGTTTCATATTAAGGTTTTTTTTTTAATTTGACCTGTAATTCCTTCTTTTTATAATGTAATTCACATTACAGTTCTATTTATCCATCTATCATCAATAAAACACACCACACGACAAGTTTAATGGTTTTTAATTTAATAAATGTAATAATAAATTCATGTAATTTATTCTCAACGGTATTTGAAAAACCACTTTCAAAATAATTTGCATTTAATAAGAGTTTTTCGTTTGTTTGTTCTGTGCCTCCCTGCTATAACCGAGTAGCTAAACCACGATTAAATGACTACATTTAGTAACCTATATATAAGTAGCCAGTTGATACTGGTGAAAATGTTCCCATCAAGTTGGAATAATGTCACCATTAGCTATATATACCTGTGTATTTCCAGCTGCAAGTAGAAACAAAGCACATCAGTAATAGAAAACCTAATGTCACATTAAGATTATAATTAATGACCACGAAATAAAAGAGAAATAATTAAAAAGAAAAATGATAATCTAATTTAAGATGTAGATATGTTTTTGTATAGTCCCTTCTTAGGTAGATCATAAATTTTATGATTGCCAATAACTTCGATTTTGAGGTAGGAAGAGATCTAATAATCCTCCTAATGGACGCATATGACATAGTTAACTTTTTTTATCACAGAAAGCGGGTTCCGAAACGGTATACAGAAATTTTTGGGTTGCATATAAGGAGGAACAATTAGTTTTCTACGTTTATTAATAACACAGATTTACTGCACGGAATGAAATTAAACTGAGAGAAGTGTTTGAACTAAATATTAACCAAAGCATGACTAAATCCATAAATTGCTAACAGAACATTAAATATAAAAATAATAATCTAACTTAGCCCACAACACGAAGGTTTACTAATCCAATGTTTCTGAGATAGTACGGCCAGTTCCTTTTCTCTAGAACCCACAGTTTAACGTGGAATCCGAATTACGGAACCTAATGGTGTAGCTCATACTATCAAACACAACTCTTAAATATTCTGGCTCGCTGCGGGATTTGAAACCGTGACCCAAGCAAGAAACTTGTGAATACAATCTCCTTAACCACTTAACTACCAGATCGCTCATAAAATAATATCAGATACGATAATAGAAGTATGCCCTAAATCAATACTGTTGGTTAGAAAGTAAAATTGTAACTGATGGGTGAAGCAAGAATGACATCAAAAGCACAATAGTAATACCAAAAAAAGAGCATTCTTGAATAATTTTTTAGTATCAAACAGTCACGTAGAGCTCAGAAATAAGATTCTAAATCACCATGTTGGGAACATAGCACTTTATAAAGTGATTAGATGACCCGTATGAACATTTCGCAAATTTTAAGACTGGGGGTTTGTAATAGGACAAAAGAAGAACCACCTCATGCATACCAATTGTTTATTTGTTTGGTGTAATATATACGTAAAAAAAGTCAACGCCAGTCAAGCAGTTTATTAATATCTCTTTGATATGTGCTGTTATCTAGCGGCTTGAATCTGAATATTCTCATATTCATGACATTCACAGTTAGTGCTTTTGCTTTTTAAGGGTCAAATTCCGAAAAATTTCGTTCTTAAGATATGGTGTGACCAAAGAAGAGACGTTAATCTTTAAAATCTGTATCGGATAGATATCAGGGGAGATAAATGGCTCGTGACACAAAAATATGTTGTAGAAAAATTTATACATTTGCCCTTTAAGGTCGAAATCCGAAAAATTCATGTCGTAATATATGATGTGACTAAAAAGGAGATCATAATCTTTAAAATGATACTTCATTAAACGATTTCAACTAGGTATCCAGGGTAATAAATGACTCCCGACAAAAAAAAAAAAAAAAAAAAAAAAAAAAAAAAAAAAAAAAAAAAAAAAAAAAAAATCAGAATTTTAGAAATATTAGAAATATTGATATTTTGCGCTCTAAGGGTTTAATTTGTTAATTAGTTTCTTAAAATCTGATATGATCAAAACAAATACCTTAATCTTTAATTTGATACCTCATTTATCGATTTCGGTTTGGTATGAAGGGAAATAACAGCTCGTGACAAAAAAACATGGAAATAACATACAGGGTGTTACAAAAAGGTACGGACAAACTTTCAGGAAACATTCCTCACACACAAAAAAAGAAAATATGTTATGTGGACATGTGTCCGGAAACGCTTACTTTCCATGTTAGAGCTCATTTTATCACTTCTCTTCAAATCACATTAAACATGGAATGGAAACACACAGCAACAGAACGTACCAGCGTGACTACAAACACTTTGTTACAGGAAATGTTCAAAATGTCCTCCGTTAGCGGGGATACATGCATCCACCCTCCGTCGCATGGAATCCCTGATGCGCTGATGCAGCCCTGGAGAATGGCGTATTGTATCACAGCCGTCCACAATATGATCTCTTACATGGAAAGTAAGCGTTTCCGGACACATGTCCACGTAACATATTTTCTTTGTTTGTGTGTGAGGAATGTTTCCTGAAAGTTTGGCCGTACCTTTTTGTAACACCCTGTATATGATAAAGGATTAACTTCAGTTGTACCAGTGAAAATATACAACTGAAGCAAAATGAAACTTTAGCTCCTACTTTAAAATGTAAAATTATATTTTTAAGAATCATTGATTGATAGGAACGAAATATCTTTAAAAAATACCAAAGAGCAAAACATTTTACTATTTTGTGTGTTAAATACTATCGAAATTGTTTTCTTGTTTTAAAACGTAAATAAACTATTATTTTTATTGTGTAATATCCATTATTATTGCGACTGTTATTATTTAAAGATAACTATTATACTATAATACACATCCAAACGGACTACGTCGCGGGTAGCTGCTAGAGTTCGTAGACACAAATAAACCGAGCTACAACGAACAGGTTATACAGCGCTACCAGACTGAAATGGAGACGAGCTGTTTCTGCCTTGATCCTGCACTGTTGCGGCTGTCGAATATTTGCCTCGCCCTGGTTGTTTTGTTACTGCGAGCCGTGTGCCGTGCGGGGAGGTGAATGTGAGGGTGGGGTTATTATTCGCACAGAGCCAGCCAGTCTGCCGGAAGAACGGCAGCCAAAGTGCGCTCGTCCGAACAGCTCGCCTGCGTATGAAATCAACAGACTGACGGTAATCCAAAATACAGGTGTCACTCTAGTTAATCCGCGACTCCGGAGAAACGCAACCGGTAAACAGTTTTGTACTTTCATCAATCATTACTAGTTAGACAAATAGATGCCCTATAAAAATGATGCAAGACATGAAGTTTATGATCGAATGTCGAAATACGGTTTTGGTAGACGTTATAGTTATTACAACTACCAACTAATAATTGGATACGTTGCACTTATCGAAGGACCGTTGATATGGTAACTCTTACACTTCATTGCTAGTTCTGATCAAAGTCGTCCAAGTAAACAGAAAAATGTTTCTATCTGGTAGTCAGATCTCGCGAAAATAACTGGCACTTACTTCTAGGTGTGGATAGTATATTATAGTACATTCATAACTTTCAACAATCATTACAAGTTAGACAAATAGATGCCTATAAAAATGATGCAAGACATGAAGTTTACGATCGAATGTCGAAATACGGTTTTGGTAGACGTTATAGTTATTACAACTACCAACTAATAATTGGATACGTTGCACTTATCGAAGGACCGTTGATATGGTAACTCTTACACTTCATTGCTAGTTCTGATCGAACTCGTCCAAGTAAACAGAAAAATGTTTCTATCTAGTGGTAAGATCTCGCTATAATTACTGGCACTTACTTCTACGTGTGGATAGTCTATTATAGTACATTCATAACTTTCAACAATCATTACAAGTTAGACAAATAGATGCCCTATAAAAATGATGCAAGACATGAAGTTTATGATCGAATGTCGAAATACGGTTTTGGTAGACGTTATAGTTATTACAACTGCCAACTAATAATTGGATACGTTGCACTTATCGAAGGACCGTTGATATGGTAACTCTTACACTTCATTGCTAGTTCTGATCGATCTCGTCCAAGTAAACAGAAAAATGTTTCTATCTGGTGGTCAGATCTCGCGATAATTACTGACACTTACTTCTAGGTGTGGATAGTCTATTATAGTACATTCATAACTTACAACAATCATTACAAGTTAGACAAATAAATGCCTATAAAAATGATGCAAGACATGAAGTTTATGATCGAATGTCGAAATACGGTTTTGGTAGACGTTATAGTTATTACAACTACCAACTAATAATTGGATACGTTGCACTTATAGAAGGACCGTTGATACACATCCACTTCATTGCTAGTTTTGATCGAACCCGTCCAAGTAAACAGAAAAATGTTTCTATCTGGTGGTCAGATCTCGCGAAAATAACTGGCACTTACTTCTACGTGTGGATAGTCTATTATAGTACATTCATAACTTACTCCCTTGAACCAAACGCCAGTTAACAGGATTATTGCAGCGTTGTTTCTACAGTTTAAAATAGGAAAAGAAGAATGAAAAACCGTAACTGAGTTGTATGAATTACTGATCATTGTAAGAATCCAGAAAGTTCGTACCAAATAGTAGTTCTCAGTACAGTTTTCCATGACTGATTCGCTAACAGTCTAATTCTATGAGATTAGTTAGACATCAACGACACACTGACCGTATGTCTTGTTCTTTGCGATACTTGTGAGTTAAACATTGGTTCTCCCTTTCCTCTTGCCTGTTAATCGTTTAATGCCAGCTGTTAATTTGGCACTACTCGTCATTGGTATGTATTAATTATTTGAATGTAACGTAACCCAGCTGGTCATTTTTGATAATCATTGTTCTCTGAGCTATGTTCTTCTGTTCTTTTTTCTTTTTCTTGCAAATTATCAGATGGCGAGTATACTTACAAATTCAATGCGACGTGGTCTTGTGGGTGTCTGTGACGTAGGGACCATCTGCGCAGTTCCCTGACCCCAATATAGACAACTACGTTTGAAACAACAGGTTGCTGGCGTGGCAGTATCAGTATAAAACTCAGATTCTTGCACGTAGAAAGATCAATTCTAAGACTGCAGGATAGTTATGCTTAAAAGATCAATGCTTCTAAATAAGTCCAGAAAATATCACTATAATATTTGTGAAGAAACTGATGAGCCTTGAGAAGGGGCTTCCTAAATATTTTGCAATTATCTCTCTTCTTTCACTCTGTCCCAGTTCACAGTTTTTCAATTCACGCTGTTATTATCGTTTCTCGGTCTACTCCTGCGACTATTTCTAGTCGATGCTAACCACTTCACTGGTAACCTCTCCTTTACTGTTTTATTCACATGCTCAGCTATGTTTCGTTCTATTTTTTTTTTTGTAGCTATACAAACAAATTCCTTCCTGAAGAAAAATATTCCCTTAAAATTTTTACCTTAGTTCCTGAATATTACCAGTTACAAGATTTAACATACATAACCAATAACTAATACCAGCTTTTTTTCTTTATTATCTGTCCAATGTAAATTACTTTTAGTTGAAAAAACTATTGTATTTTTAATAACTTTTCAATTCTTAAAAATAACATAAAATTATTACCGTTGTAACTTGTCGAACGGGTAGTTATATCACTCGCTGTGCATATACTATATTCAAATCTTGAGACCTTACTTTTATTTATATTCCTGGTATTCCCAGTAATGTCGAACCTCAAGTCCCATCAGTAACGCAATGACCCAGTTGTTTATTATTCGTTCACGGCAGAAAGCAGAAAAAGATCAATTATTTTATGATATATTGTTATTTGTATTAATGCTATTCGGTTGATAGTAGTATTAGACATTTCATCTGACAAAGTGAGGAGGAATATAAGAAAACACAAGTGTAGAGACAATTAACCGCCTTATTTAATCCTAGTTAACCTTGATGGAAATAAAATTTGATATCACGCCACAAGTATAATCCGCTACTAATAAGGTGAAAGAGAAAAATCACGCAATAAATATACGGTGCTCCTATACTGGTGAAAGGAGTGATAATTGCACGTTTTCTATTAATTTAATATTCTGTTTTCATAATATTCCCTCCATAGCGGCATGGCAATTTTCGAAGATTTTTTCAAGTCCCAGCCATTTTCAAGCTGAGTGCTTTCTCGGCAGCCTACAGAACTACGTTAATCAGGCATGCCACAAAAGTCGGAACGTTACTGATCACTGTGTAAGTGATACGTGGAGGAGAAAAATCAGTTGAATATTAACAGAAGAAATTAATACGTAAAAGAAGCCACATTTACAATTTCCAGCAGCGTCAGTGACTGCAGACAATTCATAAAAAGAAACATCCTCAACAGTATGGAGGAAGCTGGAATGTTTAAAAACCATTAGAAAGTGACATCCTGGTTTTCAAACGTTCCCTGAAGAATCAAGCTATACAAAAAATGCCACTGCTGGAATTTTATAATCTTCAACGCTGCTGTAGTCTAAATAAAGTATTTGATGTTTTGCCTATTCTTCTTCAATGTGATCTTGGCGAGAAGTTAATTATTTCTGATTCTTTACACTGAACCAGATTTTAACAGAAGTGTTGACGAAGCTTTTTGAGAAGTTCTATTTGCGATGCTGTGACAGATATATCTGGGTATATAATATTTCGGTGCAATGAATCTCTTTGGATACTGCTTGGTTTCCATCCGCAGTCCAAATTATTGCATACCTTACTCTGCAATCTAGACACTTAATTGTAGCTGAGACAAAAAAAAAAAAGAAGAAAGATTGGTGTTATATTATTCCCTCGAGAACGAATGTGTGCTTTTTTTCAGCTTAAAACAAGATATGTATGCTTGTTTTGAAAGAAATGTAACTATTAATAAAAATTTCTATATTAGCATATCAGCACCTAAGATTTTTAAAATTTATTTTCAGTCTGACAGTATCAGATGGATATCATCCACACATTATTAATGTCTTTAGTCTTCTTTTGTTTATTGTGGTCGTATTCATACTGTTAGAACTGATAAATTCATTTGTACTACTTGTTTACTGAAAGGAAACACTTTTATCTGTATTAGTCAATCATTTTACAAAATGCGGAGTTGCTATAACCCGTTCTCTGGTGCTTGTAAGTAGGTTCTACTGTTTTTGGTTACAAATACATCCATACTCTAGAAATACAGAGGAAAGCTAAAAAAAATCCATTTTTTTAATACACACATACACAAAACAGTAGCACAAAGATTTAGAGATATCTCAAATGACGGGTGCAGACATTGCGGAAATGTTTCTTCGCAAAGATATTCTATACTATTATAAATCTGTATGTAAGCTGTGTATGTCGCTTTAGTTGAAAGGATACAGCACAATAAGTATCGCAGCAATCTGGATGTGGTTTTCAAGTTTTTAGAGCTAATGGTCCGAATCAAAATCTACTGAAATAGCTAATGACTTAATGGTCCGAATAAAAATGTACTGAAATAGCTAATGACTTATACGTACCTTCGGAAGAAACAGGCAATTATAAACCTTTTTATATGGAAAATTGTAGGCCATGGATCATTATGCACATTCAGACATGCACTACGTCCACATAGATCTGACGAAAGTTCACACAGGTTAACTAGTGATTGTTTAATGTTTTGACCTTGAATATTTAGTTTTTCAGTATTCTGGAATGCAGTAAATAAACGGAATACCTAAATCAAACTTAATTATCATTACTAATATTTAATTTACTGTAAAAATTTCGCGTTTAAGAGTTTGACCAAAGGTGAATATACTTATCTTTGAATTGTTTATATTGCATTTGTCTTCGGTTATAGTAATTAGTTACTAGCTTTTAAAAATTGGTTACTAAAACTACTCGATAATATATCAAAACCTCAATAAGAATAAAAGAATTGTGATATTTACGGTAATTAACATAGAGCTTAATATGTATATTAAAGGTTTTTATTATGGCTGCAATTTTATTGTGAAATCCAGTCCGCATTTCAACCTAACCACAACCGCTAAGTTTGCGATACAGTATTGCGGGAGTTTTAGCCCTGTTGCAGTCCAAAATAAAGGTGTAATAAGAAATTAAATGGTTGTCTGTAAAATAAAACAATGATGTAAATACTATCTTTGGCGCGAACAACTTGAATGGAAATGGCGGTTTCTACTGTTTAAGTTGCATCGTTTCCTAAATTTTGGGAGGCACCATGTCTATGGTACGTTTCATTTCACTTTCGTGTACACTTTTTCTCAAAAGGTATGACCTGAGGAACGTGTGTGACAAATTTGAAACGAATATTATAGTTCCTTCTTACTTCGTTCTTATTTTACTACTGCCATTAATTGTTATAATTTATTTTATCCTAAAATTCACAATGTTGTCACTACCCAAATTGTAGTTATTAGAATATTCAATGTGTTTAGGCGTATATGAATTGTTTGATTTTGCAATGGCAATAATAGTATAAGTAGTGGTTAGTTTGTGTACAGGCTGACCCAATATGTTCTTGCAAAAATATAAGGCATGAGGAATTCAATTACTGTTAGTAATTAATAAGCTGTTTTAATAAATGCCAAGTTAGTGATGGCATGTATCGCGAAGTAAGCTACCATCTATTATGCATGCCCAGTGTGTATTTCTTGATGGCTTTGGCGAAATTTGTTTCTGGTCCAGGCTACATTTCAATCAAACCACTTCAGTTTTGAGAAACGGTGAAGGAAAATGACTCGAAATGTGGGTAGTTGCACAAAAGCTATTAAGAAAAAAATATCATGTTATTACTCATGGCTTAGGAATGCATTTATATTGAACCAAGAAATCTTGCGAGTGATCTTAGTACATTCGCTGCTGCAAATGACTGTTTGCGGCATAGATACTAAAGAATTAACTGCCATTACTATCGCAGACAGTAACTTTCGTTTTGCGTTATATCTATGTCCTCAGGAAAATTTATGGCCTGAAGGATAATTAATTCTCGGTGCAGTCTTACTGAACTGTTAGTGATAATGTTTCACGTAGCTTAAAATCGCGTCTAGGGTAATAACAAAAAGAAAGGAAAAATTTAAAATGAAATTTATATATTTTGTTTCTATGCAATAATTTTTGATGCCAAAATAAAAAAAGAGTAAAGCATTTTTGTGTGTGTGTGGGGGGGGGGGGGGGGCTACCTACTACTGGTACTAACCATTAGACATTTGGATTAACTACTTCGTTATAATGTCGTCTTCACGTTTTGCACTCTCCTTTTACAGAAACTCCACCACAAATTAAAATAAAAATGCCAAAATATGAGAGAGACGCCCTGTTACTAGATGTTGCGGTAGCTGTAAAATTAGTAAAAATCTGTTGAAATTTTGATTAAATACTTTGTTGTAATGTTTTCTTGCCGTTTCCGGATCTCTCCGTTGTAAAAAAAAAAATCTCACGAAATTAACAGCAAAAAAAAAAAAATCCGAACTGTAGTACAACAACGATTGCCATCTCAGAATCGACACAAGCGATCGGAGACAATCCATTGTAAACAAATACCCAATTTTTGAGATGGATGCCTTAGAACGATTTTCCCAAACATTTTTTTTCATGATCTAGGTCGAATTTCAACCTAACCACGACCTTTATGGCAAAAGTAGACTGTTTCGGTTGCTATGATCGCTGTACGATAATTTTTGTGTCATTTTTACAGTGCTGGCAACATTACTCACTCATATATTGGCATTTTTAACTTAAAATGTGACAATTTCTCCGAAAAAGAGAGTTGAAAACGGGAAGAGGACAATTTGTGGGTGCAGGTACTACAAATTTCCAAAGGTTAGTACCAGTTTCGAAGTTGGAGAAAGAGGCAGAATACCCGCATTTATTCACACTGGAAAATGCTAGTAATAATAATAATTCCATGTGGTCGTAATGACTTGGTGACAGGGTTTCTGTTGGTTGCGCTTTATACCACTGTCATAGCACCCTTAACCTAACCAGGCAATCCTACCGTATACAAGGGAACTACAGTTTAACGTGGAATCCAAACCACGCAAGCGTCCTGGCGTACTTCATATTACACAGGTAGCTGTGCCAGAGGTGAAGGCCGTGTTAAGGGTCTCTGAAAAATTCCCGCCGAGACTGGGATTCGAACCAATGAACCCTTAGATCTCCAGTCAGACACCTTAGCCACTGAGCCACCAGACCGCTAGAATCCGCAAAGCTGATACATTATTTTCAATTGGGGGTTTATTGTTAGTTGTGTAGTGTAAAACAGACAATAAATGAAATACTCTAACGATCTCAAAGAAGAGATGATGCACGTACGTACTCTTAATTAGTTGAAACGTCTTCTTGTAAACCAGAATTTTATGTCTTCTATTCAACAAGTATTCTTAATTTATTTAAGCATGCAATATACAGCGTAAGTACGTCTTTGAAGTCTCTTAATATTATTTTCAAACATTGCAAGTATTCTTCGTGTACAAGAACCTTAAGTGAAATGGAAAAACTAAGGGTCTTTAATTAAATAATGTTTTCTCTGGGGCAGTGGGAGATGTACGACAAACGTGGAAATTAAAATTTATTTCAGAATGAAATTGCACGGCAGTCTTGACTTCAAAGAAAACAGAAAACAACAGCAACTCATGCTCAGCATAACAAATTGGTACTTCCCTGGGCAAATGTGTAATCACAAGAAGCTATGCTTTTTTCCTTGAGGAATTTATGACAAAGGGAAATGTTTATTGATGGCATACATATTTCAAGTGTGAAATAAACATAAAAGCTGACAAAATCTTGAAAGAAATTTTAGGTTCTCCTATTTTCATGTATTAATCGTATTGTAAAGTACCTATCCCAAGTTATATAGGGAAAATCGTTTAATAATTCTTTTCGTTAATCTCAGGGTGAGAAATTACAACCGTTTTGTGTTGCTGATAGGTTTGATCTTTCTCTTTGAGAAAAGTGATAATTAATAATTAATTTTATTTGTATATTCTCTCGCCGACACAAAATATAGTACCTATATTATAATCAAGAAAGTTCCCTATATATCTTTACTCAATGGCAAAACGCTTGTTGTCATTCCTTATGAATATTAGTATGAAATACCGGTGTAGTATTGATGCTTATTGCTTCTGTTCATACCTATGCATTTTGAAAGCTATTCGAACTGTGTTGAAAAAGTCTTGCGTCCTTCAAAATTAAAACTATTCAGTTCCGATTCTGAATCTTTAAATTTGTTGAGTTCCGATCCTCACAAAATATTAATTATATCAATAACTTGAATGTGCATGGTATGGTATTTGTTTGGTAATACGATAAGGTTAAGCTTATAAGCTTACATATTAGTAGTGCTTTTACTGTGGAAATCCAAATAGAAGGGAAAAATAGTAATTTATATTGAATTTTCTGAATAGCAGTATCAAATTTTAGATTATTTATCGTAAATAATGTTTATATTGTTTGGCAACTTATATGACAGATTTCTCGATAGTGTAACAAATTTATTATGTGATAGCATTATCTACCTAACAGGGGTTTTACTATATAATAGTAGTTTGTCAAATTATTTTGGATTAACAAGACTGTGGAATCAGTAGGAATTATTATTTGTACTTAATATTTCTTTTTTAAACTGCGCTTTTCGATACCTCTAAAAATTGGTTAGAATATTTCCTAAATTCATAATTCTGTCTGGTTAAAATTTTGCTCAAAAGTCCTTAAGACTTCTGTCTATAAATTTGGGTGGCACCTATGAATGTATCCCACCTGTATTATTTATGTCAACCGTAACAGCTCAAAACTTTGATACTATGCATGCCTACCCCCAATAATAAATAAACTCGATTTTAGATCATTCAGCTTTAAAAATATTCTCTCAGCTCTGATTTTTTCCTGTTGTTCCTTAAATACAATTACTGCTTCTTAATACCTTATTTAGCTCCTCAGTTAAAACTGTTATAACCAGACACTGTGAACATTTTGAATCTAACAAATTATCTGAAATCATCAGATGGTTTACTAGCAGATGACCGTTTAATGGGCCTCGTTTTGTGTAGCTGACTGAACACTTCGCTACCAACTACTACATTTTTTACTCAGCAGTGACGATCACCACGTTCGACGTGTGATAGAAATCAAAGCGTAATCACAATGAACTTCGCTTTCCTAATATTCAGACAGGGATAATAGGTCCGACACTTTATGAAACAAAATCTTTGAAAACGAAAATCCAGGACGATTCCATTCTAATAATTCCGGTTGTTTACATGCTTTGTAAAGAGCTTTCATGAAATGGCACAAAATACGAACGAAAAATGCTATATTTAAATTTTGATCGAAGTTGTCAGTGAAGTAATGGTACTAAAAGTAATATTTATATGGATTATTTGGCTCGCTACGTCAAGTTTTTCCAAATATATTGCAAGGCTTCTATCATTCTTGTCAATTTCGAAGAAGAACATTTTTAAATTTCTTACAATGAAAATTTATGAATAAGAAATTCCTTGTACCGTTACTAATGTTTGATATCATGCGATTGTCGTTGATTCCGCAGTATATATATCCTCAGTATATATATCCTCCAGCGTCTACAAATCTAAAAACTCACTCTAGTTTAAATTCTCAAAATGTTATTACTATACAATCACTATATCCAAAATAAAATACAGTTACCATTTCATAGTATTGCTCAGAAACGCCTGATAATTTGTTTTTCATTTCTACAGCATTGTGGCATAATCTGCCCGGGAAAAAAGAACTTCCGCAGTAATGAGTTTTAAAAAACGCTTTAAGAAAATATTACTTGGTGCAGGCTCTAGCTTTCCTGTCTCCACACTGCTAAGTTTTATTTATTTATTCAGCTTCCAGGAGACCTAGAGACTTGTTAGACTTGCTTATTGATTCGTAGGTAAAGTAAATAATACATTAATTAGTATTTTAGTTATTGGATTAAGACAGGTTTAAGATGTTTATCGCAAACACCTTGTACGTTGCGAAAGCAGGCTTGAGGGCTGTAACCCTGCCAGACTAAATATTTCACGAAGGAAATTAATACTGAGGAAATGAGATTGAATTAGCTGAGAAAAATTTATCAGATTCTTTGAGACTCTTCAATACATTTATACAGACACTATACATGACGGTTAGTTTTATTTAGATCAGTTTCTTCTAAAGTTGCTGTTGCTGCCATGTGACTGGCTAAACAATTTGAATATGTACGCTGTTGTGTGAGTGGCCTCATTCTGGCTTTTAGTATGAGAAGCGGCAGAAAGCTGAGTGGTATCAATTCTAAGATCAACAGTAGAACCTTTAATAACAGAGATATGGCTAATCGATGCTTTATTACTCAGCAGCCGAACAATCTTGAGTCACCCAGTCAAAACGTATTTTTGTTTTTATTCGAGCGATCTCGGGTTCTGTACAATAAATATGAATTCTGAAAAATCACTTAACGGAATACCGGGAAGATTTTTTCATAAAATCCATGTCCCATTTCCTTCTCTCGTGTGTCCTTAATCATCTCTTGCTTTAACGATCTTGACGTATCGAACCAGTAAGAGCCAAATAAAAATAAAATTATTTAATATTAATTTAGTAATCTCCAGTAAACCACAAAATATGATTTAATGCCACAGTGTGAACTACCAAACACATTTTACCGTATAGTAACAAAAATAATTAAAAATCAACCACAACTCAATCATTTTCTGCTATTTTCGGTATTCAGATGTTAGTGGTTATTCTGAACGGTTTTACCCTACCTTAGTAAGGTCCAAAAGAGATATGAGCATGATGGTTTCTTGTTGCGTACTCATGTACAAAACTGATCATGGTTGTTATTCTAAATTAAGAAGATAGTGCGATCATTGTTGTTTCTATTGTGAGTTAGACATTAAAGAAGAGTGAGGGTTAAGGGTGGTGCCGATCCTTTCAGACTTACCCTAATGAAAAACACAAAGGGGTCCGTCGAGTTTTACATCGGATGCCCTCACACAATACGCACTGCAGACAGGATCTGGATTTAACTCAGGTGTTTGGAAACACAATTTGTTGACTAGGAATAGTGAAACATCACCTATCCTTCCTGTATGGTTGGAATATGCCATGAAATGTCATATCATCGGAGTGTAGCGCCACCGATACCACAACCAGGGAGGGGTTAACTACGCTCACGAGTTCCTTAATAGGTTCCTCTATAAGTATACATGAAGTTAGTCTATAGTTAGCAATGATTTTTGAATTGCTTCAACGGGCATTGAGTCAATTTTTTTTGGCTCAAGGAATGGAAAGGAATTTGTCCATGGCCTCTTTGAAAGAAGCATCCAGGCATTCGCCTGGAATGATCTGGGGAAGCCATGGAAAACCCAAATCTTGATGCCTGGACGGGGATTCGAACCCGCGTCCTTCCGAATGCTAGGCCAGAACGTTAACCGTTCACCCACCACGCTCGGTTTGAGTCTGTGATGAACAGTACGCAGAGTCAGGAGTCGGAGAAGACAGTAGAAGTGGTGAATAGTAGTCGGACTTACCAGTGAAGTTATATATGGCGACCTGGCGGTTGTACTTGGCTAGTATTGTCAAATTGTGATTATGCCAAAGGAAGTGTTTGTGATGACACTCCTTTTCCTGCGGCGTGACTTAATTTTTTGTGTACACAGTAGTTCTGTGGTCTTAATGATTAAAATTACTATCACCTCCAGAAATCCCTGCATCAGGCACCAGAGTGGTGAAGTAAGGAACTGAGCTAAAACGGTCAGAAAAAATTGGTTTATTCTGCTGGGTTTATATTTAACATATTGATTCAGATGCGTTAATTAAGATGTATTGTTTATCTTCTTTTGGTATAAACAAAAAGTTTGAAAAATTGGTTTAAACACTCATCAGTTCTTGAATTCTTCACTCACGTCTACTACAAATAAATTTAAACTAATTTCAGCACGAGTTACTATCATGGAAAGTCACACGCTGTGATATATTACCGCAGAGCTAAATGTAGCTTCGCAAGCATTAATCGATAGCAGTTATATCTGATGAGAAGTGTTCGGTTCTGCTTATCGCTGGATCTGTGGCGATTGCCGAGGATGGGGCTCAGCGCTCGTGGCGTTAGTAATTGCTGTTGTGCGTGAGCAAGTAATCGCTGCCCGTAACGGCGTGGAACTGGATCCGTCACGCCACCTAACATCTCGCTTATCAGCTCAACTAGGTGCTGCAACCTCTCCGCTTAAGACAGCCAGCCGTCAGTTAAAATCTAGCACACCCTAACTCACCTCCCGTAAGACATTGTGAGGTATATCGCGACTATGATGCTTATATTTTAAGCAATTCTATTTACTTCACTTTTTAAATACATGCCAGCAAAATACAGTGTTTATAATTTGCAACTGTACATGTTAAGTTGGTAATAGTTTAAGAATTCTGTGTTGGCAAGTATATGGGATAAATTACCCTCGTCTGTCCGGTTTATTTGGGCAGTTGACTAAATTTGAAAAATAGGTTAATACTTCACCTTATTATCTATTTTACTCAAAAAACATCTTATTTTGTAAAGAATCGAACATTTACATTATGTATTTTGCATTTGTAAAAGGGAATTTAAATTTAGCTCAAAAACGCTCTAGACTGTCATGGCGTCTTGGATGACGTCATAGCGTCTGATATGAATGTAAACAGTCGTGTACGTGTATTGCAGGTGTAGATTTTCTTTAGTTAAACATGAGTTCCTCGTTTTATAAGTACTGTGTAGTGCCGAAGTGTAGAAGCACAACAATAAAAACACCAGATAAGTTATTTATATATGTTCCAAACAATGAAAAAATACAGAGAAAGTGGTTAAAACTTGCAAGGAGGGAGGATGCTCAAAGTTTACCTGCAGACAGAAGTATTTATTTTTGTGAAGACCATTTTGATGTAAGTGTTTGTGCATAACATATTTCCAAATCCAAAGCAAAAATGATGAATTTTGCAGAACCACTACTTTTCAAGTAATGATAATGTAATAAGGTATGAGTTGAGTTTGTTTTGGTTTTATGTTATAAAATCTTTCTTTAGTGTTATTTTTCATAGAGTAAACATCATTAAGTGGCGCCACAATCTGATGATAGATTCTTAAGCAGCTTGACGAAACAATTCGAAAATAAAGAATAATTGTTTTTAATATCTCTCTTGGTTCTCGAGTTATCGTCACTGAAAGATGATGTTGTTAGGCTGATATGAAGCTTAGAGCAGACTGGAAACTGGCAGTGCCATAGCTTTAAAATTTACCACACCTGTTTTTGAGGATATATTTTTCTAGAAAAGTTTTATAAAAATATATAAAAAGAAACATACCTTAGGCGTGATGCAGCTGAAAATTTAAGACACGGCACAGAAATAATAGTACCAAACAACGTCACCAAAAGCACAAGGAACTATAACTCATTTTTAACGTGCTATATCTCGAAAACGAAGAGAGATATAAAAAAACATTATTCTTTATTTTCGATTTGTTTCGTCGAGTTCTACAAGAATTCGTTATCAGATTGCGACGTCACGGTTATTATAGAACTCCCTAACAGTTGCTTATACTTCGCAAAAGTAACATCAAAACCATGTCAATTAACTTAAAAACGTACGTCTAAGCAATAGATTATTGTTTACGAAACGGATTTCAGCTTATGATATGTATTTGACACTTGTATATAATTCCGACGAGCAGAAGTCTATGTTTGAGGCGAAAAATCTTCCAACGGCAACGGCGTCAATTTTGGGCAAATTACAACTGGTTGCTTTGCTAAAACCTTGTTCCATAATGAATTAAACTTCTCTTTCGCCAAATAATTAACAATAACTAAATTACCAATACAGAAGTTGCTACAAACGAAAAATTTACTACGCAAGGTGTTCTATTAGATGTAAATGTCAACCACTTCTGTGGCGCTAGGGACGCTATGACGTAATTCTTTCTCATTGGCGTTCGCGGTCACGTGTCACTATGGCTGATTTTGTCGATTTTATTTTCTACAAATAATTCTAATATTTATCTTTTATATTAAATAAGGTTGTTTTTTGTTATCTCCTTAGCATGATTAATCATTAAAAACTACTGTACGCCCGATTTATTCTTCGTGGAAACAAGCCATTTGTATGAAGAAGAAACATGTGCGGTGGGCTAGATACAATAAACTTGTAATTGATTGGAATGAATGATTAGCGTGTTCGAACTATTACAGTGTGAAGAAATTTATACAAATTGTATTGACTAGGATGCCGCAGAAATTAAATGGCGACTGATTACAACAGATAAGTGTGACGTGAACGAATGACGTCATAACCAGAGACAGTTTGGTTTAAATGAAGTCAGCATAAAAAGAAGTAATTTTCGTTCATTGTACATGTTCTTGAATATGATAGTTAACAGTATAGTGATATGGACAGCCATATTTTATTACCAGATTATCTGGAGCAGTGCTAAAGTAGCAACGGTGATTATACAAGGAAACCGTTATTAAGAGAATATGCCCACAAGTTAATCAGATTGAGCAAACAGATCTATTTCAAAAGAAAACTGAGATGTAACATAATTACCGTCTCAAATTAGTTGATGAAGATTCAAATGAATCATAATATTAAGTTTATCATTATCTGGGCAGCTATCAAATAATAATCTGCTTTGCTCTAGGCATAAGTCTGTCTAAGATTTCTTATTGACACAGCTACCTTCTTCCTCTAAATTCTATTTCACTGTTTATCCTTGACATTCTATCGTAATACCTTTAAACCACTGAAACATGAACTATGATTGAGCTCCATTCACTTTTTCCCAAGTTCTTCAATTCTTTAATTTTCTTTAACCATTCCAGTATTCGGTACATTTATTTCGGAAAAACTATTTAAAATTGAATTAATGCGTTAACCCTTGATATTTCTATATTGTGTTGCGGCGTTTACTCATGTTCTATTTTTCATATTTCTCTTTTCCTTCGCGTTCATTTTGCAGGATAATTAATTCAAAGGTGTGACGATAACATGCAGATAATTAACCTTTCATTGCCAAAGGGGGTAAGCGAAACACCAAAATAATTAATTAATCAGGATTGTCACTGTGAAATGCAATTATAAAAAGAAAATGGAATTATGGTATAGGTGACATGTTAGGAATGAAGTAAATAATGGGCGCATCAAGAAAACCATAAAACTGTTTGTTAGGTTATTTGTTTGCTTAGTGTAGATAATCTCTTATATATAGCGAGAACGTCTGTGTCATTCCTTAATACTTCCAAGTAACTTCAAACTCAACACAATTTCATAAAATCCTTTGTTCAAGTCAAGACATATAAAGTTACGCTATGATGACCTTTTACCGAAAAACTCACTGTTTCCCTTGTAGCCTCTGCACAATATATGATGTTGGTTGAATGGTGTGAACATATAAAAACGATAACGACACAAATAAAATAGATTTTTTTGGATCTTATCCCTTTATCAACAAAAGAAAATTATTGAGGGTGTTGTTGTAGAAGTCTTCCACAATACCCATCCTCTTTAATGTTCTTTTCTCACTTACATTCTTGATTCTTTTGCGTGTTCATGGAGTACAACCATCATCTAAGGTAAGTGTTGGTTCATTTCGCTATCTTAATGTATAAGTTATATAGCCAAATCCACGATAGATGTTTTACACCCGGTATTACTACACTTGTCGTGCTAGCATGCATATAAGCATCTCATAAATCTTGAGTGAATCTTGAAGAGAAGTACTTCTCTTCAGACATCTATTCACATCTATTTCCATAACATCTGTTCACATTACCCTCGTTTGATTTGAATGGAAGGTGGTAACATCTTAAATAAAAGTCTATTCCTTGTTTTTGCGGGCTAACTGGTAGATCGAGGGAAAAAATCTACTCCGTTAACTTAAAAACGATTATTATAAATAGTTTAATATACCATAAACTTTCTAGTTTAAAATGAATGTTTTAGTCAATCTAAGATTTTCATTGCCAAAAACATTAACACGATTTTAGTTAAGTAGAAAATTCTTGTCAGATTAGCGACGAAATTTCTTAATAATCAATAATGAATACAAAGTAATTTTTTGAAAAAGTCTTTCAAAGAATTGAACAACTGTAAAACAAAAGGAACACGAAATTGTGTTATTCATGTCTAACTGAATACTTCTGTCACATTAGAATCGATATTCTTATATTTGCTCTATTGTTTTACATTCTTTGTTGGTTTTGAAGAGAAAAGTAATTTATAGTCACATGATGGTATGTAACTACTTTAAAAAGTAAGTCCTTACAATCACTAGTTTATTTTAATGGTTTTTGCACTTATTATTCTACCTAGATATCTAAATGTATCTACTTGGGTCATTTTCTTTTTCTTAGTGTGCTTCCCTCGTGCTATTTATATTAAATAAAACTGAAGTAGACGGAGTTGTATTTACCGATATTAAGTTTAGCAGTATCTTTTTTTTTTTTAAATATTAATCCCGTTTATCTGCTGCACAAATTATTAATTTTAAACCTAAATATACTATTGTTTTCTTTTGTAATTAAAAACGTTTTCATCAAAAATATTTCAGGCACTGTACTTCCCAACAGGATATTATTATTATTTTTTTGAAGTTTACCAGAATACATGTAGCCATATTAGACACGAATATCTTCCTTATGATTGGGTTTTAATCAAACCGTGCCCAAGTTATTAAGACTATTCGCCACGGTACGAATATAGACATGGTGACTAGAATATATATATAGTAAATTATCGACTAATCTTCTAGGTTTTGAGAGCTGGAAAAGAGATTCTAAAAAGAGGGAAAGAAGGAAGCCGGCTGAACTCACCTGCACCATCGGCCACTGATGTCCTCCATTAAATTGGATGACTATTATTCAGAGTTTATTCGGCCGTAGCAGTTTAACGAAGGGTCCGGTCTAATCCGGGCCCAGAGGTCCGAATAAAGGAGGCTTACTGGCGCAGCCCCACTGACCGCTGTCGTAAAGCTGGCTGGGATGGCTTTTAGTGTCTGCGGCGGGCTTGGAAGCAGGGGCTACGTAGGCAGCCGAGCGTAACGTCCAGCGAGACAGCCGAGTATCCGACCCCAGCCACAGAAAAACTGCTGCTTGTCAAACAAAGGCTGTGAACCGATAATGCTGGGTGTGACGAGTCAAATAATTTAGCTGAGAACTTACTATTTTTAATCTAGAACTCAATAAACTGGCGAATATTTATACGTTTCAATCATAGCAAACTCCATTAAAAATACAAACAAAAAAATTTAAAAATCTTGAATGAGAAAATTGTTTTTAATTTTTCAAAGTATACGCACTTGCTGAAAATAAATCTTTGCAAATATGATTACTAGTTTATTGAACATTTTAAGGTAATTTATAATTGATACGTATAAAAATGAAAATTCTAAATTGATTTTCTTGTCGTGTCTATTTTTTTTGTGATGTAATAATAAATGTAACTTTTTATTAATTGATGTGAGACAGAATAGTATCACATTTAAAGTAGTTAAGGGGGTACGTTCATGAAAAACACACACAATTTCAAAAATGCACCCTATCCATAGTTTTGAAGATATGGCAATGAAATTTTGTACCACGCTTTACATAAAATGAACACATTTACCTATAAATTCCACTGATTATATATATTCAACTTTTTTTAAATGAATTTTTAAATTTTTATTTTCAAAAAATAATGTATGTTCCTTAATCTCAGAAATTATTCAAGAGATTTCTACCAAATATTCTCTGTTTCCTCTGTTTACATATAGTAAGCTTCTGTCATGAGGTTTTTTGAATAAACCAAATAGGAGAATTTTCATAAATTTTTAATTATAATTCTGCAAGTAAAATTTTAAATTCATGCAGAATTCCAAGTACTTTGTCCCATATCTTAGCTGGCAATAAGAATTTCAAAATTTTATCTTGATACATCATTTATTAGGTTTATAGGAATAAGTGTACAAAATTTCATAATTCTAGCGTACTTAGATTCTGAGGAAAAGGTACATAAACTTAGAAAAACACATTTTTGAGGAAAAGCAATTTAAAGTTCAACCTGGTATTGAAGTGCTGCTTCAAAAAGTACGTGGGACAGGGATGTTGCGTCACACGTTTAATTATTTTTCAGGCACTTCGGATGCGATTTCATCATTGAAACTTTGGGAACTTATTGTCCACGAGTTGTACTAAAAAATAAAAAATAAATTGAAAATTGACATTTTTGGTCAATTTAATGAACGTCCCCCCTTAAATAAAAAGAGAAGAAAAGTCACTTAAGACTTCGACATTTGCATTTAGCTTTCAATATTTCGTAATAATAATAATGAAATTTTATGGACTCTTAGCACGAATGGTTGACTCACGACTTACCAAGAAAATTTTCCACATCGTCAACGGTCCCCGACAAAACAAAACACGCTGGTTTGTAGAAACCCAGAAGGACCTCGCAGAAGCCAGCCTTGACCCATTGACATCCACATGCAGTAAATATAGACAATTGATCATCTCACATAAATTTGCCCCTAAGAGCCCTACATCAAAAAATCTGAAACTCAGAAATGCATGGACACAAGAGAGACGTCAAGCCCACAGCGAAAGGATGAGGAGGTTTTGATAAAATAATATGAACAGCATGAAGAATAAGAAGGACAATGAAAATTAATGGCTCCACGCGCTTCTTAATGGGCTAAACGATATAATAATAATAAATTTCGTGATAAATGTGAAGTCTACGTATATGGTGTGTTTCAGAACTAAGAACAGTTGAGAACACCACACAGTTACCATGAACTCAGAAAGGTGTCTTCGGAAGAAAGACACTTTTGTAAATACTTTTTTCTACAAGCTAATTCTCACATTTTACTCAAATCTGGCATATTCGGGGATAGTTTCTCTCGCGTGAATCTGATTTTCGAGAAAGGAAAAAAATAAATAATAGGAGATTATTTTAAGCATTAATAATTTATGTCAGGTAGATCAATTAGTAGTACGAAATTAGTGAAAACTACTCAAAAAATTGAAATTAAAACAATCATTAGTTAAAAGATTTGTTTCGCAGATTAAAACATAAAAGACGATTACACATGAAAGAATATGCCAGAGATGAAGTAATTTGTAGCATCGATTTCTACTATCGTGGAAATATTGAAAGGTTTAATGGGAAAGAAATCTCTCTCCGTCGGTACACCTAGTAATCTATCGTACATAAACACTTTTCTCAGTACCAGCGAAATGTTATTTGCATGTTATTTACAATGGAAAACTTAAAAAAAACCACCACGATACTACATTTAAACACCAGCAACAACAATTTGACCCTAAGAGATGTTTCATAACAGTGAAAATGCAACAGATTTTAGGTGGACAATTAAGCCTTATGACTGACGTAATTTAGTTGCGTAGTCACATATAATCCACAATTGATAATGGGAAGTCTCGTTTACGACGTTAGTTTGGTAGTATATTCACTGTGTACTATAGAGAAACGCGACGAGAACAGAGAGGCTGCTTGTTACTTAACTCAGTCCAGAAAACACAATAAAACAAAGACATGGAGCTACCAGATAAACTTTAAATCGTTTTATCAAGACTCAAATTTTTACTATTTTTTCCAGCATGTAATTTAATCCCAAAATGAATGAAAATACTGTACTATAAATTACATGAGAAGAAGTGTACTCAAAGATTATAATTCAAATCCATCTTGCGTTTTTAATCTACTGGATGTTTATACAAGGATCAATTAATCCACTAGCAAACTAAAAAAAAAAAATAGTTACTGACGGGAGGCAATTTACTCGACAATACAGAATACTAAGCGCGGGTATTTGATAATAGGTGTCTTTCTCATTTATTACTATCCATTTCTTGGTATAAACGAAAGGACAACTATAGAAAATTTTATGTTCCATTATTATATCATAGGGTAGGGGGAATATTGTCGTACCAACGGTTCCTTTGTATTAAAAACTAAAGATGTTATAAATAAAACAATTTACATCAACATTTCCTAGTTTTTGAGAAAAAATAATAATAACAAGGGATGATTTCAAGCCGTTTGTCGTACATTTGCAACAGGGTACCTGAATAAATAACTTTCATTCATAAAAGTGCAAAGGAATAATGTTTTTGAAACTTTTTGGGCATTATTATTCTTGTTTACGAGCGTACTCGGAAACAATTTGATATTTCCCAGCTATATAATTAATCGGTTAGGAGCATCAATTACAACTTATTTTCATGGTTTACAGCTGGTTAAACTATTTTTTAATAGAAACAAATTCAGAATTACTAAATTTCACATTTTTCACCACTACTTAATTCACACAAAATAAGAATTAAAAAATAAATTTACTCATGAAAAAGCTATTTGTTACCAATTTTTTTCTTTCAGAAAACTATTTTCGCTGTCAATGTGCAACTACAGGATAGCAAGTATATTGGCAAGCTAGCTCCTTTTTTTCGGAACATACTAGTAATGGTGAAATGGTAAATTTATACGGATTACCAAGAACTATTAATCTGCAGATCTTAGATGTTTGGTTAGGAATTACTCGCATTTTTATATACTAGTTTGAAATTAATCCAGTGTCATGAAATTTGGCACCCCAGTTTTTTAAAGCTAAGATTTTTCAAGAAAGTAACTTTACAGGATCTAGATTTTAGTATTGATAACACAAGAATCTAAATATCTCAGTAATCGGTTGGACATCTGTCCATGTAAGACTACGAAACATTCGTAAAACTCCCACTGCAATACAGAAACAGCCTGTTTCAGCGTACCACGGTGGAACATGTAATAAGGAAATGATCCTCCTGTTGTAATTGCCCGCTTAGAACGTTGCGTTTCAATTACACCTCGCCCTTCCGCCGTCTACAAGAACCTCCGTTCCTTCCCTTCTAGAATTCCCTCGCTGCATACCCCGCGGCGAAATTCCTAAGTCAAGCGACTCGGCACCGCTAAATGAAACGTAAATACGGTTAGGCTGCCCGAAGTTGGCGTTCGAGTAGCAATTACGACTAGCGCCACCGCTCCAACAAGTGTTTCGTTTAGAATACCAGATGAGACAGCGTCAACCTGTTCCTACCACTACATTTTATTAACTGTGAAAGCACAAAGATATAGGCGAAAATGACGTTTTTATTCGTAGGGAAATGAGATTATTTTTTCTTTCTAAATCGCTGCAATCAAAGTTTCGTACGTTAAAATCACTATAAGCTGAAAACACCAGTTGCGTCTGATGTATTATCAGAAGCTTGGTAAAATGTTTATAAACCAAGATATGAAAGCCTTTAGATGAGTAATATCTTTTTTTCTTTGACGCTGGAGAGAACGCTTGTTCAATCCTCGGTTCGATGAAATTGCTGAAAACCTTGTGAAATGATACTTTTACCTCATTTCATTGACGGAACTAAGAAATTAAACGTTTCTACTTCAGTAGTAGTATAAAAAACCATAAGTAATATTTGAAAAAGTTTTAGAAAACATTGCAAATGTAATAAAAAAACTGCTGAACCCATATAAAAGATAGTTCAAACAAATTTATCGATTTAAATTGTATGCTGCTGTGAAAGTCAAGTAATCTAAGTCAAAAGAAATACCGTAATAGAATATATGAGAACAAGCACTGCTGATACTTTTGGTATTAGGTACTAATTTTCGACTTTCTTGCCTATATAATCATTTTCCATAGAATTTCTCAGAATTTAGTGAAGCACATTTTTTTTTTTGTGAATGTAGAAATTATCAAATTATTAGTCAAAATACTTGTGCATAAAATTTTTCCCAATAGAAACTTCTGATACAACTGGAAGCTCCATCTCAGGTATAATTTGTAGGTCAAGACACGCCCCTCATACGCCAACAGGTATTTTGAAATTGTGCAGCTTGAAAAGGGCAACAGTAGTTATGTGGAGTCACAACACCAGATCTGGTTACATAAAAGTGTAGATAGACCTGCTCCCGACTAGGATGTAACTGTCTTAACCAAAATTCGTAAGTAAAGTAAATTTTTCTATTAGTTAGTTACGTAAATTATACCTAAAATGCGGCTTGGAGTTGTATCGACTACTACTATACCAAAATTTCTTTGTTATCTCGTAACACAGTTCAGTGTTTGCTAGTAACAACAGGATTTTATATGACTATTACCGAGGCCATAATATTTTGTACATCTTATGTTTACCAGCGGATATGAAATAAGAATTTTGCATATAGAATGAAGGATAAAATTGTGGTTCGTTCGTGAAGATTAGCAATCAAAACTAACAAAATGTTCAAATAACTAATATGACATATTCATTTACCACTTTGTTGCTCTGTACATATGATAATTAATATGCAAACTCTTCCATTTTAATACTTGTTCAAAATCAATATAAATTCCAAGTTTTATGTAAAACGTGAATTACCTCTTGTATTGGTTCAGGAATAACTGCTGTTGTTGACAGACTTCTAACCAAAATCTTAGTATCCATGTGTCGATTATTTTCCCATAAAAGATTTCGAACCGATGCCCGTTCACAAAGTTTCCTTTGCTCCTGGTGAAGCCACTTTAATTAACAAACTATATTCCATCAGCCTGTAACGGAATGACGAAAATAGTTCAATGCGTACATTTTTATATTCAACATATAAAAAGAATAATGAAATAAATAATCAGAGATGTTTGTGAATACCTGTGTTGGACCACCCAAATAGCCGTCGGCAGGGAGTCTCGCCAGTCAGTCGTGTCAGATAGGCGACAGCCGCGCATACAATGAACAGGCAGCTACCCTACCTAACGGATCTGGTCAGGCATATAATCCATTTGCTCCTGGAAAATACCCCGCTTGGGTGAACGGACGTTCGGCGACCTCCTGTCCTCAAGCGGAATCTCTAATGGACAATGTTGGCCAATCGTCATAGCTTGTGGAGGAGGAGCCAAATAGCGGATCCAATCAACGGCAGACTATCATCCGCATTTTCTAATTCCTGTGAATTTCTCTCTATGTTAAAATTGCGCCCTGGGAAAGAGGCGTGGCTACCACGAGCGACCCGACGGAGAGGAACGTTGACAGCGGAGGCGAGAGAGGGGCTCGACGTCCAGTCTTCAGAGGGGAAAGAGTGCATGGTTTCCAACCAGCGAGGCTGGAGCTACTGGAGTGCTTCTTCCAAAGGTTGGAAGATTGTTCTGCCTTGGCATCGAATCCGAGGGTTCGCACGAAGTGTACTGTGGTAGTGAGGTTGCTTGCCAATCATCCATTATATTGCTATAGCTAATGTGTTATAAAGTTTCGCCGCCGACGGACGCCCATCGCCATCACGGTAATAATCCTACCAACAGTTCAGTGTGGTACTTACAGGTGGTCATTGGGTACAGTCCCATAACGACCTTTCAAAGTAAACTTTGAATGATTAGGAGTTCTCACCTCCGGCAAATATTGAGCTAGTTGGGACAAACATCGGGAGCTTTCCTATAACAACACTTGGTGGATAATTTAAATTATCCTGGCGCCGTTCATTTGAAATATAATGTAGTTTCATGTTAGTGTTATATTCGATTTTTGGTTCCCAGTAGTTATGAAGGGAACTTTCAATTTAAACCGAGTATGAAGCTTTCATGTTAATTTTGGGAATTTGTTTCATGATCAGTTAGTAATGTTGTAGTGCTTAAATGTTGTTGTTTGATTATTTATGTTGGCATTTGTAAGGCGAGGCTCTGCATGACCATAGGTTAGATATTCCACGTGATAATGTTAAAAATAAATAAGCCTCATCCTGTACGCCACCAAATAAGTTAGCAGCATAGGGTTTTAATTTCATATTAAAGAGAAAGAAAGTTTTCACCCTTTCCTCCCAGCCAACTAAGCACCAAAGCTTTCCCGTCTTGTCTTTTATCATAGCACTGATGACTTATGTTCTTAGGTTTAAAGATATCTTCACTACTATAACTGAAACTTTTTGTTTAAATATATCGACTTGGTCTAGGCAGCCAATCCAACGTAATGAAATGCGTTCACATAATATACATTCTCCAAATATAACTCTTAATATAGATGACTCTCCCATCTCCCAAAATTACGTTGTGTCAGTCAAAGAACTTAAATGTTTATTACTTCGTTTACTTAACCGCTTTGAACTGTAGTGTTTAACGTTTTTTCAGTTACACTGCTCCCTTTTTTTCGTGGGGTTTACATACCTAATGAACAAACATTGAACATATCAAGCTGTATTATTTGGTAGTCATATACAGATGGATTTTACCCAGATCTGCTTTCCGAAGTGGGGGTTCGTTTGTGGACGAATATATTTTGGTTATCATTTATACATTTATGATTAATAAAGGAGATTTTAATTTTGATTTTATAAAAGAGTGAAAATATGGATTTTGCAAGAATCTCGATGTTGTTTGGAATGCAAGAAAACTGTCACAATATGACATTTATTTAGAGATTTATTTAGAGATTTATTTAGAGATTTATTTAGAGATTATTAGAGATTGGAGATTACAAGTCTGAGCGAATTTTCCGTTAATATTAACACAAGTATTAAAAATCACAAAGCAACGCTCAGAGGTACAATTAGCCGTCATGAGCTTGCAAACAATTGTAATTTACTTTTAAATCCATCTCAGAATTAATATGCAAGAAAGAATGATACTTGGAAACAAAGTACAATGTAAACTATGATGACCTCAGACATAGCTATCATAATACTGTGACTTTATATTTCAATAAATTAAGGAGCCGCGAATGAACAATATGCCATTCGAAAATAACTAGTTCTGGCGAAATACGCCGTTAGCTCAGGGGTTTTATCCACCAAGTTGGAACATGAATCTTTAGTCTCAAAATCCCTTAAGGGTTTAGTTTCACGGAAGACACGATCAGAAGGCTCGGGTGTAACACTTTACCATTTGTAGTTCAGCATCTGAAGTCTGCGATGTTCGGAGATGACCTACGGTACATGAGACTTGTCTCAGAAGTCCGCTGCCACGAGTCGGACCTCAGCAGAAATTTATCCAGACCAGTTAGGCACCGCGTCCCACACCAGAATCTATGTGGGAAACGTCATCCCGCAGCAGCATAGAATATAATCTATATAGGGCACTGCGACCCGTAACAGAATGAAGCTCGTCACTCTTTTACATGCAAGTAAAACTTTGGCTCCGCCCTTGAAGTCTCGAAGATCACATTCAATAGAAAATTCCCGGCGTTTTAGTTATAGGCGGCACTTTGAGTGTGTATCAGGTTGGCCATGTGATATCACGTGATATCCCCGGTATCTTATTCGCTCCGCGTGTATATCGAGGTTAATATTCGGCCACCTCCGCGGGGTGAGAGCGTATTCGTGTGGCGGGTTTTTATACGAGGTCAGCGGCCTCTTGTTGACTGCCCACTCTAAGGTGAAGGGAAGCGTTTTCCTGCGAAACCATTTATTCTCGACATGCTGTCTCCGTGGCTAGTGCTTGTACCGATGAATGCATTTTGGGAATGCTACTATTCTCTTCAAGCCTACTCAGCTCAATAATTTTTTAATATTCGTTGCAACAAGATACTTTGAATGTTCCCCATTGGCTTTACATTCCTCACATGTAATCTTGCGTACTTTAGGAAGTTACTAAAAACTATCTAGGTGGCTACCCAAGATTTGTCATGAAAATTAATCTAATATTATGATTTATGTAATAAAATGCGCCTTTAGAATGTGGCGAAACGCGTCACATTATAATTTTTAATATATTTGAAGCTAGCGTTTTCTCTAAAAGATATCAGCTGAGATCCAGAAGACGGGGCGAGGAGTAAATCATGGAATTTGAAGGTCAGAGCTTCCGTGCAGACCGTGGAGATCCAAGAGAATACATACTTTCTACCCAACAACTTAAATTACGCATTAAGCCGAAACCTACATCGTAATTAAATGCATTCCCACAGTTTACATTCTTTAAACATGAATCTTAAAATTAAAGACCCTCCCCACTCCTCCAATAAAATTGCACCTATCGAAGAATTTAAATGTTTTTTACTTCGTTTGCTTAACCATACAGAAAATAGTTGCTGGCTCAAAACGATAGGATAAGGGGGGGGGGGGCGGGGGGGGGCATAAACACGATTAATCAAGATAGACAAATGGAAACCGTACGGGGCAACATTGAGGGGAAATATAAAAAGAAGAAGATACATGAAGAAGGAAGATAAAAGATAAGGAACTTACTGGCCGTTTACTATAGCTGCTCACCTTTTATCCAGGGTTACATTTCCAAAGGACACTTACTGATACGAATGAGCTCTTTCAATAGTAATGGAATCCACCGGATTTTGATGCTTGTGGTGTACCTTAAAGTAACGTGACAGCCTGAGGCCAGATTTTAGTTTTGGTGGTGATTTTTTCGCTACTTTAAATAATTTACGTGTTTGTAAACTTACAGTTTCACTTTTCTCTGTGTCTTCGTGACTTGATTTAACAACATTGGGTAGGAGTGTGAAATTTTTACAATGGCTCTATAGCCCAATCGCAGCTAGTCTATTACTTTTTTAGCACTTGTGAGAGACGAAGATTTCTCCTTTGAAACACCTAGATCGTTGTTAAGACCAAATTGTTCCATTACAATTAATCATTTCGGTTACATTGTCGTTAATATAAACTGGTTTTGTTTTACGGCGCTATTATCATTCCGTCATCGTGCGATACATACCCAACAGAACAGTGACTACAATAACCATCCGTAACATTGCTGCAATTAATAGAAGTAATTAATGTATCGAGTGGGAGCTCTATATATTTCCTTGAGTCGATAGTGACTCTCCGGTTAATGGTGTTAGTTCAGACGTTGTCGGACATCTGCGTACCCGATCGCGCTCGCTGCTCCTGGGGCGGATTTCATTTCCTGCCGTCTGAGAGACTCGTGAGGAGCATTCGGACGACCGGGCCCGGCCACCGGCGCTTCCGACCAGTAGACTTTCCTGCAGCCCACAGCTTAATTAAATCCCGCCGCTCCGGTGAGCCGCTCACAATGGACTCTCCGTGTCTTTAATTCACAACTGGTCGTAATGGGCACGGGATGGGACAGCCGGAACGAGAGCCGGCTTCGGAAAATGCTCCCGACTGCTCAGCTGGGTATTCAATGTTTCCGTTCATTTGTGAGCTCAGTCAACCAGTAGCGGAGAAGTAAGTCATTACCAAAGCACAGTTAGTTTTGGAAAGATGCTCATTTGAGAAGGTTCGATTTTGTACAATAAAAGCAGAAGATTTTATGATATTTCATTTCCTAAGCTTTTTTTTTCTCTAATTATTTTTTCTTGTTCTTTAATTGTTTTCTAATATGTTAGAGTGTTATGTCGATTGAAGTTTCATACGCATGCTAAGATCGTCTGATATGTACTGTACGTCGTCGCATTTCTTTGATACGATATAAACCGAAACGTATCTCTAATTGTTGGAGCAGTAACACGTGGAACGATATGTGTCTATCATGCCATTTTCGTCGGTACTAGTCCAGAGCTGTAACCATTCCAGATAGTGTACCTTGGGGGTGTCACTCTATTGGTTTGGTTTCGTAACTTACCAGGAAGTTCTACCTTAATTTCAATATGACTATGGAAAATTTGTCGTTTAACGAATGTTTTCCTTAATTTTCGGTTCTTTTAAGGATATTTCAATTCACCATACTAGCTGCTCAGGAATGGCATAGTCTCCATACATCCTGTAACTGACCTACATAATTCGTTGAGATCTACAGGGTGGGGC
Organism: Vandiemenella viatica; assembly: GCA_031002005.1. Classification (NCBI taxonomy): domain Eukaryota; kingdom Metazoa; phylum Arthropoda; class Insecta; order Orthoptera; family Morabidae; genus Vandiemenella; species Vandiemenella viatica. The sequence continues at coordinate 147,312,665 of JARYHS010013631.1, read as the reverse complement.
GTTTAATATGTTTTCTGGAAATATTTCGGAAAGAAAGCATTTTAACAAACAATAACCTATTTAAAAAATAATCGTACAGTAGGGGGCTACAATTATGTGATATTGGTTTTTTCACAGGTGGCGCTGTTGTCGTTACAACAAGGTCAACTTAATTCTTTTAAATGGGAACCCCTATTTTTTTTTTTTTTTTTTTTGATGATTCCGATTCCTCATGAAAAAATAAAAATAGTTTGTTTAACTCACTTTTCTGTTAGCCTCACAGATGGCGCTGTAATCGCGAAAAATGAATATTCGCGTTTTTTGTGTATAATTTTAATTATTGTTTAAATAATTACATGTAATTTTCATTCTGTAAACATGGAAGGTAATTTTAAAGGATAATGACGAAATTGATTTTTTAAATGCTTTTTCTTACTTATTTGCAGTCATGTCTACAGCAGGTGCTCAAAAAGGTGACCATTTACTTCCAGACATTTTCTGACACACTTCGAGCTGTTCAGGCATCATTTCTGCAAAGGGTCAGAAAATGTCTGGAAGTAAATGGTCACATTTTTGAGCACCTGCTGTAGACATGGCCGCAAATAAGTAAGAAAAAGCATTTAAAAAATCAATTTCGTCATTATCCTTTAAAATTACCTTCCATGTTTACAGAATGAAAATTACATGTAATTATTTAAACAATAATTAAAATTATACACAAAAAACGTGAATATTCATTTTTCGCGATTACAGAGCCATCTGTGAGGCTAACGGAAAAGTGAGTTAAGCAAACTATTTTTATTTTTTCATTAGGAATCGGAATCTTCAAAAAAAAATATAAGGGTTCCCATTTAAAAGAATTAAGTTGACCTTGTTGTAACGACAACAGCGCCACCTGCGAAAAAACCAATATCACATAATTGTAGCCCCCTACTGTACGATTATGTTTTATATAGGTTATTGTTTGTTAAAATGCTTTCTTTCCGAAATATTTCCAGAAAACATATTAAATGCCCCACCCTGTATATTACCGAGCGTGGTGTTGTAACGGCTAGCGATCTGGCCTCGCATTCTGGAGGACGGCTGTTTGAATCCCCGTCCGGGCATCCAGATTTGGGTTTTCCATGGTTTCCCCAAATCACTCCAGGTGAATGCCGGGATGCTTCCTTCAAAAGGCCATGGCCGAATTCCTTCCCATTGCTTGCCCCCCATCCTTTCCCGTCTCTAAAGACCTAGTTGTTATAGGAGACGTTAAGCAGTTAAAAAAAAGAGATCTATATTAACATCTTTGCGTTGTCTTGATAGAGCAGAGTTTGTTCCTCACAATTTTGTGGCAGGGAATTCAGAAATTATTCAGCATTTCATTCTTCTATCTTAGGATTTCTCGTATGATTTATATATCAATGCTTATACGTTGAAATACTTTATCTGCCCATGAAACTCTGGGATTCAGTTTGACTTTGTTCGTTTTGATTAGGATAGGACTTTTGTTTTAGCGAAATATTATTTGTTTTTATAATATCATAACAGGGGTGGCGTTTCGTACCCGAAGTTTTTATATGGCATTTACATTTTCTTCTCCACGGAACATTTGTTACTATCAAAAAATGGTAAAGGAATTCGACGAACATAAATCTCCGCGCCCACGAAGCAGAGGTGAAATGCTTATTTGTGAGTCAACACCGTTAAACCGAGGACGTTGCGGCAACATATGATGTTCAACTCCTGCAACACAATTAACTGGTTTGAGTCTAGGTGACTGAAAAAATCTTCACCGATTGGAACTTGGCCAGCAGGCTTATATATATGAAATTTTGAGTTAAAGGAATGACGAAGATTTCAAACAGTTTACTCGTTTAGATATCTTAATGAAAAATGAAGGACCGAGCGTGGTGGTGTAACGGATAGCGTTCTGGCCTCGCATTCGGGAGGACGGCGGTTCGAATCCCCGTCCGGGCATCCAGATTTGGGTTTTCCATGGTTTCCCCAAATCACTCCAGGTGAATGCCGGGATGCTTCCTTCAAAAGGCCATGGCCGAATTCCTTCCCATTCCTTGCCCCTATCCTTTCCCGTCTCTAAAGACCACGTTGTTAAAAAGGGACGTTAAACTGTTAAAAAAAAGGGTTATCTGTAAGAATGATAGTTACAACACGATTCTTAACACAAATTATTATATCTTCTTTATATGTATATTTCTTCTGTCCGTGTGTACGTCACTTAACCCCTCCTAAACGGCTGCACCGATTTTTATGAAACTTTGTTGGTGTGATTAGGTTGATGCGAGAATGGTTTAGATTCACAATTTGATTTGCAAAAGCCCACCCCTCTCCCCACACAAATCATCAACAAAGATAGCGAGGATTGGCGACTATTGACATAGCAACTGTTGCTATGTCAACCTAAACAGTATCTCCGGAGCGCGGCATAACTCGAAAAGATATTAACAACGAGGAGGAAATATTGGTCTACGTACACGGAATCCACAAATAGTTTCGAGCAGCAACATTAGCTGCAATCAGGTTGAAATGTAACCTGGACTAAAATGAAAACTGATATTCCGTTTCAAAGCAACCAAACCACCCCATTCTAAGAACTGTGCAGCTAAATCACCGTTTAATTCAGTACCGGATTGGTCAACGTACACGGAATGCACAAATAGTTCCGTGCAGCAACATTAGCAGATGCAATCAGGTTGAAATGTAACCTGGACTAAAATGAAAACTGATATTCCGTTTCAAAGCAACCAAAAACCACCCCATTCTTAGAACTGTGCTGCTAAATCACCGTTTACTTTAGTACCGGATTGGTCAACGTACACGGAATGCAAAAATAGTTCCGTGCAGCAACATTAGCTGCAATCAGGTTGAAATGTAACCTGGACTAAAATTAAAACTGATATTCCGTATCAAAGCAACCAAACCACCCCATTCTGAGAACTGTGCAGTTAAATCACCGTTAACTTTAGTACCGGATTGGTCAACGTACACGGAATGCACAAATAGTTCCGTGCAGCAACATTAGCTGCAATCAGGTTGAAATGTAACCTGGACTAAAATTAAAACTGATATTCCGTATCAAAGCAACCAAACCACCCCATTCTAGAACTGTGCAGTTAAATCACCGTTAACTTTAGTACCGGATTGGTCAACGTACACGGAATGCACAAATAGTTCCGTGCAGCAACATTAGCTGCAATCAGGTTGAAATGTATCCTGGAATAAAATGAAAACTTACACTCCGTATCAAAGCCACCAAACCACCCCATTCTTAGAACTGTGCTGCTAAATCACCGTATAGTTTAGTACAGTAAATAGTAGGTACGAAATCAGTGAAGCTTTGGTACACATGATCTTTTTGGACTAATAAAAATAGCGTACGGGTAAGTCAACTCCAACCAACTCCTTTCATGGTAAGGTGGGGGTAAATCTAGGTTTGCTTTGATTCCAGAAGTGGATGGCGCGAATTCTATGAAACTTTGTACACGTTTCTCATTGCGTGAATAAAAACAGTGTATGGCTAAATATACGCCAATTCCACCGGGCAACAGTTATATAAATAACTATAGTACGAAATCCGTATGTATCGGTATTGGAAAAACTCAAAACTACTGCGCAGACTTCGTTGGAGTTTTAACCATTTTAAAGTTAGAACCTCAATTGATTTGTTTGAAATGGCTTATGTTCCAATTAAGGGAATTACTGAACACGTGGTAAGGGATACCAAGGATGGAACCACTAGATTTTGAATACTCCATACTTAACACACAACTACAGTGTCTCTGATCATATCCTTTAATGAAAGAATTAAAAGCAATTTACAATAATAGATACGATGCATACTCCACATTAAACAATGCTTGAAATATTCTTTCCTTTACTTCGGGGTATTCAATTTTTAAACGCTATAGATGGGCGTATTGAATGCTAGATACCTATACTAATAACGAAAAAACAAAAAAATATTTTCTTTGACCTATTTCTTTGACCTAGATCTCTGGAACCACAACTAAAATGTCTCTGGCTATCATTTTTAGTACTGTTCACAATAACAGCATTAATGTATTTACGATAATATTATTCTGGGCAGATTATATTTATTAATACGGGTGAAACTAATACTACAATTTCCTTGGTATCTGAGATGTACTGTAGATCACGACTAATACAGCTTTCTTTTGTAAATAAATCCGTCGAAAACAACTGCTTTGGTGAATTTTGTTTTTATTTTATTCCCCAGACGCGTTTCGCCCTTGTGGTGTAGGGCATCTTCAGTGGCTGTAAAGTGTTTTTACATGTGTTGTTACAATAATTACATACAATATAACTCTTAATAAAAATGTATATACATATTTACACACTGTACTCACAGATATAGTGGTATTCCTTTACATGTCGGTCTGGAACAGCACTTCACACGCTTTCACATAGCTGTTCATTACAGTAAGGAAATAAGAGCACTTTATAGCAAGAAAGCAAATCAAAACAAAACACTCTACTTTACACACCTACAGCTTGCCACACAATTAAACAACCCAACAATACTGAGTGATATTATAGAAAGAATTGAAGACCACACAGCAGTGATTATAGACAACATTAAAGCAAAGCACAATAATAAAATCAAAGTATTGAAAAACAACCAAAGGAAACAGCACATAGATTTATCAAATGAACAACTTATACCCAACCACAATTTTCACCCCAAACTCATCAACTTGACTAATATACAACTAAGTGAACCAGAAACTCAGTTACTGCAGAAAGGGTTAAAACACAACACAAACACAACAAGCAAGGACAAATTTATTGAACACATCATCACTGAATCAGAATATATAATCACACAAGAAGAAAAAGCACAGAACACATCATTAAATGCAGGCCTAACAAGAGAACTAATCGCAAATGAAATAAGACATATTAATACAAAACTGAAGTACACTCACAACAAAGACACAAACAACACACTGAAAACATTAAAAGTCAAATTGCAAACAAATGATATAATAACTACTAAGGCAGATAAAGGAAACACAATAGTACTAATGCAAAAAACAGAATACAATGAAAAAACAGAACAGTTTATAGCAAACAACCAAATAACTGAATTAAAAACAAATCCCACAAACAGATTTCACAACAACCTAAAAAAGTGCCTCAAAAACATCAATCACATTCTAACAGATTGGCAAAAACAGAACATTCCTCAAAAAAATCCTAAGGCTCCAAAGCTCAGAGGCCAACCAAAAATACATAAAAATGACATACCAATAAGACCAATAATAAATTTCAGGAAGGCACCAACGTACCATCTAAGCAGATTCATACATGAATTCCTCAGAGAAAAGTACAGATACCACAATGACAGAACCATCAAAAATACAACACAGTTGATACAAAAAGTAAACACCATACCAATACCTGACACAGCCACACTCTTATCATTTGATGTTGTAAATATGTTCTCTATCATCCCAGTCAATGAAACAATTAATATTATACAAAACAACCTATACACACATAACACAGTCCCAGACACACACATCAAAGAGATAATAGAAATACTAAACCTTGTAACATCACAAAACTATCTCCAATTCAATAACAAATACTATATCCAAAATGAAGGTTTACCAAGGTTTCAGGCATCATGGCAGATATTTTTATGGATCATATTGAACACCAGATATTCACAAACAAGAAGTACAACATACTATACTGGCACAGATACGTGGATGACGTCATTTGCTTGATAGATGAACCACAACATAATATTTCCACATTCCATGAAGAAATTAATAACATCCACAGTAATATAAAATTCACCATAGAGAAAGAAACAAACAACTCACTCAACTTCCTTGACATAACAATAACCAAAAAAGGCCCATTACACTCCTTCAGCATATATAGAAAACCCACAGACACTGACACTATAATTCACAACAATTCTAACCATCCAAACAATCACAAACAAGCAGCACTGAGACACATGCTAAACAGGCTAAATATGATACCCCTATCCGAGAAAGACTACACCAGAGAATATAACACAATCATCCAAATAGCAAATAATAATGGGTACTCACAAAAACTTATTGAACAGCTCAACAACAAAATAAAAAACAACAACAACAAACAAATACAACCTAGGATACAAAACACAAGCACACTGAACCAAACCAAGAAACACTGGTACACCATGACATACAATAATAAACACACACACAGAATCAGCAACATATTTAAGAAACAAGGAATACAAATTGCTTTCAGGACAAATAACACACTACACAAACATCTAAACTCCAACACTGAAAGTGACTTATACCAAAAAGCAGGAATATACCAGTTAACATGCCAACAGTGTCAGGCTGTATACATAGGACAGACATCCAGAAATTTTAACATATGATATAAAGAACACATCAGAGCAATAAGCTGCACAAATCACTCCACATTTGCTGAACATTTATTAGACAATAATCACCCTCCTACCAATATAAATACAGAAATGAAAATATTACAAATCAACAACCACAAAAATCATCTACTTACATTTCAGGAAAGCTACCATATACACAAATCGATAGCAATAGGAAAAACAATAATAAACGAATTCACAAATTTAACCAACAAAACACTATACAACACACTAACAACACAAAAAGTAGTCTCAAAACAAGAAAACGAATACATTCACTAACACAATAATCACAAACAGTACCTCAGCACAAAAACAGAGAGATAATTTAATAGAAGGTACAACACACAAACAATAACAACCAAAACTAAGTTGGCACTACTGTAAACATCTGGTAAATCAAAACAAACCGTGTGTGACACACATGTGTAAATAAATAGAAAAAGATTAACATAAGAACAAGTGCAACAGGAAAAACAACTAGTGTAACAATAGTTTTAAAGAAAATCTGTAATGAACAGCTATGTGAAAGCGTGTGAAGTGCTGTTCCAGACCGACATGTAAAGGAATACCACTATATCTGTGAGTACAGTGTGTACATATGTATATACATTTTTATTAAGAGTTATATTGTATGTAATTATTGTAACAATACATGTAAAAACACTTTACAGCCACTGAAGATGCCCTACACCACAAGGGCGAAACGCGTCTGGGGAATTAAATAAAAACAAAATTCACCAAACCAATTGTTTTCGACGGATTTATTTACAAAATTATTGTTCAGCAACTGCGGGAAGATGGCCTATTACCATATTAATATAATACAGCTTTCGTTCTTTTTTACTATCGATTTTGTTTTTAAGTAATTCATTTTCGATATTTGGATGAAAGGATGAATCCGCACAGCTAAAATATCTGGTGTTTGGAGCAGAAAGTATATTCATTCATTTCACAGTGATTAAAGGATATTTTGGTTTTGATCATCAATAGAACTTTGCATTAAGCCTTTGTCGGTTGGAAATAAATACAGTTCAGGAAAAACGGAATGTTTTTCTATTACATTCTGCGCTATACATGTTAGTTTCTGACATAATCTGGGTTTTAATAATATTATAATTTATTTAAGTTCCTGAGATATCGAATTTGAGCTGAAAAATGTGACGTATGCAGATGAAAGTAGACTCATTCTATTTACAGTAATTAATAGGTACTCTGATGGTTTCTAACTAGAACTTTTTATTAAGCTTTAGTGTTGGAAATAACAACAGTTTAGGACAACTGAACGATTTTGGTATCAGATTCTGCGCTATACACGGAAGTTTCTGACTTAATCTAGATTTTATTCATTTCATATAAATTATTGCGTTGTTTAGTAATGCAGTTTCAACGATACGTGGAGCCTAAATTTCTAATGTAATGAGACAAATTGAAAGTAAAGAATTTTGTTTTCATATCTCGCTTAGTACTCAACATAACGAAAATAAAAAAATTGTTATAGGTACAGTTTAGTGTGCTATCGTCGACGATTTTATTGTGACCCAGGTGTTACTTTAACCTAAACACAATCGCTATGTAGAAACTAAAACGCCGATTGTCATTGTCCAGCGTGAAGAATTCAGTGACTTTCTCGAAATTTCTTCTCATCCATGTTCTATTTCAAACTAACCATCTCAATTTAGGGATACAATATCTCAAGAACTAAGCGAAATGTCACAACATTCAAGTGAGATAAGAATCCATTATCTAATTTGCCTTCTGCGAAATGTTTTCACGTCTAGGCCGCATCCCCAACATTTCCTTACGCACAAGAGCATTTTTGCTCTTGATTGCATAGATGATGTACTTATTGTTTAATGATTGTTCACGAAAGTTTATACACGTTTCTGACTGGGCGATTAATGTTATAGCAGTAAATTGATGTGGAATTTGATCTCCTGGTGAAGAAAACTGACCATGTGTTCTTATGATCAATGAGGGAAAGTTCAACACTTTTGAGTTACAGTAATTGAAAACTCAGTCAATGTAGATTTATCAGTATTCAGGTTATACTAAAGTATTCCTAAAATAAATATGACATTACATTAAATTTTAACTTTAACCCCAAGCTTTCAAATTCTGAAAATCCATTCAAAATATGTATTTTCTGCGTGATGTCGGAATGAACAAACACGTACCAGACACGTTTTTATGTATGTGGTATGTATTATTGAATGAGCGGGACATGTTTCGATTTTTGAGCAGCAACAGTAGCAGAGGTTATAATTAATTTGAAATGTAGCCCCGAATACTGACATTCTGTATCAAGGCATCCACCTCACGCCATTTTTAGAACTGTGCGACTTAATCAACGTTTAGTTTAGTATCGGCAATGTCTGGCACCAAATTATAAAGCTTGGTACAAATGAATCTTTTCGGATGAATAAAAACAGTTTACGGGTAAATCAACTACAACCCACTCCTTTCTTGGTAAAGGGTGGATGAATCTAGGTTTACATCAATTCAGGAAATATATGGCGCAAATTTTAGGAAATATGGTACGATTTTTCTCATTGCGCAAATAAAAATAGTGTACGGGTAACGCCTGGAACTGCATTAGTTACTCGTTAATATAGTTAAGAAAATATACTGACAGCTGTAGCACGATTCTCAACGTACTGCAGGCCCAAAGAGTCTGGACTTTTATTTCAGAGGAAACATTTTCAACTTAATCGGAATTCCTATTCAGTTTTGATGTTCATCGCTTTATTGAATTAATCAGATATGTAGCTTTTAGATACAGCGCAAACAAACCTTTTTTGGATGATTAAAGATTCAACTTCTGCAATATGGATATGTGAATTTGGATACTAACTGGACAATCAAAAATTAGCAATTTTGCATTACGCTAATAGTTGCCCTGAAAATATGTTCTCGAACCATGGATCAGCTGACGCAAATTCTGTCAGTCAACTGAACGCGGCAGTATTATCTTCAACGCATAATCCTATCAGCAATTCACGTGTTCCAGTAACAGAACATATTATTTGGAACATGTCTATAAATTTAACGATGGTTACACTTCAGCAGTAATGATTAATTGCGTTAATGTAACACTCAAATGGAATTTTGACATAAAAATTCTGTCGCTGGCAGAACAGATAAAATTTAGGCTCTTTCAATTAACTACTCTGGTTCATGAAAAGAATAAGGTAGTATACTTTCACCTCAGAAATTTACCATCGACGATGACATGGATGAAATGGTTTAAGGATGGATGGGATGTCATAATCATCAAAACAAATAAAAATCAGATCACAAATACACTTTACAACCCAGCTTTCAATTGATATTTATGTATCTTATTTTTCTCATTTCATAAGTAAAGTCTAGTTATTATTTGTAGTTATTGTTTGCAGATCAACTGTGTCATTAGCTGACTCGTTTTGTATAGTATCCCTTTCGTTGAAGGTAGCTAATACTGCATTGTTTTGAAAGATAACACTGAAAGATTTCGACAATCATTTACTTAATGGTCAGTCACCCTTTGGTTGTAGGTAGCTAACACTGCATTGTTTTGAAAGATAACACTGAAAGATTTCGACAATCATTTACTTAATTGTCAGTCAACTCTATGGGTCAGTGGTATTGTGTTGTAAATCTTTATGCGTGGTGGGTTCATAATGTTCATTCGGTGATACGGTATTTTACTGAATAAATTCTAGCAGTTTACAATAATGCTTTTAGGGATGAGGAATAAATCTGAAAAAAAATTCATTCTGAAATTTTATCTACTTAGTCAGAAGTTTACCCATCCTCTTAGCTCGAATTTGATAAGGAATGAGCATAGTCTTTGAATAACCAGTTTCTAACACAAGTAATTATATTTTCTTTCATTGTAAATGAAGACACTACATGCATTTTTGAATCATCCCATTTATGTTGTATCGTAATGCCCGTCCTTCCATTCGTATGTGAGATCTTCGTATTTTCGCTATCTTTGAATGATTTATGGGATATACGTTTGATGTTGTGCTAAGAAAGTTTTACTAAGCTCTGTATTTCAAGCGATATGAGCTCGAAAGGGCGTTAACGGTGTGTTGCTGATTTTCTAATTTTCTATTCAAACATATGGCTGGAAGAAGTTCTAGAAAATGGTATATAATAAGCTCTTTCAACGAAAGTTGGTTTGCATTATATATATCCAAGATTTTCACATTTTTCTATTACTGACAAACTTAGTTTGGTGTTTCACAAATGAGATAAAATTACGTGTAAGTTGATACGGTATTCATGAGACTGACTGTGAAAGATTTCATATTTAAATACAAATTGTCTGTTGATTTCGTTAATGTTTAATTATAACTCTTAACATAGGTTGAATGTCGTTCTAGTTTTTCCAACTCATATGCTAAAATAATACGAAATGGTATGTATTTTAGTAGAGCTTGAGCAAGGATAACCATATTAAAGCTAATGTAGAACCTACCAATAGTATGCCTGCCTGACTCTCTCGTTTATGGTTATGCTGTTTGAGTCTGGTTGACGCAAATTGCATTTATTTTCTTCTTATAATTGCTGCATTGTCAGTACAAATGTTTAATATAAACATGTTGCTGGTGTTAAAAGGAAAACATTTGTCAAAAAATTATGAATATAGGTGCAAATGCAACAGCGGTAAAACAAAGGAACGTTATATAGCTATTGCTTTGGAAAGAGAAAGTGTATTGGAATAGCGTTTTAGTTATTTAATGGTATTTATAGTTATAGTTGTACTTGCGGTAAAGTGCAATAATGATTTCTGATTATTTGTACAGTAAAAAGTTAAATTATTCAATAAAACTCTTAAATACAGGTTTAAACAATGATATAAAACTGTCATAGATAATCCCAAAAGAGAAGTATCTGCATCCTAATTTTAATCTGTATAAGTGGTAGCGAAACATCGACTTTAGGAATACCAGAAAGTAAGAAAATTGAATCATTTGAAATGTGGTGCTACAGAAGAATACTGAAAATTACATGGACAGACAAAGTACGAAATGAACGAGTTTTGGAAATAATGGGTGAGGAATGAAGTTTGTGGAAGAAGCTTACAGAAAGAAAATACAGGTTGGTATGTCATATTTTGAGACATGCTGTATTGGTTAATTTGTTAGTGGAGGGAACAGTCTAAGGTAAGAACTGTATAGGAAGACAGAGATTAGAATATATGAAGCAGATAATTGAGGACGTGGATTGTAAGGGGTATGTAGAGATGAAGAGGTTAGCACAAGATAGGAAGGGATGGAGGATTGCATCAAACCAGTCGAAAGACTGACGACAGCAATCTAACCAATCAAAGTCCGAAGTCTCATTGTGGGATGAATAACAATAATGCCAAAACGCATACATATCTTTTTTACAGTAATGCAAGTATCACTTTATAGCTAAAATTTCTATTTATGTATTGACTTTGTTTGTGGAATTTTCTATAGCTGGGACTCGAAATGGAACGGATCGTCAGGCAGGCTGTGGTGCATCGAAGCGTGGTCGTCGTATTCCTTAATCCGCATTTCCACGATCTCTTGTAATGGAGGCGAGACGGGACGGAACCTCATTAGCCGAAGTGTAGGGACGAGCGTGGGCCGCAGGTTAGCCCTAGCTTACCTCACAGCCACCTCCCCACCACGTTGCCTAATGTCGTTTGGCACAGAGCACTTTACAGCAACAGAAGGGGTGCGCACCGCTGCTGCAAACCAATGACAACAGCGCACCTCTACACACGCCTGTGATGTTTACCAACACAGAGTGGGTAGCTGCGTCTCATCTCCGCTAGCAGAGGCGGCCCTGTTCCCATGGCGTGTTGTTGAGTGTTTGTCCCGTCTCGTCCCGTCTCCGTTAAGGCGCATTCCCACGATCCCTTGTAGGCGGGTGAGACGGGACGGGACCTCATTAGCCGAAGTCTAGGAACGACCGCGGGCCTCAGGCTAATCCTAGCTTACCTTGCCGCCACCTCCCCATCACGTTACCTAGTGTCGTTTGTCACAGAGCACTTTACAGCAACAGAAGGGGTGCGCACCGCTGCTGCAAACCGATGACAACAGCGCATCTCTACACACGCCTGTGATGTTTACCGACACAGAGTGGGTAGCTGCGTCTCATCTCCGCTAGCAGAGGCGGCCCTGTTCCCATGGCGTCCCGTCCCGTCCCGTCCCGTCCCGTCCCGTCTCGCCTCCGTTTACAAGGGATCGTGGGAATGCGCCTTTACAAGAGTTCGTGGGAACGTGGCTTTACTGTTCCTTACCCACCCCTCCCCACTGTCCCACCCGCCTATTGGTTTCTGAGAAGTGACCTGGGGTCCAGGGGACACTTCGAGCTGAGCGGTCGGAGAAACAGCTACTGAGTGTTCAAGCAGGAAGATCGAGAGACCGCGTTGTTCCATCCTGCTGGTCGCTGAACGGGTCCCGTCGAAGGAACGACAGACCTACGCGACAGAGGTCAACACAGCCACATCTCACGACGTCTCATAACATCAGTGCAGTGAAGTGCTGTACTATGCGCGAACAATACATCTCAATCATCCACCCTGTGATGGCCCAAGAGAACAATCGTCTCATGCTCCACTGATACTATCGCAGTTCAGGACTGTTCCTATGTATTTATGATGTATTAATTTCAGCCGTCTATTCACAATTCAGTTTATTTAATAAATGCGATATTACAGTTTCATTAAGATTAAAAATAATAGTAATTGAGAGTAATAATAATTTTCTTCAATCTGTTTTAACGTCTTTCCATTTAAAAGGGAATATGCATGCTTGCCATTATGCTGAACGAAAGTCTAAAGTAAGTCTGATTAAATGAATAAATCCTCAATCCACAGGCATTTGAATAATAAATCAAATTAACGGAAAATGTGATATTACAGACTTGATTATTTGTAATATTTCTCACTCTCTGGATCGCATTATTACACGTATTTCGAAACTTGTTGACAGCAAAATATTGACTAGCTGAGTGATAAGAAGATCTTGGAAATTCACGATGATGGAATGAAACCCTAGTGCAATCAAAAACTTTAACTAACTTTTTAGTTTGAATCACTCCAGCATGTCCCTTGGTTCAGATTCCACTTTAACTTATAGGCCCAGAAAGAAATTGGTTCAGTTCAACTCCTGCAGAATCCAGTCAAACTTTGTGTCGTGAACTAAGTTAGTTAGTAGAGAAGATTCCAGAACACCTAAGCTCTCTCACGTATTGCAGTACGTACTTTCTATTTAACTTGGACCAAGTAACATTTATCATAACTTCGAAAAATGTGAACTATTCCTGATATAATTTTTTAATCCTTTTTTTGCGATACATATAGCAACTCTGTTAATCTTCGCTTGTAGTTTCTACAAGTATTTTTCCATTGAACGTGTCAGTTATTTCCGGAAAATGATCAAATTTTATCTTCAGCATATTCATTACAGTTAATTCTTTGAACTCCTGAAAAAGCTAACCTGTTCTATCAAACGGTAAGGAAGCCTAAATTCCGGAACCGATTAAGCGAACAAAAACTGGCAGCAATTCAAGTAAAAAACTTAATTAAAATTCTCATTGTATCCGTCACTGGAAACCGGAAAGCGAAAAGCCTGATGCCTGTGGTTTATTAAGAACCTTTCTTACTTTTATGGGTTGATATATTATCAAATTTCTGGTCATAAACCGAGAACTGAATTCCAGAGCTAGGGAAAAAAAAAAATCCTGAGTTGTTGACAATAACAGCCGACGAAGCTCTTTACGTTTCGTCGTAAAATGCAGTCGTAACCCGAGTTGGCTGGAAATAAACCTCACACTTCCGAGGCAAGTGGCTGTGATAGGGTGACTATAACGACAAGTGACACGTAGGGCCGAGGCTAGGGTAGAGCAGAGGATCAACGAAAAATACGGGACACATCGTAACACTTTATTATTATTAATTTTAATTGCGATAGAACTAACACTCCGGTGGAAATTTCCCTAGTCATCTAATTTCCCCTTTATCCACTTACATGACAACCTTCCAATTAAATTAATTTTAACGAAGAAGTTTCATAGCAATGGTATTTAATCGTGTTATTTGTGCATTCCCTTAAGTAAAAATTTTGTCAAAATTTTAGTGTTAGCGATTTTCACTTCATCTCCGCTATATACCATTGATAGTCTGATCATTTAGGGATATGTTTAGAACTTGAATAAGTCTACTGAGACTCTAAATCGTGCCGGACAGGCTTTACTTGTTTAAAGAAATCTCGGGTGGGAGGGGATCTTCTCCACCACCCCAAAACTGGTACTGACCTGTTGAAACTTGGATTAACTGCTTCCTTATAATGCCCTCTTCACGTTTAGCACTCTCCTTTTTCGGAAAAGTCGTCACGAATTAAATTAAAAATGCCGCTATTAGATGCCGCCGGCGCTGCGAAATCAATGATATGTCTTGAAATGTTGGTTTAATCCTTTGTTGTAATATTTTATTACCGTTTTAGCTTCACTCCGTTATAAAATGTCGCATGAAATTGACAGATACAAAATATTTGTCGGAAATGCATTACAACAATTCTCGCCATCTTAGAATCGATACAAGCATTCAGAGACAATCGATTGATTCCGATGTAAACAAATGCGCCGATTCCGGGATGGATGCCGCGGAACGAATTTCCCGTAATTTTATTACTCTTGGTGCAGGCTTAATTTCAAACTATGACAAAAACTATGTTTAGGTTGTTATGATCCCTGTACAGATAATTTTTGTGTCATTTGTGCTGCTAACATTTCGAAGTTGCGGAGCATCCCAAATTTCGGCATTTTTAATTTAATTCGTGCCTGCTTTTCCGAAAAAACGAGAGTGCAAAACGTGAAGAGGACGTTACAAGGAAGCAATTATCCAAATTTCAGCAGGTCAGTATCAGTTTTGGGGTGGTGGAGAAGATCCCCTCCCACCAGAAATCTCTAACGGATAAATTTGCCTTTCTAGGGAAACCATAAAAAAATCGAAATCTGTATGATCGGTGGATGATTTGAACCCGGTTCTCCGAATGCGAGGAATTACCGTAACGGCATATCTGTCAAGCATTTATTTATCGTAAGCTGAGTACACTTATTTTACAGAATGTACAAAAATCTCTAAATCTAGTGCTATAATCCACTCTACTGCTTTAAACAAAGCATAGTAAATGTCCATTAGTGTTCCTTTCGAAGCCCGAAGAGAACAAGCAGAAGCGATATGACGGATTGTCTGTGAGGTGGTTCCACAGTCACAAAAGCATCGATGTAAGTTAAGTCAGCACCGAGTGCACCATCGAGAAGACGCATATGGGAAAGGACTAAAGTGTCACAATAAAGTTGATTGGTGAGTATACCAAGTAAAAAGATTTGGATTCGTCACACCTATGCAACATTATGCTTCCCCACCCCGTAACACCTGGAATACCAAAATGAATATGTTCAACAATGTTCTGAGTGAATTCCGTTTTCCAATCTCTTGCCAGATAATGGTATGTCTGGAGTCACTACTAGACTGAACCTGCCCTGATTTGAATCAAACTCGAGACCCCAGTCTTCGTCGGTCCATTCCTGATGCTCACGGCACCATCACAAACGCTGCAGCCGATGTGCGGGTGTCAACGGAACACAACGTAAAGGTCATTGGGCAAAGAGACCAAACATCATGCCACCGTGGAACGTGACATTGCATACCTTAGTGTCCTCTTAAATGTTGTTACAACTGCATCCTCTGTTGGACTTGGGTACCTTCTTTCCTGTTGTATAATGTAGTGGTCATTTGTTGTCGTAGCTAATCGCATTCTCTCATTCAGGCAGCAATGCCTGTGATTGGTTCCGTTACATATGAGTGTGAAACATTGCTGTCATA
This sequence comes from Vandiemenella viatica, assembly GCA_031002005.1. Lineage (NCBI taxonomy): Eukaryota > Metazoa > Arthropoda > Insecta > Orthoptera > Morabidae > Vandiemenella > Vandiemenella viatica. The sequence continues at coordinate 147,296,406 of JARYHS010013631.1, read as the reverse complement.
GTAAAATACTCCTGTGTTACACTCGTCTCGCTTCGTCCTTCTTTCAATTTACAGATAATTCTTCTCCATGTGAAGTCATCCAAATGTTGTCTCCTTGTTAGTTACAATGATAAAGTAAGTATCTCGTAACGACCTTCTTGTTATGGAAGCAGTTCACGGCTGCTCTTGAGGTCACTGTAATCATGACTTACGTTAAAAAAAATATATTGAGCGATCAATTATTATTACACTCTGCAAACGGAATTTTTAGATGAAGTATCTCTGCGTCAACGTACAGTAAATAGCAACGTCGAGGAATCCTGAAAATTAATAGATTCTTAGTCAAGTTCGGGTATAACAACATCCAGATATAATTACTTTCAGCTATAGCAATTGTGCTGGTATAACAAAGATCCATTTATGGCAACGCCTGGGTATATCAACGGGTATAATGTTTACTCGAGATACCCTAGTTTAAACGTGAAAAGGCAAATGCCTGGATGATATCTGTCACTAGTTGTTTCGTTAGTGTGACCAACCCTCGACAGCCATTGCAAGTCCTTTATCTACGCTGATCAACATATGGATTTTGAAATCTTCGAGGGTAGACTTACAACAGCTCTTGAATCCCTTGGAACTTACTACTAGTAGAATGGCCTCAAGCCAAATAAAAAAAAATATAAAAAAAACGAATTATGTGCGTGTCACTTGTGCAGAAAATGTGCTAAGCGAAAGCTGAATGTGACCTGGAATGGTTCGACTCTGCTGCACTGTGTAAACCCAAAATACCTTGGCATAACTCTTGATAGAAGTCTCAGATTTAAAATCCACTGTCGCAATGTCAAAATGAAAGTATCATCACGCAACAATATCTTAAACAAGTTGACCGAATCTAGCTGGGGAGCTAACCCAAGCGTCATGCGCACCTCTGCCTTAGCATTACGCTATTCCGCAGCAGAGTATGCACGTACTGTGTGGCCAAAATCAAGTCATGTTAAGGCACTAGACGCTGCGCTCCACAGAACATGCCGGCTCATTATAGGTTGCCTCAGACCATCGCATGTGGGGAAAGTGGAGATATTAGCTGGCATCGCCTCTGGAGACATACACAGGGAAGTTGCTACTAGCGCCGCAAGGCTTAGTAGAGTGAACGAAGACGCCCTACACCCTCAACATGGTTATACACCAGTGCTATCGAGACTAATGTCCCGATCAAGCTTCCTGAGCACTTCAAAGCCACTAAATAGAGCACCAACAATGAAAGAATATTGGCTTGGTAGAAGTGAGTGAAATGTGATATCGAGTGGATCAAACCAAAAGGGGGTCAACTACCTGGATCTGAACAACCGTGGCCCATACGGATGTCGTTAAATAGGCTTCAAGTTGGAATTTTAAAGATACTCTTGCCCCATGGGGATACCTGGCAGAACAGCCAGATGCCACATGTTCGTGCGGGGAGAGAGAAAGCATTAGCCCAGTCAATAAAGGGCCAAAAACAGTGAATGTCGGAACTTTCTCTGGTAAAGCTGAATTTTCTCCCAGTAGTAGATCACTATTAGAGAGACATTTTTTCAAAAGTCCCCGAAAATTCCATTGGAGCTTCCCCCCCTACCCCCCCTTTAAGTTTAAAATGTAGAGTTTTATGCTATCGCATATAACTTTTTAACCAAAAGTTTATTAAGGTTATATTACTTACAGTTTTATTCCCTGATAAATATTCTACAACTTTTATAATAACATAATTTATGATATGTGCAGCAGTTTTCCCGTAAATTAACGAAATGTTGTAAAAAAACAAATTTTTTTGCCACCTATCTACGTTTTTGCAAAACCATATTTTTATTCGTCACCAAATGAAAAAATGCTTCGAATGAAAGTTGTAGCTCATATATTCCTGAGTACATCGGTGTATAAACATATACAGTTATGTGTATTACTCTACTAGTAACATAGAAAACAGTAGCTAGGTTTTGAGCGCGTGAGCGCCCGGGAGTCGGCGGGAAGCGTGAGCCGGCCGCGCCCGTTGTGTAAGAGGAAGAATAAAGGTGCTATAATTGGGACCTCCATTTAAGTACTACAATTGAAATGCTCCCATACTTTCACGTTGCAGGCCATCTGCCATATGTACAAGAAATGACTAAACTTGGCTCTAAACTATCTCCACTAGAATTTGGTCTCTTTAAAGAACATTTCACTGTAAGAAGAACGGGGAAATACTGGTCTGGGACGTGGACTGACATGTGCATCGGACAGGGTTTGATGCGTCCCATGAAATCTGTTGGGGGCCTAACTCATGGACGAGGCATAACCGACAGCACTCTATCAAAATGGGTCCTCGGAACACAATTTTTCTTAAAAATTCATGATGCTGTGGAAGCTTATTTTGGGACATCAATTCAGTACAATGAGCAGCATGTTGAACTTCGCGTATCTAGACGAGAAAGAGATTTGTCGGACCTGCAAACATTTACAACATGATTCCAAACACACAATCCTTTTACAAAACTATCAGGTGAATTAGTTTAATTGACATCTGGATTCGTGTGTGATGACTCAATAAACTGCGATGAAGCTTATGATGTCGGTCTCTCAGCCATAGCCAAAATGAAGGGAACTAACTTCCATGATATTAAACTTCACAGGAAGGATATGGTTAAGACTCAAGCAGTGCAGAAGTCAGCATTGGTACGATCAAAAGAAGTTTGTGTGAACTCCCAACAACTTTTTAACCGTATTTTGTGTGTGTGCGACAGTCCCGGAAAATTGAAGACTTACTTGGAATTCGAACTGGCTCCTCGACCACCTGCTTTGTTTGATGATGTATCCTTACGAAAAGGAACAAAATCGTCACTGATGAAGGTATTTGAAGAAGGTGTCATCGATGTAACGGACCAAAATGGTGCAACTTATGTTTTGGACGGGGGATTTCTTCTACACAAAGTAGCGTGGCCAAGAAGTTGTTCCTATGGCGTCATCTTAGAAACTTACTGTACATATGTTGTAAATAAATATGGATCTAATTCAATTGTAGTACTTGGTTATCCAGACGAACCAACAACGAAAAATGAAGAGCAAAACAGAAGAGCAGCCAAAAGATCTTCACCTGACATAATATTTGATGAAAACACAATTTGTGTTACTGGAAAAGAGGAGTTTTTAGGAAATACTGGTAACAAGAGAAAACTGGTACTAGCTTTGGCATATGAATTCAGAAAACGAGGACTACAAGTTGTTACAGCGGAAGATGATGCTGATGTGCACATTGTTATGACAGCAATTCAACAGCAGAGAAGTGACTGTAAGGTATTTGTCGTTGGAACCGATACCGACTTAATAGTATTACTTACGGCACTGGCTCCTGAAAGTACTTGTATATACTTCTGTAAAGAGATAGGGGGTGCAGTTCCATTAACAGTGTACTACAGAATCGCCACTCTCATAGAAAAGTTTGGAGATCAACGTCAGTTACTTCTGTTTTGTCACGCTATGACCAGATGTGATACCACATCCAGCATGTATGGAATGGGCAAATTAAAAGCGATAGAATTGCTCAGATCGAAACCTGATATGCAGAATACAGCGAGGAAGTTTTTGGATGATTCTACAACAAGAGAGGACCTTTTGATTGCTGGTGAGAAATTTGTTTTATGTTTTTATGGGTTAGAGAAATATTCAAATCTGAATGAAGCCCGTTACTACAAGTTCTTGACAGTAACAAAGAAAAGTTCCCTTAGATCAAATTTTCATCTAGCAACATTACCTCCAACGTCTGAGGCATGTCGTGAACATTCGCTGAGAGTATTTTCGCAAGTTCAAAAATGGTTAGGTAATACTCTTGATGCTACAAACTGGGGTTGGAAAATTGAAAACGTGAAAGAAATGAGAGGTACCAAAAGAACATTGAAACCAATTCCTACCTCCATTTGCTCCAAACAAACTGCTGTACTTAGTGTCATGTTCTTGTAAACAAGGATGCGGAAAATACTGTGGATGTAGAAAAGTGAACCTGAGTTGCACTGCAATGTGTGAACACTGTAGTGGCTTATCTTGCCTAAATTCGCACCTGTATTCAGAAGAAAAGATGAATTTCCTCATACAGATTAATATGTAACCGTTATCAAAGAGACATGCTTCTAAACATAAAATAAGTTTTATGAGTTACAATAATCATGACTTGTAAATATTAAATCGGTGTATATAATATCTGTGGTGGGTGGGAGGTCCGTGATGCTGTTTTAAATCACAAGTAATTTAAAATAGCTGCCGGTTTAGCCACTCCGGGACACTGCGGGTCCATAGGTGGTGGATAATGGAATGGCCTGATATAACAAGGCTAGGTTAAATCCCCCGAACCAAAACTGGCATACAAATGTGTACAATAATTAATTATGAATAAAATTAAAATCTTTAATTCAAATATGTTACAATCAGAAAAACAAATTTTACTTCTCATATCACTCTAATGTTATTTTGATTATACACAAATATTTACTAAATTACAAATTAAAGGTCGACACACTATGGGCTAGTACGAGTATAAGTGTTAAAAATAGATGTTATAATTACAGTATTAACTAATTGAATAGGCATATGAGGATAAGGCGCCTTTCGCCTACGCCCGCTGACTCCCGAGCGCTCTCGCGCTCAAAACCTAGCTACTGTTTTCTATGTTACTAGTAGAGTAATACACATAACTGTATATGTTTATACACCAATGTACTGAGGAATATATATGCTACAACTTTTATTCGAAGCATTTTTTCATTTGGCGAAGAATAAAAGTATGGTTTTGCAAAAACGTAGATAGATGGCAAAAAAATATTGTTTTTTTACAACATTTCGTTAATTTACGGGAAAACTGCTGCACTTATCATAAATTATGTTATTATAAAAGTTGTAGAATATTTATCAGGGAATAAAACTGTAAGTAATATAACCTTAACAAACGTTTGGTTAAAAAGTTGTATGCGATTGCGTAAAACTCTACATTTTTAAACTTAAAGGGGGGGTAGGGGGGGAAGCGCCATTGGAATTTTCGGGGACTTTTCAGAAAATAATCCTCTCATCAAGGTCTATCACCCTTGAAAAAATCAGCTTTACCAGAAAGAGTTCCGACACAAAACCTTTATTGACTGGGCTACATGGTACATCTGCTGTTTTTGACACAATTAGGAATGAATATATCCCAATTTGACCTCCAATCAGCTACTGACAAAGTCATCGCATTGGCGGAAAAAACGACCACATATTTGATGATGTCATCGAAATGAGAAGAAGAAGTTATACTGACTTGTACAAGATTAAATCAATTAAGTCATGTCACTGATTTTGTTTTTGCGTCTGCTGAGCTTAAACACAGCGAGCCCTATATGTATTTTCTTGTCTACTTATAATGATTTACTCTGAATCACGAAAACTCTACAGGGTACCGAGCGTGATAGGTGAATGGTAAACGTTCTGGCCTCGCATTCGGGAGGACGCGGGTTCGGATCTCCGTCCGGCCATCCAGATTTGGGTTTTCAATGGTTTTCCCAAATCACTCCAGGTGAATGCCGGGATGCTTCCTTTAATAATTCTATGGCCGAATTCCGTCCCGTTGTTTGTCCCCAGTCTCATCCTGCCTCTAATGACCCTAGCCATCGACGAGGCGTAAAGCAATAAGAAAAACCTACAGGGTACTTACTTAAAGCGTCTCATTAGTGGAATACGTGGTTAGAAGCAACTTCTGGTTGTTGGGTAAGAATCGTTGCTTTGTACTGTGCAGTACGCAGAACTGCATTGGCATAAGAAGTCAGCTGCAACTGTTGGCAGCAGTGACACTGGACCCACCTGCTGCACGGCACGTCCGCCGCATAAAACTCAGGCGTTACGCCTCTCCGCACCGCCTCTGCCATGCTGCTGTAATTAAGCCCTGAGTTTTATGTTTGCCTTAAATTAATCCTTTATTTCATTAGAGGGCTCAATTAAGCCGTCGTTAGAGCTGGCTGGGCGCTGTCTCCGTCAGGGCAGGCAGCAACAGCTGCCACTGCCAGGCTGGCCTGCCCGGAGCCTACGATCGGCCACGGTCCCCGCTTGCCAACGGCAGACGAGGAGAAGGGTCTTCGCCGATACAGGAACTGGGCTCGTCCGGGACAGTTCTGACGTATTATGTTACTGTTATTGTTGGAGTCTGTAGCGTCTAGTTTATGACGTTGATAAAATTAGAATAAAATAATGAGATGCATTAATTAATATGTCAATTTGCAAAATTAATCCCGGGTAGGCGCCAAGAATGGAAGTGTTCTCTATCCGAGAGAAACGACATTCCAATTCTGAAATACTTTTAATCAAAGCAATTGTAATTTTAAAATACCATTAAAAAAACACAAATCTTCATCTGTTCAAATGATATACTGATTGATTGGAAAGGAAGTTATTGAAAGCAAGGTTTACAACACCTATTATTTTCTTTGAATATAAAATTGATTGGTTTATTGAACAGAACTGAACATTAAAAGTTTCTTTTGAACAATTTAGAGCATGATTCTCATCTCAGAGCGTTGCCTAGGGTTGAATGACGCAAGAGTGTCTATACATCGTCGGCGTTCTTTACCGTAGCAGATGAGTTGAGGAGAAATCAGACGGACCCTGTTGGTCAGCTGGGTGCAAGGTCACTTGGCGAGCTAGCTCCCCGCAGGTAGTCACCTCTCCGGCAATCTCCCGTGGTGCGCCGGTGCGGATTGTTTGCTGGCCAGAAACAGAATGTCTTCTCTCCCGCTTGTTCGCTCCGTTGAAAACTTGCAGGCTCCGGAGTTTTAGCAGACGCGGGAAATTTCAGCGAGTCGCAGCGTTTGGCGGGTCGTCCACGATCTCCATTGGCGCTCCTCATGCAACATAAAAAACTTATGGTTTCTAAAAGTTCGTAACACAGTTTGATTCGCTTGTTCCCAACAGAGGTGTTCCGCAACCTGACTTTTTCTCCGAAGCATCGTTTCTCTAGTTTCAACTTTCTACTGTACCAGGAAATCCTCATTTCGGCACAGTCCCTATACTGTCCTTTGAATTTCATTGAATGCGTAAAGCTTTTATCTTTACGGCCTGCCATAAATCGTTCGGTCTTTCAGCGCAGGTATGAGTCACCTGGCTCTCGCCGATGCCAAAGAAACGTGGAATTCACACGCATAAATTTCCGGTCACCAAGGGACATTACAAGTCTCAAGGCTGATTATAACTTATGTATAAATTTGGTACATTTCTCATTTTCCGGTAATCAGTCTCTAGAATTGCTTGAGGCAATCCTTAATGTATTATCATCGGGAGTTCTTATTCTAACATACGCATTTTAATTATCTGATTTATATATTCTAATATTTGTCATTCCATAAAGTTCGTTTTTTAACTATTCACCTAGCAGACAAAATTAACTGCCTTATAAGGTGACCTGTTTCTTTTACCTCTGAGATTCTTCTATGAATTTAATTGCTCACTTATTGCTTAAAAAATATATACATTCCTTAGTGTAAATTTTTCTTTTATATCGAGTACCTTTTAGAATGGACCAATTTTCATTGTTCTGGTTTCCTTATGTCCATGCGTCACTTTCATGAATTTCTCTGCTTCATATACAAAGTTTTAGAAAGTTATTTTTAATTTTCCATCAGTATACGGATTTTTTGTTTTACTTATGAATCTACGCCTCGTCGACGTCGAGGTCATTAGAGGTGGGATGGGACTGGGGACAAAGAAAGGGAAGGAATTTGGCCATGGCCATTTTTAGTGAAGCATTACGGCATTCACCTGGAGTGATTTGGAGAGACCCAAATCTCGATGCCCGGACGGACGGGGATTCGAACTGGCGTCCTCCCGAATGCGAGGCCAGAGCATTAACAACTCACCCACCACGCTCGAAATTAAATTAATTCTCCTCTTGGAGAAGTATCCTTTCGACACTGCTGCTCTGCATTTGAAATCATTTTTGTTTCGTCTATTGCTATAATTTGCTTATGAAAAATAACAGAATTCTCTCATGTCTTATATTCAACCTGGTACCATTTTTTATATTCATTGTTGTTGTCACCATTTAAGCTCCGCTTCAAAACGTTGTCTTATTTTTCATTTGATCAAAATCTTTTATAAAATTAATTTAAACATAATATTTGAAGCTACACTCATTTATTCCATTCACGATGTATGAGTAAACGGAACCAATGATAATAAAGATAAAAACTCTTCGTTGTACAAGTTAAGCAACGTTCTCCCGGTTGTTCATCTCTTTAAGCTACAAAATGTTCTATCTGCCTCTAGCGTTCTGGCCTCGCATTCGGAAGGACGGCGGTTCGAATCTCCGTCCGGGCATCCAGATTTGGGTTTTCCATAGTTTCCCCAAATCACTCCAGGTGAATTCCTTCCCATTCCTTGCCCCCCATCCTTTCCCGTCTCTAAAGACCTAGTTGTTATAGGAGACGTTAAGCAGTTAAAAAAAAAAATCTATCTGCCTAGTAGATTGTCTAGCGCCATGCACGCATATTTATACATTTCCCATTTATTTATTTACTTTGATTATGGCTTTATGCCTCGTCGACTTCGAGATCATTAGATACGGGAAAGGAATGGGGGCAAGGAGTGGGAAGGAATTCGGCCAACGCCTTTTTAAGGAAGTATCCCGGCATTCGACTAAAGTGAAACCATGGAAAACCCAAACTTGGATGCCCGGACGGGGAATCGAACCTCCGTTCTCACGAATGCGAGTCAAGAACGATAAACGTTCACCCACCATGCTCGGTTTTAGTTTCAGAATACATTTCCTAATTACCTCCAGGAATGGAAAATGTCTAAAGTCCACTGCACGTGATGTGTCAACCTGAAAGAAGATTGTAGTTCATAGATGAAATTGTAAGGTGTAAATAAAGTGTAGTGAATTTTGCTGAGGTGTATGGAATACGCATAAATCAATAGTACCGACACCTTACACAGAAGAATTGTCTTTAGAAAACTATTGCAAACTTGATACACAGGTTGGGCTGTATATTTCTGTCAGTTATAAGACGTAGTTTCTGCTTGAATTTATTGCCTAGTCTGCGAAGTTCCACTTTGATTTACGACGAAGGTGGAAGTACGTCTCCCACCAACGTATCTGGGTCATATTTACAGGAGCGATATTCAAATGAGGAGTGATACTTGGATCTGTATGTAATATTTTTGTCCTATCTTCATGTTGTTTTCGAAGTATAGTTGAACAACTAGCTCCATTCTAATAGGGAAGCATAAGTATTTTCATTTTTATATAACATTTGAAACGCATCTCCTTTATGATAAGAATGTATTTGTTTGTGAAATGTGTAGTTCTAGAAGTGGGGATTGGAGATGGTTCCAGTATTCGTCTAACTAGACGATTGCGGGAAACCGCGTTATACCGTTCAAATATAAACCGGAATTTTGTTCGTTTGACTCGCGTAATGACCTCAGCATTGCGGCTTGGCGGGAAATAGGAGGCAGGTGGAAAAAGGGGGGGTTAGCCATGTTAAGAGTCATCGCAATCACTTCCGCATTTTCTTTGTTGTAAAAGGTAACACCGTCTATTGCGCAACGCATTATTACTCGTTTTCTCGTGAACGAAGGTGTTAAATCGAGTGAAATTTTGAATATACTCCGAGCTCAGTTTGGAGACGCTAATCTAAGTAAAACTCAAGTGTTCGATTGGGCCAAGAAGTTTCGAAATGTTCGCGTTAAAGTAGAGAATCGAAGCCATAAACGACGTCCGGCGACCAGTTTCAACGACATCAGTATGCAGTCCGTGCGTTAGACAAACAGCGCATTACTGTTGCCGAAATTGCATCAGAGGTGGCTATAAGTGTTGAGAATGTGCATACGATTATGTCAGACGTACTTGGATACAGAAAAGTATCGACAAAAAATGTGCGGAACTACATCTGACAGCGAGACAGAAGGAGGAGACACTTTTCTAGACTATATCGTGACCTTCGATATACCCCAGAAAACAAGTGGAGGTGTATTGGAGTGGAGGAAAGTTGATGATGGAGCTAAGATCAAGGACAAGACGCGCCTGCCTGATGCGAAAGTTATGGCAACCATGTTTTGGGACTCAGAACGAGTATTGTTAATTGACATCCTACAGACCCGAAGGACGGTGAATGCAGCGTACTACTGCCAACTGCTGGGTGGTGCTAAGACTGCTTATGGTACCAAACGACGCCGTCAAGCTAATCGTGATGTCCCCCTTCTGCACGACAATACAGCAGTTCTAACTCGTAATAAACTCACTGAAATTCACTGGCTACCTCTTGAACACTCTCCTTACAGTCCAGACTTGTCCCTATGTAACCACTGTATGTTTGGTTCACAGACGAGGTATTAGGATGATAACAATTTGAAACCAAAGTGATGGTCGAACAGTACGTGAGCGATTGACTACATTGCAGCCGTCATCTTTTTTCTATGACGGGATGAGAAAACTTCCTATGCGGTCGGTCGAGAAAATGCGTTTATGTTGAAGTAAACTATGTAGAAAAGTAAGTTACTTGATTTGTATTTTTATTTCCAACCAATAAAGCTTGTAATTTACCGTTAAAGAACAAAGAGTGCAAAATGTTAGTGTTTTTGCGTGTTTTCTTTTTTTTTCGTGTGTGTGGGGCCAGTGGAAGGCTCCACTTGGGTCTTTGGCAGGTCGGCCCTTGAGTGTCACCCATTAGGCGTGACAAATTGCAGAACAGTCGGCTGACAGGGACCATAGCTCAGGACGGGGGCGCATGCCTGGACAGTCTTCAATATAAAAATAAAAAGTAAATCTGTATCCAAGATTGAAGGGTTAGGCGGAGCCAGAGAGTACAGCCAATCGGGACAGTTGTTAATATTATTATTAACTAAGGGCGGTATGTTGCATGTCTCGGAACCAACCAGCGAGAAGAGCTCCCCTCCTAATACGGAGATTGGAGGACTGCCTCAAAATGTGGTAGAACACGAGGCTTCTTGGCGGCAGTGCCAACTAAAGATTGGACACTTGTTTGGTCGCCTACGTAGAGAGGAACCGATCCATCTGGACACTCAGCCACGCCGTATGGAGCTTCCGTTCCTTCACCTGGAGAGCGGGGCCGGCCGCTAACCGGACAGCTAGATTCGCCTGCACGGTAATAACAACAGGAAAGAGAAACATTTGCATCGCCGTTTGTGCCCTAGTGAACACCCTGAGACAGTCATCTTTGCTCTACCGACAAACTTTATTTCCTTTTATGTTTTAAAAAGAAAGTTAATCTCTGCCAAATATTACAAAATAAAGGTGTTCAAGTACTTGATTAAATAGTAAAGTCAGATTGTGAACCCTGTGTTTACTATGTCCCATCCACTCATATATTATGTCACTTAACTTGCTTAAAAATTCCACGTACTAATTAATTCATGTTACAATTATCATACCTTGAGATCTGGATGTCGATTCCCTGATAATAGGACACACTCCAAAAGGGATCACTGGAGCCCACCTGATTTTTAAATATTGAAAAATACTTGTAAATAACAGGAAGTAAACGGCAACAGTGAAGTCGAGAAGTCGCTCTCCGCAACTTAGGGGACACTTTATAGCTGTGTGAAAAAATTTCGGTTCATGTTTGAATTACCCTAATAGAACGGCCTGTTGTTCCTATGCGATCCAAAACGACGGTGCTTTAACACACGCAGCCATGATTTAGGTTATACTGCACGGATGATGGAAGGAGGTCTATATCGCTAGACAAGAAATAAATTTTATTATATATTTTTTGTTATGTATAAATTAACAATATTATCCCACCCATTTTGAAATTAAAGGTACTGTGAATAGAGTAGCTATGTGCAGTAGGTGGGAGGTGTTGTTGTTTTGGCTGGGGCTTCTTAACCTTTCATCGCGGAAATGTCAGGTTGGTGGCGAGCGGAGGCGTGGAGGGTCCACAGTCAAAGGTCCCGTCTGCCGTCCACCCTGGAGAGCTGTGTACAAAGGCTCCACCGGTGGTGGCGGCGCCGGAATTTTCGCGTTAATTACGGCAGGTGCGGTGGGCTGTGGACAAGCGACGTCCCACAGGAGAAACAAAGAGCGCAGTCGTCTCCGGTGAACATCCTACATAGGCCAGAAACCAGTAGTCTGCAATACGATGACAGAAACTTTTCGAGTAATGAAACGTCTACTTGCGGATAATCACATTGCATTCAAAAGAACGTGAAAGCCCAAGTTAACATATGAATAAACGTTATTTTCCTGGGGTAGAAGTATATTACTATTTGGTATTTACATCACTGGCTGTAATTATGTTTTATATTTAGAATTAAGAAAATCGTAAGATATTACTTTCAAACACTGTTTAACATATAAGATCGAAGTTTTTCACGGCGTTGTAAATAAAAAAATTCTCTGGCTTCCAGTCGCGTAAAATGGTCACACTTGTGGGACGTTTCGAAGGCATCTATTTCACCCTTATTTTCAGCCATAGATGTCACTTAAGATACTGAATACTCTTTGTTTACGCGCTGCCACAGAAACGGTGGAAGACAAACGCCAATCCAGTGCGATGAAGTTATCCATTCTTCTGCTCTTTATCGAGGCAAAGCTGTTTCAGCATTTAGATAGTTGCGTTCCAGGAACACTGGGTTTCAACTCACTACAGCCTGGAACCCGTCTATCAAAATTCTGAAACGGCTTCCTCTCGGTAATAAGTATAGTGCGCGTCACGAACGAAGGCGGGTGGCGCAGAAAGAGACTGAAATAAGGACACAGGGATACGACGTTGCCATATTTCCAGCAGGAGACGAGCGACATAGGCAGCTAAAGTAAGTATAGTAATTACGCTACTTCTACCAATATTACTGCTGTGTAATGATAAAAATTAATAATATGGGTTTTGGCAGTGCTTTTCGTGTTAATTCTATTAAGAGAGACAGGATTGTCAGCCACAGCAAACAATCAACACACTTGTAACCACGACAAGCGCTGGATTGTTACTGAATTCGATTGGCTACTGGCAGAGCGATGACGTCCTGAGCAGAGCCTCGCTAAACTTGGCCGCCTTCGTTCGTGACGCACAATATAGTAGAGCCTATGACGTCATTCCGCTGGGTTGGCAGCGCGTAAACAAAGAATTATTCAGTGACATCTATGGTTGAAAATGAGGGCTCATATAGACGGATTTGAAACGTTCCACAAGTGTTACATTTTTATGTCGCCGGAAGCCCAAGAATTTATGTACTGCTTAACTTATTTTGTGTGGCTATTTTAATATTTTTTAGGTGTACACGAAAGGAGTAAATTCATCATGCATTTCCAGAATTCGATTTTACTTATATTTCAAGTTTATAGTTACAGCCAAAGTGCCTTTCGACAAATTTGCAATCATCCTTGCCAGCGATAATAGACGGACCCAGGATGAATTAAGAAAATAAAGTGGTATAATATCTTATAGTCAGTATATCGCCATGTGATCATTGCATTTAACATAGTCGAACGGTTTTCTAGTATGCGTAAATTCGCAACTGAAATTCACTAACAGAACCAGTAACTTGTGTTCAGGTGGCTACCAATAGAACATAGAAAATGTCTAAACAACGGCTAGGCAATTTCAGCTCAGCAAAGTTGATTGACTTTCATGATGGAGGCAGGTGGCCAGTCCCCTCGTCACTCTAGCTAACATCTCTATGTATAAATTAAGCGAGATACAACAGTCTGCTATCCTAACGGAATTGTCATCTTTCAACCAATCGTGATGAACAAAATATCTTCCAATCAGAAGACAATCAGCCGTGGACTGTTTGCACCCGCGGAATAATGGAACCAACTCTATCTCTCTTTCTTTCCCGATGCTGACTTGCTCAAGATATTCTTAACTTCGCAGTGGGGCAAAGCATAGCCAATTGCAGAACTGCGCGTTAAGTAAGAGGCCATTTGATAAATGGGAGAGAAAGCATATACGTCTCTTGTGCAGGAATCACATCATATGATTGGCGTTTAGAGAAGACAAACCATGAGTATTATTGGTGTAACACATTTAGGGAAATTGTCGTGTGACGCAAGGCCCCAGAGAAGGTACACAGTTACTGGGAATCGAGTTTTCGAAACTTAACGTTTTCTCAGGGCAAATTATCTCCTTTACCTGGGTTTTTTTTTTTTCTCACTCCCCGTTAGATGTAACATCACGCACTAAAATCTGTCACACTAATGCCAGCTTTTTACGTTTATAACCCGTCAGTAACACTATATGGTTAAAAGCTTATTTGACAGCTATGACGGCTGGATACCAAAGTATACGCGGCATCCGCTCACTTAAGGGAATTAATGACTGTCTGGTCAATTTCGCTCCCTTTTTAATTTATTTTCGTATTAAATATTTGTTGGTTGTTGGGGTTCCTTGACAAATCGGAGTTGATATTGGTAAAATAATGAGGAGTATTGTGTAGAAGGGGATATCATGATCTCAAACTAGCTCTTTATTTCAGGAATAAGGGAGTGTGAAAACTACCTTTTTGGGGCAGGGTATAATAGGAAAAAGAAGGTGGATAGGAAAACTTCACTTAAGGAATTTAAGATTAAACACTATGTAACGTAAATGAACATAATCACGAAATTTCCACGTGGGCGTATTCTCGACCTAAATAAAAGTAAAAAAAGTATATAACAAAATTTTACCTTTCCCAAACTTGTCAAGGAGCTGAGGATAACGAGAGTAACGATTTTGAAATCTGTTAAGTAGATGCTGGTACAGTACAGTACTATAATAGTTTTATGTGTTGTGCTGAAGTAAGATAACGATTTTCGATGTATTTGTAACATATTATGTGGCTGCAGATTTTATGGCAGAATCCTAATGTAGTTTATACATTACTAGCAGTAGCTCACAAATTTGTTCGCATGGAAATCGAATTTTATTGCTAGAAGTGGACGTAGAAAGCTGTAATTTACATGCGGGATGCCAGCACCGTACCATTATGCCATCTAAACTGTCTCATGAAGTGAAACAATTGGTAACATGATTAAAAACAGCAAAAACACTAAGGTGGGATTGGAGATTAAATGGGGCGATTTGCCTTTCAGCTTGGTCTTGTCTTCTTTCTGCAGCATGAGTATCAGATTCCTGCGTTCTATTAACATTAGCTGTTCTTACTCTGATAGAGCTACGCCGTAGATCATATTTACGCCTGCGAGACGTGTCAAGAAAGAAGATAAAATACACAGATGTAAAAAACTTTTATTTAGACACAAAATAATAGTCCTATGCAGCGAAAATTAACATTTATACCATGTAATAAGTTTTGCCTGTAAGTGAAATTTACGAACAGATAATAAAATAACTTACTGCGAGAGAAACACAGCTTCTGATAACGATATAACACTGTAGATTTACACATGATATCTGTCTATCTGTCACCATTTTATCAGTTATCAAAATTTCTTGACAAAAATGTTATTTATCCAGAAAAAGAGTACCCTGTGTCGTTCCTAGCGATTCGATGTATTTTCTCGTCAAATTTCATTATTATTTGTACAGCCGTTTAGCCGTCTAAAAAAAATAAATAAAAAAAAACATACAGAGAGACAGGGTTACTTTCACATTTATAATATTATTAGTGTTAGTGCCGATCATACAAAAAGTTGACTGCGAGAGAAATAAAGCTTGAATAACCAATATAGCATAAAAAAGTAATTGTTAGCCGGGAGATCCCGAAAGATTGTTCGGCCACCTAGGTGACAGAGTTTCGATTTGCCAAGCTTTCCTTCTCTTTTGTGGTTGTATCTGCAGTTTAACGTGGAATCCGAACAGCGGAGTATCCAGGCTTGGCTCAAATGATTGGAAGCATCTGTCAAAAATTCCTACATTCTTCAGGATTCAAACCATCGACCCGACGCCGAGCGTTTGAAAGCAAGAGACTTAACCACTGAGCCATTAAATCGCTATCCGACGAATCGTTACACAGACTTACAAATCTGCCTGTATTCGTTCAGTTAGTTTTCAAATTTTAATGACATATATATATAGGGAAAAAATACGCTATGTCCTTCCTGGTGACAAATAGTATTTCCTTGTCTAATTCATCACGATTTGTTTAGTTGTTTAGCCGTGAAGGCGTAACAAACAGTCAGAGAAACAGAATTACTTTCACATTAATAATATTTGTATAGAAGATACTAAGATAAAATTCTCATCCATAAACCACACCAGCTGCAGCAGTTGTCTACTTCTTCTACAACCTATGTTAGGTTGAGACGAACAACATATCTGCTTGCAATCATTATGTGCTGATATTAATGGATTTAGACGGTCAGATGCTATTGAAAATCTTACATCTAAGCATCAGTTTTATAATATTGTGTGCTTTCTATTGTATCTTTATTACACTTTTTTAACTTCACTTTATCTGAAACTCTTCTCGTGATTTCACTATTCCGAGGAACAAGAGCATCTTCAATAAGAACACTTTTTTCGTTTTGTTATCTAGTTGCATTCACGGTACTTCTCATGTTTGCTTCTTGCTTATTATCTTGATCTCCACTGTTTACACGTAAACATCCTTCGATTTTCTAATGACTTATGCGAAAGAACAATTAAAATCTATTTTTGATTTAGAAAGATCACCTTGAGGTATTAAACCCATTTGAATTCAAGACTTTTCTCCTTCTCTCCCGTTCAACACAGTCTATCACATACGAGAAGATATTCACATATTTTCGTCATAGCTGGAAGCGTCATCTTTAACAAGACAGCAAGAAAGTAAAGGGAAGCAGAATTCAAACGTAAGCTGAGCAACACATAAAAGACGCACGCGGATAATAATATCCTTTATTGGTACCCGCCAGGATAGTTCATTGCGCCGAGGTGGGAGGGTACAACGGAACTGGGCAAATGCCTATGTGCCACGTGCCAGCTATTCTGATTGAGGTTTGTCCTGTAAACCAATAGTGCAGACAACTGTTTACCACTATTTTTAAAATTTATTCCAGCGTTTCCAAGTGGAAGTTTATTGTGTACATTGACTCACTGAAAGGTTTTCAGTTTAGTTAGCTCAAAATATCACATTGATTTATTTTACACATAAAGCAGTAGTCAAAATTAACTTATACTCACGTGTTACCATTCGCACCACAACAGTTATTAAGATTATTTATATATGAATAGATTTATATAGTACATTAGAGCAAATATAATAGGTACCTAACAAGAAATGTTATTTGAAAGTATTTTGTTTTTCGCGCTACATGAACATTTCTACCTGTTGAAAGATGAGATAACGGGACGCTGATCACGCTTATACAACTGGGAATATGTGGGCACTTTTAATATCTTTCTCTTCCGCTTTGTTAACACGGAGGATAACCAGACATAAAACGTTGTAATACTCATCAAGACTTGCCTTTTCACGCAGTCAAAGGTGTGTTTTGCAGTCTTGATGTAAAGCTACGCTGCTGTGGTGTTCTCCCGGGGGAAATCTTTCCAGTACTCATTTGGAGAGAAGCCAAAGTGGAACAAGCCGGGACATTGCGCAGTGCATAGGGGAAGAAAAATACCGTACTGGTAGGAAAGGGATTTGTTTCTGTCTGCCACTTGAGCCAGTGAACACGGCATACAGTTTTCATGTTGCATATTCGGCTTGAGCTTGGACTGAAATTGGCCACCGAGAGAAGCTGGCGTTCACATAAAGAGGAGATATAGTTATTTAACTGGTTCTGTTAATGTTCCGTATGCAACTTGTATATTAAACTGAATTCGCTCGATCCTCTCAGCCACTTTCCACCCCCTCCCTACCCTGAAAACTGTAAAATTGATTATAAAATTAATAAAATCAATAACTATTTATCTTAAATATAGTTAATTACACCTTTGAAGAAATTGTATTTCAAATGGTAGGTATATAAAATTTTTTTAAAAACTTATAAACTGTACGTCTTTGGAAAAATTTGAAAATTTTCAAGAAAGTATTATCACCCCGTATTTATTACCCATTTAATCAAACTTTCGATCGAGTTATAAAGATAATTTTGTTGAAATAATCTGTTGAAGTATGAAGTTTGTCAAATGCTCTAAATTAATTATTTATGAAAAACATTAACTCCTGAAAATTTTCTGTATAAAAGGTTTTCTGTAAACTCTACCATGTTACATATAACAGTAAATTTAAAAAGTTTTTGAAATAAAAGAGAGGCAATAGACTTTTGTTAAAAACTTCAAGAAATCATGGAATAAAAGGGATACCCAAATATGTTAAGGGGAAGCATGTTCGCTGATTTTATTTGATAACCATGAACATTCTCTAGAGGAAATATTTCCTTAAACTCACACTAAACCCCCAGACATTATTTTTGTCATTCGACGGCGTTTATACTACGATTATGTAAAGATTAATAAGAACTAAACTAATGCACAGTAACATATTTTTAAGTTGAAGGGTTAGGAATTTATTAGAATATGACATAGAGATAGCAGAAGACAAATACGCCAATCCATATGGGAACATTTTTTTACTCAGCAAAAACTCACTAAAAACGGACACAACAGACAGCTGTACGCCCAATGAATAAAAAATTAGGTTAAATCCGTGACCTTATTCAGCTCTATATCTATAAAAAGAAAAAAGGATAAATTTTTCTTATAAATCTCAGAAACTAGTGAGCAGATTTCGATGGGGTTTTCACCGTTTTAAAGCTTAGGATCTCAATTCAGTTGTTTGCATGTGTTATGTTTCAACGATAAATAACGCAGGAGCATTAAATGAATTTATGAACGTATGATGACAAATCCCAAAGATGGAAGGATTAGATGTTGCATACTTCGCACTAAACATACAACTACAATGTCTCTGACCATAGCCTTTAATAAAGGCAATAAGATAACTTTACAATAATAGCTATTTGCACACTAAACAAAACTTGGCGTATTCTTTCCTTTAATTCGGGATATTCAATTTTTAAACGCCAGCGATAGCCGTAAAAACCACAGGGATTTTCTTTACCACGATTCTGGCAGTACAACTACAATGCCTCTGGCCATCAGCATTAGTCTTCTGTTCACAAAATCATAAAATCATTTATTTACGATAATATTATTCTGGATTCACTTTTGATATTTGTATAAAAGGCTGAATCTGTGGAGTTAATGTATCTCGCGTTTCGAGTAAAATGTATATCAATTCACTTCGCAACTGAATCAAATGTGAGTTTCTAACATAATCTAGCGTTGTTTAGTAATTTAATTTCTCAACCAAATTAATGAAGCTTGATACACATGAATCTTTTCGGACGAATGAAAGTAGTGTACGTGAAAATAAACTTCAATCCACCCGTTTCTTGGTGGGAGGCGGGTGAATGTATCTAGGTTTGCTTTAATTCCGAAAAGGTTGGCGCGAATTTTGTAAACCTTTGTACAAATGTTTCACATTGCGGGAATAAAAATAGCGTAGGGTAAATCTACGCCAACTATACCGGACAACGCCGAGAAACTCCGCTAATTTATAACTAAACTGAACTTTTAGGTTTATATTGCATTGATTTCAGATAATAGATGCCGCCTTAGAAATAGTGCTTTGATATCTATAACTGTATGAATTGTTTGAAACGGCAGAGTAGTAAATAGAATTAATTTAAATTCACTTCCACTTCCCTAAATTACAAAACACAGTTTATAATAATCGCTGGAACTACACTAACAGCTTAACCGGCCAAACGTAAAAAACTAACTTAGTCCACAACCCGAAAGTTGGTTGGATCCTCCCGAAGGAGATATACTAAGCCATTATGTCAGAGGTAGGATGGCCAGTTCCTTTCCTCTGGGACCTAGAGTGTAAAGTGTAATCCGAACTACACGTACTAATTTTTTTTTAAATTAAAAAAGCGACAAAATCTTATGGTTTGTTCTTCGCTATTACGTCTTTCCTACCTAACCGATTCTTTTATCATTTGGCTATCAATTGATACTAACGTCTTTAGTTTATAAGAAGCTCCAAAGTGAATCTGAATGGTAATGTGTCTGTGTGTTTTTTTTCAGTAGTATTTTTCTGAAGTGCCACATCCACCGTCTCTACGTGCTGATGTATACTTGGATACGTATCACGTCTGAAATTAATAAATAAAAATTTGGAAGTTTCCTTTGCGATGGATCAAGGCAAATTTCGTTAGGTTAACTCTGTGTTTTACATACTTTTAACGCGTTTACTTCATTTATGTAAACCTTAATGAATTGAGTGAATGGTTACAGAAGTCACATTCTATTACTGAAACTGAGAAAAATACACTATTATCTTCTTCAGGGGTAAGGTGCACAGGAGTGGTGTGCTTCCAAGTAGTGGCCTCTTTTGTAAAGCAGTAGTTCGTAAGACGCCCGCTCCTTCCTGGCGATTGTTACCGGTAAAGCCGTATTGTAAATCCCACCGTCTGGCTGGCGTGACGAGAACGGTCGCCGCAACCAGTAAAACAGGGCGGCACAG
The DNA here is from genome assembly GCA_031002005.1 of Vandiemenella viatica. NCBI lineage: Eukaryota > Metazoa > Arthropoda > Insecta > Orthoptera > Morabidae > Vandiemenella > Vandiemenella viatica. The sequence continues at coordinate 147,276,000 of JARYHS010013631.1, read as the reverse complement.
CGGGCCGATCCACTCGCGCCTGATACCGCCACACCTCGTTCGCCCGACCACAAAGTAGAGCAGCTTTACGAGGAGGCAGGTTGGGATTCGACACGAAACGAACGAATCACCGCGCATCCGATTCGTTTCAGTCCTCTACTGTAACGGTATTACGCTGTGTCGTAACTTACCACCAGCTCGGGCACCTCTCTTCAGTGTTCAGATTTATAGTGAGTCTGGTCGGTAAATAAAACCTTGTTTTGCCAGATTGCAGCTCTTGTTATTCTACTATGTGAAACATGTATATGTATATATGTGTGTTTTGGTCCTTATATTTTACTTTGCGGCGACAACTACCCAGCGCAGACCACTGATGTTTGTGTGTGGTAGGAGTGTTGTAAAAAAACGTTTTTTTTCTGACTTAAAAAAAAACATAAAAAACTGTGAAAAAACATGTTTTTTTCTGGGACATCTTTTTTTTCATAACTACTAAATTTCATGTTTTTAAGGCATTTATCGTTTAATATGACTGTTTTAAAGTTTATACTAAGTACTTATCTTTATTTTTAAATCTACTATATTTTTCTGGTTCAGTAGAAAAAAAAAATTACAAAAATACATTGACTGAAGTATTCATTTACGAACGGGGATTTCCCGAAAAGGGTAGGTTGCACGAGATGGAATCCCCGTTGTTTGGATTGATACTCTTTAATTGAACTAGTGCTGCCAGCCCTTCAAAAAATTAGGAATTTTAAATTTATCAACGGTTTTTTGACTCTTTTTATTACTTATTGTGCTTTCTTTATATTCGTATACTTGTTAAACTCGCAGCATATAGTGATACTGAGTCATTAAATTGTCAGTTACTATGAATCATTTCCTTGCAACAGTTGGCATAAACCAACGATTGAAAAGAAATAAAGCTGCTATTTTGTATGATAATAGATTTCAATTGAAACTTAAATGACCGTAATATGGAACTATCGGCGCAGTCTTTATGCACAGTGCGTACTTTTCTCACAATTTAAAATTGCAATCTCAAAATCTTTTGTGTACAATACAATCAGTAAAAGAAAATGTAACTACTTCTTATGTTATGGATCTAGAGGAGACAGAAGAAGAAACAGAAAATTCCAACAATTCTGACTCCGACCGCAATAGTGTTGGTATTACTGATAGTAGTGAACGCGACATAGAGGATGAATAAAAAAGTATATGTTACCTATATAGATACATTTATGAATCATTATGTAAGACAATATATGATTTAGTATGATTTAAAACACACATGTAAAATGTAACTTCCGTAAATGGAACTATAATTTATCAAATATATTGTTTCTGAAAAAAAAACCAAATTTAGAAAAAAAATAGGGTGCTAGGTTTTTTTCATGTTTTTTTTTTTCACAAATCTGAAAAAAACATTATTTTTTTTCAATTTGCAACACTAGGTAGGAACCTACAGTCTTCCATCTTGCAGTATGGTGCAACATGCCGGTAGCTATGGGTGTGTGGCAGATATGGTAGTTGAAAGTAATCAACCTAGGGAATTTTCATTTTTCGACCAAAGTGTTTTATAATGTCTTAAATATTCTAAAAATGTACTATAATGTTATTGAATATAATTAAATGTTCTGTTCTAGAATACTACACATTTTTTTCATGTTTTTCAGACATTAAGAGATTAAAGTTAATTTATACACAACATATTTAGTGTATGAACCGATTTTGACTGGTAGGATGATGATTTTGCAGGATATGTTTAAGTTTCCGTGCACAAATATAAAAACCTTCAAAACTGTTGACAAAACGAACGAAGTCGTGGACAGCAGCTAGTATTACAATTGATTTTAAGCATGCAATTCTAGATCACCTGTCGCAGTGAAATCACGGATTTAATTAAATACAAATAAAGTGATCAAAAGACTGCGAATACATTATTTGCTGTCCTAATGATGACATTGGACAAGAGACGAAAGATTATAAAGGGGAAAACAAACGCAGTTAATAATTTATTAGTCTACATACTATGCTCATTAAAATTTACTCAGGTCATATTTTGCGGCCAAATATGGTAACTAGTCGTCAGTTCTCATTTTTAACTGCTTAGAATTAACGTAAAAATTTTGTGTGTGCAATGATTTATTCCCATCACAACGATTCATGAAATTCGCTATATCTGGTTGTTACCATCAAGGCTATTAACCTCATGAGGGTGTTTTCCGTGGGGCGATGCTTTCTCATAGATCCTTCTTGTTGGTAGCGTTTGTCACAAAGAAGGGATATGTAAATGTAAGAGAAATTAGTGACTGACCTGCAACTGACCAGAAATTTCTCCGTCTACCTTGTACGACATTAAGATGAAGCAAAGAAGGTGCGATAAACCTACCAGACAGTAAAGGTGAGTATGTTTAGTCTTCAACTATGTCTTGAAGTTCATTTATGAAATTTCCATTCGTTTATTCATTATATACATTGGAAGATCCCTTAAGTAAATGAAATTTGACGTTAAGGTTTCTACATCTGTTGTGAAGCGACAGAATTTTTGTTTATTAAGAACGCAATGAATAACAGTATTTATTTCACATTAATAATGTCTGTAGTAACTTTGCGTTGACGTTGAGATATCGGAACAGATAATTTTTGGTGTCGGATAGGGGAGTAAACTGAGAGAAGGAGGGAGTTAGAAATTTCTGGACTAAAAAAATTAAAAAAGTGTCCCATCCCGGAGTGCCTCAGAAAGCTGTGAAGCGCCCCCGAGACTGGGGGACACGGTTCGTATCGCTGGTAGGTATTTTTGATTGACAGGCGAGCGGCTACCCGCCGAGAACCAGGGGAAGATATTGGATAGAAAACTGATGGTAACATTGGACGTAAAGACAAGCTTTGCACAATAGATGGTTTTAATTCATAACTTTTAGATGCATACAAGTACTAGGGTAGCATGTTCTGCTTGCCCTTCCTTATTTATCATGTATGAATAAATGAAGTAACTGAAGGAAATCGCACTCCCTCCTATTATAGTAACCTTAAACTAAACAGAAATGCAGTAGCTAAAGGAAGCAAGCTCGTCACTCCCTTATACCTTTAGAGAATGCTGTCTTACACCACTTAGACATATAACATGAATGCAGGTATGGTTACTAAGAGAAACAAAGTCCTATACTCTCTTAGAACACTTAGGAATAAAACAGAATGCAAAGATAATGTTGCTAAGAGAAACAAAATCCTATACTCTCTTAGAACACTTAGGAATAAAACAGAATGCAAAGATAATGTTGCTAAGAGAAACAAAATCCTATACTCTCTTAGAACACTTAGGAATAAAACAGAAGAAAATGGCTACTTAACTGTAAGTATTGATTTGGCCGGCTGAGACCTCAAGAAAGACTTATACACCCACTGTGGTGTAAAATCCAAGTTCAGAGTGGCGCTTGGCTAGCGACTAAGTCCAGATGGTTGAGGTGAAATAGTGCCCAACTATTCCCTGTGCTGGCTACTGGTGTCGGAGTCTTCTTGCTGATGTGGAGTCTGTTGGTTGCTGAGCTACGACTCTGCCACCTCTAGGTTTTCGCCCAGTTTATATATGTTTGCGTTAAACGATTTCACCGGGATGTCTCCATAGGAGGTTGAAAGCGCTTTCACTCTCTCCCGGAGTCCCGAGTAGACTTTCGCTTTCTTGGCGGCGGTGAGACGGACTTGTAGCGATGGAACTAATTCAGTGCCGTAATTATTATAAATGTGAATCTAAGGAGGGTGTGTCGTATAAATTAATATCGCAGGTATTACGAAAGGGAAATAATTTAATATGAAATGTAAAAATGAAAAAGTATAACCTTCTAATACTAAATCGGAAAGAATTTATTTGAGTGCCTTAAGATAATAATTTCTGGATATGCCAATTTAATTAAGAAGAAAGTGTTTTTCTTGTGACTTTCATTTTAATTACAGGTAATAAAATTACCGCTAAAAGTAAACTAGAGACAAAGCTCTGGCCGGGCAAGACCTAAATTTGGTGTGGGCAAGAAAATTATTGAGAGGCCTTCTGATACGCAAGAGGAGAGGCATTTTAAATCATTTTTTATGTTTTTGGAACTCTCAAATTTTTATTTATAAAAATGCTATTATCTTCACTGTAAAGTAATAACTAACAGTAAAGAATGAAAGAAACAGAAAATTCCTGCTTTTAGCATCACTGAACTTAATTACTATATTGTAATTAAGCTTAAATCATATATATCTGATTCAACTGATAAAAGTGCCAAAGCTTACAGTCTTTGCCGACTAATTGTACTATGTAAATAATGTTTGATTAATTTTAATTTTATCTCCTCTCAACGGAGGCTATACTGACTGTTAATGTTATCAAAATTCAAATTACTACGTAAATATTTGGGTAAACTTCTTCGAACTTATTTTCTGTTATATTTCTTTAATGAAGTCGAGTAAATTTGAGACCATTGTTTGTAATCCTTTATATAATTTGTAAGGTTAAAAATCACTGTCCTCATCCACTCGCAGTACTGTGTGTAAATCTTGGCAATTTTGTAATTTATGATCTATTATTATATTTTTTAACTTGCTTAGGTTATGAAGAAAACCAATAATTTCAAAGTGTTGATTTAAAGACACAAATTTTCAATCCATATTGCTCAATAGGGAATCAAATTATTCCATACCGACTTTTGGGCTACTGAATAGGTGTATTGCTGTTCTCATAATAAAACGTCCTTCACTCTATGTTACCATTTTATTTTTAAATCTTTTGGCAGATCGTAACTTTTTTTTTTTAAATAAAATAACAAGCCTCAGATAAACATTGTTCGAACCCACTTTATTGATATTCTTTGATGCAGACTCACAATTTAAGCAAATGTTCGAGAGTAAGGGATATGCACTGATTGCCATAATTTGCTTATGATATTAACGCGTGATAGTATCCCTATCATTAATGTAAAATTTAAAAACTTAGTCATGTTATGATAAATTCTAAGGCTCAAAACCGATTAACCTTAACTGTATCGGAGTCTTTCGTGAGATTTTTCAAGCTTTCAATGCATTCAATATCATCAAATTGAAATAATATGGCGTTCACTGCCTCGATTATTTTTCCCACCTTTTGTCGGAAGAAGGCTTCGTAGCGAGCATTAATGTGCCTTTGATTAATTCCCAACGTTTTCTGGATATTGAAAATAGCAAATAAATTTTGTAAATAAACCCAAAAAAAATTTTTGCTGCCTCAGAAAAATTAGCTGCGTATATAACAGAAAATTACAGGTATGATACTTGTAAGGTGTAAAAAATATCTTGATATTAATATTTAATATTCAAGTTTTAATTTAATTATTTACGCCTACCATATCTGCACTATTGCCGTATCTTTTGCAACCACAGTTTTGAATCCCTAATCTGATTTTTCTAGCTTTTCTAATATTACCTTAGTCAGATATTCTACAGTCAACAGCAACAAATCTGATAAAGTTTTCTTCTATTGATCCGGTTGATGTATTACAAAATCTTACGATAACTGATAATTGTTCAAGTAGAGTCTCGAGTGCAATTAGCAGATTAGAATGATTTTTTCCCTCTTTTACCTTACTTATCATTTCATCGGTAATAGTACTTCTCATCAAAGTTATCAGTTCATGTTTAATGTCATGGCTTAGGTAATGCTAATATAAGTTGTTTGTAATTAATGTATTTCATGTGTTCCTGTAACGTATGGTCATATTCAAATATCAATTTAAACAAGTCCATGAAGCTACCAGAATTCCCACCATCATCACCAATCTTGAAAGATTCTCTGCCACCTCTAAATGCCAGATTATGAGATATCATGAAAATAATGATATCGCGATCAAATTCTGGCAGTGGTTTTGAGATTCATGAATTAGACTTTAGCTCTTCAGCTCTACTGTTTTTTCATGCTTTATTCCTTTTTCTTATGTCAGTACAATGCTACTTAAGTGTTTCCAGGCACAGAATTTTCCCTGCACCATCTCAGCTTGCGAATTGCCAAATAGTCTGCATGAAAAAAAGAAATATTTATTTTGAGATTTTAAGTAAACCGACCAGCGACGATTTTGAATTTCACTATTATTTAGATTTCTTGAGGAATAAAAATTAGGAAAGTGTCTATGGTTATCGTCCTTGGGATAATCCCCATCACTGTTATTTAGGTGTTTGTAGGGCCGCTTTGGACTACATCATGACATAGAATCCGTTATGAGAAGCGTCCACATTAACCGGCTCCGAACTAACAAATACTTTAACATCACAGTTAACTGGCGGAGAACCTACTGGCTCTTTGTGAATTCTGGTGCTCAGTACAGAAGTTTAAGCTTCAGATTCTGATTAGTTAGAGCTTGATTCCATCTCTGTTTCCATCTATGGTTCTGTACTTATTACGTCTGGAGCTCTTTTCAAACTCCACAGAGTTTTGGACGTGCCTACATCATTTTTAGAAATCGAATCAATCGATTCAGATGGTTTTGACCTTTCTGATTCTCCTTCTCTATGAGATGATATTCTTTTATAAAACATCATCACACCTGAACTTAAGACCTAATTTGGCACAGCTCTTTAAGCATTCCATTGAGTCGAGTCTCAACCTTCGTAGCGATAACTTCCGTGTATCCGCGAGGCAGTGACTTTTTTTTTTTTTTTTTTTTTTTTTTTTTTTTTTTTTTTTTTTTTTTTTTTTTTAATGGCATTTGGCAACGGAGGCCATACAGCCAGCTCAAGGTAATTTAATTGCTTTCAGTGTATGGACGCCACAGGACGGACAGGACATTCACACAGACACACAACACTTAACATCCATGCCCGCGGCCGGATTCGAACCGGCGGCCTTCGGCACGCGGAGCTAGCACTCTAGCCCCTACGCTACGGAGGCCGGCAGGCAGTGACTTGTGTGGATAAGTGTTTACGTTACCCGTCTGACTCTTCCCGAGACCGCGCAACAGTCTCTCGGGACTCTAACCGTGTGTTTCACTACAGCCACCGAAATAGTGATAGAAGCAGCAAATAACATCTAATACAGCTCAGCCCCAGCCCTCATCCGCCATGTACGGTGGTGAATATGGCGAAGGCGGACAATACCTGATGCAGCCAACGATGCAACGTCAGCCAAATGGCGTAATAAACATGGTTCCAGCGGTAGAAGAAAACAATACAGGTAGTCAGGTGCAGCAATATCTGCACAGCGCAGACGATGAACCGATAGCAACCATGAACGTTATAACTGCAACGTCTAACACATCGATTACATCACTGCCAGCTGACAACAGTGCACTAGATCAACGAGATGCACCGCTATTAAGAGAAGAAGAAATGTCAACATACGCACCCCAGAAACGCCCATCCATCCCGGGATACGACAACGGCAACGGAGGTAAAAACATCAAGGTCCCCAGAATAACACCACAAGACACATCATCGGCAGACATCAACATGGAGACAACGCCGCCGGAAAGTGTGCAGCGCCAACAGACAGCAAGGACAAGCGAAAACATCGGCTTGCAGGTAAACAGTGCAATGGCAGCCTATTATGAAAGCTACGACTTGGGCCCTTATTATGTGTTCATAGAAAGTAAAGATAGAAACATAGGTAGGATCCACCCCATGGCCATTGGGCGCCTCCTATATCCCTCAGCCACGAAATAAGTAACAATATTATACAGATAGCTCCAGCGGGTCGAAACCGGGTCAAAATAGAGATGAGATCGGTCGTATCGGCCAATATCCTTGTTCAGAGCACCATCTGGCAGCATAATGGCCTACTGGCCTACATTCCTCTCTCCTGCATCTCACAACAAGGGGTTATAAGAAACGTTATGACTGAGCTAACGGAAGAGGAGATAAAAACTGTGGCAAGGTGCGAATATCACGTGGTAAAAGTTAAAAGGTTTACAAAAAAAATTAAAGAAGATGGCCAAACAAAAGAAATCCCACTCCCCGTATGTCTACTGACGTTTAAAGCACAAAGGCGTCCGAATTACGTGTACATACACGGAGTGCGGTGCCCTGTAGAACAGTATGTCAAACCAGTAATGCAATGCTTCAACTGTCTCCGGTATGGACACCCTAGCAACCAGTGTAGAAGTAAAAAACGTTGCACCTTCTGTGCAGGCCCGCATGACGGAAAAGAATGCGATAAACAAAACTCCCCAGTATGCGTCCACTGCAATGGTGGACACCCAACTTTTGATAGATATTGCCCGGAATATATCAGACAAAAGAAGATAAAGCAGGTAATGGCCCAAGAAAATGTATGGTACAAGCAAGCTTCACAGAAAACTAACACCGCATCGTATGCCAGTGTCGCGGCAAGATTAGAAAGAACTAACAGGCAACTTCAAAAAATGACAACTTCTCAAACAAATTATGAGCAAAGAAACTACAATACCGGGCAACACATTATCGCAGACGCTCCCCCTGTCGTCCTGGCACAACCACCTCAACAGGATCCACTTCCTCAGCCTATAATTATGCAGTCAAACACCCCTAATGAACCTGAGAATTTCCAACTAAACCCCGGATCCAGGGACCAGGTGCCCACTCCTAACATCGGAATTCACAGAATAACTGACAAAACCACAGGTAGTGGGCGAGAAACTTCGTATAAAGAATACTGGATCCCATCTAATAGGAACATTGAACCCATTGGCCACAATCCATACCCTCCTCTCCCTGGCAATAACCTACAGGACCCTGTAATAACAGAATACTATGCGAACAAGATGTTTGAAATAATAATGTGCATTCTAAATCAGTTTGCAGGAAATAATTTGCTCAATCCAACGCAATACGCCCCAAGCATAAAACAACTTCTGCTAAGATCGTTATCGCCAAACAGATGGGGAAATGGCGGATCCCTTTAGAAACACGAGAGCAACACTGCAGGACGACACAATTCTTCAGTGGAATGCGAGATCTATCCGGGCTAATAAGGAGAGCTTCCTACAGTATGCTTCAAAGAATAACATAGCCGTATTGGCTGTAAGCGAAAATTGGCTGAAACCAGACGAACTATTCCACCTCAAAGGATATAATGCCATCAGATCCGACAGAGCAGACGGTTACGGGGGGTCTGCCATCTTAATTAGAAGCGCCATCTATTACGAACACTCCAACCCTGCACTGGAAACCCAGACTTCAACATATGTGCCGCCAGGGTACGTCTTACCAACAAATTAATAACCATTGTGTCAGTATATAGAGCAGCGAATAAGAAGACAAACAAGCAATTTATCACGAATATCCTCAGACAATTGCCAAAACCCGGTCATCTTGTTGGGAGATCTCAATGCACATAATAGAGTATGGGGATGCCAAAGCACGGATAAACTGGGGAACATAATTGCGGAAATATTAGAGGAAGAAGATATGGTGGTACTGAACAACGGTAATCCAACCAGAATTAATGCGCCAGGGCAAGCACCATCAGCAGTGGACATCTCCTGCGCATCGTCGAACATAGCTATAGACATTACCTGGGAAGTAGTAGACGACACACTGGATCAGACCACCTTCCTATCCTACTTCGCCTCCAGACTGACTCCCCAGCCAGGCGGTTGATATCCTCTCCTTATAGATCTCCCTATAGATGGAAAATACACCAGGCAAACTGGAATAAATTCCAAACAACTATGGAACGGTTGACAGCTTCATGGAAGTGTAGCGGTAACCCCGCACTGGACTATAAATCCATGACCAACGATATAACCCAAGCTGCCATATCTTCTATTCCTGCTCGGAAACCAGTACATATTATGAGGAACAAAAGCACTCCTTGGTGGATAAAGAATGCAACGAAGCCGTCCAAAGACGCAGAGAGACACTACGGGCATACAAAAGCTGTCCCACGATCGAAAACTATCTGGAACACCATAGAGCTCAGGCAAGAGTGAAAAAGATGGCCAAGAATAAAAAGAGAGAAAAATGGAGAGAGTTTTGTAGAACCTTAATAAAGAAACGCCATATATCCGATATATGGCAAAAGGTCAGAAAATTGAAGTACTCATCCACTCAGGCAGAAGCAAAATCACCACTAACAACCGAATTATTAGAGAACATCCTTGAAAGGCTAACCCCACCGTGGGTAGAGACAAATCTCACAGAACCAAGGGCAACTGAATCACACTTCCTCCTGCAACCCTTCCAGCTGAACGAATTCAATATTGCATTAAAGCAAGGCACGGACTCATCACCAGGACCTGATAACATCCACTACGGCATGCTAAAAAATCTGCCAGATTCCGCAAAAACGAAGCTATGCGAAATACTTAACAGGATATGGTCGGAAAGGCTACAAATAAAAGAGATGAAGACAGCGCGGGTAGTTCCATTGAAAAAACCTGGAAAAGTAGGCAACAACGCAGAATCCTATAGACCCATAAACCTACTGCCATGCACCTACAAAGTACTGGAGCATATGATAAAGCAGAGACTGGAATGGTGGCTGGAACACCACGCATTAATTCCGGAAACGCAGTACGGCTTTAGAAGAGGCAAAGGCACGATAGACACCTTAGCACACCTCACTTCCGAAATTCACTCCTGCCTTACCAAGAACAAATATATGATGGCCGTATACACTGATATAAATAGCGCATATGACCATGTCTGTGTACCAATCCTAGCCAAAAACTTCGGCATCTAGGGATACCGGACACATTTATAGGAAATCTAATCGCACTACTTTCGGATCGATGGTTGGAAATAACTCAACGAGGAACTACTGTTGCTAGCAGAAAAACTAATCGTGGCCTGCCGCAGGGCTCTGTTCTGGCTCCCCTGTTATTTAACTTGTATACGCATGATCTTCATTACTCCATGAACAGTAAAATCGTCATTCTCCAATATGCCGACGATATATGCATATTTATCATTGGAAAAACATGGGAAGAATGCCTTATGGTACTATCCGCCGAAATGGACAAATTCAATCAATGGCTATTCAGCAACGGGCTAGGCATATCACCAGCGAAATCGGCAGTATCGATCTACAGCCGACACAGAACGCCCGCGATGTCTAACATGAAATTAGGACCCTTTATCATCCCAGTTAAAAACGCTGTGAAATACCTGGGCGTTTGGATCGATAACAGACTCAAGTGGGGTACTCACGTAAAAAATACGGTCAAGAAATGCGACAAGGCGATCAACCTCATCCGCGCAATAGCCAACGTAAAGTGGGGAGGGGATACCTCAATATTATTAAGGCTGTATAAATCTCTGGTGAGACCACATATTGATTACGCCTGTATATGTTACGGTTCTGCAACTAACACCGTGCTTAAAGAACTGGACAAAGTCCAATATAAAGCTCTGCGCACTTGTATTGGCGCTATAAAATCAACACCTACCAACGCGCTCCTAGTGGAAGCACACGAACCTCCCCTAGAGATCCGCAGAAGCTTCTTAACTGCAAAATTCCTGCTCAAGAATAGCCAGTACCCCGGGACCAGACTGCTCAACTCTATACACAATCTCTCAATGCAATGCCTAACTGACATTTACTGGAGTAAGAAAAAAATGCCTCCCATTGCGGCGGAGTACCTAGAAACATATAAGATACGAGCCAGCATACGTCAAAGCAGGAAAATGCTTACCTTCGAGACTCCGTATTGGGAAACTGTCACGAATCTGGAAGTAGACACAAGCGCGGAAGATAACACCCAGCTGGAAAACTACAGAGCAAACGTGTATCAGTACCTACACAACCGATCCCACATGGAACAGATATATACGGATGGCTCCAAGTTTCCAGATGCCACTGGATGCGCCTACTGTATACCAAGATCTGGAGACAAGGGTTATTTCGGTTACCAACAGAATATACCATTATGAGTGCAGAGCTGATGGGAATCTTGGAAGCATTAAAATACGCAAAGAACTCCCCTTATAGCAACCATGTAATCCTATCAGATTCAAAGTCAGCATTGCTTTTAATAAAAAACCACCATAGGAAAGTGCACAACGACTCACGAGTACACGACATCGTGAATGCAGTTCACGAATTAAAACTAGCAAATAAGACTGTAGAGTTTAAATGGATCAAATCACATTGCAGTCTTCCAGGCAACGAAATGGCAGACCGATACGCCAAACAAGCCGCACACAGCGGTGCGAAACGCAACAGTACGATCCCCCTACCCGACGCTATTCGACAGATCAAAAGAACCATGACAGCCAAGTGGGATAAGGCGTGGAAGAGCTCACTCTCGATAAAAGGCCTACACTACGGTCGTATCCACCCGGAAATACCCCCTCTCCAGTGGTATGAGATATATAAGTGCTCCCGCAACTTCACTATAGGTATCGCGAGATTGAAATTCAACCACGGCTGCTACAAACAACACCTCCATAGAATCCACCTCACTGACTCCCCTAATTGCCAATGTGGGGAAATAGAGGATACAAACCACTTGCTGTTTGGGTGCCGCCGAAACAAAGTAGAGACAGACCTTCTACTACACTCTCTCAAGAACAAAGGAATCCCTCTCCCCACATGTGCTGCTACCCTCTTGCAAACGGAAGACTACGACATACATGCGTATGAAGCCGCCCGGGAAAATTCAGTTTCATTACAATTCTCAATTTGCAGTGTGGTGCCGCGTGTCGATTGTGGGGAGGCTATGTGGTGGAAGATCTTTAATTTAAATCATAATTTGCAGGAGCTGTGTCGCAAAAACAACTGGGGCTTCGTCGACCTTCGTCCGATGATAGCTGCCAGCTGGGATGCATTTGACAGGTCGGGCGTCCACTACACACCTAGAATGGCGTCCAAGGTGGCTGCTAAAATTTGGAACCGCCTTGATATGAATTATTTTTTAGGAACAGTGTGAGGCCCGAGGATCCTTCATTTCACCGAAGAGGATGTGCTGATAACATAGAAGCTGGTCCCAGTAGTGATGGCGCGAATAATTTTAATATTACAGTTCCAATTACTTCACCCGTTTACCGTCAGAGTGCGAGTATGAAAAATGCTATTTCAGACACAAATAACAATACGAAGCAGCTAAGGATAATGGTACTAAATTGTAGGAGTATTAGAGGGAAAGTAGCGGATTTTCACGCCTCAGTTGCGACTAATAATGTCGATATAATACTAGGAACCGAGAGCTGGTTGACGCCTGAAGTTGAATCTAGCGAAGTATTTGGCCCTCATTTCAATGTTTTTCGGAAGGACAGAACTGTCTGAATGGGCGGGGGTGTGTTCGTGGCCGTAAGTAAAACCGTTAATTGCTCTGTCGTAACTGAAACTGAAAATTTTTGCGAGTTAATATGGGTCAAGGTAAAAATTGGCAAAAATTTGAAGTTCACACTCGGGTCATTTTATCGACCTCCGGATTCTGATCTGGCTAACGCGGAATACTTCAGAGAATCACTTAATAACATTTACAAAAAATTTCAAGGACATATATTGATCGTTGGTGGTGACTTTAACCTACCGTCGGTTAGGTGGGACACATACACGTTCAGGTTGGGTGGAAGAGATAGGTTAATAACCGAAACGTTCCTAGAATCATTTGCAGAAAGATCTCTTGAACAGATGGTCGAAGAGCCAACGCGGTGCGACAAAGATTCCTCGTCCATTCTGGATCTTTTTCTAATTAGCAATCCTGATATTGTAGATAAAGTTTGTATAGACGACGGTATAAGTGATCACAAGGCGGTTGTGGTAACGTTAAACTGTAGTCTGAGTCTGAAGCATGACAAAGAGAAACTCGTGTTTTGCTTCGATAAGGCAAACGATGCGAGTATGGTTGATCACTTTGCGAAGAATTTTGAAACGTACATGCTAAATACAAATGTTGAGGAACTTTGGTTTAATTTAAAAGAACTAAAATGAACCGGTTTAAACCAGTTTGTTCCTAAGAAGTGTATTAAGGTCAGTAATAACTTCTCTTGGTTCAATAGGGAAGTGAAACGTTTCCTCAGGAGGCAAAGGCGTTTACATGCCGCGGTGAAAAAATCGGGAGACTCATCTAATCGTGCTAAATTAGTCCAGTTGCGTGCGGAAGTGCGTAAGGCAATGCGCGATGCGTTTAAAGAATTCCAAGCCAGGAATTTATCCGAAGATCTCATTACTAATCCAAAAAAGTTCTGGTCGTATATCAAAGTAATAAGAGGCTCTCGTAAGGTTATGCCGTCGCTGATTAAAGAAAATGGTGAATTATCAGAAACAAGCGTAGAGAAAGCAGAAATTTTGAATGATATATTTAAAAAGGCTTTTACGATAGAAAACTCAGAGGAGGTACCGATATTTAACAATCGTACCGACAAAATTATGAATGATCTCGCTCTTGATGTCGAGGGAATAACTAAACTGCTTATGAATGTAAAAACCAATAAGGCTCCCGGACCAGACGGTATTCCTACAAGATTCTACTCAAGATACGCAAAGGAAATTGCACCGTATTTGATGAAATTGTATACCGTCTCTCTGGATCAAGGAAAAATACCAGCCGAATGGAAGACCGCTATCGTAACTCCAGTGTTTTAAAAATGGGAATGTTAATGATCCTCAGAATTATAGGCCGATCTCGTTAACTTCAATATTTTGTAGGATTTTAGAACATATCATCTATTCAAATGTCATGCGGTTCTTGGATGAAGGTGAGCTTTTAAATCCAAATCAACATGGATTCAGAAAAGGCCGATGCTGCGAAACACAACTTGCACTTCTAATTCACGACTTGTGCCGAATTATAGATGAGCAATCCCAGGTTGATTTGGTTCTATTAGACTTTAAAAAAGCTTTCGATACTGTGCCTCACACTAGGTTACTTAGGAAACTTAGCGGTTACGGCATATCTAGACAAATATGAGACTGGGTTGCAGACTTCCTGAAGGGCAGAAGACTGTGTGTAGTTCTCGACGGTGAGCGTTCATCACTTACTGAAGTGGGGTCTGGAGTTCCCCAGGGAAGCGTGTTAGGGCCACTGTTGTTTCTCATATACATCAATGATCTATGCGACATAATAGGGGGATTAAAAGATTATTTGCCGATGATGCTATAATTTATCGCGAAATCAAAACCCAGGACGACTGCGCTTTGTTACAAGACGATATTATGAAAATAATTGCGTGGTGTAAAGATTGGCAGTTGGAGTTAAACGCTAAAAAGTGCCAAGTCATGCGTGTAAGTAAAAAGGTGACACCATTTAACTATGAATATATGATTAATGGCACTGTCCTTAGAACGGTAGATTCCGCTAAATACCTAGGGGTAACAATTCGTAATAATTTGTCGTGGAATGAGCATATCGACAATGTAATGGGAAAAGCAAATCGTATGCTCCTTTTTCTTGGTCGTAATTTAAATCAATGCACTCAGGAAGTTAAATCGATTGGATACAAGTCACTAGTACGTCCTCACTTAGAGTATTGTTGTTCTGTATAGGGTCCCCATCAAAAGGGGTTAATGGAGGCTTTAGAGAAGGTCCAAAGAAGAGCCGCCAGATTCGTGACAGGTATATATAGTTGGAGGGAAAGCGTAAGTGCGATGTTGAAGGAGTTAGGTTGGGAAGACCTGGAACACCGAAGGCGTTGCTCTCGACGGAAGCTAATTGAAAAATTCAAGACAGATGTATTTCGGAATGACAGTCAGCAAATATTGCTACCAGCAACATTCATATCTCGAAATGACCATGAAAATAAGATAAGAGAAATCAGGGCCAGAACCGATTCATTTCTGTACTCATTTTTCCCACGAGCGATTAGGGAATGGAATAGAAAGGATTTACCGGGCGGGTAAACTTAAAATCCGACAGGAGTAGCTTTCGATAAAGCACTCCAGCCATCCTGATCTGGGTTTTCCATGGTTTTTCCAGATCACTCCACGCGAATGCGGGGATGGTTCCTCACAATAGCCCATGGGCGCCTCCTGCCATATCCCTTATAACCCTTCCAAACCATGACCCTTTTCGATAGGTGCAATGCACCCTCCGCCACACACTTTTAGTGAATCACGGAGTAATAATAATAATAATAATAATAATATATCAGCACCTATACCAACATTTGAAAAACATTGGTGTCTCAATTTAAACAAGCTGATATGATATGTGTTTTAATTATACTCTCTGGATGTCATTTTGTAATATATCATTATTGTAATAATATTGTAGATATCCTGCAAAATGAAAATGAATGGTTGTGTGATTTGAACATATGGGCGACTCAATCACAACAAATGTAAATAACTAGTTTTAAATGTATCATACTTCAGGTAGAATATTATTGTAAGTATTCTTAAAAATGAAAATCTCAAGTTGCTGGATACCAGCATTTGGGTGACACAGTTTATAGTCAAGTAAGAAGTTTTAAGTGCGGTATATCACTATTGTTATACTATTGATGTTTTCCTCTCCTTTAAGTGACACAATTCAAACAAACTCAAACAATATGTTTTAACTGCATTATATCATTACTGTAATATTATGGACTTTGATTTGTAATGTATATTGTATACTACCATTGTAATGCCATAGTGGTTATTCGGTAAAAGGAAGAAGGCTAATGACATGCTATTATTATTATTGTTATAACATCGACGTTATTCGGTGAAATGTAAATGACTAGTTGCATATATCATTATTTGTACGTTAATGATGCTATCCTGTAATATGAAAATGGCTGTATGGGCGCTTGCCTAGATGCCAATAAATTAAAAAAAAAAAAAAAAACTTTCCTTTTTGCCGAATCAGATACCCATCTTCTCCCAAAACCTCTACTTCTCCTGGGACTTTGGCCTGACATGTTAACACAAGAAAGTTGAATGTAACATGTAAACAATTATAACATTTTTACTTCTTTGAATTGGTACCCAGATATTGTAGGTCCTCCTACATATGTCCACAATGATTTTTTTACACATTTTTGAGAAATTATATAAATAATAGTTCGCCACTAATGGAGAATCGCGGTTTACCTTTTGTTTTCTTATTTTCGCCATAAAATCAAGAATTAAACAAGAAATTTTATTGAAAAGTAATAACAAAGCTCTTTTATACGATACCACATATGACAATCTGACAGTTAATAATTTTCAATTTACATTTTAGTACCTTAAATCCCATAAATCTCAATAACCACCAAGACCGATTTAACTCATATACGAATTTACATATTCTTTTATCATAAACCTAACTGCAAAATTTCATTAGTATTGATTCAACTGTTCTAAGGTTATTGTCGGACAAATAAACACAAACACAACTTTACAAATTCTGACATACCTAGTTGCTACTAAGACCTTGCTTCACTAGGTCGATTATATGTCAGAATCATCATCATCATTAGACGTTTCCGCTTTTGCGGGTCGTCCTGCTCTTACAGTAAAATATATAAGTGGATGTAATTATTTATTAATTTATTAAAAATATATTCTTTTAATAACAGGTATACTTTTATTTTATTCACAAAAAATCTAAATATTCTGTATGTTCATAAAACAGTTGTTTACTTATATTTTTCAATGTACCGGAACAATCATTAATCATTTTCTGATTATTTAGTGCTTAATTTTTAAAACAATGAACCACACTTAGTCTCACATTCAAAATCTATCAGAAATACAACATAAAAATTAGATACGGCATACGACGGCATGATTGCTTGCGGCATTCTCAATTGCTCTCTAGCCGTTGAGAAACGTTAACGTTTGCGAGAGGCAAACTTAATGGGAAAATCTCGGCAGCCGGGGTATAAATGGAATTTAACGTTTTAAGATATTCAATCGCTATCACAGCTTCTGAAGGTCCTAATCTGTTTTACGGGTTAAATCAAACTACGTAAACCACTGAGGTGCGAGGCCCCCCGGACCACGAAGCCGTAGGCGATCGCCCACGCATTGCGCCGACTCTGACATAAAGTACATGAAAATAGTGGAAATCGAATTGATGAGTAATACGTTTTGTTTAAATAAGCTCATTGGCTGTCAACTGAAAGGAGGACAACTCTCAAAACATTTTGATTTTTCTTTTCTACTGTGATATGTGTAACGATCCAGTAGTCAACATTACTTGATTTTCTTAACTGATTTTTTTCTCCACTTACTCTGCCTTTAACATCCCAATGCAGAACTCTTCTTTTAACAATACAGTGTACTCTATCATTGATCCAAATAGTTTCCACGAGGTTGTGTGACTGAGCATACATATCTGGGACAAATTCGGAATAGATGATCGAGCTTATGACTTCCAACCAATAAATCTTCACGTCCAATAAGACATTGGGAGGCCTGTGGGTCATCAACGCACTTCCAATGCCTCATCGAATCCAATCCCAAACCAATCGCCACAACCATGAAAGTGAAAGACTGTATCACATTACACAATACCCAGTCCCATTGCACCTCCGCAATCCAGCACGCTGAGCTACACTGGTGGATTGTAGTTCCATAACTCTCGAAAGCGATTAAATACAGAGGTTTGAAAAAATGATATGAACTCCATGTGATTAGTACAGGTTGTTACATGTTGGCACCACTACTCCCGTGTGAATACTGTGACGCGCATGTACGGAGAATTTGACGTGACAAGTCTTGTTAGTGTATTATAAGCTATGTTCTGCGACGGTTATAACAAACAATCGATGAAATGCGTGATTTCTCAGACTTTGATAGAGGGAAAATCGTTGGAGCTACGGTAGTGGGAGCGTCTGTGACGAAAACAGCTGAACTTTTTAACGTCTCACGAGAGACAGTATCAACGGTAATGGCAGCATACACAAAACATGGTAAAACATCGTCGGCGAAGAGGAATAGTGGACGAAAACCAAAGTTAACCAACAGAGACCGACGAACATTAAAAAGGATTGCGGCCAAACAACATAAGACTACCGCAGCAAAAGTGACAGCAGAACTCAACACTGATCTGAGAAATAGTATAACAGTACGGCGAGAGCTCCACAAAGCTAACATTCTTGAAAGGGCTGCAATGCAAAACTCCTTATAACGGCAACCAACGCTAAGCTTCAAAACAAGTGTTGCCACTATGATAAAAACTGGACACTTGATGACTGGAATAATGTGGTATGGTCCAATGAATCATCGTTCACCTTTTTTCCTACTATGGACCGGGTTTGCGTATGGAAAACCCCGGAAGAAGCCTACGATTCGATTTGCCTACGTCCTACAGTCAAGCATAGGGGAGGTTCCGTTATGATATGGGCGGCTATATCGTAGTATTCAGCTGGTCCTCTCATTCACATCACTGGCCGGATGACTTGGAATGAATATCTCAACATTCTCAAAGATGAAGTTCTTACTATGAGTAGCATACTACTGCCAATCACTGCCATCTTCCAAGAGGATAGGGCGTCCATACACATAGCCAAAAATGTTCTGTCCTGGTTCGAGCAGCATCAGAATATCATCAAACATCTTCCCTGGCTGGCACAATCGCCAGACGTCGACATAATTGAAACACTGTTGGGAGTTTTAGAGCCGAGAATAAGGAGCTGATTTCCACCTCCAACATCATTGAAGCAACTGGCGGATGCTTTGGTACAAGAATGGGACAACATTCAGTTGGAGCCTGTTGAGACACTCTACGAAACTATTCAGCGATGAATTGCAGCTGTTATACAAGTAAAAGGTGGCCCAACACTTTATTAATAAATCAATAGTATGTAAATGTCAGGTGTTCATATTATTTTGTCCAACTAATGTATATGATTCCTGCAGCAGGCTATGGATGGATTTCTTTTCTATTTCTTCCAGTCGTTAATCTTATGCCTGTAATGACGACAGCGTTCAAGATTCACAAAGCCCTACAAATAAAACGGAGTGGTTCCTTTGAAAATGCCATGGCCGATTTCATTCCTGTTATTTGCCCACGAACATTAACAGCTTTAATGAGATTTTAGTCGAAAGATTCATCCTATATGAAATCATTTTATATATTAAAATAAACATATTAAAACATCTACCGTGGAAAAATTAGTGATTCAGGACGCAATCATTATCCACCTAAGTAGTAAAGCTGGTATAAGGCTCGAATACCCTATCGTAATGTTCGCTCTTAGCCTACACGTGCCCTGGACTATTAACAGAATTCCAGGCATCTGCCGCTGTCCCGTAAAAATAGTTTTATTACCTCTGAACCGGAGCTGCATGCAAAACTTGCGCAGCATAACGCATCAACACTTTATTAGCTCCATCTCCCGCACGGCCTTTTCAGATTACTTTACAACTTCCCGTATTATGCGCACCGGCTTGTTCCTTTTACAGGCGTATTCTTGTTAAGAGGCAACAAAAGTTTCCCACATAAATAAGTAAATATCTGTTGCGAGAGGCCCATAACTTCCCGACCAGACAAACTTGCATCTGCTTACTTCTACGAGTTTATCCGAAAAAAAACTTAAAATAAGAGAACACTAATAACTCTTAGAAGCGGAAGGCTTTTTATGAATGTGAGGTGTATTTTCATTAAGTGTCGCTAATTGAAACAGCTAAACTACTTAACACAAAGGACAGCTATCAACACGGTTTCTATTTTCTGTGAGCTGAATTCAGAGATCTGTAATATTTCCAGCTGGAAGTTAACATGGTATTTTTCCTCGACTGAAATCATGCTCATTTCTATTTCCAAATGCTAGAAATCAATGAAACAACTTTTGATGAGATATATATATGCACCTATAATACTTTTTTTTGTTGCTTATAACTTTCGCGTCGTTGATTTCGAGGTCATAACAGGCGAAGAAATGGCAGCAATTTGGCCATGGCCTTTTGAAAGGAGCATCTCGGTATTCATCTGGATTTATTTGTAGAAACCATGGAAAACCTACAACTGGATGCCCGGACAGGGATTCGAACCTGTCCTGACCAGACCTATAATACCGTAGATCGTAAACTCACAGGATTGACCATTTAATATTCAGTTTCACTGTAAATTCTCTTCGTATGAAAATTTTTGGTATTATTATCAAAGAACCTTTTCTTTTATAGACCCACATTTTGGCGAACATTAAATATTCAGCTTTATTAGACGATGTGTTTGAGTGAATTGTGACGCTTCTTTCAATTTTTGTTTAGCACTTTTCTGAAAGCACCATATCCAGGAAGCCTAAACTACGGCCAACGGATTCACTAGCGGAACTCCATTCTTGTTTTTCTTTCACCTCTGTTAAAAATTCACCGCCAATGGATTTAAGTTGGGTCTGTATTTTTTCTCTTTTTTATTTATGGCTTCACACCTCATCGTTGTCGACGCCATTTGAGGCGGCAAGGAACTGGGGACAAGGAATGGGAAGGGATTTTGTCATAGCCTTTTGAAGGAACCATCTCGGAATTCGCCTTAAGTGATTTCAGAAAACCGAAATCTGAGTGGCCGGAAGGGAATTCAAACACGCGCCACTCCGAATGAGAGTACATAGCATTACCATCCACCCACCACGTTCTGTTTATATCTACGGAAAATAAGTGGCGATAGTAAAAAAAGTGAGAAACAATTGATGTCGAATAACAGGAAGTCACAGAAATCAAGGAATACGTACTGACAAAGGTGGGAAGGGGGGGGGGTGTCAGTACAAAAACAAATAGTACCAATGAATCAACAGAAGAATGCTGGCCGATTTTCTATTAGACCAAACAGTCGATTATCAAGTTATTTAAAATTTAGGAGTTTTGTAACTTCTGAGATTAGATGAATACGTAATTTCGCAGAACGTTTGATTCCGAAGCCTAGACAGAGGGAGGAAGTGGTGGAGTGACTCCTTCAAGGCAACTCTGTTGGGAAACTCAAGTGAGGTGGTTTCATTTACCCTCTCAGAGATGGATGTATATATGCTAGTTACTGTTTGTGTGGACGATTTTGATCTGAGTGTGTTCAGTCAGTTACATGTGTTCCAGATGTAAGGTGGAAGAGGAAAGAGGGTGATATGGATGTAGTTCAGCCCTTTGCTCCAGGAACACACCAACTCCACAAACTTTCACGACTGACGAATTACGCTATCTGCGTTCAATCTATGCCGAGATATATCCGATTTAGCCAATGTAATTATTAAAAATTTTGTCCCTACATTTACTCCACCCTCATGTCTTGATTTGCTCCATCGCCAAACTTGAAGCAATTAAACTAGTTTCAAGCATCTAATACCATCATGCTGCTATAATGACCTGAGCCAAGGTGGCATACTGTCTCATGGGTACCGACAGGGCCGCTGTAAGCGGGCGTGCAAGGCGTGCATCGCACGCGGGCGGCACGTCGAGGGGGGCGGCAAAACGAGTGATCGACAGTCACCGCCCCGGATAGTTGCCACTCCGTTGTCGCCGCGACGAAATTTGCAGCTCATTATGTAGCGGACGACTTTTTTTTTTTTTTTAGCTCAACAGATGCTTTGGGCGGCCGGCGACACTCGGGATGGCAACAATAGGGGCGGCAAATAATGTTCGAAGGGGCGGCAATCTTGACCCGGTTCGGAAATTTCCTAGATCCAACATTGGCTGTAGTTAGACAGGGGGCGGCATAATCGGTATTGCAAGCGGGCGCTCAAACAGCTAGCGGCGGGCCTGGGTACCGACGAGGTAAAATTAAGAATAGTGCCGACAATGTAACCTCTACGCTACGGATTGCCAGTAGCCCTTGAAGGGGACAATCTTTTTAAAACCTTCCAATACCTTTCGAATAAGCTGATGGATATTTTCAGTTTGTATTCAATAATAATTAGCGTACCCACGAGTATATATGGAGAAATATTGGGGAAAAGGTTTCCCTACTTCATTGCCATCAAGAAAATGAAGTCTGCCTACAATGATCCTGAATCATTGAATTTGCACATCACTGATACTGTTACCGTCAGTGGTCTCGACTGCTTTCATAGCAAAGCTTCGCTGAGTTGCCCTTTCACCCATATCGTCGACTGAACTGCCAGAAGCTGCAACGTCCACTCTGAGGAAAATAGCAGAGTTTTCTTCGGTTGATGACAGCTGCCGAGTTCACTGCCACAGTCCGTGAAAGGGACTCGCTGACTTCGCCATTGGATGAATAGCCTTCCATCCGGAACAACTTTGCTGCTAAGTAGCGTGTATGGGGAGTGGCGGCCAAGATCTAGCGGTTTATCGAGCGGGAGGCTGCTCGGCCCAACCCATACAGACGTCTCATTTCAGCGACTGCCTCTGACCTCAGAGAGCATGGTTGGTGCATGTAGAAGCCAAATAGTACTCTCCCGATCAGTGAATAAGAATGGCAACACCATTCAGAACCTGTTCCATCGTGAAATTGGGAACAGAATGACCAGACGATTAGCTGTATAAGAAACAACGATTCTGTTTCTCAGTATCGTATTTATGATAACCGACCATGGAACATTATATTATAACTATCATCCGCTATAGCTTTTGAAGCAAATTTGGCCACTTTTGTATTTTTCATATCATGCATAAAATTATTAACAATGACGATTTGTTTTAAGTGAGTATTATTTTTCAATACATTGTTATTTTTTATATCATGATTGTGATGTGAATAGAAAGCTCCCTAGAACAGCAATCTTCCCTTTTTAAATGAATTGTAATAGTCATTCTTCATAAACCTACATAAAAAGCGGAAAAGATAACTTAGTTGCTTATTAGACTTTTCTTATTATTTGTCAGGAAATAAATTGAGTGTCGTACAAAATAATTCTAGTGGAATGCACAAACTTCACATTTATAGCGTCCTTTAAGTACACTTTACATCTTCTACAAATTGTTCCTTTCTCACAGTCTCGATGATTCACTATTTTTAATTTACTCCAGTTTTCTAAAACCCACTCTTTCCACCTACAGCGACTCCTTAAAACGTCTCATATATTTGTTGAAATTACAACTATTCGCAGGAAGATATAAAATTTTTGTAGCCCTTAGAGTACTCTCTCTGCTTTAAGAATTTAATATACGTGTTTCATTAACGACTCTTTGTGAAATTTAGTACAGTTATCCTTACATGACAGAACCTATTTAATTTGCAGCTACGATTGTAATAAAACAATTGAATGTCGTTATTTTCCCTTGGATCAGTTGGTTGTGAGGATCTGAAACTTAAAGTATCTGCCCGGAACAACATCATCCGGAAACTTACAAGTACCTCCTGGGGAGCACATCCAAATGTGCTTCGTATATCTGCCCTGGCACTTAGTTTCTCTGCAGCAGAATACTCAGCACCAGTTTGGCAAAACTCTGCACATGCTAAGCATGTTGATATAGCATTGCATGATACTGGTCGCATTGTAACAGGTTGCCTAAAACCAACTTCTATTAGTAAAATATATCAAATCATGGGTATAGCACCACCTGACATTCGTAGGAAAACAGCTGCAGAGAGGGAGAAGAGGAAACAAGAAACAGACCCCAGACACCCTTTGTTTGGACACGAACCTCAAACCACAAGGCTGAAGTCAAGGAAGAGCTTCGTACAATCAACTACAGCCATAACATCTTCTACTGGAGTACGCCGTCTAGAACTATGGCGAAATTCGTTGCCTGAAGAACAGTGGAGGAACATCAAAGAGGCACCGGCTGCGGGATGTAATCAGCCATATGCTATATGGAAGGCTCTAAACAGATTAAGAACTGAAGTGTCCCGATGTAAATATAATATTAAAAAATGTGGGTACACTACTGACAACGATCTATGTGAATGTGGTGAGCTTCAGAACCCACAACATCTTCTGATATGCAGGAATCTCCCTGAAACCTGCAATATCGACGACCTTTATAGGACAAACGAGAAGGCCATCAAGATTGCGGAATTCTGGTCACATTCAATTTAATTGTGTTTATAGTTTAATATTAATTAATTAATGTTATTTTTTTTTAACTTGTTATGTCCTGGACACGAGAAATAAATAAAAATAAAGTTGGTTGTGGCACCGTAACGATGTTCGACGCTGACATGGAGTTAGTTCGTTCGAGTTCAGTGGTGGAATCAATTACCATCATGAGGCCTTGGCCATTACGATAGTAGAGGTGATGGTGCATAGTTCCTAAACACCAGATTGCTCACTAAAGTCCTTGTTTAGATGCCCAATCTTTCAACAGTACCTATGGAGTGAGTGCATACGGCACTGTAGATGATCATTTATTCGTTGGATGGGAACGTTAAGCCTAGCGGGCCCTAGGTGCCTTTCGGAAGAGTATGTTGGGAAAGGTCGGCACCGGGATTTATCCTTTTCCTTCTTAATCTCTCATTTCATACGACACAGGTAATACAATATGCTGACCATATATACTATTGCAGTCAACCACACCTACAATAACACATACGAGCTTATATTTGAGAGTACAAAGGTTAATGTAACAGATTAATATTTTGTTTGCCATAGAAAGTATAATACTGCTGCGAACAAATGGTGTGTCAGTAATTTTACTTAAATGAAATGTCTTGCGTACATTCACTTCCTTCACTTACTCACAGGGTAGTTGTGATAGTCATACATACTCACGAAACTTCAGTACACCTTTTCACTGGAAGACATTTTACTGCGTTTAATTTACACAATAATAATGGACTCGATACCGATACCATCACATACGTTTCCACCGCTCATTATGGCGATCATTATATTTACTATCCTAATTGTCCCAAAGCAATCTATTGCTTTCCATACTGAGGAAGCTAATGTATACTTGTGGTTATACACTGTAAATACATTTTCCTGCCGATGACATGTCCTGGCCCGGTGCTGTAGTGATCGAATGCCGATGTATTACGGTTTCGGTTCTTTCTCGAATACTTCATTATTGCTCTCTGGCCCGCAGTGGTTGCCCATCGCTGGACTTTAATTAAACTTGCACTGTTCTATGCAAATTGAATCGACAGAGGTTTTCAAGTGGCCAGCCGCTCTTGCGACAGAACGACAAATGAGAATTTCAGTTCAAAGGGTAAAAAGTTCCAGCGGCGGAGTTCCATTAAAACAGCCAGACGTCGATTGTGGACCTGGGCCCTCACGTACGCTCGTTCAACACTTTTTCGAACGTGTTCGTCTGCCTTTGCGAGCGTATTTCGTTCATACCTTTGACTATTGTGCGCTGTAATACGCTGTAAGGGCTTTAGGAACCTCTCACAAAAAAGTTAGTATACCTATCAGATTCGCTTCTATATTATTTACGTCGTGTTTGTGTACTCTTTCCATTACAATCTGAGATGAAAACACGTTTCTCACACAAGGTAAACTGATTGCTATCCACTTCGTTGTTTTGGAATTCGTAACACAGGTATATAAATGAAAGCTTTTCTCTAGTATTAAATCTTCTATGGTTTATCATAATGGCTAAGAACACACAGAAAGAATGTTACATGATATCACACCTTTTTTTTTTTTAAAAAAATAATGATTTATCATCTCTTCATATTTAGTTCAAAACCATATTAGGATCTAGTAGAATAATAGAAATAACAATAATATATATCTCAATATATAAGAACGAAGTCTTTCTCGGCGTTGAGAATGTATAAACTGCTCTCGGGTGACTAGCCGAGTCAAGAGTGCGGTGAAGATGGCGGCAATGATTCTAGACGCCGAAATATCGTGTGACAACGAACTCTTGACTCGGCTAGTCACCCGAGAGCAGTTTATACATATATCTCAATGTTTGTAATAATTATATTTAACAATTTTGTTGGGCTATTTCCTTATGTATTTACTAGAACAAGACAATATTTTTTTTTTTTAAAGTGGTTTACACCTCGTCAAAGTCGATCCCTTAGAGGAAGGAAAGGAATGGGGGCAAGGCAGACATAGCCTTTTGAACGAATAATCCCGGCATTCGGCCGCCATGACGTCGGGGAACTATGGAAAATTCTGGGTTGCCACACGAGGATTCGAACCCACGTCCACCCGAATGTGAGACCCAAGTGTACTGCTCATTCACCAGGATCTGTGTAGGTATTTACCATTTCCTTACAGTTTACACTGAAAAGATTAGATTGGTGTTTAGTAACTCAGTTATCCTGGGTATAATTTAAGAAGGTTTGAGTAGGAGTTTTCAGTTATCTGTATTTTTTTTTTTTTTTTTTTTGCTTATGGCTTTACTCCTCGTCGACTTCAATGTCATTAGAGGCCGGAAAGAACTGGAGGCAAGGAATGGGAAGGAATTTGGTCATGGCCTTTTGAAGGAAGCGTCCGGCATTCACCAGGAGTGAGTTGGGAAAACTGTGGAAAAACCAAAATCTGGATGCCCCGGTGGGGATTCGAACTGGTGTCCTCCCGAATGCGAGGCCAGAGCGTTACCGTTTACCCACCATGCTTGGACTTCATATTATTACACTCCTATTTGAAGTGTAACATGTGATTCTCTACTAGATTTTTTCATCCTTTTATTCAAGCTTTATTGAAGTTTCAAATGAAGATATGAGATAAAGGTAAAATAACATGGTGTTCTTTGTTCATAAAAATTTGAATTAAATTTTTTACTTAAAATATTAACTGAAAAGCAAATATAATAATAATGTTGGAATAAACAAACCTGACAGTTGATAACGTTAGGTGCATGTGGTTTTGTGGAGATTATCAGCAGATTCGAAGAAATTTAGCACTTGGTCTAACCATTTTTTATACTGAAGCATATCAAAAATGGTTTTTTGTTTTACCTTTCTGAATTTCTATTTACTGTAGTCATATAAAGGGGTTGCATTTGTTTTTACACATCTCAAGCTCACAATATAAGTCAAGATTTCTTGACGACTTAGAATATGTACATGTGATGCATCATAATATATTCTATACTACCAAAGAGCTTTGAATCTTTCCGTCAGAAGTAGGTATTCAGGATGAATGAAAAAATCGAAAATTACCTAATTTTATTGATTATACTTTGCACGTTCTAAAATACATAAAATAAAGTGCTGAATAATTTGATGTCAAATTTCAATTCTGAGCAATTTTACTGTAGGTAAATAATTCTGTTGTGTTACGCTGTGTGTTAAAATTGCTTTGTTTAGATGTCTACAGTAACTAATACGCAAAACTTGTTGCTCCATTATCTAAAATATTGTCAGTCTGTGAGATCAAAATAAACCTTACCAAGTGTGGCGCGTGAACGGTACGTTTCTGGCCTCGCATTCAGGAGGACATGGGTTCGAATTCCGCTTCGCGCATCCAGATTTGGGTTTTACATGTATTCTCCAGATCACTCCTCGTTAATTCCTGGATGCTTTCTTCAAGAAGGCCATGCCCGAATCCCTTCCAGTTCCTTGTCTTCCATCATCATTTCCCACCTCTAATGACCTCGACAAGGCGTGAAGTCGTAAACAAAAAGACATAAATCTTAATGCATTTCATACCCGTATAGTTGGTTGTATCCTCCAGAAAGAGGTGAACCAAGCCAATATGTCTTAGTTATGACGGCCACTTACTTTTCTACGAACGCCCCGGGCAACCCGAACCAAGGAGCGATCAAGACGAAAAGTGGTATACGGCAACGGATTCAGCCCACTTCGCCCAATACCTTCACTCTTACCGACTGGGTGAAGTGAACTGACGTAATTGACATAGTCCTGACATCGCAATACTAAATGTAATTATTATATAGTCGAGGTACATTGGCCAGTTCGTTCCATCATGTGCTTCAGTGTTTTTGTGAATATTGGTGAACTTATTTTTTAAAATTGTTGTGCTGTTTTATGAGTGAAAGAATGGGATGAAAGCTGATTCTAAACCAATCTTCCAAACAACATTTACTCGCCAACTTCTACAGATTTCATCGCAAACATAAATCATAATCAATAGTAGCCGGAAGGTACATTTTTCTAGGATTTATAATGGACTTTCCAGAAATTAAGATACTATTTGTCACTCTTTTCTAACCAAAACCAGAATGATGAATTTCCACGCGCTCGTATTACCGGGACTGAAAGCAAGTGACTTAACGTCGAGCAGACGCCTGATCTAGGATAGCAGGCCAGAGCTTATATGAATATGAACATTCAAACCATTGAATGTCCTTCACATTCGCTTTCTTTTTTGGAGCGGTACTTAGTAATTTAGGGCGGCCAAGAGTACATCTGTGTTTTCGTAAATTATCATGTTAGCCAAGAATTTGAAGGATCCGAAATATATAAGCCTAAAAATGTATTCAATAAAAAGGAGCAGCGGATGGTAAGCAGGTCTTCGATAACTATCCTAAAACATGAATAAGATTGTCTAAAGGTCAGAAATTTTCAGCAGTAACTGTGTTTATAATTGAATATCTTTAGTTGGTTTTCATATTCCTTAGTTAGGTCCTTAGGTCCCTTCGACGTGAAAGTCATTAGAGCAATGAGAAGATTGGTTAGGCGGTATGGCCATGGGCATTTAATACAACCATACCGTTGTTGGCACCGAATGAACTTGGTGACGCTATGGCCTCACATTCAACATTGGGGAGGACGCTGGTTCAAATGCCCATCTGAGTATCCAGATTTGGGTTTTACATGGTTTCACCAAATGATTCAAGGCAGCCGGGATGCTTTCTTCAAAAGTACCTTGCCCCCAATACAAAGCGTAAGGAAATAATTTTTTTTTTTTTTAAAAATACTACCAATACTAGTAGATTAATGTTTGTTTTATTACATATGTCGAATAATGGATTCACTGTACTAAATATAACCATCATGTTCTTCATTCAATATAAATCAAAGAAAGGCAAAAGTGGTGAAATGTAGCAGAAATGATTGCAATTGGAGAATTAAGTGAATTCTGTTACTTGGGAAGCAAAATTACAACCGATGGCTGAAGTAGGAATGATATTGACAGTAGAATAGCACTAGTAAAAAGGACCTTCATAAAAAAGAGAAATCTTTTAGTTTAAAATATTGATCTAGGAATTAGAAAGAACTTTTTAAAACACTTTGTGTGGAGCACAGCACTTTACGGTAGCGTAACATGGACTTTAGGAATACCGGAAAGAAGGAAATTGAAGCATTTGAAATTTAGTGCTACAGAACAATGCTGAAAATTAAGTGGACAGACAAAGTAGGAAATTAACGAGTTTTGGAAATGATGGGTAAGGAAAGACGTTTGAGGAAGAAGCTTACAGAAAGAAGAGACAGGCTGGTAAGTCATATTTTGAGACATGCTGGATTGGTTAATTTGCTGGTGGGGGGAACAGTCGAAGGTAAGAACTGTAGAGGAAGACAGAGATTAGAATATATAAAGCAGATAATTGAGGACGTGGGTTGTAAGGGGTATGTAGAGATTAAGAGGTGGGCGCAAGATAGGAAGAAATGGAGGATTGCATCAAACCAATCGAAAAACTGATAACAACACAAAAAAAAAATGTCTTAGGAAATAATGGAGATATAAAATCACAATAACCGCATCAGATATTACTCGTCTATCCGGATGCTAAATTCGAGATTTAACCATTCACTTATCAGGTCGATCACATTAAAATTAGCCACCACCAAATATTAGCGCAACATATGATGGAACTTAGAGATAGGTCTAATTCATTAAAATAACTCTAAGATTGCGTTCCGTCCTGAAAACAGAACTTCTGATGGTAGCCAGTATATGATACAAAAGTTTTTATCTTTTTTTGCGTTGGAACACAGTTATGTTTCAATACTATCGTTGCTCATTCAGTTGTAATAGGAGGCGCAGAATTGCTTGTTAAAAAACATCGGTAGAATGATGAATTGCGAAGAAGAATGGAAGCTAATAACTGACAATACAGCATACGGAAATATTTTTCGTTATGACTGCTCCTAATAGAAAACAGCCACCTAGCTGACAAAGAGATATAGCAGATTTTATTACTTCCGTTGTGAGTAAAACATCAGTTTGCACTGCACTGTGGTTGTTGGATTATACATCAGTCGGTGAAAACATCCTGTCTCTCGCCTCAATTGAGCGAACGTAATGCTATCCTCTAACGCCATAAATAGCGGAGAAAAAACGGTAATCCAGAGAGTTTTAAAACATAGCATTGATGAAATTAAAATTTAATGAGTGGAATACATATTTCGTGTCACGGAAGCTATATACGAGAGCGGGCTGCGAAAAGAAAATAAGGTAACAGAATAGAGGGAGCCAAGCACGATTAATGGAGGGCACCGTCATTGGCACGGCCCTGCGGGGGGGGAGGGAGAGGTGAATATTCCCCCTGCAATAACGGCCCCATAAATAACAGCTCCACCGGCACGCAATATCTTCATTCGGGGCCCTTTTTATTTGGAATTCACTTTATGTGTAAACGTTAAACATGCAGCAGATTTCAAAGCTGGCAGCGAAGCGACAGAGCCCCGAGTTTGCAAAGAGGGCTCTGCCTACATAAAAGACGGCTTTGACGGGGCGACGGCAGGGCTGCCAATTCCTGCAGCCCTAATTGCCGAAATATTTCCGTGTGATTTGTTGTAATGGACAGGTCTTTAATATTAATGGATCCCAATAATGCTGCAGATTTCATCGTAAGTGGATTATTTATTGGCGGGCCGTGCGCGATGCTCTGCCAGTGATATTTCCGTTTTATTTGGTTGATTGACGGGTCCTCGTTGGTCCTGGATTCGTCCGTAACTCTTTAGTGCTGCCACAAATGTTAAGTGACAGGTAAAATATCCTTTTATTTGCTGTCCTTAAAAAAGGAAATAATGAAGTTAATTCGATAAACCGATTTGTGCGTCGTGATACTAACAAATGGCGTGTTGTAACTTTTATCATATTACTACCAACCAAAGTTTTCCATCGTTTACCCAAATCACTCCAGGTGAATGCCGGGATGCTTCCTTCAAAAAGGCCATGGCCGAATTCCTTCTAGTTCCTCGTCCCCAATCCCATCCCGCCTCGAATGACCTCGACGTCGACAAAGCATAAAACCAATAAAACCATAAGTAAAAAACAAAAACAAAAAAAACGGAAAAACAAAAAAAGTACTGTCACAGAATTTGTCATTAATTTTAGAAGTAGATTTTGGAGTTCAAATACTCCTGAATTACTCGACCTGAGACGGAACTTTGAGATATAATAGAACTTGAAAGTTTACTGGTTAGATTGTGAGTATTACTCCCAACTAGTATGATTAACTTTTTCAATTCTGACGATAAGATTTCTTTAAATGATACAATTTATAATAATTTTTAATTCACTTTTGTTATTAGCATATATTTTCAGATTACACATCGTACATTTCACTGAAAATTTTTAAGACACATTAGATGACAAGATTAGGGTAGCTTCCTGTTAGCATTTTAACGAACATCTCTGCTTGCCGGTTCCAGAGAGACATTTTATATGCCAAAAAAATCTGGACGCAAACAAAAGAGCCGGTACTCGCTTTTAGAAGGCCAAACCGTGGTCTAAATAATCGGTTACTATTAAAAACAATCTAAACTTATAAAACTACATGAAACTATATATAAATATTCTTAAATGAAATTGTAAAGCATTTGCTTTAAACATTTCCGTGCTTCGAAAGCAACACCAATATAGCGTATTAATATTTTTTCATTACAATGTTAGGCATAGAAATAAATTTATCACAATTATAAAATTCGATACACTCATTGATAACTGTTTCACATAATATTTAGAACAAAATATCACACTAATGAAACAATGTCACTTAAATTTCATAAATGACTTTTTAAATTTTTGACAAACTTAATTAGTTGACTTCAGGTAATGATGGGTAAATTAAATTAAGTTATATTTAATTGATCTGATCAGTGTATATCAAGATAAAAATTCAGCAGAGGATGAGACCTGGCTCCTTGGTCAAGCTTACTCTTCCGATGAATACCATTGTACCACCGCCTTGTGGTACGTAGCCATTTGAAAGACAAATCACCTACAGTAGTATCAATGACTTTTTCCCTTAGCGAAAAATTAAAGCATCAAAACAGATAGAGTAGAAAGGAAGAAACTGACCGGATGAACAGGTCATGAATATGAATCTCGAAAAGTAAAAACTTCAAAAACCTTAATTTTATAGGCACGACAACGAATAGCGTAGGTTCATGGCAAGAATAGAGGTTTTAACTGGTAGTTTTTCAATTGTTTTCATATTTATAGAAAAAATTCTTTTTTTTTTAAGGAATCGTCTAGGCGGCGAAAAATGATTTGTAAACGGTTTGGAATATGGCCGTCGCCTTTTGAAAGAACAAAATCGGCTGTGGCTAGCAGGGATTTCAAGAAATCATAGAATACTAAAATCAGGAAGGTCACACCTGCATTCTTCAGAATGTCAGCAACCAGCCTTAAAAAAGTCAACCACTCGGTTCGGTCAGTTTAATCCACAATTAAACAGAACTAAGGAAAGTACCAGGGTTCATGGTACCAAAAAAATTGAACTAATTATTAAAAATAATTATAATTTTAGTATCAGTTTTTCTCGCAGTATTTGGTATACGTTTTTTCCTTCCTTTTTAAAGTAAAATATTCTCCGCAATTGTCGCAGTGGGAATTAGTAGAAATATAAAACAATACTAGACTCCTCATAAAACCCAACTTGGGAAAAATTCCAATCTACTCATCGTAACGAAATATACTTTGTCAACGTAAGGGGCATAACATTGACAGCAGAAAGGCCAACCGTATTATGTGTCCTACCAATTTTGCGGTCCTGCTACAACGTATTCGCTATACCCGTTTTGCGCTTGATCGTTAGGCTAGACAATTACGGCTTTGCCAGTTGGAGCTTACGGTCAAGGACCTCTTGGGATTGGGTTTTATAAATATGTTTTGTTAATAATGATTTGCATGATGTTATCTGTGACTTTAAAAACAATATATTATTTTGTCTGTAGCTGGGTTAGTGTTCCGCTATAAGTTACACGTATTTTCAGATTCTAAATTGCTTCAAATTTAGCGGGTGTTTTAACTCACATAATTCCAGAATGAAAACTTTAATAAACGTATGGAACGAATCTTGATTTTCTGTTTTTACTAACACGACTGCTTTGTCAAACGTAAGCAGGAAAAAACATTGCTTTAATACTCTCGTTAAACGGCCCAAGATTAAACACATTTCTTGCGGCAGATTTGTACTAAATTTTAGTCGATTACATTAAAATTCTGAAAAGTAGCACCTACAAACTAAGCTTTTACCTTATTTTGGATGGATTGCCTTTACTGCATTAACTTTATTTTTATTTGGGTGATTTACACCAAGACTGTCATGTTTTTAGATTCATTAAACTTTGGGTTAAAGAATTTTCAGTAAATTCAGCAACTTTCTAATGTTTTTGCTCAATTGAAACGTATTTACAGATGAATTTATTACCTTCATTTCACAAAATGACTTTTTAACTAACTTATTTATTTTTCCTATTTTCATAATTTTGGTTACTATTGTATACGAGTGAATTTATATTTCATTATAACGTTCAGCCCTTCCTTGTGACAAAACGGGAATGATGTATTTTTTGCTTCTACCAGAATTCACTATCAGTAATTAAAAAACAACAATAAATAAACGTCAAAAAATATTGGATGAATTTCATAGTGAACAAGAAATATTATATAAAAGCACGCTAACCAGGTGTTATTTAATTCATTATAATTATTTAAAATACCAAAAAACGGGGTTTATACATGCATGCAACATATGCAAATAATTTTTTTTTTTTTTGTTTGTAATAGATCTATACAGGGTGTTACAAAAAGGTACGGCCAAACTTTCAGGAAACATTCCTCACTCACAAACAAAGAAAATATGTTATGTGGACATGTGTCCGGAAACGCTTACTTTCCATGTTAGAGCTCATTTTATTACTTCTCTTCAAATCACATTAAACATGGAATGGAAACACACAGCAACAGAACGTACCAGCGTGACTTCAAACACTTTGTTACAGGAAATGTTCAAAATGTCCTCCGTTAGCGAGGATACATGCATCCACCCTCCGTCGCATGGAATCCCTGATGCGCTGATGCAGCCCTGGAGAATGGCGTATTGTATCACAGCCGTCCACAATATGAGCTCTAACATGGAAAGTAAGCGTTTCCGGACACATGTCCACATAACATATTTTCTTTGTTTGTGTGTGAGGAATGTTTCCTGAAAGTTTGGCCGTACCTTTTTGTAACACCCTGTATAGAAGTCGTAGTAGATTATTCATATTGTAATTTTGAATTAATATCGTCGATAAACCATTGGAATGAAAGTAACATATCACTTGCCGGAAAAAGGAGATAGAAATAACAAAGCAATATATCCCTGGCTTAAGTGACCCCCATTTGATGCATTTCTACCAACGCTGATATAATTACAAAGTAATTGTGAAGGAAATGGTGAATATCGTTCGAACATCTGGATAAACTCATTTGATTTCAATATAAAATCTCGAACCGATACACTGAAGTACAAATAGTGAATGGTTAGGAAGATGTAAATATCCAGATGGTGGTAATAGCACGGAGGAAACGTATGAATGTGCCGTTAAAGGTCGGAGCTCTCACTTGCATTCTCGTGAGTCGCTTGAAAGGACTTACGACGTGATTATTGACACGCGACATTAATTAACTGACATCGAACACGGAATAGTAGTTGGCACTAGACGCGTGGGGAATTAAATTTCGGAAATTGTTTGTGAATTGAAGTTTCCTCGATGCGCAGTGTCAAGAGAGTGCCCTGAATGTGTAATTTCAGGCATTTCCTACCAAGACTGACACACAGACATCACTGTGCCAAAGAACAGCAATATCAATGTCGGAAGTACGGGATGTGCATATATGAAGCGGATAACTGAGGACGTTGGTTATGTTGAGATTAAAAGATTAGCACTAGACAGGAAGGAATGGAGGATTGTATAAGAGTAGTCGAGAGATTGATGACAACAACAAATATTATACATTAAGCCAAATATTAAAAATAAAAGCAGGAAGATATGTGAATCGAAGTGAAGTATGAATAAATTTTCCAAGTATTTATAGACTAGCTAACCTCGGGAACCTGAATTTAGATGCACAAAGGCCTTAGCTAAAACTGCTGAAAATGGTGAAAATAATAAAACCGAAATACTACTGGTAAAATTGACGGAAAACTAATATTATGAAAAAATATTTAATGTTCAGCTGTCTATCAATTCAAGAAAGCTGGTGGTTCACTCTATAATAATTTTCACAATTATAAATAATCTCGCATTGTATTTTTGCTAAATCGTATTGCATTTCAATACATTTCCGAAAATCCTTACAGTTTCCTTTTTTATCAATTTAATTTGCACCAGATAAGACATAATGCATAGCCTGCTCTGACATACAGTTTCTTGTTGTAATACAGAAGAGGCCACGTTCACAGTTGCCACCACTTCTGACGCCAGTAATTCTATATTTTCATTAGGGAGCGTCCATAAACCATGTAGCTCAATTTTGGCCTCCCGTGAACTCCCACTCCCCCTACGTAGTCCAACGTGGTATTTTTCTCTACACCCCAATTCCCCTCCCTCACTTAGCACGCAGCCATTTTCCCTATTGGTTCCAGAAGACATTTTGTACTGATTTCTCTTGTCAGGCAATCATAAATTACATACGGGGATAATGAAATGGTGGAAATAAATATTCACAAGCTGTTGTGTGTTCTGTATCTCATTTTAACTGTGACAAATAATATGAAAGAAAAGCTACGTGGCCTGGCTCGGAACGCCCACCCCTCCCCCACGTAGCCCAGCGTAGCTTTCAAGCCAACCCCTCCTCCCCCTAGACGGAGCCACGTAGTTTGTGTACACTCCCTTACTACTACCGCATAAGAATCTTTTCCTACTACAGGCGTACCAGCTCGTGAACATACAATACACTTTTGCAGCACAGATTTCTTATATAACCCCCGAATTTTCCTTTTATATTAAGAAGTAAAAATTTCAAAATAGATAATATAGTTAATTCTCCACCGGTATCTTACATAGGAACGATGGCGGTGAATGATACGTTTTTTTATTATTATTATTTCTTTGTTAAATCCTGTTGTATCTCAGCACGAAGCTGTTTAGCGTCAACGAATATCGTCCAGTTGCAAGTGCTGCAAGTAACGCACGTAATGGGTTGGCCGGTACACTGCACTTGCCAGCTAGCTACAGTATCTCTGCTATGAAATTGGCACTTGCAAATTATTTAATGAATCACGAACTCGATGACCGCGCCCATAACACTTCAGTCATTATCGCGCCGGCCAACATTATCTGTTTA
Source organism: Vandiemenella viatica (assembly GCA_031002005.1). Lineage (NCBI taxonomy): Eukaryota > Metazoa > Arthropoda > Insecta > Orthoptera > Morabidae > Vandiemenella > Vandiemenella viatica. The sequence continues at coordinate 147,238,923 of JARYHS010013631.1, read as the reverse complement.
TCTCTCGTGACGTGCTGTATAAATGCTTCGGGTAATTTGATATAGTGCGAACCGTATTAGCATAGCGAGTGCGATTCCACACTCGCCCCGGTGGTTGTTTTGTAGCTGCGTTAGAGTACAGCGTACCACAAACCGCATACAGATATCACTCTACACGCAAAGCTCGGCGAATTTGTAGAAGATACAAAACTAAAGTTTACTATAAAAACTGCTAAAAGATGTGACATTAGCTGTAGGGTTTACGAAGCGATCCGTAGTAGCAATGCAAACTGCTGTTGATGGTGATGGAATCAGTGATATATGATTTCTCCAATCCTGGAATATCATGCCCAATTTGTCGATGTTACAGATAGCATTAAGTCTGCCTGCATTAACATGAACGTTCGACAAATTTAAAAGGCAGCTATAATCCAATTCATGTTTGAATTTGTGTATTTTCATCCACGATAACGATGCAAGAGACCCCACAAAATTTAATTACAACTAATTATTCATTCCAAAAGTAATATAAGAAGAAAATTTTAAATGACTTTTTTTCAGTGCAATCTCCTGTTTTATTTTTACGACTGTCAGTCTCCCCAATGATTTGATACGACCGTTAATCTCTTTCTATTTAGCACCAATCTCTTTATCTCGTCATTTATCGTAGCATACTTCTCCGCTGATTGCTTCATATATAAGAAACTTTGTCTTGCTGTATAACTCTCCCCTTCGACTGTTTCATTGAACAACAGATTATTCAATCCAGAATGTTCTAGAATGTGACCCCCAATCCAGTCTCTTCTTTCTGCAGGATTATCTCTGAAACTTTTACATCTTCAAAAGTATTCGCGTCGTTATTTATGCTCCTAGTTTATTTTGATTATGCTTCCATAGTAACCATTGCAAATGCTTCAATAATCCTTCTTCTAGATATTATCGTAGTGCCAGCTGTGCTTACTAGGTATAAGTTTAAAAAAATTCTTCTAGCCTGGCCGAAGAATAAAGATCTGAAATGCAGAATAGTATTAGAAATTTGTGAAAAGTGTTACCTCCGATGAAGTTACTACTCAATGCATGATTGCTTTGTTAGTTTATGACAAACATTGTACGTTGTCAAAGTAAAAAATTTAAAAAAAGAAACTTTCTCAGAAAGAGTAAGTTCTTAGTTTCAATCGTTGAGCTAAGGCAATTTATTTGGTTAATAGCCAACTGAATGCAAAATTGTAAAATTATTGTTTCCAGTAAACTTTACTTTTGTCTACACATTTACACTGAATTCGCAGTTTTTTAAATTCTTTGTTTGTCGTTTTGTATCTCCATCTTCAAAATGTTTGTTTCAGGAATCGAAAACGGGATAGTAACGTGTTGAAAGTTCTCTATCAATTGGATTATTATACAAAGCTGGCCGCTGTAGTTATTTATCTTTCTCTAGTGTAAAAAAAATCAGTATCTGACCAAGTATTATCTTACGGGTACAGGATACAGGACGAATATTGTTCAGTTATGTCGACAACCCCCTCTAATCCTGACAAAGAATTCACATTAGCATGAAGTGTTTACAGTTTATAGAGCAAGTAGAAAATCTTCAGCATAAAGCAAAAAAGCGAAAATATTTGACAGAAAACCAACAAGAATCTCTAGTCGTAGGATTCCGCAGAAAGAGTAAATGATCTCTTAACTGCACTAGAGATGCCGCGTTATTTTGTAAAATTTACCATTGACAAAGTTTAAGTTGGAGTTACGCGTCATTCCATAGAGGACAGGCTGCGAGAACACTACTCGAAATTATAATTCTAATTCGACTGCTGGTGGGAAGAGACCCGAAAATACTCCTGATCCTCTACAGAGCCATAGAACCACCTCTGAACATCCGCCGATACTGTTTATGTGGGAAATTCATTTTTAAGACTACGCAATTCCAAAAGAATCTCTTAATAGAGGCAAAAGACACTGGCGCAGAGAACCACTGTAGATAGTTGCCGACGTAAAAAAAAAAAAAAAATACTGATATCCGTTACAACATACATAGACTCAGTTCAACGTTAGCCGATAATTATTTCCACAAGGAAAATGCCTTGCTTCGAGGGTTCATATAAATCAACTATTACCAAAATAGAGGTGAATTTGTATATACCATTTACAGAAAACACGGCACGGAACATAAGCCTCTTATCGCAAAATCTTGCGCAATATGAAAATAGCGTGATAGTTCAAAGATCTGCAGTGAGGTAGGATGCACTTTCGTGGATACGCATACGCGAGTCGAATCGACATATACGCTTTACAGCGAAGCATCTATATTCACCGCCAAAATGGTTGCTATTCTCAAGGGATTAGAATATGCCAAGAGTTCCAGATCCAGAACACTGATTATACTATCAGACTCTCGAAGTGTCCTTGAATCCCTTCACCTTCTTAGTAGTAATGCGAATGGAAATGTCACTTAACATACCAGATCCTGGATACTGTCATGGAACTGGAAGAAATAGGAAAGCGAACTATTTTTATCTGGATAAAAACACACACGGGAATCAATGGCAACTAAAGAGCGGATCAGTTGGCAAAGTCGACAACCGACGAAGGCACACCGTACCTATATACCAGAGTGACTGACCTCCTCTCCACCATGCGTACTAAGGCAAAACAATTGTGGGAAACATCGTGGGAAGAACGATCAAAAGAAAAGGAAAACACTACGGCAGTATACATCCGACAATCCCTAAAGCGCAGTGGCAACAGACAAAATACATTTAAAGAAAAACAATCGTCACCATTGGCAGACTGAAATTTAAACATGGACTCCTCCCCAAGCACTTGTACTGCATTAATTTACTAAACACACCAAGTTGTACCTGTGACGGAATCAGCTAATGCGGATAATACCACATTTTATTTGCTTGTAAGTAAAAATGGCAGAAGTGCGCACAATTTATACAGGAACTTGTGGCATAAGGAATACAATTACCACTAAACGTGACCCACCTCCTGGCGTTGGAAGATCTTGCCATCTACAAAGCAATAACGAAATTCCTGGAAGAAAACAACATCAGGATATAACGCCTTATTGTTTTACTCCTACAATTCTCGGTAATGATATAAGACAGTAATAGGTAAAAGTGTTACTATAAAACGGGGACAACAATGACTGTTGATCTCTAGCCCAGGTTAACGTGAAACTAACAATAAAACTGAAATCCTAATTGTAATTTGTTTGTAAATTAAAATGTGAATGTTATATCTTGAAGTAAATATCAACTATTATATTGTAATGTTAAGTTAACTTGAAGACGTATGATCAGGTATGTAATTCTTTATACTCCTACTTCAATGTCACAATGTCATGCTATTATGAATCCATGTATCCATTGATTAAAAACAATGTTACCAGTGTAATGTATTATATATATATATATATATATATATATATATATATACTAATTTTAAATCTTTTAATGCAGTGATGCTGGCTATATGGACAATATCCGAATGCCATTAAAATAATATAAGAAAAAAATTTGGCCAATATTTTTGCTGCTTTAATACTATCAAGAACTATAACTATACTTCGCGCAACAAAATCCTGTTATATATGTAATGAAATGGCTGCAGAAATAAGCATCAATATTTTAGTATACAAACTATGTGTCATATTAAGAAGAGCTGGACATGCTTATGCTGCCCATGTAAAAATGGTAAAATTTTATGAACATTTATAGGGAAACTATTCAATAAACTGACTTGAATCTTTGTCAACATGTAGAATGGATTAATCTTAAAATTAGGAGGCAGAGATTTTTTATCTTTACCTTTTCTAGTTTCTTCTGAATATTAAAAAAAAAAAACAAAAAAAAACACGATTTTTTAATTTTTTTTATTAACTACTGGAGTTATTACAATAAAGTGGTGTTAAAATGTAATGTTGACAAGAAAGAGTAACATACTAACATTTTATTTTCCTACTTTAAGTACTTTTTTAGAAAATGTCACTTAAATTTCAAAAAATCTAATTTACGGAAAATGATTTCCAACGTTTATCAATACATTGCCACACTTAAGACGCCTCGTTTAAAAATAATAAATAACTCCGTTTCCAGGACGAGTATAACGCCTTAACAAAGCTTTTTTTTTTCCTTCTGTGGAGTTAACCACCTCCGTCTCCCCTTAAAGATGGCTGAAATACACCACTTGTATTTCAAAATTCTCTTAAGGTACAAATTATTAAAACCACTTTTGAACTTTTTTTCATGAATACAATTACAATCCTCGATTTTTTAAATGAAAATAATTGAATACACGAAATATTGATTGATATCTCATATGAAAATTGCAAGTGTTTTTACTCATGAAAATTACATTACATATAATTAAAAAACAATCACCCATAAGCAACTATTCTATAACAACTTTCTCTCGTTCTCGGTTAAAGACTACATTCCCTGTGAAATAGATATTGTATAAGGAAATGATTGTTAGATGTGATGGTTTTTACAGAGTTACGAAAGAACATACTAGCAGCATCAGAAAATTGCGACCTTAATTTCAGCGTCGCCGAGCGTAATCAAGTCTTGGAAGGACCGGCGCGACCCCTTTTTCGATTTCCTCCCCGAGCGTCGTTTGCATAACGCCAGCTAGCACAGAGACGCCCCAGGCTCGTTATGCCGTGGAGACATCTGGCGGAGCAGAGTTCAGTTGAAGGGACTGAGACGGGCGGTCATTATCTGACACCTGCAGTGGTGCAGGAAACTCGACTCGCAAGATTTAAGCAACAGCTCGCCAGTATCCTATAATGCAGGTGCTAATTTGCACGTAGAAAATGAAGCTCATATTCTTGACCTCTTACGAGCACACTTAATGTAAAGCACCACAGTTTCAAACTTTATTGCATTAAAATCGCTATTTACCGTTTTAAGTTTTGCTATCTCTCCTAGGCTTAGCTTACTTGATCTAGGAAACTGGAGACGTTGTTTGAGTATCATCGGGTTGAATGGGACCCACCTAATGGATATCGAATACGGGTTTTTCTTTTTAAATAAAATTATGGCTTTACCCTCGTAGATATCTAGATCTGTGGCTAAGAAACGGGAAGTAATTTTTCAATAGCCTTTTAAAACATCGTGTAATTCGGCTTTGTTGATTCCAGGCAGCCACAAAAAACAAAAATAATCTCAGAGTATTTTTTATCTCAAAAAAATCGCTCTTGTACCTAATATCTTTGACACTGAAGCTTTATAATAGATGGAGGACTTCAACAAATCTTGGGTGTTATTAAATCTTAATAAAAGATAAAGAAAAGAATTTACTCATTAATAGTATTAAAATAATCCATATAAACACCCACAGCTTAGTGTTTACATACATATTTGTTGTGAATAAGATTTCCACTATAATCTTGTTGATATTATTATTGTAGTGTCTGTTATAAAACACCAAGGTCGATAGAGTTCCATGGAACAAGAGTAATAAATAATACATGTATGACATCTTTTCTACATCTCTCTCTCCGTCCATAACTATTTATCTATAATTCGTGTTCTAGTGAGGTTTTTCCATTCTAAAAGATTCCTGAAGTAGTGAAGTTTACCATTTTAAGCAATAACTTCGTTGCTATGTTTTTTTATTTTTATTTATTTTTTTAAATTTTTTTAACTGCTTAACGTCTCCAATAACAACTAGGTCTTTAGAGGCGGCTGTAGCAAGTGAATCGTTCAATGTAACATCTACGCAACTCTTGAAACTACGATATATGATCGTTAATTATGTCTTATCTGCTTTAAAACAAATTAGAATTAACGTTAATTGTATATTCCGATCACGTAGCTTTCCATCATGTAATCGCTTTTTTAATAGACAGGTTTCGTTTCTTCCTATATCTGGATGAGCAATTAGTTTTTAAATCCGGTTCAAATTTTTTTCCGCTTCCCAAAATTCATTTTTCCGCAATTTCCTAAAATCATGCAAACAAAATTTTGGGATAGATACTAAAGAAAATGTGTCTTTAAACCGTCAAGACTACGGAAATATTTATGTTTCCTAAAGTGCAAAATTCCTGATTAATGTAGTGTTGAATACCAGTGAGGAAATATTTTTCTTTTCTCAAATTTAAGGAAGTTCACTTATTTAGTGCACCATACATTATTTTTCGTGTCACTGTAGAAATAACAACGGCGTTCTTGTGAATTATTTGTCATTTAAATAATCTGACTGTTACATAATTACCTCATTGTCTTCCAAAATATCCCTCAATATGTGGCATTGTTATTTATTGGGGAAATAACCAGTGTTTCTGCATATTTTTTAGTTCATTAGTAGGAAACCTCTATGTTGCCGAATAGTATCTACGGTAAAATGTCACTTTAGTTTTGAAAATATCCAAAATTAATAAATATTCCTGTAAATTTTCTGATCTGAAAATTTTGAACGTAACAGAAATATAAATAAGTCGTGAAGAATGTTGTTTGTAACGTTTTAATCGGATTTATACACGCACGGAAACCACTTAACGTTTAATTTTAGCATTATTTCTCACTGACATACTTCAACTGAATGTCCTTTTACCCCATACTGTACTTCGACAACGGTGGATGTAATGACTTGAAAACTACTGAATGAATTCACATAGTCGACAGCATTAAATTTATAAATCTGGGTGAAAATTTACGTAGATTCTGATGTAAAATTTTTATAATAATTATTCGATATTATCAAATAAATAAAACTAAGGAATACCTTTAAAAATTACTTCCCTAAATTTTTCATTTTACTAATTTTGTCTGGGAAGATAAAATAATCAGTAAATATTTATCAGGTATTCTGTCAACGGGCTACTTAAAATAGTTAATTAAATTGTCTAAAAATTCCGCCTACGTCTATATATCAAAGATGTTATTATTGAAGGAGATAGTTACTGAATTTTTCTGTAATTTTTTGACTCTGGATGAAATTTTATAAAACAATTCGGTCTCTATGAATTAATTTCTAATCATCTCTTGTGATGTGTTAAAGGTATGAGAAATGCTTTACTGGAACGAAATATTATAGATTTTATTGTGGTGAATGGACGTATTTGCAGGAAGAGTAGTTTTGTTTGCACTCCATAACTTCCAGCCGAAAATTACACCACCTATCTATATCCCCGTTTTATAGCGGAAAGAAACATCGGTTTTCAGACTGTGAAGAGTCAAACACTGTGTGAGATAATATTTTATCTGGTTTACTCTGAGATAACTCAAACTCCGGAGTTGCTGTTTTTCGCTCGATCGACTTCGGCGACAATCGCTCTGAGGGAGGGAAATATGAGATGGATGTCTTTCACGTAAAAGCAAACAGAGAGACTCCCGTGCTTTATGATGCTCTTTCTCGTGGGATGTTATTTACTGCACTGAATATCTGAGTCTGGAAAGTTGAGAAACGCTTTTCAGCAGAATCCAGTATCTGGAGGATAGGATCAGATATGGAACTGAGATTAAAAACTGAACCTAGTGGTGCCTTCCGGCAGATGACTCAGCACCAGATGGCTGGAACTTTGTTAGAAGTAATTTACTTTTTTCTATAAAGATTTATTAGGGCACTTTTCGTCTCAAATAAAAAACCTTTCCGTATGTGCCGCAGATTTTATACTCTTTGTGGAATATGCAGTCAATTTTAGAGAAATGCTGTGTATATTTACCCCAGATTAATTATTTAAATATAATTTTACTTGTCTGCTTACAATAAGTACTTCCGTAACATTGCGTCTACAAAAAAGAAATTTTAAGCCCAACTTCAGATCGACTTCCTTGAATTTAAATAGATATTTTTTATTGATTCTGAGCAAAAACAGATGTATTCTTAACATATAAATGTAACCTAACGGCCTGTAAAAGAAACGTATAAAGATTATGTCGGAAACTAATTTTGTTTAAGTCGGTATGCGATAAAGAGAATTGAACTATCGATTAATTGTAAATCAAGAACATCATAATGATTTATTGCTTATAAATATAGAGCTAAGAAGCTCTTTAAGTCTATATTAAATGTGTTTTGCTACTTGCTCAATGTTCAACCGAACTATTAATTAGAGGAATCAGACTGGGTTGCAATCATATCAAACATTTATTTTTATTTATTTATGTATCTGTACATTCAGATGGTTCGTTAACTACGCCGTAAAAGTCCTTTAATTAGACAACAATAATCTATATAGCACGAATGTGACCTGGTCAATTTAAATAAAGAAAATTACACTTAGCCACTTTTTATGTTTTATAAGTTTTTGTATCACTTCAAATCACAAGTCTTCTATTATCTACGAAATAATTCATTCTCAGATTTATTTTTTTTTTTTTTTAGAACAAGCAGTAAATTTTATCATGTACGGTTCATTTGAACTCTACTTTTTAATTAGTACTGAAGTTTTGCACAAGGAGTTGAAATATTTTTGTTGTTGAATAATTCCCATTGTTTTAAAGTAGGCTAATAATTTATCGTTAAAAATCACAATCATTTATCTGTCCAAATGACCTCGACGTTGAAAAAACACTTCAATCATCCAAAAAAAAAACTACAGCTTTTTATCCATGACTCAGACACTCATTATAATAGCTGTTAGGAAGAAGAAAAATGCTACAGTTGATACTAGTAGCCGATTATAAAAACATTATAAACATACACGGCAGGAGTCGCTAAGATTTAATATAATTAGACTGTACATTTCAGATATTTGTCGAAATCATTTTCGTTGTTCTGATATGTACCGACCCTACTGAAAAAATTCATAATGGGAAATCTTAGGTAGTTGAGATCTATCCATAAAATTGTCCATGATTATACTACTGCAAATGATACACCGATGGTAGTTTCATCTTGAGGATAAATGTAATATGTCATTTTGAATTAGGAAATAACAATAATAATTTCAGAGTCATGTTTCTACAATACCTCAAATTTTCGTTTAGTAACCACATATGAATACGAATTTTTTTTACAGTTTCGTAGAAATTAATGCGTGAACTGCGATGAAATAATGAAAAAAGGGAAAATTACTATAAGATTGCTCATCAGTTACAGGTGGACAGAAGCATCTACGTAACAAGAAATTACAACTCTCGCCGAAGTAAATATCCGAAATACGTAATTTAAGTATATTGAACTTAATTATATGTTAACAAATAAATTGTACTAATATTATCTTTTAGGTTACTAAGTGAAGAGAGAAGGCTCAGACTATTACGTATTGGAATATTGTATCTAAATGGTCACAATTTCGTTGTTGTTTTGTGTCATCAAATAACCAGTTCTCATTAAAGCTTTGCGCTTCATCGGCTTCGAGATCATTAGAGGTGAGAAAGAACGAGGGTCAAGGAATGCAAAAGATTTCTGCCATGGCCTATTAAAGTAACTATCCCGGCATTCACCTTTAGTGATTTCTAGAGACAAGGGAAAATCGACCACTTACCCACTACTCTCGGTAAGTAACAAGTAGTAATACAAAAGTTTTGAACCTGTCACTTAGGCGAAGATGATTTTAGTTCACTGTTAAGTGAGAAAATTTCATATTTGATATGCCGAGCGTAGTCAGTATCGCATCAAGTAACTTGATTAATTAAAGTGAAGGAAGTAACTTTTACTGGGAATCAGTCGTAACTAATAATCTGACTAAGCGTTGTTGCTGATGCGATTGTGTAAAATAAACCGAACTCTGCGTAGTCGAATCTTGTGTTCTGGTAGCGAGATACGTGGCAGGTGTGTAGCAGGAACCGTGTCGCACCTGTAGCTCGACACCTCTCTCGCTGTCCACTCCCCATTCGCTTGGTGAATATTGCAGCAGCTGGCGACTTGTGCCCAAGTACAATGACTGGCGGCCACCACTGTCCACTGTGTAATGTATGTTTCAGCTACAACGAAGCGTAACCCTTCGTAACTCTGTACAAACTCGAGGATTACTCGAAACAGATTCGAGCGTACGGTATATCTGACCAGATTTGTGAATGGATACGCGATTTTCTGACTGGTCGGTCGCAGTATGTCGTTGTTGACGTGGAAGCCTCTTAAAAACTAGATGTTACTTCGGGGGTTCCTCAAGGAAGTGTAATAGGGCCACTTCTTTTCTTAATTTTTATAAAAGATCTCGGTGACAACATTAATTGCAGAATGCGATTTTTGTTGATGATGCACTTATTCATAGGTAAGTGAGGTGCTCTGACGATTGTTTAGAAATTCAGCGCGATCTGGATGTTATTTCCGAATGGTGCCGTAAATGGCAGCTTACACTTAACTGCAAAAAGTACAAGGCAATACAAATAAGTAATAAAAGACCCCGTTATCTCATTATTACAAAGTTAACAATTCAGTTGTTGACACGGTAGACTGCCTGAAGTATCTAGGCGTAACAGTACAAAGCAACATTAAATGGGACTTGCACACAACTTCAGTCGTAGGTAAAGCTAATTCTAAACTACGTTTTATGGGTCGTATTTTGAGAAGTTGTAATGCTCATACAAAGGAAATTGCGTACAAAACACTAGTTCGTCCGCATTTGGAATACTGTTGTGCAATTTGGGATCCGTATCGCAAGGGATTGATTGATATGTTGGATAAGGTGCAGAGGAGAGCCGCTCGATTCGTGACCGCTAGTTACAGTCCTTATGTAAGTGTCACAGAGCTGATACGTGGGTTGGGCTGAGATTGTTTGGCGGACAGACGTCGTCGTTTTGGTTTGAATTTGTTGGAGAATATGCGAAAATCTTTAATTTACGAGTGCAACGAAATACTTCTTCCGCCAACTTATTTAGGTCGCAATGACAGGAGGGATAAGATTCGAGAAATAAGATGCCGTACTGTTAAATTTATGTATTCTTTCTTTCCTCGTTCTGTTCTGGATTGGAATGCACTGAATTAGGATTGGTGCTTAGCATCCTCTGCCACCAACAGTAATTGTGAATTGCAGAGTATAGATGTAGATGTAGATGTAGAAACAGACAGTTTTATTTGTTTCCGAAACATTGATACAGGTTCTTTATCATCATGGGTACCTCAATGATTAAGATGTGATCTTCGGTATATTACCAATCTACGCTGAGTACACCATCTCCACATTGCAAAATCCTTTTTTAGACCCTCCGTTAATATCATTTTAATATCATAATACCCAAAGAAGCTCTGCATAGCTGTTCATATAGTGGCAGAACCATTTGTAGAAGTATATGGGAGCCTAAGATTGTTGTATGATTAAAGGTCTTTTAACACAATAAGTGGATTTAAATATAAAAAAAGAGGAAACATCAACGCACTTGGCATATTTTCCATTCGTCTTACACAAATTAGCCAAAATCCGCTAATACGTGTTTGTAAATTTGAGACATTAATTTCATTAACGTTTTATGGTCCTTTTCATCAACAGTTTATGATGAGCAAATGTTTAAAAAATATGCATACCAAATTTTTTAAAAAAAAAACATACATTTTCTTAAATACAAGAAAAATTTCAGTCGCTTCCTGGAAACAATTCGGTGCTAGGTGTACTGTATATTTAAACTTAAGAAATTAATACAATTTCTGTAAAATACTCTTAGATAGGGTTGAATGGAGACACATAAAAAGAAAAATTTTGTTTACTAAAAATGCAATCATAATTACGCTAAAAAAGCAGTCAAAATACTTTAATGATACCAAGAGGAAGTACCGTTTTTTGTTAGTTGCGGATGTTACGTTATTCATCGCTAATACAGAAAGTATGAAAAAACTGTTTCGATACGTAATAAGATTTATTAGAGAAGTTGATTCAGTATGGAAAGACATGTTAAGAATACATTCGGCTAACGTGCAACAAATGATAGCACCAGCATTTCACAATTGACTGAGCAATTTAGCGGCCGCAGAAAATTACGTTGTATTACGAGAATCGTTAATTAATGAGAATAATGTTGACGGAAATGATGAAATGTCTGTAATTCACAGAAAAAATTGTCTAGTATTTGCAAAAAGCTTTATGAGTAAATGAATAGTGTTACAGTGCGTAAAAATATTTCAATCAGCTTGATCGTGTGGCTTAACAGCTGCGTATGTACAAACTGAACGATGTTACTCAAGCATTTTGTTCCGTGAATTAATACCTTTTTAGTCTTTACTTATTACAGTAATTTTATTACAGAGGAATTTTACACCACTGCGTAATTTTAAAGCGCAGCTGCCATGTTTTTACAGTGTTAAGGGTTTTTGTGTTTTGACTGCCAATAGCTGCAAAATAGTACCTCCGAATTTCAGTAACATCATGTGTTTATCTTGATTCTTATCAGATGATTATGCAAATAATTCTTAACTTTTAAATGATCGTTGAATACAGTCACGTCAAATGCCGCTAGAAGATTCATAGTTTCAGGTTATTGTGAAAACATTGCATTAAATGACATGGAAGCGACTACAGATTAATAAAAGAGGAAACATATGGTTGCTGTCTCAGAAAAAATAGCAGTATATGGTATTTGTAGTAAATATTTCTAGAATTCTAGATAATAATAGTTCCGTGTGGTCGTAATGATCTGGTGACATGTTTTTAATTGGCTGCGCATTCCACCCCAGTCGTAGCCGCCTTAACCCATCTCGGTAGGCTTCCCGGATACATGGGACATATATATATTTTTTTTTTTTTTTTTTATATAAAAAAAAAAACAAAAAAAAAACAAAAAAAAACAAAAAAAAAACATATATTTTAAGGTGGAATCCTTTCTAGCGTACGTCATATTACACAGTAGGCTGTATCAGAGGTGAAGATCGAGTTAAAGTACTCTGAAAATTCCCTGCCAACACAGGGATTCCCCTTGCGGACCTGTCGTATTCCCCTCAAACACCTTAACCAATGAACCACCAGAACGCTCTGTTTCCGAGACAAATAGAGAAGATCCTTCTCATCCAGTATTTCAAATCTAAGCTCTACATTGCTTTCAAACAACAATATAACGTCCCAAAATTCATAAAATGGAAGGCAATAACAGCACAATATTTTAAAACGACTATATTATTTTTTATAATACGTTCATGTTTCTTAATTTATTTTTTAATTGAACAGTTTCTCTTTCTCCTCTGAAATTTAAGTTTATCAGTTGATTTTATAAGAAAATAATTTTTAAAACTTAAAGAAAGAACAACCACTGAAATTTGATCAGTTTCTTAATTCTGAAATATTATGAAAACATCTACTTATATTGTAAAAAAAAATTACGTCACTTCACTTTGTTAAAGGAGTAAATATTTCGTCGTATTTTAAAGTTTATTTAATTATAACATATGAAAAATTGGAATCAAAATGCTTATTAGACTTCAGTTGGTATTACCTAAAACTTTATTTAAAGTAAAACCTGTTAAATGGTTCTTTGCTTCCATACAATTCTGTCAGTGATCAGATTCGGTTATATTTAAAATGCTTAAATGTTCATTATAATCCAGTAATTATTTTTATTTTCCTTAATTGATAGAGCGACTTGAAACGTAGTAGCTTGTTACCAATAAATTTACAATAACATGATTGGCGTAGACGATAGTCAGGTGATAAAATTACACACTTATAATTTGGGAGATCTTCAGAGGCCCAATAAGGTCCAAACGTTGTCTCATCTCTTCCTTCGAAACGTTATCGACTATCAACTATATTTTATTGATTTATGTAGTATCACGATTTATTAAAATAGGCATGAACAAAATAAGTCAGTAACGGTTCTCGCTTTCATGTCTTTTAAGTGATTATTCAGCACACAAGTTACTTTTAAGTGACAATACCTTCCAGGACGAAAACACTTACCAATACGTGAGTGACCATTGCTGATTCAATTAATTATAAGATTGAATGTGAGACTTAGACTCTACTCAGTCAGTTATTTAAGAAACACTGTTAAGCATTAATGATTTAAAGCAGTGACTGAAGCGCTTACCATTGATAACAATTCGTGACATAAATATTTTACTACGAAAACACAATTTCCAGTTACTTTGTGAAATATTTAGTGAAATGGTGTTAGATCCGTGTTGAGAAAGAGGCAAAGGTTCAAAAATCTTATACGAGTGAGTAACGAAATGTTTATTCCAAAACAAGGTATATATAAAACCACAGAGATTACATAGCTTAATACGGTAGTTAAAAGACTAAATTGATTAGTAAGAAGAGTAAAAGAGAGTTAGGAAACAGCAGGGCAGAACGGGACGAGTAAAATCATATATATTATTTCTATAAGGTATTTTTTTGTAACAAGCCTGTATCTTCCTTCATACTTAACCGAAATCAATGAATGAGATGTCATTTTAAAGTTTATGGTCTCCACTTTGGTCACATCATATTTTAAGAACTGAAATTTTCGGAATTCGACCCTTAAAGGGCGAAAATGTTAATACGTTAAAATGCTGTTTTCTGTGTTTCGAGTCATTTATCTCCCTGGATACCTATCTGAAATCGTTTAATGAAGTATCATTTTAAAGAGTAAGATCTCCGCTTTAGTGACGTCATATATTAAGACAGAAATTTTTCGGAATTCGACCCGTAAAGGGAAAAAGTATAAATTATTCTATAACACATTTTTGTGTCACGAACGATTTATCTCCCCTAATATCTAACCGAGATAGATAAATGAGGTATAATATTAAAGAATAAGGTCTCCGCCGTGGTAACATTATATTTTAAGAAAGGAAGTTTTCGTAATTTGGCTCTTAAAGGGCAAAAATGTTAATGTGGATATCTAATCAAAATCGATAAATGAAGTAGGATTATGAGGACTAATGTTTCAGCTTTGTGACATCGTTTTTTAAGAAAGAATGTTTTTGAAACTCAGTCCTTAAAGGGAAAAAGTATAAATTTTTCTGTAACATATTTTGTGTCACGAGCGATTTATCTCCCTTAATATCTAACCGATATAGATAAATGAGGTATCATATTAAAGAATAAGGTCTCCGCCGTGGTAACATTATGTTTTAAGAAAGTAATTTTTCGTAGTTCGACGTTAAAGGGACAAAACTTCAATATTTCTAAAATACGTTTTTTGTGTTTCCAGCCATTTATCTCACTGGATTTCTAACCCAAATCGATAATTGAAGTAGGAGTATGAACTTAATAGGACAAAAGGTAAACATTCAACTATTTAAGAATGAAGACCGTTTGAGTTGTTTGCAATACTTCGCAATTACTCATACAAATATGTATGGAAAAACTGCTATTTTTCGGACTGAAAAGTGGTTTTTCATTCTTTCAACTTTACCACTAAGGAAGGAAATTATTTCCGGCCAATGAGAATTTAGTTCACCTGAACGCTCTTTTGCTCATCAAACATTACAGCTCACGTTGTCCTAATCATTTCAACTTTATTTAAACACTGTTCTGACATACTGCTGACGACGATGCCTTAAAGCGTGCCCTATATTTCCATTCGCCGCGTAACAAGGTGATTTGAAGCGCTGAGCTCGGCGGGTGGGATGGAGGTAGAGCAGGCGAGGCTGGGCAGGGCAAGACCGCCGCTGTTTCTGCGAGTTATAATAAATTTATGTGCCCGCCAGCTACCCCTGCGGGAGACCAACCCGCAGAGCACAGCTCGCCAGATTATGATTTGTCGGCAGCGCACCGCGGGCCGGCATTTGTCCTCATCTGCAGGGGCGACACACGGGCTCGGACACACACATTCGCACTCCACGTGTGAACCACCCACCCACAAGTGTCCAGCTTGACACCCGCATTACCCTCTGAGTCCGGCATGAAACACTGCGTCGAGCACGACACAGGTCGAATAGTTTACTGTAGTGATATTATTATTAATGGCCAGGAAGTTTGTGTTTAGGGATCAATTTCTATACGAACCTAAATATTATTTATGTGCATTTCAGATTTACATTTTTTCGCTGCCTGAAGAACATCCTTCTAGTACTTAAATAACTAATTTATGCACTCATTGTCTTCCTATCCTCCAAGTTTCTGGCATGATTATGCTTCTCCCAATTCTTCGACCAATGTTCACTTGGGAATATCTTTAACATTTGATTGAGACACGTACATTGAAGCGTGTGGCGGGTCTGGGTGCCTTATTACTTTAAAAAAAAATAATAATAAAAAAAAACAAAAAATTAAATTAATTCTTAATTTCTGGGAAAATTTAATTAAAGTTAGTTCAATTGAGAACAGGTTCGTAATCAATTACAACGCTTGACATCATTGTTCATCAATAAAAGTTCCATAACCTGGACATTTATTCAAGTTAAAATTTACATATGAATTGAACATATCATTTCGGTCATCACTGAAATATTTAAACATATAAACAAATTAATAATCAAAAGGAAAAAGGCACGTCATTGTTTTTGTTGTAACCACGAAGTTATTTTAATTTATTTAAGTTATTTTTTAACTCATTGGGTTTCGGCAGATTGAAACTGTTATATGCAAGTTTCCTTGCCAGGGTCGCTATTTTGGGTGAGAGAGTGACTTCGAATATTAGTGCACTTTCCTAATGAAGGTGTTTTCCGTGAGTCAGCACAGGGAAAGATACACCGGCACCTGTCTTCAAATGAACCACTTCCAATCAAACTTGTGTCCGTGTGGACATAAACACTTATGACTTTGTATGGGTCGCCTCTTGCCGGCTCTCCGCTCGCTTCAATGACCTCTCGTCTCGAGATCTGCCGAACGAGTCCCCGTTGTCATCATCGCCGCTCACTTCCACAGATCGGGAAGACCCACGGACGTCGGTTCAGCCAATCCCGTCCCTTCTCTCTCCCTCCCATCTCCGGAAACGTCCAGACATGAAAGCAATGTTTTGCATCAAATAGTAGCTCATTTTATATTGGAGGATCACTGTCCTTCCCACATACACACTCACACACACACGACCTCTCTTCATTCAGGCTCCCCTGATTGACCGCGAGTTTAAGTTTCTGGGAATTGCATGTTATCGGCACTTCCCCGGTTTTTCATTGTTCGTGAAACACGCCGTGTCTGCATTTCGCCACGGTCTGTCTTCATAAATTGTCGCGACTGCACAAATCACTACTATGAGTGTTGGAGCCACATAAATTTCGCTCTTAAGACGATGTTCCTACACAGTCTTTCACTAGTTGACAGTGAGGAGGGTCACCTCTTGTTAGCGGCTAAACGCCTCGCTGGTTTCCTGGAAGTTGGATCAGGTAGATAGCTGACCCCCCTTGGTCACTGTGTCGCTGGCAGTTAACGTCAGCACAGAATAATTGTTACCTGCTGCTCATAACCACACTAAAAAGATAATGAATGTTCTCATACCATTACAACATGAATTATTTTGGTCGCCACACTTTTTTTTAACCAGTCTTTAACTGGCTCGTTTATTGTTTTCTAATTAATCTCAAAAACATATTTGACCAAACCCTTTGCACAACTCCCAACATATAGGTCCAGTATCACCTTACAATTTTCGTACTATACTCTTATATCCACTCATTACCGTCTATAAGAGAACAAGGATTCTGGGACCTTTCTCTCACCAGCTCTTCAATTTGTCCTTCCCAATTGAACATCTACCTTCAACCAACAAGATCCAACAAAACCATTAGTTTTCTAATTGTTCAGAAGACCCTTTCTTATTATTTTTCCTAATTGCATATCTTCTGAGAATAAAATTATATTATATAAACTGAATTTAAGAAACAATAAAGCATTTCCATGAAAACTATACCATCAAATATTAGATAACATACTTCTTCAGACATATTAAAGAGTTGAATGAAGAACATGATATTTCTATTAGTACAGTGAACCCAATATTAGACATATGTAATAAAACAAACTTTTAGCAAAACTACTTTCTTTGATTTTTTGTGCCAGTGTTTCCCCTCTAAAAGTATTTTGCTAGAATATCGAAAAAGGATGCGTTGTGATCCAAATAACTTGATTTAGGTTTTTAATGGATAACTGATACTATTCCTCAGGGTACTATCGTAATGATTCTCGTGATAAACATTCACTTTAGCTAGCACAGCATAAATTTCTTTTGATAAGAAAATTTTCCGGATAAACTGTAAAATTCCTTTAAATGACATTTCAAAAATTATTTTTAATTTACTCGTTTTTTTTTTTTGCAAAGCTATTAGAATAAGCTAAAAATATAGCATTATTAACATCAACGTTTAGAAAACACGAATAAAAAAATCATTTGTTAGACGTGTTTTGCAACGCTCGGGTTGTGTTTTTCATAGCTTCCAACATGTAAACTGCACTAACACGAGTTAACAGAAGCGCCTCTTGCCCTTTGTCACATTATAGTGAATCGCGGAGTAATAATAATAATAATATACGTTGAGGTTTCATAAACGTAAATTTGAGGTTAAATGGTCATCAAGTAAGTAGCAACCTCTACTAGAGTAATTAATTTTTTCATCTGTGACGAAAAGGTAACTTTAAATGAGAAAATTTGGCTTATTTTTGTTTCACTTTTATCACAGAAACATTTCAAAATAAACAGCAGACTCTCCATTGTTCGTTACCTAGTTGCTGTAGAAGGCAAAATTGGCGTCGCTTTCTGTTATGATATTCCTTTAAACTCTGCTGGTTACTATCAGTACGACATGTTACAAGCCACAGTGAAAATTCTCAACATTTAAAAAGGCGCACAGGTATTCGTTTCCAGGAGGACAATGGACCAAGCAATCGCTTATTCGCCTAATTGTGGCAGTTGGTACAACGTAACATATTAATGAACTTAACTTTTTTTCTTATTGCTTTACCCGTCATCGACGTCGAGATCATTAGAGGCAGGAAAGGACAAGAAATGGGATGGAATGCGGCCATTTTCTTTTGAAGCAAGCATCCCGGCATTCGCCTGGAGTGTGGGAAACCGTGGAAAACCCAAATCTGAATACCCGGACGGTGATTCGAACTCACGTCCTCTCGAATCCGAGGCCAGAGCGTTACCACTCACCCAACAAGCTCGGAAATGTCCTCTAATTACTATGTTAGGTACACGCGTACAGAATTTGTCACATTAATTCGAATCAGTTTCCCATGACATACCGAACAATATACCATGCATATAGGAACCAATGTTACTTGAAATTATGAACGATTTCCATTATTTTACACATAATCAATTAATAATCTGGAGGCTAATGAAGAGGAATATAACTTACGGTTATGTTTCTTATGAGATTGGAGTAATTTACAATTAAATGAACATAGAGTCGATATTGCATTCTTCCATTGTCGCTAAAAATCAAAACACTGGCTTCCACAAGTTCACTTAAGATCTCTACTAATTAGGCAGTTTTTTAAAATTAAAAGAGAAATCTCCACGATTGAATTACTGAAAAACTCAAATTTATTATTTATTTCTTTTTTTTTAAATTGCTTAACGTCTCTTTACAGCGAGGTCTTTAGAGACGGGAAAGGATGGGGGGAAAGGAATGGGAAGGGATTCGGCCATGTCCTTTTGAAGGAAGCATCCCGGAATTTGCCTGGAGTGATTTGGGAAATCATGGAAAACCCAAATCTGAATGTCCGGACGGAGATTCGAACCGCCATCCTCCCGAATGCGAGAATTTATTTCGTGATATCTATGATTTATATCTAAAAACATATTAATTTGTAAAGACTTTTGCAATTTTTATTAAAAATCAATTCGTACTAGGGACCACAGGATATAGAATACATAATATAATTTTGAAGACCACCAGAAACTTATACTCAGATCATGGCTGTAAATCTTCATAATGTGCAAAGTACTGTTTCTCATGCGGTAGTCACAAGATAACGATTTCTTAAAGAGAGTTTGTTTGTGTACGCTGCGGAAGGCCACCCTTTGTAGACATGTCCAAAATGTCGATGCAAAACAGAAGATAGATGAGACCTGTCAACTTCGCTGCTCGTGCTCACTCGCGGAAGTTCCAAATGAACTAGCAGTAGTTTACCTGAGAAGGATATTATTACAATACTCGACAAACAGAATTATCAGAACTGACAGCTCAGGTATTCTTGTCGTTTTTGAGTAACTATCTGCTATAAAAAATCATAAGTTGAAAGATTTTGATTAAGGGGGGACGTTCATGAAAAACACACACTATTTCAAAAATGCACCCTATCCACAGTTTTGAAGATATGGCAATGAAATTTTGTATCACGCTTCACATGAAATGAACACATTTACCTATAAATTCCATTGATTATATATATTCAACTTTTTTTTTAATGAATTTTTAAATTTTTATTTTCAAAAAATAATATATGTTAATTTTTCTCAGATTTCTACCAAATTTTCTCTGTGTCCTCTGTTTACATATATTAAGCTTCTCTCATGAGGTTTTTTAAATAAATCAAATAGGAGAATGTTCATAAATTTTTAATTATAATTCTGCAAGTAAAATTTTAAATTCATGCAGAATTCCAAGCACTTTGCCCCATATCTCAGCTGGCAATAAGAATTTCAAAATTTGATCTTGAGACAAAATTTATTAGGTTTATAGGAATGAGTGCACAAAATTTCATAATTCTAGCGTACTTAGATTCTGAGGAAAAGGTACATAAACATAGAAAAACACATTTTTGAGGAAACGCAATTTAAAGTTCGACCTGGTATTGAAGTGCTGCTTCAAACAGCGGGTGTGACAGGGATGTTGCGTCACACGTTTAATTATTTTTCAGGCACTACAGATGCGATTTCATCATTGAAACTTTGGGAACATATTGTCCATGAGTTGTACTAAAAAATAAAAAATAAATTGAAAATTGACATTTTTGGTCAATTTCATGAACGTCCCCCCTTAAGTTAGACATGCTGGTTGCGTAGTCAGTGGAATCTAGATCAGAATACTTTCATATGTACTATATTGGTTCAATTAACTGTATGAAATAATACGAGACGAATTTACTTCTCCCGAGATAAGTGAATAAATATTAGCTTTCCCCAACACCGTTACGCGGTTTATTTGTAAAAAAAAAAAAATTTTCTTTCACTAAACAGTTGATCTTTGACGTTTTGTTAAATGGAGGATATTAATTCGCTTAGTTTTAACATCAGCCACATGAAGCATGTACTGGGCAAATATACTGAGAGGATATTCCTTCCTCGATGACAACAGAGAGCTGTGAGCACCTCTTGCCCTTTGTGGAGCAATAAATCTCCGACTCGTTTACCGGATGCTCCTAAATTTATGTACTGGAATAAAGCCTTTGGCCGGTCGGCCCGCTATGCGAGGTATCAGCTGGTGCTATCCGTGTTCCTTACCACGGCTGTAATTACCCCTGCAACACTTGTCGGCTGGCGACCTGCACTACACCGCTGCAGCAGCACAGCTCGGGCGCGAAGCGGCGGCGCCGTGAAATACGGCCGCCATTCCTCACGGCCGCGCGCCGGATTAGCGGCACCGCACGCACATGCGTCGACCATCAATAGCCAGCCCGACGCCCGCCTCCGCAGTGAGCCTGCCTGCCCCTATCGTCAGGCAGTCCCGCCAAACAACCTTCCTCCGCTGGACAGTGTTACGCAAAAAATTCTGTTGTCATCGGCGGTAAAAGATAATTGGTAGTTCTTGATCTGAAACTCAACTAAGACTGCTTTAGAGGACCATATAATTAGACTGACGAAGGACAATAAAGTTTCAAGATTCTTTATGATCTTCAATTACGTGAAAGAAACATGTCATTTTATTTTGCTAAAATCGCCGGTTTTAACTATCTGTGAGTCATTAAATCTATGTAATGGAACGTTCTGGTATTTCAGAAACACTTAGACTGAAATCTTTACTAATCATAACTGAATTCTTATGAATATTATAACGTTTTTGAACAAGCAAATACCTGGCATTATCACATTATACCATATCAGAAAAAAATTATGTTTCTGATTATTGTCTGAACTGTTCATATTTCTCTGATGCTCACAAAATGCATCAAAACCAATAATTTCTTTTGAAAATTCATTGTTACGCGATCTGAATAATAAGTAACGACTATGTAACTCTCCTCCCAGCGACAAATTTAAAACAACCTACTCAATGATGTGTACCGGTAAGGTATTTTTGGAAGTAAATAATTCAACAGATGCATACATGAAATTTTTCTAATATTACATGTGAACTAGTGATTAGCCTGGTAACAGATATAATTTAAATAACGGTTTATTAACTAATTTTTCTGTCCAATTGCAGTTCTGAATATGTTTCTGTTTTCATACTGCAATTGCAACAAGCTAAGGATATTCGTGTAAATACACGTTTGAATTAATTTTTGTTACAATCTGGAAACATCGATTATGGTTCATTTGTTAACAGGAAGTCTCACTTGTGCCGAAAGTTCTGCATTGAGTAATAGTTACTTTGTTATTCTTCTTCAACCCACAATTGTCTTCGGCATCACTATGCAGTCTAGCATTATTCACATTAATTAGACATATGAATGACAGATTTCAGGATCTTGATGTGAAAATGACGAAACAGTCTCTGTTAAAAATATCTTATGTTTTTAGGTTTCTTCCAGTTTCTTAAGGATATGAATAATGTATGTTTCTTCATTGACACGAAAGCATATTTCCAAATACTGTAGTCGTAATTTGTTAATTTTCCCCATATACGTGTAGTTATTGCAAAAGCTACTTAGAAGTAATGTTTGCTACTTGACGTGCCATTTTAATCTCAAAAGATGTTGTAACAATAATAAATTTTCGTAATTTAGTAAATATACTAAATATTTGCGAGATATATCAGGAGTGTTTTAGTAAAGCTTATAATAGCTCAATATAAACACTCTCCGACCGCAGGCGTATTTTATCATTTTTCTTATGATGCTATAAATATTTATAGATTAATTTCATCCATCTTACCATATGCCTTTGTTATTTATTGCAGTTCCTAATAGTCAGACTCAATTATATCAAATCTTACGAGGCGCTATACACAGCTGGCGTTGTTATTTCGAATAATTGTTTTAAATATATCTTTTCTTTTAATCCTTTTATTTTCGCATTCATTACTCTCCGCAGACAAACTTTATTTACAACTGCTACCATGTTCTAATATTGCAGTTAAGTTAGTGAAACCAACCGTATGACAAATTTTTGTCAATTTAGTTTCATTACATTACCAAACTGCAAGTATTTTAAATATCTGATGTTGTTAGGTGATCTTTGTCTCGTAAAAATTCTAGAAATTCACCCATAAAAAATAGTACCAGGCAATTCAGCTGTCTGTTTCCTTAGTTTTCCAAAATTGCTCCAGACGAATGCTGGGATGATTCATGCCTCAATAATTTCTCTCCTGTTATTTTCTTACGAAATCGACCTTCTCATTGACAAGCTCTATAACTAATAAATACTCTATGCGGTATTGCATTGCAAAGTAGTTCCGTCTTTGTGCTATGTTCAGGGTAATTTTTTCTATGTAAGAAGAGAATAGCTTATGAGACACATTAAATGAAAACATTTATTTGACTATAATCATGATAATAGTGCAATATTCGAAACTTTTTTTTATTCCTCCAACTCACCTGGTTATTATGGTGGATCGAACAGTTCATTCAGATATTTATAGGAAACGGTACTGTTTAATGAATAACCAATATTCTCATTATTAACAGATCACGAAGGCAATTATAAGCTTAAGTTACGATCAATATTAGGTCCACAACGCTGGTACAGTATATACTTAACTGTTAATTAACGGCAATTAACGGCCAATTTTGTCTCCACTTTTCATCATTATTTTTTTCACGCGTAATTTTTGTATGTTATTACAACGCTCAGTAAATCGGCTTCCACCAAACAGTAGGTGCACATTGCACATTGCTAATCTCAGGTAATATGTTGGTTTTAAATACGTGGTAACTGATGCTTACAGCCCTGAATAGCGTCAAATGTATCAAAAAAATACATCTTAGTATTACACATACTGAAACACCTTAACAGAATCTTATTATATTCTTTTAACAAAAAGTCGTAAAACTTTTACTGTCGATTTAAGAAACCACATGTTTAATAACACTATCTGCGTGTAATCTCATGGAAGATCTTTCATTTGTTCTGTAAGGCGAACTAAAAAGCCCTTCAGGGTCAGGAAATTTTCCGTGTTGTTGCGACAGCTGCCTACTTCCAAGCGACCGTTGACGAATCGATTCTGGCGTCTCAGTAATGTCCAGTAGCTCCAGCGAGGAGCAATCGGAATTTGTCGGGCGCGCCTGAAATAAACGCGGAGCAGCGGGGGAGGGGTGGGTCGGTCAGCACCCCGACAGTAGTCCGGACCAGTCGGGGCAGCGAGCACTGTGTAAATCCGCTCTCTGCAAACAGCCGACGGGCCGATAAACTTGGAGATTACCTCCGCCAGAGTTGGCCTAGCGCCTCAAGACGGGGCCTCCCGCCTGCGTCGACAAACCGACCCCGATAATCTGGCGAAAGCTGGGATCATCAGGATCCTATAAAACTATGTGCTGTGTCAGTTGCACTCAGCTAGCTCTCCATGATTAATTGTGTGCAAATATCTGTCCTATAAAAGTCTACAGTGCCTGTCTATTGCTGCGTGTGCGTGTAAAGCAATTTATGTTCTTTCTATGATACTGATTTAAAATTTGACTGCAGGTTGCGAAATGATTTCAAAACATAAGTTGCGCTATTTGTAATGGTCACTAAGAGAGTAATAGATAGCTACATTCACATTTTTTTTAAAGAATGAAAAAATACACATAAACACAAAATAAACAAAGAAACAGTATAAAAACAACACAAAAACAATATAGAAACAAAAATCCTGGCTGCCCATACTATTTAAAAACATTATGCAGATTTTTATCCAGTATCAGATAAGTCATGTTTCCTTCCTTCGGAATTTTAATAGCTGCACATCATTTAGCACAAATTCTTCTTTTCTGGAAGGAGTTACTATTTGATCGTTTAAAAGCAAACAAGATAATACACATACACATTCCCTTCTTTTACGCCGATTTACAGTTTTCCAGGAAGAAGTAGATCCGTTTGGCAACGTATAAAGGAAGTAGAAGTATATCAATACAACTTTAAATAAAGAATTTTCTCGTATCGTCCAAGGTGAACCGGTAGAAGCTCACAGGCAACCGGTGTGTGATTATTTGGGGGGGGGAGACATGTGCGCTACCTGTTATAGATCCGGATTTGTCAGATCCGGAGAATTAACACTATTGGAGGAATATTATGTTGCCATCTGTCTTTGAGAAGTTTATCTACGTGCCGTGTGTGACAAGAGTATTTTTGTTTGTGAATTGTGTAGTTTACTATGCGGAGACTGGAAACCTAATGACAGCAGTCATAATGGCCATTACCCGGATATGACAACTGGATGCTGGTTCTGTTGTACCTACCAAACCCTGTGTAGTGGCCTTAACTTGCGTAGGCACACTGGCGGGTTGTATCTGTTGTATATTTTAATATTTTTTTATTTTAATCTTATCATTTTATTTTTTTACTTAAGAGTATCATGATAAATATTTGATATCAGCTGGTAGATTGTTAGATATACGTGTATTTCTTGTTTTAAAAAACATGTTTTAATATAATTATTAAAAGTGTTTTCCTGCTGTAATAAAATATTTCTGTCAAAGATACTGAAACTGAGGTATACGTTCCCACATCAAATTTAAAGCGGAAAATCACGCTTTTCTTGTGATTCTTTAAAACCTTTCAAAAAAGTTTCATGAATGATTGCCTATCTGTCTTTCAAGAGGATTCATCTGACAGGCTTAGCGGAACGTGTACGTTTCTGCCCATATACAATACAAAAAACGAACTCTCTTATAAAATACAAAAATATACTTTTTCCTATTTTCATTACATTAAGTTCTCAAGAATGTCTTGAAAAAACACACGAATAAAATTTTTCCAGGAATATAATTGAAGGAGAGCATTTAGTGGGCCGACAAGAAGTGATCAACTATTCACTAGCAGATACACCTTGTCTATGGTTTTATTGTTGTTCTACCAACAGATTTGTTTTGCCTTGATCAGCGAATAATACTGTACATTAATCGTTTATCGCCATTATTTCAAAAGGAGTTTGTTTCATGCGGTGTAATAGCTGACCAGAGTAGCAGTGGATGAAATCCATTGTACAAGCAACAAATTTTTTTGTCTCTTATAGCCCAACAATTGGTACCAGAATGAATTTGTTCACATTTTATACTCTACCAATTTATAAGGAAATAACATGAAAAAAAAGAACTATGTAGATCGACAATTCAGACATACTTCTTTCTGTCAGTGTCAACGAAGATTTTCTATTTAGTTGCGGCTGCTACCATCATTTTGCAACTTAAATTATTTTTATTTCAGTGATTTTACCTTGCGACTCTTCCAGAGCCTTCTACTCCATCCTTGTTGTCGTTAACACCATTTGAGACAAACAATGAATACTCGAGTTTAATGTCGGTTTTTTTTTTCAAAATTCTATTGTCAAGTTCCGTCTAGTGTCTTACCCCCAGTCCTCTCCCGCCTCTAATGACCTCGACGTCGACGAGGCGTACATTTAAAATTTTCAAATAAAACAATTAGTTTTATACGAGCCCTTAAAGGGGGTTACCGTCATAATTATTGGTGAAATGTGTAATTTTGCTGTCATGAAATTGAAACCGTCCGCGAATTTGCCTGGATTATTATATACTTCATAAATTTTATTTATTTTTTCTGTATGCATCCATAAAGGCCGTCCAGTCTATCAGAACTGTAGGTTGGATCATATTATTTTATATTAATTTTGGCTTGACGTCTCACCGACGTCGTCGTCATTAGAGCCTATAATATTTGTGCTTTACTGTATGGCATCTCGTCTGTCACGGAACGCTACGTATAATCTTTGTACTTTTTACTAACCTTCTTGGTAGTGTATAAAGTGGCAATACTTCTCTTTTATTCCACCAAAAGAATAAAAATAACCATCAAAACATCCACTTGGATTTTTTATATTAATTTACATTAATAATTGCATCCTTCTGTGTACAGATACAACTCGCCGTTATATTTTCAGCGTACCTCTCTGCATACCGCTTTCATCCCTTCTCCTGGCCCAAAGATCTTCTTTCTGTACTGTCCAGAGATTTTCATGTACTTTGTTCATCTGGTAATAACGATGCTTGGAATTTCTTTGACACAATACTTAAGAAATAGTAATAACCCGATATAAAACAATTTTAACAACATGCACATATAATCAGTTTACATTAATCAGAAACCAAATAGTGATTCGAAAATACCACTATCAATAAACACTTCCCATTGAAATAATATAAAACAAACATTAATTACTAACTCTTTAAAAACTAAGATGCTTTGTATTCTTACAAGCCTAAAGGCAATTAGGAAGCGATTCGGTCATTACTTTTTGAACGATAAAATGTCCCACCTCATTAAGGATTCAATGAGATTTCCGTTAATCCCCAAGACTAATTGTCCTTAATTTCACTAACAACACAGATCACAATAAAGACTAAAACTTATCAGACACAACATAACTAAAACACTTCATGGACAAAAAGCATCACCTAAGTTATGATAACTACCCTCACAGAGATGGTAAATGCTTACGTAAATTGTGTCACTACTTTCCGGGTTAGATCACACCCAAAAATACTATTCCCACAGCTTAAAATAAACAGAAATTTAAAACATATAGCTCTCTATTTTGATTAATAACTTTATCACTTGATAAGGCACTTCTGGATGGTCCTTTCTATTAATGCTGATTGCAACTTAATTAATTACTTCTTCAATTAATAGGTTTCCGTAGTCCAGTCACGAGGTGATTATTTTACCTTCCTCCAAAGGACGATTATTAATTTCTGAATTGCTTTCTGAGTTCAATTAAATAACAAGACCATTGAAGCACTTTTTTCCGTACAAATCTTCCTAGCACAATACGGTTAGTCATTACATTCGTCGAAAGATACTAAAGCACATTGGAAATGCTCCACAAACTTTAGCGAACAGAATTGAAGAACTACTGACAACGACTGATTGGCTAACTGCTGTTACGAAATTACGATAAAAAAATTTATATGCTAACCATTTCTACGAGCTTAAATAGGCGCTAAAGATACATCCAGAAGGCAAAAAGGGTGCCTAGATACGTTTCGCGAACGCTGATAATCACGTTGACAATCAACTTCAAACACAACAATTAAAACTTGTACAAAACATTCACAATAATCATAAAACACCTTAAAATGGAAAATAAAACTGTTTATTGGTATTTAAATATAAAATGGGAAAAATAAACCGCTCCAAATAGCTGAAAATCGTCCTCAGAACATACGTAACTTGTACAAAAATTATAATTACAAGCTTTCAATTAATATTTCGGATGTCATACTGATGTTGATCATACTAAACATCATTTACAGAGTTTGTTTCAATAAAAACTACAGTCATTCAAGTAAAAAAATTACATTATTAACCTTCTACAATATCGCTACACTTAATTCCTAGGATTAAGATTCACAGAAGGATGGGTATGAGGGCTGTTACAAACTAAAGAAACAAAATAATATTAGCACCGAATTGTTTCCTTAAATCAGCAGCATTTTTGTAACTAGAATATGCTCTCAGTCGAAATTTTGAACTATTCTAGGCACTAATTTCTCAATCTCCACCATAAGTCAGGTAGTTACTGCAAATATATATATTTAGAAAAGAAATGGCAGCAAGTACTCATCACTTCCCAGTTACTGACGGTGCGCCTTTTTCCTGATTGCTGTGTACTATATACAAGCCCTATAGAATGGGCGGACGACTCTTTCCGAGTGCTTCTTGACGTTGATCGATGCGCAGAGGTTAACGACCAGCATCCAACTCATACATTTTCTTCAATCTACCACTCTAGACGCCATACGAACACTAGAAAAATGAGAAGCCCAGTAAATGATGTTTCCTTAATGTATTTCCAACTATCGTCTTCTACTAAAATAATTTTCAAAATTCACTTATGGGAAATTCGTCTAAGTTTAATATCTTCCTACCTTTCCAGATGCATCATAATAATTGTGCATCGAGAATATGTTTTAAGTTCTAACAGTAAATTTAGATACTGATTTTTTTTTTGATTTTTTTTTTTTTTTTTTTTTTTGGCAATCGGCCTTTAGCCATTCAGCCAGCACTCAATGCATTTTATATATCATCAGTTTTAATGAATCTTTCCAACTTTTAATGTGAACGCTCAATTTGTAGGACACACAACACAACACTTAACCTACACAACCATGCCCTCGGCCGGACTCGAACCGGCGACCATCGGTACGTGCAGCTAGCACTCTAGCCCCTGCGCTACAGAGGCCGGTGAAATTAATATTATCTTAAACTTTTTATCATTTACTTCAAATGTAAAAACAGTTTGCACTAAACACTGATGAAGGCAATGTGTTTCCAGATTATCACAGATTTTTGTATATTAATACATACTAATGAATATTTTACTCTTTCTTGTAATAAGTGTAGAATTTATTGCAATAACGAAGCTTTATCACTAGTTCCATTAGGAAATAAACTAGTGTTTATTTCATGCCTGCTGACAGAGTTTCAAATGTTGAATCAGATCACAAAGTATTGCCAGTGTATTTTGTTTATACATAAACAAAAAATAATAATACTTTGTCAGAACTGAATGTCAACCTAAGAGTTCATGTAAAATGCCAATGAACCTAGCTGGTGTTCTTATTAATGACCTTCCACACTGCCCTGATAAATTCCTTACTCATTACTACTACGACAAGCAATATTTTTCCACAAGGCGTTGGAAAGGCATGATAATGTTTCTCATACCCGGTTGCACACAGAAATACATACGTTTAGTAGCGTAGAATATAGAAAATATGAGTTAGATGATGAAGGAAAGTTATGCACGACAATCTTACGTCTTATAACTTGATATAAACCTCTCTGTGCCTAATTTCCGGTGTAGCAGTCTGGCTTACAGCGGAAGTACAGGCCTTTCTATTCGCTGTTGGAAGAATCTCGTATCTGTGCCCATAAAGAATGGATGAACGTGCTCTCGAGTGTCGCAGTGCGGGCTTCGCTTCTAATATGACACACGCAGCGTCCAACATGGCGTGCTACGCACCTGCGCCTTAGGGACTTGTCTGCAGCTGCCCAGATCCGTGGTAGCTTCCCCTCTTCACTCACCTGTAGAAAATGTTAGAGAACAAGTTTATTTGTGATTAATGAGGGAAATTAACTACTTGGGTTGGTTGTAACTGGAATGCCACATATAGTGTTCGCTACATGTTAAATGTGAAATTTTTATGTTAATTAAAACATAGGAAGGAAGATTAAATGTGTTTGGTTCTGAGCCTAATTCCAGCAGACCGTTGTTTGTGGTCAGCTATCTTATTATAGACTAAATTGCAGCAGTATTAAAAGAAGTGATCGAAGATCAAAAAGGTACAATTCGTGATCCGGATTCAGCTGCGATATTCAGACTCTATTAACCGTTCTCTAATGAATAATATTTTGTAGAGTGTGTCTGAGGTTTAGAATTCAACGAAAAACCATAGTTTTAGTTTAACAGGTCGATTCTTTGTTGAATTCCTCAACCAAAAATGGAACAAAGATTCATTATCTTTTCTAGAACACACTCTGATGTCTATACACTGTCAGAAAATGTCAGAGACATATAAACAAGAAATGAAATTGAAAGGAATCTTCCTTATAACATAAAAATGATGGTAACTACAAGTTATCGCCTGGTTTGGTTGGGTTTGGAACCTCCATTGCGAAAATTTACTAGCGTACCATCTAAAGAGTCTATCCGTTCGTCGTTCAAACGGATAGAACCCATAAGTAACGGTAGTCTTGGAAATTTAAGTAGCTCTAAACAATTGACCGTATATGTTTTCACAATACAGTAAGTTGTTAAAAAATAATGACCCTCACTAAACGTTTTCGTTTTCCCTGCAAAATGCAGCCTTACGAAACTGAAATACGGACAGTAAATATTTCGTATTAACATCATTCAGTTTACAATACCCAACATAGTGTTGTTATTACCACTTACAATTACATAATTGTTTGAATAGTTGACGAAAGCTTGGGATTGTTTTGTAAGCACCTCAATGTACTTTTAAGGTTCCAGATGTTGGTATTGAATGCTGTAGAACTAGTCTAATTAGTTTCTTAATATTTAATGTATCATTCATTGTTCTACTTCTTTTAGTAAATTTTGTGTAGGTGTGCTCCTTAGCGTTTTCGCAGTGTTATTCCGCGTAGTTATACCGACAATGTTTCTTCGGAAGTAAAATCAAGTTTAATTTACAATACGCAGTGAGACGTTTTTGGCAGTCAATTGCAACAGTAGTAGCACCATAAGATTTTGCGATATTGTAGTGAAAACAGCAGCAAAACGTTAATGCTAAGTGTTCACACAACTATAACTAGACTAGTCGTATTTTGTTAAAAAATATGTGTTCAACGTTAATTGCAGGTTTATATTCTTAACATCAATCCATATCGTGGTTTAAGGATACAAATGGTGTTTTTTTTTTAAATTGCTTTTAAAGGTACCATGCCTCAGTTACATGACATTTTAGAAGAGTTTTTGAATGTTCTTACTTTTATATCCATACCTCATTACTAAATGTTAACTATGATTCGGTGTTTTTAGGGTAGTGATGAAATTCAAATTCCATCGTAATGGCATTATTATTCGTATCAAATAAATTATTGAAAAGAAGTTATAGAATGATTATTTTCTAAAATTATTGTCTTAGGATGTTTAACGATTTATTCAAAACAAGTAAATATTAATGATTGTTTGCTTTGATTGAAGAGACTAACGCTTTTTGTAAGAGTTATCAAGGTCACAGGTGAATGTATGTATTTGAGGGCCCATTTTCATGGTTCCGATAATTTATTCTCGTATTGTTCTCTAAGTTGACTTTATCTTATAGAGTATGATAGTAGGACTAAACGGCAGTGACTGACGGAAGAGCTAACATTAGTTTTTCGGTTTACATTTCGTAATGTTTTCACAAAGGAAACCAACTTCATTTCTGCTTCAAAAGGAGAGAAAGTGATAATCGTTCACGCCTGAGCTTAACAAAGAAGGCAACAACTACGCTGCTTGAGGCTTCCCGTCTGAGTCAGTTAGTAGATGGACAATTCGAGACATTGCGCTTTTAGATGAACGTTTTTTCCAACGAAACGAGCGCGATAGTGACCCTTAGATATGTCACTGAATTTATACTTATTTCACGTTCTTATGTCATTGATTCATTGCAGACATAAACATTATCAGTAGTATCAGGAACAAAGTTTAGGAGGGGTATGGGAACCTAGTGGTTCTACACCTAAATCTACATCCATACTCTGCAATTCACAAATATTGTGGGTGGCAGTGGGTGCAAAGCACCAATCCTAATTCTGTACATTCCAATCCCGAACAGAACGAGGAAAGTATCAGTACAGCATCTTATTTCTGAAATCTTATCCCTCCTGTCATTGCGAGCTAAATAGGTTGGCGGAAGAAGTATTTCACTGCACTCGCAAATTAAAGATTTTCGCATATTATCCAACAAATTAATACTAAAACGACGCTGTCTGTCCGCCAAACAATCCCAGCCCAATCCACGTATCAGCTTTGTGACACTTACGGAAGGACTGTAACTAGCAGCCACGAATCGAGCGGCTCTTTGCTGTAATTTCTCCAACGTTTCAATCAATCCCTTGCGATACGGGTCCCAAATTCCACAGCAGTAATCCAAATGTGGAAGTACTAGTGTATTGTACGCTATTTCGTTTTTATGAGCATTACAACTTCTCAAAATACGATCTATGATCGCAGTTTAGATTTAGCTTTGCCTACGATGGAACATAAGGAATCTGGATTTAAAATGTTATGGAGGCCCTTCTTCTGAGATGTACCATTGTTCCAACCACTGTTCTTGTATTATCCGCGGCTCACCATGATTGTCTGTAGGGCTGACGTTTTGGTCGTCCTCAGCAGCGACTCATTTTGAAACACGGCTTCGCAACGTGTTTCGCCGGAGCACGCGGTGCTAGTGCGTTGCCCTCCGCAGGGAAATTTGTCAGAGTGTGTCGCCCCGCTCTCCGCCATTGTACGACCTGTTAGGGCCCACGTCTCCGCGGACCCATTGAGCCAGCCGCATTGACAAATAACCCGCTCCACCGCTGCCGATCCAATATTCAGTTTTACTCCGCCCACGGCGACTACTGCTCGAGGCTACCTGCAGATCACTTTCTTCATCTTCTCCATTACTGTTGACTGGCACACACAGGCCAGACGTTCACTTACATTAGCAATACTAAGACACTGTAGAAAGCTGCAGAAGAGCAGATGACGACGTATCGAATCAATACATTATTTCTTAATTGTATTGTAATATCTTTCTTTACACATTGTTCTGATCTGGGAGCAACTAAATTCCTGTAGCCTTGGCGACCGTATCATAAAGACACACCTTGCTGCATATTCCTACAGTTTAACTTATGTACCACACAACTTTTTGGCAGTTCATGGAATACATTAGTTTTTTAACATTAATTTTTATATGAAATTGCTGTCCGGAGAAATTATTTTAATTATTTTTGAGAGCAACCGAATCGAACCTTGTAACAATAGGGATTGGCGTTCAGAAGGACGCCGTTTGATTCCTATTCCAGAAAACATTATGCTATTCCTCCGGATTTCCCGAAACCACTTTAGACGAGTATTGGGATGATAATTTCGTGAAGCAGTTGCCCGCTTCCTCCCATTTCCTGCTTCACTATCTTCGCTTTAGGATCGAAGTACCTCATCGTCTGTAAGATATAAGGCCTTAAAGGAAATCAGAGGAAGAAGTGGCGACGAAAATTTGTATCCCATGGACAGGGACGGTGCTAGGATTCTCGGGCCCCGGGTAGGCAATCTTAGCCCCACACCCCTCCAAAAATATTTTTACTTTACACTTTGTTTATATATATATATATATTAAATTCGCAAAATTTTAATTCAAAAATGTTCAAAATTATTGGTGCAGATTTTAAAATGTGTGATTGTTTTTTTATTTATTTAGGCATCCAGGCCGGCGGGACCCCCTTTGGTGGCCCGGGCTTTTGCCCCGCTTAACCCCTCCTAACGCCGGCCCTGCCCATGGAAACTCAGTTTTCTCAGTTTGGCTGGGTGAATATTCCGTTTATAATACGGTACTAATCTGATTACAGGCCAATTTTCCGCAGTTGCTGAAAAAAAATTTCTAAATAAAATGCCGTCTACAGACTGTTGTTGTGGTAAATGTTTTTTGTTATTATTTTTAATATTTCCCAGACGCCTTTCGCCCTTATGACTATGGGCATCATCAGTGCCAATAACTGTATGTTCTTACATGTATGCATCATTACTGTTAATATGAGCGATCCATTCACCCAATGGTTAAGATCCCCAACTGGGGATCGAAAGGACCCGCTTCGAATCCCTTTCTCGGCGGGGATTTTCAAAGGCCCTTAACCCTACCTATATCTTTGTCACAACTTGCTGAGTAATGTGAAGTACGCCAGAACGCTTCCGTTGTTCGAATTCCACTTTAAACTGTAGGTACCGTGTATCCGGTAAGATTGTTGGGTTATTTTTAGATGGCTATAACAGGGACGGAATGCACAGCCAACAGAAATACTATCACCAGATCATTACGACCACACGGAATTTTATATATATACATGCGACCTCGTCCACGCGAGATTTGAGATTTGTGCTGATAATTTACAAATAAACTATCAAAGAGATTGAGGTCATTTCCAGCAACTTCGATAGCATAGGGTGTCAAAGCACAGATCTCCCTATTAAACCAATTATGTCACAATTAACAAAACGACAGTAAGGCAAAGAATCTAATGCGATGCGGAATCGCGGCCAACAAAATACCTTTACTTGTTTATGAAATCTTTTATCTTTAATTTATCAGCTTTCCAACTACATATTAAAATGAAACTACTGTATTTTACCTACCAAATGATAAGGAACAAAAACAATTTGTTACCAACCAACAAACATTTATTGCAAGTATGGGCAAACGTGGGCAAAAAGAATCGCGGTTAACAAAACACAATTGCATCTCGCAGTGGAATAAAGAAGTTAGATTATAGAACCAAGTATTGGAATGAAACTTAACTAAAAACCTTACAATCCCACTCGACAAAATATTGTGAGAATTTGTCAGTGATGATACTATTTACTCACGCATAGGATTATATGTATGAAGATTATAGACTGTATATTATTACTTATAGCCATTCCACCCGCCTTCGGGGTTTGCACTTCTTGCTAATCCTAACAATCCTAATTCTAACTATCCATAACATTAAGAGTCCATCAAAAACGTTTGATAAATGAATTTTCATGTTGATTTTGATTCCAGAATTTTTGATAGTATTAAAGGTCAAAACTCTTGTATATATTATAATGATACTAGCTGACCCGGTCACGCATTGCTGTGACTTAGTAATTCTAGTACGTTGGATTAATGTTATTCTAAACTTCCTAAAGTAGTCAAATTAATATTCACTAATAAAGACAAAAACATTGTAGTCGATTTGGAAATTCAAATGTAACTGGTAAACAATTACGGTGAGTTGAAATTAAGGACAAACGATCATAAAAAATTTAATATACATTTTATTACAAATTACTTAATTGAAATTATATAAAAATTGATATTTATAAAAATAAATAAATAAATTATTTTTTATTTATTTGTATGAACTGAAATTTCAGTTTTATAAATGAGGCCTATGAAGTTGGTTTTTAAACATTTTTAACAATTATTTTCATTATTTTAAATTATTACAATTTATAATTTTAATTTATCTAAGCGCTAATTGGTGCACAATAATTTTAGTTAGCCTGTCTTTTGCTAATACAAATAGATTTAATGGTTTCCCTACACGTGAGCAGGCGACATATTGGAGACATATGGGAGAAACACGTATTTTCCAAATCCAAGCCGCAAACGGACATTGTTTGGCCTTGTGACTTATTCATTGTCATAGGGAAAGCCAAACGAATCGGAAATTGAAGCCTCTTAAATGGTATTTGATATTCTGACTGTATCATTGGATTACGTGGCAACAGTACGATTTCTCCTTTAAACATTCCAGTCAAAATAGTTGCTTCAAGAACATTTCCGGTGATCCTTTTGATCACCAAACGTGTACCGTTGCATAATCTAGGTGGATTCAAATTACGAAGAAGAATAATCGGTGAACCAATCATTAACCGGAGATTGTGTGGCAGCATTCTTGTTATATCCAAAGAGTTTAAAAACTCATTTGGAAAATTTACCGCTTCATTTTCATCTACAATAGTATCTATTGATTTAAAAGACATTAGATCACCTGGCAACAACTGCCGTATCTGGAAGTTAATTTCGTTGACATCAACATTTTTTGCTGCCAAAATAGCATGATTACTGATCCAATTATGATCTAAGTAATTATTTGATATATCCAGGAACACACGCTGAGTTAGTTCATTTTTGAGTGAACAACAGTGCAGAATTTGTCTGGCAATTTGATGTATTGTGTATTTCGATGCAGTTCTATTTCACCTTTTCCAATATCCAGCAATTCCTAACAAAATACTTTTGCCGATGGATCATTTTGCAACTGTATTCGCATGTTCATGGTCAATCAAAGTGATTCGACATTCCGCCATAAAAACGATTGTTTTAAACATACGTTAATTTCATCGGCAAAAGTAGAGCGAGGAATCACTGGTTATGACTGTCGGAAGCCACCGGATTCTTGCATACGACGCTCAGCTGTCCTGATTCTTTGAACATCCTTACTTGCCGCGATTTGTGATGCTGATTGATTAGCTCTCTCGTCGTGTCTCTCTGCTACACGCATTGTCGAGGTTAGATTCTTTGGCGACATTTCACTGAAAAATATTTGAAATACAACAAAAAGTGCCTTTCTGAAAGCCTTAAAATAAGACAATATAATACAGTGGTGAAACCGGAATTTTAGGGTCCATTGAAAAATACAGTAAAATGGAAGTTAAGAAATAATGAGGAAATATATAATAACATTGAAAAATAACAGAAAAAGAAGAATTATATTTTTTTCGATACATTTATAGCATGGATGATACCAGGCTTTCAAGAGGTTTAGAAAGATTTGAAACGAAATAATAACAGTGAACTGTATGGAAAGAAAATTTTTTCGATAGCAGACTTTGAATACGGCAGGATTCAAAGGTAGAGAGGAGTGCAATAATGAAGGAGTACTGGGGAGGAAGAAAGAAAAACAACAGGAGAGGAACCAATTGAAATTGACACGTGGTCTCTGGCTGAACAAAAAGAAGAAGAAAAATGATAAGCTAGCGAGAAATACTTACAAGATTCGAATTTATCGTAACGTTTTCTTCAATGTTATATTCATGTGTATAATTACTTTGTCGTTAGGTATAATGACACACAAACGATGAACAACAATACAGTATAATTATAACACAATACACAGCACAATTAAAATTGAAGAAACTCACACATATGGCGTGGAATAGACTGTAGCATAAATAAATCGAAATCAACGCCATCTACTGGATGGTTCCATAAATTAACACACCGCCATCTGTTAGGAATATAGCATAAATAAATTGAAACAGAAATTGGTCTACTGCAGTTGAGCTCAAGCTTTCGTGGAAGACGGAACTTTAAGGAAATAGTGCCGTGTTTACACAGTCGAGTGAGAGCGAAAACAAGTGGTCGGAGAGGAAGCAGCGTTGCGGCCCACACAGGTCGAATTCTGCTATCGTGTAGTAACCAGTGTTAACCGGGAACAACACTTAATAACAAGAACAAAGAAGTGAGCTTGTGATTGTGCACATACGGACTAAAGTGTACAATTAACAACTGTTGGAGTGTAGATAACATCTGCGCATACAGGCGAGAGGAGATGGCCGAAGCAAGTGGCGGAATGAATCCTCAAATAGAAGAAGAAAACATTGAAACCTTTGTATACTGAAAATGAACAAGACATGGCGGAACCAGTGAAGAATAAAATAGAAGAACGCGTGACTGAGAGTGAGGAAGAAGAAACGTACAACCTTAGGAGGAAACGTCGAGCGGTAGAGAAAAGACAATCACAAAAAATAAGCAAAGAAGAACTAATCCTATTGGAGATGTTTAGAAACAAGAACAAAGATCAGGGACACCAACAGAAGAATATGCTCCAAACATATTCAACATCACAGCCGGAAGGGAAGGACGAGGAACGCAGCAAGAAGAAAGAAGACAGCATACTGGAAAACAGGGAAGCGAGTAAAGTCAACAAGTTTATGTTCACAGAACGCAACAGAAGGTATAAAGCCAACTCAGATGGCCCATTCATAGTGATGGTAGAACCAATGGGCGAGGGAAATATGCAACACCCAATACAACTAGGGAAGGTATTCTACAATAAAGTTCCTGGACTGAAAAGAATAAACCAACAAGGAAAGAATAGAATGGCCATGGAGTTTACGGAACCAGAATTTGCCAACCAATTCATAGCAAACCACATCTTATTACAGTCTATGAGACTTAAGGCCTTTGTACCGGCTAGTAGAGTGGAGTGTAAAGGAGTCATCAAGTTCGTTCCATTGGACTTATCAGAAGAAGAGATAAAGCTAAACGCCACATCGGAGGCGCCAATCATCGACGTGAGGCGCTTCACCAAGAAAACGCAACTGGATGGAAAGACAGAGACAACACCGCTAAAAACCGTTCAGATAACGTTCGAGAGTCAGTATCTCCCAGAATACATTGAAATATATTACCTCAGGTTCAAGGTCGCAACATATATCTACCCAGTAACACAGTGCTATAAATGTCAGAGATTTGGACACGTGGCAAACAACTGTAAAGGAAAGGAAAGATGTACAAAATGTGGCGAAGAGCATAAAACATCAGAATGTCAAAAGGAAAGCCCCAAATGCGTTAACTGCTGCGGCGAGCATCCTGCCAATGACAGGCTTTGCCCAGTGAGAAAACAAGAGGAGGAGAAAAAAGTAAAGCAAGCAGCACACAGCAAAAATACAGGGACAACAGAATACGAGTACAAGCACGGAGACTTCCCCACTCTACAGAAGAGATCATTCAGAGACGTCACCATAGACAAGGAACAGCCTGGCACGGTGGACCGACACCAAAAGACAAAAATGTGGTGGCACAGGTCTCACGGGAGGCCCAGACCGAGGAAGTACCCAATATAGAAAGCAATGAAGAAATAATCACCATCATAGTCAAAACAATAATGAAAGCTCTAGCCCAACATATGAAGGGCAAAATGACAACGACTGTACTCCAAAAAGTACAAGACATTGCCACCAGAAGCATAATAAAAGAAATCAGACAGATAGGCTCAACTATGCAGAACTCAGAGAACTCCAGAGCAACAACTGAAAATGGCTAGGAGAAGACAATTAAACATAATACAATGGAACGCTAGAAGTCTGTACCATAAATGGAACGATCTTCAAAGACTACTGGAGGAACACAAAGCAGACGTGGTACTGATCACGGAAACGTGGTTAAGTCAAGCACATACGCTCAAACATAGGCTCTACAACATCTACAGGAAGGACAGGGAAGACGGATACGGTGGTGTGGCCATCATGATCAGAAATGGAATAAACAGCTCCATTAGAAACATGGTGATATCAGCAGCTGATTTAGAAATCCTAGCAATAGACATCACACAAGGAGGCACCATCAACACGGTTTCTGTAATATACAAACCACCAAGGGTCAGTCTTACTGAAGAGCAATGGTCAGAAATACTCAACCAGCTCCCATCAGGAAGTATCCTGGGAGGAGACTTCAACGCCCATCACCCATTGTGGCACGACAGTCGAACAGACCAGCAAGGAGAAGAAATTGCAGCCGCAATTACATCATCCACATTTACCACGCTCAATAATGAACCTGGAACCAGAATAGGAACACCTTATCAAAGAAGATCGTCGCCAGACATATCTATAGTATCTGCAAACCTCAGACAAAAAACAACGTGGGAGATACTTAAGGACACCCTGGGCAGCGATCATTTCGTTATAAAAATGACGGTTGATGCACCAAGCACACTTAACCACGAGCCAGCAAGGACCTTATGGAACTGCAAAAGAGCCAAATGGGAGCAATATCAGGAGAAGATAAATATGCTAATGGAACAGGAGAATGTTGAGGATGGCCAATTACAGCAACGATACAATAATTTCGAGGGAATAATTACATCTGCAGCCAAAGAATGCATACCCCTGACCAAAAGCAAGGAGAAGACTTCCGCAGAAAGGAAACCGTGGTGGACAGCAGAATGCTCCAAAGCCATAGCTAGACGACGCTTAGCCATCAAAGCATATAGACAGTGTCCGACAGTGGACAAATTTGCTACGCTCAGGAAGGCAATAGTGGAAGCTAGGACAACCATAAGAAGAGCCAAAAGGAAAGGATGGGAAGAGTTCTGCGACAACATCAAATATGGAATCACGCCTCAAGAAATGTGGAAGAAGTTAAGATGGTTTAAAGGCAGCCAAACGAACTCTAAATGGATCACCAGCAACAAAGAAGCAGCAGAACAATTTTTGGCCCTGACAGCGCCCTCGTACGTCCCGCTAGAACGAAGCGTGGACTCTGCTATAGAGCGAGACACTCAGCCAAAGAGACCAAATCACAACAAGTTTGAAATGTCAGAGCTACGATGTGCAATAAAAAAGGAAGATACGG
Organism: Vandiemenella viatica; assembly: GCA_031002005.1. NCBI lineage: Eukaryota > Metazoa > Arthropoda > Insecta > Orthoptera > Morabidae > Vandiemenella > Vandiemenella viatica. The sequence continues at coordinate 147,198,281 of JARYHS010013631.1, read as the reverse complement.
CCCCCGGACTAGACGGCATAACATACTCCATGATAGAAAAACTTCCACCAAGAGCGAAACAGAAGTTACTGGAACTGTATAATGACATGTTGGCAACAACATATGTGCCAGAACAGTGGAGAAATGTCCTCATCATACCAATCCTAAAGGCGAACAAGGACAAAACTAAAAGCGAATCATACAGACCCATCTCACTACTATCCTGTCTTGCAAAGATCATGAGTATAATGATCAAGAACAGAATGCAGTGGTTCATCGAGCACCACAAGAAACTGGACAGCAGAACAATGGGATTCCGGAAAGGATATGGAACATTAGACAACATAACAACATTAGTCACGGACATACAACTAAGTTACGCTAGAGGAAACTATCTACTTGCGGCCTTCCTTGACATCAAGGACGCATATAACAACGTTCAGATCAACATACTCCAAGAAGCCTTGGACAACATGGGTCTGCCAAGAGAAATAGTCAACTGGTACACTAGATACTTGGAGCATAGAGTAAATATACTATATACAGCAGAAGGAGAGTTACTTGCTCGTCATGTATATCAGGGACTACCCCAAGGAGATCCCTCGAGTCCCACACTGTTCAACATATATACTACAAAAACGTTCAACCGGTTGAGAAGCCTAACAACATATGCACAATACGCGGATGACTTCGTAGTATATGTGACCCATCCAAACAAAGAGAAGGCTAGAACCATACTTGAAGAACAAGTGAAGGAGACACGAAACATCTTGAAGGAGAGAGGGATGGATCTATCCATTCAGAAAAGCAAAGTAGGAATTTTCACGCAAAGACAGTTTGCAAATGAGGATTTCGAAATCTGCATAGACGGAACGCATATGGAAGTAGTTAGGGAAACAAAGTTCTTAGGCATGTGGCTGGACACAAAGCTGTCCTGGAAAAGACACATAGAAGAGACAAGACACGCTGCGTTACAAAGATTAAACATCTACAAAACGTTGGCTACACCAAACAGAGGCACGGACCCCCGACAGCTGCGAAAGATATACTTCGCCTTAATAAGAAGCAAAATTGAATATGGTGGATTCCTATATGAAACTGCATCCACGACCACACTTAAAAAACTGGATACCGTACAATCTGCCGCCTTGAGGATAGCGGGCGGCTTTCTAAGAACAACGCCAGTCATGGCAATGGAAGTGGAAATGGCAACGCCGCCCCTATCATTAAGAAGGAAGAAATTGGGCCTAAAATTCTGGACAAAAGTAAGGACCAACACCAGCCATCCTCTGGGGAGAAAAGTGCGTACATTGGTGCATGAATATACAGCGAAACCCCAAAAATTACATAAGTGCCCAAGTCTCATAAAATACTGGGAAATAACTAACCGATGGAACATAGCAACCTCTGAGATCAACGATATGTATAGAGAACGAGAACCGTGGCCAAGGATGGAAATGGATCAATATGTATACACAGAACTGACAGTAGATGTATCAAAGAAGAAAGAACAAAATACTGAAATCATAAAGCAGCTGACCCTGCAAACTTTAAACACAAGATGGGAAGGATGGAGACAAATATTTACCGACGGATCAAGAGAGAACGAGGAATCCACCACAGCAGCGTTCATCGACATGGCGCTAGAAGTGCATGAGGCGTACCGACTACCAACCCCAATGTCCATATTTTCAGCAGAGATTATAGCGATACTAAAAGCAATCAAGTACATAAATGAAGTGGGTATTGTTAAGGCAGTCATCTGCTCGGATGCTAAAAGCGCCCTACAGGCCATAAAAGGAATCCCCAGAGGCACGTGCAAAAACTACCTAGCGTTTGAGGCAGCCAGGCAAATAATCAAGGCAACAACGGAAGGAAGAAGAGTCAACCTACAATGGATCCCAGGGCACGTTGGCGTAAGAGGAAATGAAGCGGCGGATGCCATAGCACGGGGACAATTAAATGCAGCAGATATAGAGGAGATACCCATCCCCTACACCGACTACAACCACACAATCACACAAATAGTGAAGAAGGATTGGAAAAGAAGATGGGTAGAAGAAGAACCGACCAAGAGCCTCTGGTACAGAACCATAGCAGGGGAACCAGACCACAAACTATGGTACGCGCCCTTTAAAATAAACAGAAGTGAGATTAAAACAATATGTAGACTGAGAACAGGACACGCACTCCTACGAGACAGAATGTACACCATGAAGATCGTGGACTACCCGAAATGCCAACAATGCGACGATGTGGAAGATATATATCACTTCCTTTTAATATGCAAGCAGTATAGGAACATAAGGCAAGAGATAATAGAAGGCGAACTTAAAATCAAGGACATAGCAGACCTAATACAAGTCTTATCCTCACCATCGCTGAAAGCAATAAAAGAAATGCACAAATACGTAATACAGACAAAAAATAGAATATAACAACAAAGGGATATTCAATGCATCGAGCAAGAAAATGTTCTCAAGATTCTCTGTGTATGTCATATGTACTTAAAGTGTAATTCATAATCAGTTGAATGTATTACATGATGTTACTGGCTGTATTAGCCTATGGCTAAAGCCACAATTAAAAAAAAAAAAAAAAATAAAATAAAAATAAAATTGGTCTACTGGATGATTACCCAACCTCTGTTAGAAAATTATGGAACTATAATAATAATTTCGTGTGGTCGTAATTACCTGATGACATGATTTTTACTGGCTGGGCATTCTGCCACTGTCGTAGGCACCTTAACCTAGCCCGCCCATCCTGCCTGGTACAGGGGACCTACATTTTAACGTCGAATCCCAACCACAGTACCGTCCTGGCGTATTTCACCTTACACAGCATGCTGCACCGGAGGTTAATGCCAGGTTAAGTGTCTATAAAAATTCCCGCCGAGACAGGGACTCGAACCGGGGACCTTTCCATCGGCAGTCAGACTCCCTAACCACTTTTTTTTTTTTTATCAATTTATTGTTAACAAACAGTTTATACATTCATAACAGCAAATTTTACAAATTTGAATAACAGAATTTCTTTCTGAATTTCTGGTCATAACTAATCTAAAGGATTACAATTTGTCCCATCTCAGACTCTTCACTCGTTTTCGACGGGGCGCCCGGGGCGTATGGGAAGCTCGAGGGGTCCACTGTGGCGGCTGCAAGGCCTCTTGGGGCGTACTCATTGTCGGCGGTCTCTTCTTCCTCTTGCGTCAATCCGCACTTCAGTTCGTTGCTGGGTGTCGGTTCTGACGTGGGAACATCTCTTACCGGCGTCTTTTCTTCGGAGTCGGTATCTTCCGTCTTGCTTCACCATCGTTGTCTTGACTTACTGGTATCGCTTGAAAATTGTGGGTGCTGGAACTCTTATTTCTTCTGTTGGTTTTATGGAGGCATTATCACGCTCAAGAAACGTGCGAACTTATCTTTGTATTTTTCCCTTTTAAGTATTTTGTTGTGTTCGATGGTTAGGTAATACCAGAAATCCTCTAATGACATCTCTCCTCTTCTACTGATGACGTAGTGGGTGTAGTTGCCCAACAGCCAAAAATGAGCGTTTCTTTTAGTCGCAGGATAAATTGTAACATCTGGGAATAAAATATCTTCGGGCGTGAATTTCTGTGGAGTAGTTCTATTGATTATGGCTAGTTTGTTTTTCGTCCACCTCCATATGTCTGGAACTTCACATCCCAGCAGACGATGTTGTATCGTATCCTCTAGATTACAGCGTAAACACTGTGCGGAAGGGCTAAGGTGTAGTGAGAACAGCTTTTCATTTGAGTTTATCTTCCTATGTATTACTCTATGCCAAGTGGAACGTGCGTGGCTATTGATGTATTCATTGTGAACATTCTGCCATATTTTTTTTCCAGTCGTCTCTTCTGTACGTAATTTCTAGTTTGCTATGCGTTTCTCTTTGCAACATGTCATACAGTTTCTTAGTTGTTGGAATAGGCTCACCGCTGGTTATGTTTAAATAGCTATTTTCTATGTAGAATATGCGAAAATGTCTTAAATTTGCATTTATATGGCTGATATCGACTGGTGCCGTACTGCTTCGTGGTTCTAGTTCGTTTAATGTGTACCCTGTTATACTACTTTCCATGTCTTTACGGTGTTTGTACATGTTCCTCATGTAGATGGCGGTACATTTCGTTTGTATATCCACGAGCTTCAGTCCTCCTTTATCATATGGCATCTTAAGTATTTTGTGATGGATCTTAAAAATGTGTCCACTCTGTATGAACCAATTTATCGCCATTTCCATTTTCTTTGCTATTTCAATCGGTATTGGAAATATGTGAGCTAGGTACCACAGTTTTGGGAGGGCAACTGTGTTTATCAGCTGTATTTTTTGTATGGTATTTAGTTCTCTGTTTGAGAAATCTTTCATCTTGCTCCTAATTGCTGCTAATAGCGTCCTCCAATTTGCAGCCGATGCTTTCTGTGGTGTATTATTAAATTCAATGCCTAAGATCTTTATTTTGTCACGTGTTGGTATCCAGCTTGTGCTCTCCGCATCCATAGTACCACTTATTTTCAGACTTGCGGATTTTTTTTACATTGAGTTTTGCGTTTGAAGCCCTTTCGTATGTCCTTAGTAACTCCCGTATTTTCTGTATGTCTAATGAGTTGGTGGTGATAATATTTATATCATCTGCGTACGCGCACACCGCAATTTTATTCTCTCGGATTTTTAATCCAGTAACCGTATTGTAGACTGCTGCTAGAAAGGGCTCAACTGCGAGTGCGAACAAAAGCATGGACAGTGGGCATCCTTGTCGTATGGATCTTGTTATTCTTAATGGCTTTGTTATTACCCCGTTTATGAGTACTCTTGATGTCGCTTGGTGTAACAGCGTGTAGATTATATTACATATTTGTTGGCTGAAGCCCATCTTTTCCATAGTTACTTTTAGATATGTGTGGTTTATGCGGTCAAAGGCTTTATTGAAATCTAATGACAGGACGGATGCTTTTGCGTTTGCAGCCTTCGAGAGTGCAATTGTATCTCTGATGTTTGTTATTGTTTGAATTATCGATCTGCCATTCCCAGTACAGGTCTGATATTCCCCTATTACTTTCTCGGATACATTTCTAAGTCTTATGGCGATAATTCGACTGAATACTTTATAGTCCGAGTTCAGCATAGTGAGTGGTCTAAAGTTTTCTATGTCTTTCTTATCTGGTTCTTTGGGGATTAATATAATTAGTCCTTCTACTAGTTCAGTTGGAGCTGTGTTCATAGTCAATAGCTCGTTGTACATGTCTTCAAATTCTTGTTTTATTAAGTCCCAGAATTCCATGTAAAATTCTATTGGTAGTCCGTCCGGGCCAGGTGACTTCATTTTCGGGCTTCTTCTTATGGCGTTTTCTATTTCTTCCCGTGTTATTTTCTGTTTTATGGTTTCATTGTCTTGTTGAGATAACACCGGCTTGATGCATTGTAATATTTTGTTGACTTCTTCTTTATCAATTGTCTCTTCTGTATATGTTTTGCTTAGGTATTTTGTTACTTCTTCCTCTATTTGTTTTTGATCCACAAGTCTGTCTCCTCCTTCTGTTTTTAGCTCAGTTATTAGCTTTCTTTTTGCGTTCTGTTTTTCTTTGACAAGATGGAAGGTTGATGTTGTTTCTTCTTGTTGGATGGAGCCCGTTTTTGCTCTTATTTGATATCCTAGCAGTTTCCTGCTTGTTATTTTAACTATTCTGGCTTTGAGTTGTTTATTTTCCGGTTGTTTTGCAACGTTTCTATGTTATTGGTACATAGCTCTCTCAAGGCCATGAAAAGGAATTCTTTGGTGCTATTTTCCCATTGCTTTTTCTGTCTGGAGTAGTTTATCATGGCGTCTCTGAGTTTGGGTTTTGCACAGTCCAACCACCATTGCATTGTTGTATTATATTTACTTTTTTGCCTCTTGCAATGGTTCCACTTGTCGTTGACTACGTGTTTCAGTTCGTTTTCCGTTAGAAGGGAGGTATTTAATTTCCACTGCCCCCTTTTTCTGATTATTTTTTGCGGGTCTAAGTTTATTTTACTGTGGTATGCATTGTGGTCTGAAAAGGCTAAAGGCCAGATCTGCCATTATGTATCTTTACAGTCACGTGTAGTTGTATCGTTCATATCTCTGCTTCATTTGATATATCTTCTTCCTCGGTGTCATCTAGTTCTTCCGACCATAAGGATACATTCTCTTCACGGGCTATATCCATGTCATGTGTTTCGACGGTCTTGTTTTCGTTGTTGCTTGCTTCCTTGTTGTGGTTTCCGCTATAGGGAAGTTCAGCAGATTTTGTTTCTGTTTGAATGGCGGGGATTTTCCTTGATTTTTCTGCTAGTTCTTCTGCTATTGAGTCCACTCTCCTCCTTTCGAGTCTTGGCCTTTTGGTATTGGGTGTATTTTCCTTCTTTCGTTCTCCCATTGATAAGGCTTCCTTTTTCTCTAAGGGTACTGTAAGCAATGGGTATTGTTTGGCATTTGGCACGGTTGTTTTTTCGTCTTTCAGTGGTGTTTCGGAAGAGCGTGTTTTGACATTTTTGTTGTTTCCTTGCTCTATTGTGAGACTGTTTTCTTTTTCGTACATCGATTCTTGGGGTGCTTCTCTAATAAGTGTATTTTCTATCTCCATTGGGATGTTTGGTGGGTTATCCGTTTCCATTTCTAGCACAGGTTCATCATTTCTTGTTGTATTGATTCGGGTAGTACCGTTTGTCACATTAGCATATGTTTCTTTTAGAGGCTCCCCTATAATGGCTGTATGGGGGGCCAGCCGTTCAGATGGTAGTTGCAAGGGTCTCCTTTGAGTGCATTCCGCCTTGAGGTGATCATTTGAATTACATATGACACACGTTCTCGGCTGTCCTTCGTAAATGACAAGCGCCTTAAACCCTGCAATATTTACATACGAGGGTATGTGGGATTTTAAATCGATTTTGACAGATCTGATACCACTGTCTACCACGAATCTCCTACTACCATATCTCTTGTCCGATGTTACGTTGAATATTGTACCGTATTTTTCGAAGCTCTCTGTATGCTATTTGTTGAGATTTCGAAGGGGACGTTGTGGACCTTAACATTTCTTATACCTAGACCAGCATGCGATATAGAGACGCTGCTTACCTCGCCGTTGCTGTGGACGAATTTTCTTTCTCCATTAGTCTCCTTTATGATACGCAGACACTCCTCTTCATCTCGAAGCTTGACGTACACCACATTGGCGAGGAAGTCGACTTGAATGCCGTACACACTCTCCTCTCGTAAGCCGATTTCATTGTAGAGCCACTCGTCGATTTCCACTGCCTTTGGACGCATGTACCCGTAAGCGAAGGAAAATTTTATCGTAGATTTTCGTACGAATTGATTTGCTTCCATGACTTTCACTAGGTTTTTGTTGTATCTACTTGGTAAACACTTAACCACACAACACCAGACACCAGGAAAAATGCGAAGCGACCGCTCACTACAGCCGGCCGCAAGCGACTGCCAACACTAAGCCAGCAGATCGCTTATATTTGGTGGCTTACAAATAATTACAAACCATTGTCCTATGACAAACATTTAATGAACATTTATTTCACAAATAATAAATATTGAGGTCTATAATCCAGATAAAAACTATCCTATCTTTTAAGTTGGACTAAATTACACACAGTAAGCCAAATTTCATCTAAATCTGTTATGTAGTTTCGGAGTTCATCCCGGACGAACATCGTGACACGAGATTTTTATATATATAAAGATTTGATTCTAGGCTCATTCCAAACATGAACGATATAATGGTTCAGGCGTTGTATTCAATTCGGGCAAGACAACTTTCCCAGATGCATGACATTCCCTCTATGACCGAACACCACAGCAAATTTGAAATCTGACACACTTTTTTCGTTTTAATATTTTTAAAGCTCTTGTGTTTTACACGGTTTCCTCATGTGAATGCCTAGATGGTTTCTTCCGTTCTTAGTCCCCAGTTCTTTTCCTGCTTATAAAGACTTCGACGAAGGCGTAAAGCCATTAATCTAAATAAAAGGTACCTTCTTCATTCAGTGACTCTCCTCCTACAAACTAGTCCCTTCATCAGCGTCTTGTTAAGAAGCGCTCCCCACAGTGAGTTTCCTATCCAGTTCCTGCTCCTTTCTCTTATCACTTGGTGTGGTTTTTTTTTTTTTTTTTTTTTTTTTTTCAAGAAGAGTCTCTTCTGTTTCTACATTCTTAAGCCTAATTTTTCTCTTAACTTCAAGCATCTCTGGAAGACATTTTTCGGAACGTCTTTCAGCGCCTCTGTTTTGTTACACACTATGTACTTACGGAAATCTATCAGGAGCTTTCTCCTTTTCCCAGGTAGTAAGGAGCATTATACTTTCCTTTAAAAGGAGACCTCTATCAAATTTAACTTTTGGTCATCGTGGCTGCAATCAAAATGAGACGAGTATTTACCACTTCACATAGACCACTTCACATAAGACATCAACTGAACGTTTTACACAGAACTGAGTCTACTTTGCTCAAATTGTTATTATTATTGACAGATGTTGATACTAAGGATTGCAATCCCGCAGTGTTTTCAATCCCGCGGGATCCGCGCGGGATTTGCGCCAATCCCGCGGGATCCCGCGGGATCCGTGCGGGATTGGTACGAACAGTTTTTTAACGCATTTATTTAAAACATAGTTACTTGAAACGTTAATAAATTAAATAATAATTAAATTAATAAATAATTTTTAATGTTAAATGATAAAAATTAACATTTAACAATATTTTGATTGGCAAAATGACATTAAAACTTTTTAGCGTGTCTTAGTGTATTTCGAGGTTTTACATTTTTGTTTTTTAATCTAAACCAATTTTTAAATAAATAATAAAAATGGAAAATATTGAGTCTTAGGTCATATTATGTGACTTGCAATACATCACATAAGTTTAAAAATATGGTTTGCTTAGTGGCCAAGTTACCAGAGATTTTTTTTCTTTAAATTCTAAATAAACGTACCATAACACCGAGAAAAGCATTCCATTTCACAAAGTTAATTGAATATACTCTGTAAAGTGTAGACTTGGCTCAGAACAAGATCTCATAACTTTTGTCACTACACAAGCACGAGACTTTGCCTTTTTTGCGTGATTCATTATTATATCTCCTGATTCCTTGATTGATATTACAGTTGATTCAATGTTATTAAAAGAAACTACTCACCATCACGTATACTATCAAGTATTTCAGATTTACTTATGTGGCGTAACGACGTTTTTAGAGTGGAAATTATTATTTTATTTAGGAAGAAAGGAGACTTTCTCGGCGAATGATTGCAGTGAATTCCTCATAGGTTGTATCTCCGCATTTCATTGCAAACACACGTGAGGAAGACGGCGGAGGCAGCCGTCGAAGTATGGTGTTCCTACAACACAATTCGTCGATACACCCGTGAAAATTTCATTATAACTTTGTTTTTTACATTTAGTCGAAATAATAACAAGGAGAAGAGGGATTAATCCAAAGCCTGAGCAGCACATCTAAGCAGGTGGCTTTCGTCAAAGAAACGCATTGAGGCAGCAGCCAAAACAACAAAGGATATACAATTTCCTTTTGATAGCTGTTAAATAAATAGGTTCGCGATCGTTAAAATTACGATAACATTAGTTTCATATCAACGAATGCTCAAATTTTCAGCCGCATATTAGGAAATTGTCACAATTACTTTATCTGCAAATACATCAAATGGGAATAATGAAACCGTGAATAAATAGCTGTAACCGTGTAGTTCAGATCACGTGTGCGACACTTAAAAAATAATTATATAGTTAGAAAACGAACTAAATACGCACCATAACTCAAATTACAGAAATGTGTACCCGAAACAAATGTAAGTTTTGATGAATACATAAAAGTGTATTTATTTACTTACGAATGACGAAGGTTGACAAAAACAAACGCTTGTTCACATGAGTCAAATGCCAACTGGAAGGGTACAGGCAAACAGTGCAAAATATCCGACAGAGACCGAGTGGGGCAGCGAGTCACGCAGACTGACACGCGTTTCCGCCGGATTTTGCGGATTGCGGATCCGTTTAATTATGTGCGGGATCCGCCAGACTGTCTAATGATGCGGGATCCCGCGGGATTGTGGGATCCCGCTTTGCTGGATTGCAATCCCTAGTTGATACAGATCAGTAAAGGTGTTTAATATCCGTTGGTCCATCTTTATTTAGTACATATGGTTTCAATTTTAAATAAGTAGCACGAACATGTGTATAATCCCTGGAAGTAGATAGATATTCCCAAAACAATGATCACTTAAGCTTAAGAAGGAAACGATGAACGCATGACTTCTGTCCCTTCTAACGTACGGTGTATGTCCAAAATGCTCTATAAATAATTCGAGCTTGTATAACAAAATTGTTCAGTATCTACAGACAGGCGCTAATTAATAAGAATATTAAACATATACCTAGAACATTGTTCCGTATTTCAGAGATTATCTCCATTATACAGAAATCGGGCAATAAAAGACCTACTGGATAATAAAATGAAACTGTGATATCCATTTAACAAAACATGAATGTAATCAAGTAGACAGTGATACTGACTGTGCGGTATCTAAGAGACGGAAAGTGGAGAATGTTACATCCATCCAACAGGTGATAGCGTAATACGAACTGTTCGCTCATGCAAGATAAGAACGGCGCCAGACAGAAGACTATGGAAAGAAATGAGGGAGGCATTTACCAGAGAAGAGAATTGAGTGGCCTGAGAAGGACGGGAGGAATGAAGGTGGAAGGAAGCAGGAAAAAAATAAATCCGATCTGGTACAGGAAAGATTTTCAGAGAATCTCTCAGATGATGGATTCGTGGAACCGGTGTAGACATTTTTCCAGATAAGACTTCGAGATACCTGCAACGTTGTTAAGAAAGCTTGAGCTTGTTAGTTTAGTGTAGAACGGTGGGAAGTTTCTTTAGACATCTCTAACATTTGTTAGTTCAATGTAAAAGGTTCTCGATAATTTTAAGGATAATTTCTTTCCGTTCAACTAGTAGCTAGTTCTCTATGTTGTCACCTCCACTTCCTCATACCGATTTCTAAGTTTCTTCAAAAAACGAAAAAGCTCCCAACCTCTTCGAGGGTAAAGTTGTATTTTAGTTTGTTGAACAAAGTGTCGTAGTGTTCTTGGCCAATTATGTCTTATTAGTTGTGATCAAGCTTCTGGACAAAATGAAGAAGTTTAACAGAAAATTTCTGGAACACATTGACAATCAGACACAAAAGATTGGCTAGGGAAAATAGTTGAGAACTATTATAGAGTGGAGAGGCAGGTTATTCGTATTAAATCGGGAATCTCGTGGTTTAATATATTCACAAATGATGTAGGAAGACTTCATGATAGTACACGTACTAATTATTGATTATCCTCAAAGTCCTCTACTAATTACGGGGTTAACGGAGTGTTCTGGAAAGTCATTTATTCGCAGTTGTTTAACTAAATACAATTGTTTGAAATTAATTGCCACTGTATTAAGCTGCAATAAAAATTTTCAGTTGGAATCCTGGTCCAGGTTACATTTTGACCTAACCTCAACCTCTATTAATAATTCCGCTACAAAACCGTAGCTTCAGTCACATGCTCTTCAGTTCATTCACTGTAACGCGTGTTAGTAAAATCATGCATCATGATATAAATTTGTCCCAAAATCTTCAGTTGTTCTTAAAACGTTTTTATTTCTTTGAATAGCTGACACTGTTGGAACTACTTACATGTGGCTGAAATAATAACATCAGTAATATGGCGCCACAGAAAGCAAACAAAATTAGAAATGAATCTTAACAATCTAAGTTATGCCGTGTAGTTTAGCCCTGTTCCAGGCCGCATAGATCGTGATAGATTGGAACTATTTTCATCCGCATGAAGTATTCTTTTCAGTATCATGGCGCTCATGAAAACAACTTAAATTGCTATTAATAAATTACTCGTGTCCCTTGTTGGAAAGTAAACGCCAATTGTCATTGTAACCCAGCTACTTTTTGATCTAATCAAAACTTCCGCTACCATTGTTGCTAGAAAAATAAAGCAACTAAAATAACCTATGAGCTTTCCGCAAATTAGTGTGAATCAATTAGCTGCCGACAATCTCCAGACACCTATGAAGAATTTCGTGTATTAATAACATCTCCACACTAACCGGGGAAGGCAGCGTTAGTAAAGGCCTAATCTCGTCTCTAACACATGAAAGTTTCAACTCAATTTGTTTCAGGCAAAATGTTTTTAATAATTTATATCCACCAAGAAAATAATAGGTAGGGTTGTTAATTTTAGGAATGATAATCACTGCTCCGAAACAAATATCATTTTTAAAATTTAGCACAGTTAAATTAAATCAACATAAAAATACTTCTGTTACATATTTATCAAGCTCCTAATACACTTTACTTTCACATGACAGATCCCATACAATGGAGCTAGAACATGCGCCGAACGTTATTGACAAATCTGGCACCAAGCACATTACGCTCGCTCAACTGTTGCCTGTGAGGCGGCCAAAGATTCTTGCAATGCTATATATCACTATCCCAAAAACTATATATACCTACAGCTTGTGGAAACTCTACAAAACACAAATTATGCTATATACAATTATTCATAAACACTTATTATTATTCCAGGAAAAATAATGTAAAAATAATAATAATCCATTCTTATTGGCCATGATGTTCTGTCACGTGGTGACGCCACTCTGACATCACGCTTATCACCTTTGTTGTCCAAACTACAACCAGAGATGTTATTCTAGGTTATGCACGCTATTTAATAACAGTTATATTTAACTAAGCAACGGTGAATAAATTAATAACACTCAAAGAAAAGTACCTATTCCGTTTAAATTTACATAATAATTATTAGTTTCTTATATTTATTTAATATTCGTTCCAAGTATTTGCTAAAATATTTGACAATAGATATGTGAGATAAAAACCTTAATTTTCTGCTAACAATGTTAGCCTCAGTTTTTATTACATTGTTAGTATTAACGGCACTTGTCATTACAGCAGAGGGCATGAGTAAATTAATTTAAAAATAAATTGTTTTATGATTGTCCTGTTACTAAATCGTACATTCGTTTGAACTAAAGTACTGATCGCAATCAATACAGCCTAGACTACACTTAAATCTAATATTATCTGGCATAAAGTGAGATATTAAGAATTTTTTTCTTTTAATTTCCTTTCCTTTCACTGATGACATATTTCAGCCGTATGCAACTGCAAACGTTGTAATATCGATATAAGAACCCGTGAAGATTTTTGATTAAGTTTATGTCGCTATGCATTATTGACACTAAAATGCGAATTAGTAAATGTGTGTTTGAAAAATTGTTTCTCTGGTGACAAGTTTAGCGTAGTACGTGGTTAGGTTGAAATGCAACCTGAATCACGATGGCAACGGAAACCTTTTACTAGGCACTAAGAATTACATTGAGCTTTAGTTTATAACAATTCGATGTAGTTAAGCAATTGCTAAGAAATAAATTGCCGTAAAACTGTAAGAAATGTATGTATTTCGTTTAAATTGGAATATTAATTATGAGTTGCTTTTTTTTTTACTGAAATTATTAATTGGTTTGAACGAAAGAAGTCCCAAATTGATCACTACCTACGTGGCCTGAACCATAATTAATACTAATATTACTTGGAATAGCGTAAGTTGTTAAGATTAATTTTTAGCATCCTTTGTTCTAACTGGGGTCATTATTTCAGCTGCATGCAAGATGTGTCATCATTCTTCATCACAGATAAAAAGAAAGAAAGATGTAGGATCCCGGGAAGATTTTGGATCACGTTTATAGTGCGATCCATGATGACACTGAAACATGCGATGTATTAATTCGCGTGTGATTGAAGCTTTCCTTTATTAGCGGCAATATTAGCGGAGATTGTGGTTAGGCTGAAATTCAACCTGAACCAAGTTGACAACCGAAACTTGTTGATACAGCACAAGGACGAGAAATTACCTTGAGCTTACTTTTATAACAGATCTATTTAGGCAAGCAACTACAAAGAAATTAATTGCCAAAACACTCCGTTAAACCTGTCATTTTTGACGGGCTTTGAGACTAGTAATAATGATAATAATAATAAAAATTGGTGAAATGTGACATTGTCACGAACTTAAACCGAACACATACTTTTCCTTCAGCGCTTGTCAATCCATTTCTTTACGGACGCTTAACAGAAATATAACCGTTATTTAATAACGTTATATACTAATATCTCTGGCCACTGTTAATCCAGCAATGGTGGGTGGATGTATTACGTCAGCTTTACGTCCGTGGCTACCCAAGACCAAGCTAAGCTTTTTTTTAATTTTTAAGTTCAGCAATTTCTCTGAGCGTGGTATTCTACCGCAATGTTGATACAATATTCTTTACAGCCATATCAGAACCGTCGATTAGCATATTTCACATAAAATAAAAATCGACCACCAATCCATCAAAGAAGCAAGCTGGGTAATTAAACTTCCAGACACAGAAGCCATCCAACCTAGCTAGGCTGATGACCTTGAGAGACAAATAAATGAATATTTGAACTACTTAACAAATGATAATTAGATCACACCTGTGTAGTGACTTCATTTCACATAAAACATGGAAACTTTAATATCACTGCTCTGCATTAATTAACATCGAGTCCTCGAAATGAATGCCAAATTATCAAATTGATATTAGCAGTAGGAAAAGTATCTATTATTTTAAATTAAATACCTTGTTCATTTATAAACAAAAATTCCTTAAACGTTTGGAAGAAACATTAAGACGTTTTGCAATTTAATATCTACGTTTATTTTGATTAGTTAAAACCCTGAGGCAATTATTCATTAAACACATAATACAATATGTTAACTCGTTGTTAGCAACTTATATTTTCTTTGCTTTAAGCATGGCTGTGGTGCGTACTTACTTAAATTACTAATTGTTATTGGATGCAAAAACAGTTAATGGAAATATCTGCACCCGATGGAAACAAAACACATTAACAAACAAGACTAAACGAATTGGCATTGAATGAAACAGCACAAACGGAGTAGTACAAATAAATGTTCTCTGAATACGAAATACGTTGACATTGTTGGCACTTGTAGTGTGAAGCAAATATGTTTAAAATGCCTACAACTTCCCGTCAAAACTGTTCGTTTTCTCTTTTCTGAACAGATATCGTTGTAAGGTAATAAATATGACTACCGACTTATACGGCGAAATATTGCGAAGGAAAAGGTTTTTTCCGTCTACAAAGTTTTTCCGTCACAACGGAGAAAAACATTGTGGTTGGAATTTACCTTGAATGATAGAAACATTCATATTATTACCAATCTGACGTTCATAACAAACAAAAATACAAATACTGGTACATAAACGTGAAGTACGAAAATAGATTTCATTTACCACGTAATTAGAAATTACCACCACCATCAGCATCAACTGTTTGTAGATGTCTTTTGCAAACAAGTCTATCAACTTTCTTCTCTCTTCCCAACAACTCTCCCTTACAATATTAGTTAACTCTTCTCATTTCTTCAGCACATATTCTTCCACTCCTGTCAAGTCTCACATAATCGTTCTTCACTTTTAACCAATTACCCTTCATTATGATTTTGTGTATATCATGTAAAACCTTCCTTGAAAGAGTTTACACATTTGAAATGTTAAAAAGCAACTAATTCTTTATTTCAACTAACTTTTCCAAAAATGAATGAAGAATTCGTTTTTACAATATGTTTATTAACGTTATTTACCTATAAATCATTTTTTGGAATTTCAGGAACCAGTTTCCGCTAATGTTCTGAAGATTTAATTATTTGCAGTTGTATTTTGATTGATACATATCTCATTTCCTATTAGTTATGTACTATTATTTTTTATTTAAAAATTAGATTATTTTCAATTGCAAACAACAAAACCCTTCGCCTTGTTGAATAAGTTTCAATCAAAATGACTGATTTACAGTAAAATAAGATGGAGCCAAAGAATGAAGCCTTATAGACTGCATTTCTGTTGAAACGCGTTCACGGGTTTTAGAATCAGAAATAGAAACTATGGCATTAGGATTGTATTTATTGTCTAAATCATTCACTTGCAGTTTGATGTCTAGAATATTGTTCTGTTTTTGACATAATTCATAATTAAAATAGCGACCCGATTTTATAAAATTACTAAAAAATTCCTACATGGTACATAAACGAACGTTTCTAGAATCAAAACTCCAGAATATTAAGGTTTGAAACATTTTTAATCACATTGTTATATATAGAAAAAAATGAAAGAAAAGAGAAAATTGGAAGTGAGTAAAAATATTTGGGAATACTGAAAGGTATTTATATATAACTCCTCTTTTAAATTGTTGCCTTATAGTTGCGTATTTTAGTCTATCTACAAATTTGTTATGAAATAACAATTCTTTACAAATATGTGATATGTAATGATTTATACTAAATTTACTCACGAATTTGTTCGTAGTGTTTTTTTTTTAAGTTTTGTTAGTTTCTCAATTTTCCTTATTTGTAAAACTAATACTGACGGCAACTGCATGCGCAAATACC
This sequence comes from Vandiemenella viatica, assembly GCA_031002005.1. NCBI lineage: Eukaryota > Metazoa > Arthropoda > Insecta > Orthoptera > Morabidae > Vandiemenella > Vandiemenella viatica. The sequence goes on along the minus strand of JARYHS010013631.1, from coordinate 147,181,720 downwards.
TTCTTGGAAAAGCAATATGAACACTCATACGCTTGCACACATTCACTGTAAGATCTTGTGATGGTCTCCTTCGAAACAATGAACTAAATGACCATTTAAATTAACACGGAGATTCATGGAGTTGTCATTACTCTTCTGTTCCAACCGATATTCATTCCAGAAAGCTATGACACTACTGCTGAAAATAAAAATAAGGCCCTGATTTTCTCACACACAGGTAATTGCTTGAGCTCAGTAAATATAAAACTATAAGAACGAAGTCTTTCTCGGCGTTGAGAATGTATAAACTGCTCTCGGGTGAAGAAGATGGCGGCAATGAATCTAGTCGCCGAAATATCGTGTAGCAACGCACTCTTGACTCGGCTAATCACCCGAGAGCAGTTTATACAATATAAAACTGGTAATTGAGTTTTGAAGCTATCAAGAGACCATATTCGACCTTAAACTGGGTCTTGCTTGCGAAAATTTGATCACCAAAAAAGAAAACTCTAAATCACTTCAAATTCTGATAGTGTGTAGAATAGCTTGACACTAATAAGTGACTAAGATTTTTGAGAGATGTCGTGGACGTAGGCCCAGCAGCGCATTGTTTTGTGTGACACGACATTTCAATGTCAGTAGTTGCAGAGCCTTAACGAAATGGAAACGTGTAAAAGTGCCGACAAAACTCGTGGATATTAAAGGGTGCTATATCATCACGTGAGTGAGGTCGAAGGTGATAGAATGATTGTCCTCCGGGATACGGAAATGCAGTTCGTACAGAGAACGCTGATATGATAGAGATGGGTGTGTGTAAAGAGTGAATAGAAGAACTAGCGAGTACTGGACCACACAACGTGGCTACCGCAATGAATAACCTCCATCTAGTCCGTGTGGCCATATCTGACAGAATCACTTTGTCCACATTGTTGGCTCGGAGTTGGAGTCTTTTAACGGGTGTGGAAATGTCTGCGTCTAGGGTTCGACGCCGACTGCTGAGGGTTGTCGCATGACACTACGTCGGCATCATTGGACAGAAATCAGTGACACGTCACACTGCAATGGGTACGTGATGCAATGTTTTCAGACGAGTCCCCCCACAACTTTTCCGACAAGTTGTGTTAGGGTGAAAACATGCCGAGCAGGTCGCCGTGCAGGTCGCGCTACCGGTCGCGGTAGATGTTTCATCCACGTGAAACAAAACCATTGTTAGTAATGAGTCAGCACACGCCGAGGCGCTCGCGCTCGCCGTCGCTGCCCGCCACTCAGCTGGATGTCGATGCCAGAACAAAGTATTTTATGGAATATGGAATATCAGACAATTCAGTCCAACAATCATTATAAATTTAAAGAAGTAAAAAAAAAATCGTGTTAATTATTGTTTAAAATAAACTGTTGACTGAATTTGAAATGGAAAATTCTGATTTTTAAATTGAAATTCTGATTTTGGATTGATAAATTTTAGATTTGACTCGAAAATGTATTGTTATACGGTACATTACTTTATTTACAATAATTACCATTAATTTATAGTCACGACGAGTTTTCACTCAGCATGTATTGGATTGTTGTGGTAACTGTTATAAACATTTGACTTCAGTTTGTCCATGATTTTACCGTTAAGTTTGTAGTGTGTTTCGTAGGTGGGCATGGAATTAGTCTGGATGATTTTTCAGATCCTGATTTAAATGGTGAAATTCACCAAGAATCTGTCTACGTTCATTTATTTGCTGTTAACTGAACTTTCCGATACCAGCCGTAGAAAGTAGCCACCACTTTGTGGCTACTGACAGACCATCATCATCCCTATCGTTATCGCTTCCACAAATAAAGTAAATGATACTCGCATTAAACACAAAATATTAACGATTTACAACGTTTGGCACCTACAAGGGTTTTCAAAACACTGGTGAACACTAGCAGCAGTACCTCGACGTCTAGCTTATCCTCCAGCGCGAGCTGCGCGACATGTTTTTACCCATCTACCGCGACATCGACCTACAGCGCGACCGCCACCGCCACCTCCACCTGCACGGCGACCTGCTCGGCATGTTTTCACCGTTAGACTCAGCCATGGTGAACGTAATCGGGCAGTCTGCATCGTTGAGCGTCAGAATGTACAAAAACCAAATCTAATGGTTTGGGGTGCCATTTCTTATAAAATGCGATCTCGCCTCTTGTGTACCGAGGGTAATTTGAACACCGACAGCTGCATCTGGTAGGTTCTGGAGTCAGAGGCACTCTCTTCCAGCGGGCAGCTCCACATGCCATACTTCAGCAGTACAATACCTGGCGAGGAATGTGCAAGTCTTAGGAGGAGGACGGGTACCACTGCTTCCCCGGCCTGCACGCTCGCCTGATATGTCCGGAATATGTTCAGACGGCTACTTGTTAGTTCCCGTCCCCCGACATCACTCTATATGGTTTGTGATCGCGCCTACAAACCGCGTGGCACTCTGTTCCGCAGCAGTATATCCAGGCTCCCTTTAATTACAAGCCACGACATCTAGAGGCTCTAGCTGCAGCATGTGGCGGAAACAATACAGTTATTGATATGGTCGATTCTATTAAATATTTGGAAGTAACAGTACAAAGGAACATGAAATGGGACATACACATTAATTCTTTAGTAGGTAGAGCAAATTCTAGGCTGCGATTCATAGGTAGAATCTTGAAAAATTGTAATGAACAAACAAAGGAGATAGCGTACAAATCTCTTGTGCTTCCACATTTGGATTATTGTTGTGCCATTTGGGACCCGTTTCGTAAGGGATTGATCGAAAGTATAGAGAAAGTACAGAGAAGAGCCGCTCGATTCGTGACCGCTTGCTACAGTCCTTATGAAAGCGTCGCAGAACTGATTAGTAGATTAGGTTGGGAGTCTCTGGTAGATAGACGACACACGTTTCGTTTAAACTTATTGGGAAACATGCGTACTCCAACTTTCACTCATGAGTGTAGTGAAATACTTCTTCCACCAACCTATTTGAGTCGGAAGGACAGGAAAGATAAAATTAGAGAAATAAGGTGCCGGACTGATTCTTATATGAATTCTTTCTTCCCTCGTACCATTAGGGATTGGAATGCACAGCAAAGAGATTAGATTTGGTGCTGAGCACCCTCTGCCACCCACAATTTTGTGAATTGCAGAGTATATATGTAGATGTAGATGTAGATGTAGATGTAGATACATACCATACTGAATTCTCAGGCTCAAAGTGCAAATATATTCTAATAATTTGTGTATTGTTATGTCCTTAATTTGTGAAATAATTTTCATCATAACCACATTTCTTCTTCTTGGTGTTGTAAATTTCACGTGCAATATTCTAGCAGGTATGATTACTAGCGGAATTGTTAACAGGATGTACTAAGGCTATTTGTACTTATCAAAGATTTCCCACCCTGATAGCTGGTGGTAGATTATATAAGTGTGTGCTTAGCGGCACACAGTATTTATTCCCCAATAGGTGGACTTAGTAAAGCACATTTTGTTAATGTTATTAGGGCGGACAATCTTACTACACTTAACATGTAGATAGAGTCAATTTTCAGGCAGGAGAGGGTGTAAGGATAGAACACGCATTTCTTCCGTTACTAAAACAATTAATGTGAACGATTAACATTGAGTTGCTTACAGAACTTACTATTCTTTTAAAACACGATTCTTCATATAATATTTTTTGTTTATAACACTCATGGCTGAAGAAACAGAACTGCAAATGAAAGGAGAAAAATATCCAAACCGTAGCCCTAATTTATTGAATACAGCAGTTAAGACACAAGAGAAATGACGAAGATTTTTCAACCATGACTGTGAAAAATAAAACACATTGACTTTTCATGTAGATATTGAGGTTAAAATGTGGATGTAGATCTACCAAACATAACATTAGGATGATTTTCAAACGGCAGAAAAAAAACAGGAATGATTTGATAGCATTTCTTTGAAGCCCAAAGAACTAACTATCCTGTGGCAGAAAAAAAAAATATTAAAGGAGATCTGTATATTACCTAAAGAAAAGTACTGATGCCAATTCTACTTGTTGAAATACGAAGTAACAGTATTCATTTGACAGATTGCAGCATACGAAACCAGTACATTTTAACAGCATTTATACTAATTCCTGTTTTAAAATGACGAGTATGTCATAGTAATTAATTTAATCGGAGTGGCTGGAAACAAGCATCGTCCATAAATCAAGGCAATTCGTAATTTTCAGTGACCACATTGGCAGCGTGGAGCACGCTTGCGGCTTCTCCACTTCAGCTGGACGCGGTTTCAAAAACTGTGCAGAAACGAATCCGCCGGAGTTTTGCGGTGGGCCACTAGTGAACAATTATACGAAAATATCGTCAAAGTGGATGTCGGAATACTGTATTTTCAGTTAACCACAGTCCATTTTTAACGAATTTATTTTGGTAAGTTCAATATCATGTTGATTTTGTTAATAAATTCCCTAATTGAATTAAATTACATTTTTAATTGGTTTCTAGGGTTATAAAAGCAAAATGGCTTTTTTTAATGAGAGAGAGATAGAGAAACCACGTTTCAGTACTTACGTCTAAACATATCTTGGACCACCAAAAACTCAAAATTTCGGGTTGCTGTTTCGCGTATAAATTAGGTAGTGAGAGAATTGTATCTGATTCTTTTCTTTGTCATATAAGAAACTTCACAGCAAAAAATATACACATGCCGTTGCTATTCACGTTAATATTATTACTATATCTAACATGCATAAATTTTTCATTCTAATATCTGGTATGAAGTAATGATCGTATGTTATGAAAAATATATCTGTTCAGCAGAATACTTAATTTTATTCAATTTTAACTTACTTAATATAATATTAAAAATACTAAGCATGGAATAATGTGATATAACCAGCAGGTTAAATAATACTAACGTTGAAAGTTAATTCTAACCCTATCCACAGTTTTGAAGATATGTCAATGAAATATTGTACCACGCTTTACATGAAATGAACACATTTACCTATAAATTCCATTGATTATATATATTCAACTTTTTTTAAAATGAATTTTTAAATTTTTATTTTCAAAAAAATGATGTATGTTCCTTTTTCTCAGAGATTATTCAAGAGATTTCTACCAAATTTTCTCTGTTTCCTCTGTTTACATATAGTAAGCTTCTCTCATGAGTTTTTTGAATAAATCAAATAGGAGAATTTTCATAAATTTTTAATTATAATTCTGCAAGTAAAATTTTAAATTCATGCAGAATTCCAAGCACTTTGCCCCATATCTCAGCTGGCAATAAGAATTTCAAAATTTGATCTTGAGACAACATTTATTAGGTTTATAGGAATAAGTGTACAAAATTTCATAATTCTAGCCTACTTAGATTCTGAGGAAAAGGTACATAAACTTAGAAAAATACATTTTTGACGAAACGCAATTTAAAGTTCAACCTGGTATTGAAGTGCTGTTTCAAGAAGTGGGGGTGACAGGGATGTTGCGTCACGTGTTTAATTATTTTTCAGTCACTTCGGATGTGATTTCATCATTGAAACTTTGGGAACTTATTGTCCATGAGTTGTACTAAAAAATAAAAAATAAAATGAAAATTGAAATTTTTGGTCAATTTCATGAACGTTCCCCCTTAATAACACTGTTTTCGATAAAACTAGATCCCGTTAGTTGGAAGTGTGGTTTATATACCACTGCTTATGCTGTTTGCTTAGAACCGTTGTCTCAAATTTGTTGAACGCCCATATTACTCTTACTGAAATTATGGAGTGATATTAGCGCCTATCCTTTTTCTGTGATGCTGCCATTCATATCTCACCATTTACTGTAAATCCCATTTTGATAATGTAAACCGCATCAGAAAATGTAAAACAGAAAAATAATAACTGCAATGAATTACATTTATAAGACATCCATCAGGAAATTTCCTTTTTGTGCACAGTTATTCTTCGAAAATGAGGAAATAATCACACGAAAGGACTCAGTGTTTCCTATTTCAGTTTTAAAGTTGTACATTTAACCACTTTTTCCCAGAACCTAGTTTCGAGACGTCAATATAAATTGACAGTAACCTGCAGCTAAATATATTAAGTAGAACTTACATAGTAGTACTGTTAGTGTTGCAAACTGAAAAAAAACATGTTTTTTTTCAGATTTGTGAAAAAAACATGAAAAAAAAAACCTAGCACCCTCGTTTTTTTCTAAATTTTATTTTTTCAGAAAACAATATAATTGATAAATTATAGTTTTATTTATGGAACTTACATTTTACATATGTGTTTTAAACCTTACTAAATCATATAATATCTTACATAATGATTCATAAATGTATCTATATAGGTAACATAATTTTTTATTCATCTTCTATGTCGGTACCACATTCATTATTATCAGTACTACCAACACTAGTTCGGTCAGAGTTGGAATTTTCTGTTTCTTCTTCTGTCCCCTCTAGATCCATAACTTCAGAAATAGTTACATTTTCTTTTACTGGTTGTATTGCATGCAAAAGCTTTTGAGATTGCAATTTTAAATTGTGAGCAAAGTAAACACTGTGAATGAAGACTGCTCCG